>CM046429.1:34517863-35717863 GCA_025506505.1 Flaveria sonorensis | reverse complement strand
CTTGTGTTCATTAACTTATTATATTATTGTCAACTTAGTTAGAGATTCTGCTTCATCAACCGAGTGAGACTTAGTAAGTTTATGAGATACAAAACTTGTGTTGAGAGACCAACACTGATCCAGACTTAGTAAGTTCATGGAGACTCCTATCCATATAGACAACAAGATTGCCATTTCTATCATAGAAAATCCAGTCAAGCACTCCAAGACAAAGCATATCGACATCAGGTATCATTTCATTAGAGATATTCATGAGAAAAATCTAATAAAGCTAGTCAAAGTGAATTCAAATGAATAATATGCTGACTTGTTCACCGAAGCCTTTGATGAACAAAGATTTAAATATTTAATTACAGCTATTCGGATGATTAACATTGACTAGTTCTTCTCTTTTGAAAAACCTTTTTAAAATATGTCTTGTATATGTTGTCTAACTACAAACTAAGCCTTGTTACAAAAAGGATTTCTTGAAAAATCTAATTGTAAATACTTCCGAAGAGAAATTTACCCTCGGAACAGATCTTTATCCATCTTCCGAAGGCAAATTCCCCTGCATAAATATTATCTTCCGAAGAGTTTTTAGCCTCGAAAGAACAATTGATCATAGATCAAATTTACTTCTGAAGCTTACTAACTTCTATTCTCAGAAGAAGACTGTACTCTCGGAAGAAAACTTGTCATTGAGACATGGTTTTTTTTGGGAAGTAAAAATGGATTCGGAAGACAATATTGAGAAACACAAGTGTTTTCTCTCGGAAGCAATTTTACCTTCAGAAGAAAACCTTTACTGTGTAACGGAAATATTTGGTCCCTACTCTGTAAAAAGTAAGATTTTATTGATGATTGTCGAAATATTTTAAATGGTTTATCTTACCACCCCTATCAAATCGGAACCTAAACAGTCCTTTCACCTTATCGGTTTGCTTTTTAACCCCCATTTAAAATTTCTGACTCTCTTTCTTTTCTTTCTTTACCACAGCAAAAGCCCTAAATTACCACTATCTTCTTCACTCACTCTCAAATTACTTCAATCCAACCGTACCTCTTAACAATGGCCCTAAATCCCCAACATAATCAGGTCGCTATCCTTGATTCTTCAAAGGATGTCGACTTTGCCCCTATTGTCGAATTTTTGTCCCAATCGGCATACTTCACTGCCCTCACTGTTAACCCCGCCATCTACTCTATCCATATGGCTGAATTCTGGGCTAATGGTCGAATTAAAACACTAAATGATGAAAGGGTCATCAGATCGAGAATCTGCGGGCAGGAGATCACCATTGCTGAATCAACCATCAGGGAGCATCTAGAGCTTCATGATGAGGGTGCCCCTACTGAATTCCCCAAATCTGAGTTGGAAGACACTTACACTCTGATAGGATATGGCGGCGATATGCACAAGTCTATAGTCTATAAATTTAACTTCTTCTATAATTGGAAGTTCTTGCTGCACATCGTCCTGCACTGCCTATCCAACAACTCAGGGGGATAGGATCAAATCCCATATGATGTGGGCTGCCTAGTCTATGGGTTGGTAAAAGGCCTGTGCTTCAACTATTCACACTTTGTATTAAACAACTTAAGAGGCAATCTCACCCGGGATCCATTCTACAGGTATCCCCAGTTCATTTAGCACATAATCAACTGTGAGCTGGACCAGAACAGATTACAATGTGCAGATGTTCTACTGGTCCATCACATGCGGCCTGACATCTTTAAAACTTTGAAGAAGGTTTCCACCAACTTCTCTGGAAGATTCACTAATCTTCTTCCAGGTATGCGCGAGCCAACGGCTCCTGGTGACATCCCTGCAAGCCCAGCAGGTGATGAACCCACACCAGACACCACTTTTCAAATGACAATCACTTATTCCCACCCAATCAAGATTACCTACACTAGACGCCCCAAGCGAACCCCTAATCAATCTACTCTGATTGATCAGGTCCCCTTTGTTCAAACCAAAAAGGCTCGAGTGGAACTCAGGGCTCCCACTCAGCCAGAGGTCCAGCCATCCTCCACCATTGACCTCAATGTCAGCATTAAGTCTCCTCAGTCTCAAGCTGATGAGCCCACAACCCAAGCCTCTAGCCCTCAGGGTGAGTCTCAACACTCCCCCGAGTAGCAAAAGAGGGACACCAACATCATCGGGTTATCTGCTCTAGCAGAAGAATCTTTAGGTGCTGACCAAGGTCCTGGGTGATTAGATTTAATCTCCCTATCCCTTATTAACCTATTCACCTGAGTTGATGAGGACATTATGTTTCATCCAGGCCATGATGTTGATCTACCACACCACTCTCAAGATCAACTGAGCCCTAGGGAACCTCTAATGTCTAGCCCACATTAGTTATACCTAACTGGGGTGAGTCAAATTGGTGTGAAGGTGACTCATGTAGGCTCAGCTGCTACTACTGAGAGTGTTTCACTAACCTCTTAGGATAGTTGTAACATAAGTGGGAATGAGTCTACGGCAACCTTGCCCCTTGATGACTCTGAAAGAGACATCAGCGCGCAAGGGTATCCAGGGCGCTAAGAAACCACTACTGGTGGTGATGATGAACATACTAGGTATGTTATCTCATATCCCAATGATTCTTCAAAAGAAGATGAGGGTAGCCTAAAACTTATTATCAGAGACCTGCTTTCTAAAGTCTCGAACCTTGAATTAAAGGTTAAGACTTTAGAGCACAGGTCTGCCACTCAGCAACTTGAGATTGAAAATCTCAAGGCTCATTTAGCTGAGACACAGATTGAGATCTCTGTTAGGCATGTACATACTCAGGTTTCTTTAAGTTCTTTATCTAGCTCATCTACTTATCAAGATGATGCTACCAAAAAGGGGGAGAATGTACAAAAACAAAGACATGAGGAACCCTGCCTTGCTATCATAACAACTTCCCTTGATGCCATATCTTCTTTGTACCCTACATAGCAACACCCTGCAACCATCTTCCCTCAACCAACTCCCATTACTTTTCAAGTGGATCCGAAGATGCTTATAGACCTCAACAGGTTTTCAACCACATTTTTGATAAGCTCATCCATTGAACAACCTTCCCCTGATGTAGTCGTTGCATACTTTGGATCTGAGGAGCTTCAAAGGCTGAGTGCACCACCTACCTCTGAAGAGAAAATTGGTCAACCTAAGGTCTCTATTGAACCTGAGATTAACTTTGAAAGGGGATACAGACTCATGGCCCAGCAACCAATTCGGAAGGGACAGGTAATACAGTTCCAATTACTTCTGAAGCAGAAATCCAAGCTACGGAAGGAATAATTGAACTGTCTTCCTCATCCAATGATCTGTTTATCACAGAATCCATTCTGGATCTAGCTTCTGAGGTAAACAGTGAGGACTTCCTTACAACCCCTCTCTCCCACATACCACAAGTTCAAAACCCCTCTCCCCAACCTGAATCCTCTAAACATGAGTCTCCTATGGCTGAATCTTCCTTTGATCTTAAGGGGAAGAGGAAGCTCACTACCGAGGAGCATCTAGAAGAGGAAAGATTGGAAAAGCTCAAGAAGAAAAGAAGAGTTGATATTGGAAAGCTGTTGGCTACAAGTAGCAAAGCAGCAGCAGTCGCTTAAGAAAGTATCAACAACAAAAAGAGAGTGGAGGTTATTGACAGGCTCATCAGCCTGGGAGTAGCTAATGAAGAAATCCTTCTACACCCACTTGATGAACTTATGAAGATAGAAAACGCTACCTTGCTACAAAAGGAAAGAGAGGAGGCAGCAAGGTTGACCGAAGAGGAGGAGAAGAGGAAAACAAAGGAGAAGGCTATGGAAAGGGAGAGGATAGCCTTTCTTTGCTCTAGAGGCTATTCTCAAGAGGTGCTGGCACCTCACAGTTATGATACAATCTTGTTTCTTTCCCATAAAGGATAAGATCAGATCAACAAAGAAAGGAAGAAGTATGCTAGGGAGAAGCTGCGGGAGAAGAAGGAGGAGGAAGAGGCATAACTTGCTGCTACCAAGAAGGAAGGAGATAAGGAATGGAATAAAACTTATCTCAAAGCCTTTGGCTTCTTCGGCAAACAAGTGGGTCCCATGTCACTAAAGACCCTACAGCGACATGTCAGCAACATCAAGGCTGACATAAGCTTCGGAAGAAGGGAGGAGGTAAGTGAAACATCAAGTGTTCAGAAGAAGGCACCCAAACCAACACCAATACCCAAACCAGCACAACCTACATACCTTTTTCCTTCCCCATCAAAGCTGAACCAACCACTAAGCCTCACACCCCTAAACCCACACCATCAGCCTTACCTACACCCTCATCCATTGCCTCCTAACAACCACCTCCACTACCTATCCTTAAACCCAAAACACAACCCAGAACCCAATCTCTAGCCAAACCATCTTCTGAAACATCTAAGCCCCTGACCTTAGAAGAGTCTAAGGAGATCAAGAAGAAGCTCATCAACTGCACAACACTGAGTTACATCTCTTGTGAAGAAGAGACAATTAAGCTGAAATATATTGATGGCTCTTCTAGTTCCCTCACAAGAGATGCATTCCTTGATCTGCCTAGGGAACACTGGACTAAGCTCTCCAACTTCTTACAGTCAATTCAGATGTTCTAACAGAAGAAGAGAAGAAGTTAATAAGGAGGCTGGTGACTCTACTAGATACTAGGAAGGGGTACAAGCTTTTATCCAAACCCCTTAATCCTAGAAAACAAATAGTCCAGTGGAGGTTCGATGAACCTTCACAAAGCTTTGTTGTGGAAAGAGAGAATGGTGAAGTAAACAGGGTTGATACTTCATCTTTGTTACACTCCAGTAGATTTGACATTGCTGAGTTAGTAGAGAAACCATTCTCCAATCCCACCAACTCTCAGGTTGCTGCTCACATCAGAAATCATCTGAGCAGTCTTCATCTGGCTGAGCTTACAAAGAAAGCCAAGACTAAAGAAGAGTTGAAAAAGAGAGCAAAGGATGAGGAAGAAGGCACAACTACAAAAGGCAAAACATTCCATCAGATGGTTGAAGGCTTAACTTCTGATCCTATAGTTAGATGGGAATATGACTATAATTCCCATCAACTAACTCTCTTCTAAGGGATGCAGCAAAGGGTGCATGTCATTCAGAACAACAGACTTGATCTATTATCTACGAATGACTTCACGCTCCTCGCCACCACATTAGGGAAGAACAAGGAGACAGATCAATATCTTCTTTCCCTGGTGTTGAAGACCTTAAGGAGCAGAAGGAAGTGATGATTTGGTAGCATCAGCCTAGGGGAGTTTGTTGGATCATATGAAGCTGGTGCAACCAAAACAACACTTAGAATATTTTGAAGTACAATTGAAGAAGTCTTCCGAAGCTAAAGCTGCTCTTCCGAAGACAAGTTGAAGATCTTCCGAAGTATATAAAGAACTTTCAAAGGTAGAACCAAGTCTTCTGAGACCAAGTAGTTCTCCTTCCGAAGCATTCATACTTAGAAGATCCAAGATAAAGTCTTCCGAAACATGAAATCATGAAGACTTGTAGAAGACTCGAAAGAAGTTGATTCTTCCGAAGTATAAATGGCCTCAAAAGAATTTATTCTTCCGAAGCCATTTTGCCTTCGAAACATTCAACTATGAACCAGTGGACATAAGTATGGGCTATCTGACATCCGCTGACAACTCTGATACACTGCATGGTGCTTTCCCACGCCCATGTAGTTGACCATACTTTAATCCATTGTTCACCTTTATCAATTAGTATAGTTACCATACTTAGTTGGTGACAAAAGGTAAGTCATGGACCTATCATGACTACTTAATCTAGGATATTATTTTATCTTGGATACTTTACTTCTAGCAATGTAGTATTTCTCTAGCTGTAAATTCCAGCTGGTTTTCCAAGTATAACCGATTGTAAATAATAGTATATATAGTTTCTCATTGTAACTTAAGTAACCATGCTTGTAAGAGTATTGTGATACTAAGTCGAGAAGTAATATATATAAGTATCTTGAAAACCATTTTTGTGTTCATTAACTTATTATATTATTGTCAACTTAGTTAGAGATTCTGCTTCATCAACCGAGTGAGACATAGTAAGTTTGTGAGATACAAAACTTGTGTTGAGAGACCAACACCGATCCCGCACTTACTTCATTTTTCTCTTGTAACTTTGTAAATATAATGTCTAATAAAATTTCAAATATGTCGTTATATGAGCTTATTTTTCACTACGAGTCAACCCAAGTTTCGTTAAAAACAGAGCACGTTTAAATATAATATATTGTTATATTTAAATATATTTAAACAGTTTCTTACGATACTAAAATTCGTATAAATACTTAAAATTTTAAATAGTCATTTTACTTGATACTTACTCGTTTGACAATATATAAAAGAAAAACATCATATTTCACATATTTCTAACTATTATATTGATATTGGGGTATTACATTCTCGAAACTGTACATAATGAACACAAGTAATGAACAAGAATGAAAAGTAAGAATCATACCGAACAGTGATGACCAATGATCGATAACAACGGCGCCGACAGGATGAAACAATGCAAGCAAGATGCTGGAGACGAGGCGTTTCGTTCCACGTGGCTGCCGAGAATGTTTTGCACTAGGGTATCAGTTATGGGGAGGGTTTTAAAAAGAAACCGATAGGGGGGTTACGGGAGGGATGGTGTCGGTTTTGAAGGGAGGCCAAGAGAGGGATTTCATAAGTGAGTTGGTGCTAGAAGTTGCATATTGGTCCACCAAGATTACCTAAATTGCATTTGAGTTAATTTAGTTTAATTATTTAGTCTTAATTGTTAATAATAATCATAATAATATTCACTATTATTTAATAATAATAATAATTTGGTTTACCATAAGATAGCAAAGAGAGGTTAGGTTTCGAAAACAAGGTTAACCTGAGAAACACGAGGTGTCACATCATCCCCTTGTTGAAGGAATTTTTGTCCCGAAAATTTGAACATCAGGGTTACGAAGAACACCAGATTTAATAGTCTGCGAAGCACAAAGAATAAGATTTTCTGAGAATTCAGAATCAACTCGAAATAAAAAAAGGATTTTTGGAAATTTCTGGCTGTGACATCATCCCCTTATTGAAGGGAATTTTGCCTTGAAATTTTAAGGAAAGATATCTTAAGAATGGATACCTTAGGAAATGGATGTCTAATCTTTGAACAGTTACGGGTATTTCTTTTTCATTCGATCTTCACATTCCCAGGTAAATTCTGGTCCACACTTTTAATTCCTTCTAACGCGCACAATAAGGATTTTGCTACACTTCAAGGTCTTGACTTCTCAATCCATAATCTCGAATGGTTCCTCAATGAAGCAAAGCTGTTCATCAACCTACAGTACCCCCAATGGAATGATGGGTGATTCATCGGCTAAGCACTTCTTAAGGTATGAAACATGGAACACGTTATGAACACCGTTGAGTTCCTCAGGTAAGTCTAGCTGATAAGCTAATGGATCGATCCTTTTGACAATCTCAAATGGTCCAATATATCTAGGGTTTAGTTTTCCATGTTTCCCCAAGCGTATCACGCCTTTCCAAGGTGAAACTTTCAACAAAACCTTGTCACCGACTTGAAATTCCAAAGGCTTTCTTCTTTGATCGGCATAGCTTTTCTGACGATCTCGAGCTGAAGCCATACGGTTACGCATCTGAACAATCTTCTCTGTGGTTTCATGAATAAGCTCAAGACCAGTTAGCTTACTATCATCGACTTCTATCCAATAGAGAGGTGATCTACACTTTCTACCATAAAGTGCCTCAAATGGTGCAGCCTTAATGCTCGTATGATAACTGTTGTTGTAGGAAAATTCAACCAAAGGCATATGAGTTTCCCAACTATTCCCAAAGTCTATCACGCATTCCCTAAGCATATCTTCTAGGGTTTGAATCGTGCATTCTGTCTGACCATTTGTCTGTGGATGATAAGCTGTGCTCATATCCAAATGAGTGCCTAGTGACTTCTGTAGTGACTGCCAAAAGTGCGAGGTGAATAGCGTATCCCGATCAGAGATGATCGAAAGTGGCAAGCCATGTCGTGACATAATTTCCTTCAAGTAAATCCGTGCCAGTTTGTCCATCTTGTAGTTTTCACGAATAGCCAAGAAATGTGTTGATTTGGTCAAACAATCCACTATCTCCCAAATAGTATCATTTCCACTCTGCGAATGAGGTAACTTAGTAACAAAATCCATAGATATGTTCTCCCACTTCCACATTGGGATCTCCAGTTGTTGAAGCAAGCCCGACGGTTTTTGATATTCCACCTTAACCTTAGAAGATGTCAAACACTTCGACAGATAGGTGGCAATTTCAGCTTTCATGTTAGGCCACCAGTAAATGACTTTCAGGTCTTGGTACATCTTGTCAGATCCAGGATGTACTGAATAACGGGACTTGTGTGCTTCATCCATTACCAATTCTCTGAGAATCCCGAACAATGGAATCCATACCCAATTCTCATAGTAACGAAGCCCATATGATTTCTCTTGAAACAATTTCTCATCTCCTCTGAGAGATTCGGACTTGATGCGCTGTTCTTGTAATGCCTCAACCTGGGCATTCTTGATTTGTAATGGTAGGTCTGAATGAATGGTAAACTGCAATGCACGGACACACGAGGTTTTAGGGTTTTATTTCGACTAAGGGCATCAACTACCATATTAGCCTTTCTCGGATGATACTTGATGGCACAGTCGTAATCATTCAATAATTCCAACCATCATCGTTGTCTCATGTTCAACTCCTTCTGTTTGTAGATGTGCTGAAGACTCTTGTGATCAGTGAAGATCATGCACTTGGTTCCATATAGATAATGCCTTCGGATCTTAAGCGAAAATACCATAGCTCACAACTCTAAATCATGAGTTGTATAGTTCTTCTCATGTACCTTAAGCTGTCTTGATGCATAAGCTATCACTTTCTCGCGTTGCATCAACACGCAACCCAAACCTTGGATTGACGCGTCGCAATACACCACGAAGTCGTCTGTTCCCTCTAGCAATGCCAAAATCGATGCACTGCACAGCTTGTCTTTAAGAGCTTGAAAAGCCGCTTCTTCATTACTGCCCTATTTGTACACACTTCCATTGTGAGTTAGGGCAGTCAGAGGCTGTGCAAGTTTCAAGAATCCTTCTATGAAACGTCAGTAGTAACCCGCTAATCCAAGAAACTGGCGCACCTCAGTAGGCGTCGTCGGCGCAGGCCAATTCTTGATTTCCTCAATCTTAGAAGGGTCAACATTGATGCCATCTCGTTAACTACAAGCCCTAAGAACTATACTTCTCTTATCTAGAAGTCACATTTGGAAAACTTGGCATATAGTTGTTTTGTCTTCAGAAGCTCTAGAATAAGTCTTAGATGTTCCTTATGTTCCTCCCTATTCTTGGAATAAATTAGATGTCATCAATGAAGACCATGACAAACTTGTCTAAATAGGGTTTACAAACATAGTTCATGAGATCCATAAAGACTTCATACGCATTTGTCAATCCAAATGGCATGACTGCGAACTCAAAATGCCCGTATCAAGTTCTGAAAGTTGTCTTGGATATGTCTTCTTCTCAAACCTTGACCTGATAACATCAAGATCTCAAATCAATCTTTGAGTAGTAACTCGATCCCTGAAGTTGATCAAATAGGTCATCGATACATGAAAGAGGGTAACGATTCTTTATGGTGACTTTGTTCAGTTCTCGGTAGTCAATGCACATACAGAAAGTTCCGTCTTTCTTCTTCACGAATAACACAGGTGCTCCCTAAGTTGAAGAACTAGGGCGTATAAATCCCTTGTCTAACAGTTCCTAAAACTTTTTTGATAATTCCTGTAGCTCGTTTGGTGTCAATCGATATAGTGCCCAAGCGATAGGGGAAGCTCCTGGTGTCAGCTCGATCTGGAACTCTACCTGCCTGCGTGGAAGAAAACTAGGTAAGTCCTCTGGAAACACTTTAGGAAAGTCCTTAACAATAGGAACGTCTTCAATTCGTTTCTCCTCTGTGGTCTTTTCAGTAACCAAGGCCAAAACCACTGAATGTCCCTTCCGTAGACATTTCTAAGCCTTCATGTAGGAAATAATACCAACCACGGCACTACACTTATCACCTTCTACTGTGAGTATCTCTCTATTAGAAAGGGGAAGTCTGATGAGTTTCTCGTGACAGATGATTTCGGCTTGGTTCCTAGACAACCAATCCATAACGACAATGACATCAAAGCTACCAAGTGTGATAGATAGAAGGCCAATATCAAAGTCGTGCCCAGCCAGACCTATCTTACAACCATGATATATATGAGAAGCTTTTATGATCTTACCATCGGCCATTTCTACAGTATATTTCCAGTCTAAAGTCGTAGATGTAACCTCTAATAACTTACTAAACTTATGAGGAATAAAACTCCTATTAGTGCCAGAATCAAACAACACAGAATTAAAGCAACCATTGATAGGAAGTTTACCAGTTATAGTAGAAGGGTTATTTTGAGCCTCACCTGATCTGATAACAAATGCTCTACCCTTAGCACCATCATTTCCATTGCCATTTCCACCATTTTCCTTCCTATTATCAGCACCATTACCACCATTGTTGTTCTTTCTCAGCTTTGGCTAATTTCTTTTGAAATGCCAGGTTTTACCACATTCATAACAGCTCTTTTGATCATCCTGTTATGGTCGCTGCTTGGTTGTTATATTCACACGACAATTTTGGCTGCGTGGCCAAATTTACTGCATCTCTCACTGGTGTTCTTGTTACATGACCCATTATGGTGGTAGTTACATTTGTTGCATTTGGGCAGTGTTCTAGTATAACCACTTGTGTGCTAAAACGATAAAGAAGACTGATTGAATGAGCGGGAGTTGTCAAACTTCTTGGATTGTTGAGGCTGTTGATGAGATGTACCCTGCTTGCTGTTGGAACTGGGCTCCCACATTCGCTTGTTATTCCCCTCGAATGGAGTTAGTGCAGAACCATGCGGGGGCAACTTACCCTGCGTGACGGCCTAGTCGGTTAGTATGTGGGCCAACCTGATTACATCTTGTATGGTGTTTGGTCGAGAGGCAGTGAGCATACTTTGAATCTCTGGAACTAATCCATGAAGGTATCTCTCGATCCTCAGAGAAGGAGGGTTGACCATGTTGGGGCACAGGATAGCGAGCTCGTGAGAGCGAGTGGTATACGCCACAATCTCAGAACCTGTCATCTTGAGATTCCGAAACTCCATCTCTAACTTTTGCACCTCGTCACGAAGGTAGTACTCCTCTTTAATCAAAATTATAAAACCTCCCAGGTAGTTTGATTTGCCATCTCTACCCCCAACATCTGCACTTGAGTATTCCACTAGGACAGGGCAGCTCCATCCAAAGTACCAGTGGCATACTTCACCCGATTTGCCACCGTGCAATTGCACATTTCGAACACTGATTCGGGCTTCTCGAACCATCTTAGAAGACCTATAGCTCCATCAACCCCAGAAAACGGGTTGGGTTTTCAATCCATGAAGGACTTGAAAGTACAAACCCCTTAACCTGCAACAGTTTTTAGATCAGGACTTTAGAATTTTCAACAAGTGTTAAGATTTAACAGGATTGACGAAACGTTACGTTAGGAATGAATTTGATATCACTTACTGATCGGAGCGGGCTGTGGGTTTGGGTTGTGGTTGGCCAACGCATCAGCTACATGCTGATTTATAAGTGCAGCCAATTCAGCTGGTGTCATGTTTATGGTACCACGATCACAACCACGTCCGCGTCCACGTCCAGACATTCTTAACAATCATACCATACGAAAACAAGTAAATATACAACATATCAACTCCATTTAACTATAAGCACTTAAAAGAATTTAGCACATTCAAAACTCAATGTTCAAATAATAATTCCTGATAAAATAAATTTTAAGTATGTTTACAATCAATTAAACCAAAGATCAAAATCCAAAGACATCAGTTGGATGGGAAACAACGGTTCCCATCTAGGTGTGAAATAAACGAAAGTTTGATAAACATTCGAAATGATAGAAATAGGAAATCCATGGGAATCAACAATTCTGGTGTTGTTCTTGGGCTCATCCTCAGGCTACTCCTCGGGTTCTTCCTCCGGATCTTCCTCTGGTGCCTATTCAGGTTCTTCTTCTGGGTCTTCTTTAGGCTCCGGCACTGCATTCAGTGTGTTGATTTGGCCCTCCAGGTTATCAAGTCGCTGACTATATGGTGCGATGTCCACCTCATCACCAACTACACGTTCTGCTAGAGTCATAATGCTCCCACTTGTGGACGAGGTAAAGCGAAAGGCTGGTCGTAATCAAACTCATCAGCGTCATTAGAGCACATAGGCCACTCATCCGGTTTCGAGGATGAGCGAACAAGCCTTTTCCCCAACGAAGAAGAGGGTGCAGAAGAAGATGCCATTCCTGCAATCAACCGCCCATAGGAATGAGCAAAAGCAAGCAATCCAGCAAAGCAAAGCAAACAAGGCTAGCAAGCAAAACTAAACATTTCTATATGTGTGTAACTAAGGCATTAGGCTATAGTCTAAATCCAATGCAAATCAAATGCAAATTTATTTTAGTTTGCTATAACCATTGGCTCTGATACCAATTTGTCACACCCTCAATTTCCACAAACGGGGTTTTACCGTTAGGCGCGTGACATACCAGGATCTCAACCGTTAGTTATATCAAACGACACATGAATTACAAAACATAGTTGTTTGTCATTATCAGAAATTCCCAAAAACATAATTAATAACGAATTCTTGAAAACATTTGCTGAAGCTTAAACACTCACAATTCAAATAGTGCAAAACGTGCGAAACCCAAAGAAATATATAATTTGCAGAAACAATGTTTGACCGTTTAAAGAAATCATAATGTATGCATAAATGAGATGCTCCTAGCTGTGCACACCTTAAGGACCTGAAAGAAACATGCTAAAGTGTCAACACAGGATTGGTGAGTTCATAAGTTTTGATAAACAGTAACATAATAGAAAGCAGATTCAGTAAATAAAGTAATATCAATAGATAGCTAGTCTACATAACAAGTTACTTAGTTTATGAACTTAGCAACCGAAGCTGACAATGTAAATGTATGCCTCGGCTGTGGCTACTAGACCACAGCAACAGAAATTAGGTCAATTAAAAACTCGTTTGACGTACAGTCATGCTAGCGCGACTCGCCCGGGTGGGGTTTGTCAAACCCAGTAGATCTACTCAGAATTACCTCGCTAAAGTACATAAATTAACGGTTTGAAAGTGAGGACTTAAATTTGGTACAACACTAGTAAACATGTGATAATACGGTAATACTGATCAAATGAAGAACATTTTGAAAAGAACATGTTTCTCTACTCCAAAAGAGATTATAAGAAAGTGGGGCCGTAAACTCACCTTGAATGCTCAGCTACAAGTAAATGCAAGCACAAATGATAAGGATTCTGATTAACCTGGATTTTATTTTAATATATAATTAACATTAGTTATCAAAATATCAACACAAGAATCATATGGTTTCGCGTTCACGGCTCCGTTTCAATGGCAACCATCCCGTTCCACTAACGCACACACAAACACAATCAACCAATTATCATTCTCAAAAATTATACATGACCACGAAATCTTAAGATTTACTATCATGAATTTTTATTACATAATGTAAACACTTGCAGTAAATAGGTTTGAAATAGTTTAATTGAATTGTATATTATTAACTTATCAATACACCCATACATAACCCTAGCATTCAAGCTCACATCAAGATCACACACTCAACTCGCAAGCACATGCGACCAAAACCACCGGATCGTAAACGTGCTTTCATACGTAATTAATATACATCACCCATGCTTACACAACCAATCACGCACACATAGTAGAAACACACACACAGCCACACAAAACACACATACTTCCATGATCATACATACAATACATATTATATACATACATGGCATCCATGCATAAACCGAAAGCACTCACATTCAAAAATGAACACCCAATCATTATGATTGCACACCTACACCCCCATACGAAAATAGAAACACCCACTAAAAGCACAACCGCTTCACGCATCACACACACAAAACACACACCAAGAAACCACACAAAACACACACCAAAGAACACACACAAAACACACACGCACAAAACACACCCACGGACGCACAGTAAACACACACACGCGCGGCCAACAATAACACCCAAACGGGCAACCTAAACTACCCCAATCGCAAGAACAATATCAGTAAGAGAAACATATACATACATACAATCATGAAGATCATGCACCCACACACACACTGCCGAAACATATACATACATTAAGGAGTGCAACAGAACGCAACGCATTCACACGAAAAAACCCATTTATCACAACCTCTTGAACTCGAGCACATGATTTCTCATAGAACTAACCGTGACCGGAGTCTCAAAACCGTATGTAATGAACACAAATAATGATCAAGAATGAAACGTAAGAATCGTACCGAACAACGATGACCAGTGATCAATATCGAAGGCGCCGACGGGATGAAACGATGCAAGCAAGTTGCCGAAGACGAGGCGTTTCGTTCCACGTGGCTACCGAGAATGTTATGCACTAGGGTTTCCATTATGGGGAGGGTTTCAAAGAGAAAACGATGGGGGGTTACGGGAGGGATGGGGTCGGTTTTGAAGGAAGGCCGAGAGAGGGTTTTCACAAGTGAGTTGGTGCTAGAAGTTGAATATTGGTCCTCCAAGATTACCTAAATTGCATTTGACTTAATTTACTTTAATTATTTAGGTTTAATTGTTAATAGTAATCATAATAATATTCATTATTATTTAATAATAATACTAATTTAGTTTACCGTAACATAGCAAAGAGAGGTTACGTTTCAAAAACAAGATTAACCTGAGAAACACGGAGTGTCATATTTTTTTGCGATAAACAGTGCGACGAGTGTTCAGAGTTTCAGACAAGCAATATCATCCATTATTCATTGATTCAGAACAAGTTTTATCTCATTTAATCTTCATAGTCGATCATCTACCATAGCAATATTGACTAAAAAGTGATTAGCCATGTTTGCTCGAATCAACCGACTCAAAATGAAAAACCAATTATGAAACCTAGGTTTAGAATCAAAAAGGAGGAGCATCAATCTCAAAATAACAAACATTCAGACAACTACAAACGTCTTTAAATGATTATAATCTTGATTAAATCAAAGATTAAGACTTATGAATTCCTGATGATGTTCTGTTAAACAGGGGTTATCAAACAAATAACACATGAAATTCAAGTGTTATTATGGTTAAAGATAGTTGTTTTGAACTGAAAAGGACAAAATCAAATGATTAAAACATAAATAATTGAAAATGATCAGTTTGATATGCATGGAATACAAGAATGTTACATAAATCCAGTTTTGACTTTTGAGAGTCAAAGTTTGACTCCCTTAGTTAAAGTCAAACTGATATTACACAAGAACAACATCATATGAAGTATCATCATAATGTTAACTTACATATTTATATCTTGTGTAGAATATGGCTAATCTAAGTTGGTGAAAAAGTCATAACATACGTGGTTTTCTAGACCCGAATGTGCCTGAGGCTGCTGACTTGAGAGACAAGACTAGATTCATTTTGACAACAAGATTGACTTATGATATTATAGTCAGACCAGTGATCTATGAGAACTTTATTAGATCTTTTTAGAGAACTACTCAAGTCAATATGGTTGATGATGTACCAACTATTTTTATAACATCCGACTCATTTTCAAACTACAAACCTAAACCCGAACCATATTTTCTCTTTCATATTATGAAAAAAAAATTCATTATTAAATTATTTTATTTATTTTGTTGATTCAGATGCAATAAATGTTTTACTTAATCAGTATTGTGAATTGTATTTTTTCCCAATTCTTATTTACTAAATCATCTAATCAATTTAAAATAATTTTAT
Source organism: Flaveria sonorensis (assembly GCA_025506505.1). NCBI lineage: Eukaryota > Viridiplantae > Streptophyta > Magnoliopsida > Asterales > Asteraceae > Flaveria > Flaveria sonorensis. The sequence continues at coordinate 35,701,921 of CM046429.1, read as the reverse complement.
AATTTATAAAAGAAACTTTTATTAAGTTTTATTTGTTATTTATGGGGTTTAATTATTAAATTCAAATGAATAATTACAATTTTTTGACAAGATTTGTAAAAATTAATAAAGTTTTATAAAAGAATTTGATTTGTTATATAAAATTATGGCTTTCAAAGTTTAGGGTTTAAATTGCAAATCTTAAAACTTGAAATAAAAGATTTTTAATATAAAATAATAACCCTTAAAACACAGGGATCAAAAGTGTAAATATAACTTTAAAACCCAAAACCGCCCTTGTGTTCCCATAGGCCACCCTAAACCTTTTTAGATATTTTTTTATCAAGTTAAATTCCAAAAAATTACTAATTTTTATTATATTAATATGTAAGAATTATTTTATTAAATAATAACGATTTGAAAAATATTATTTAATTTCTAAAATTTTTAAAATTTTTAATTTCATATTCTTATATACGTATGTGTCTGTGTGTGTGTGTGTGTGTGTGTGTGTGTGTGTGTGTGTGTATATTCATTTTAAACGTCATAAATTATCTATAAGTTAAAATTCTATAAAAATTGCTTTAAATCAAACATAAATTATTTCAAATTATTTTAAACTAATATTTTGTAGTGTTAGGTCTAGATCTTTTGTATAGGTTTAGATGATGAATCATTTCTGGTAATAAACTTCTGTAATTCTTTATCATAATGTAATGCATGAATTATAAATTAACCCATATTATTATTATTTGTGTGTATTTCTTGTACCTGCAGAAAAATATCATACTTGGTCAATTTGGAAAAATTGACCAAGTACAAGAACAACTGTGGATGAACAAGTTTGTTCTTTCGTAGATGTTCTCCGGAGCACATCTGAACAAGTGTATATCCGTAGGTTTCCTGCGGAAGCTCAACATCTACTGAAGAACAAGTTCTAAAGTCAAGTTGTTGCTGTTGTGGAAGAAGGGAGTTTGCTCCTGAGGATGAACTTCAAGAACAAAAGACCAAATTCCTACAGAAGACTAATTTCCTGCGGAAGACCAAACTCCTACGGAAGAACAACTTGCATGAGCATTCATCAGGTACCAACACATGATCAACAAGTAGCTGCCTGAAGTGATGTTATCAAGTCTACATCTACGGAAGACTTGCCTTCTGTCAGAAGTCTTAGGATGTCATATTAGAAATGTTACAGTTGTAGCCTTCACAAATAGGAAAGTTACAGTTTCCATTGTAAACGGTGAATCCCTCTGCCTATAAATATATGGCAACGATGCACTCATTAACACACCATACAATATACATACACTATTGATAATCGATTCATAAGCAATCGATAGCAATCAATAGGTGATTGAATACGTGATTGAGAGATATCGATACTCAAATGCATAAGTTCATCATTAATCATACATTTAGGGGGAATAGTCATCAGCATGAAAACTGAGTAACATTTTTTTTACTTGAAGAAAATTAGAACTTGAGCACTAACTTGGCTGCAGAATATCAAAAGTTTTTAACTAAATCAATTTTGCACATCTGCTATGAAGCAGAGTCAACAAGGTCCAATAGCAAACATCAAATGATCTAACATGATGTTAAGATCATACATCAAAAAGAACAAATATTGCCTTTCCGTAGATTGGTACCCTACAGATAAAGCAGCAAAATCATAACAAATCTTGCCTTCTGTAGATGTTCAGCGGAAGAATTAACTAAACATAAATTTTTCCTTCCGTAGATGTGTTGCGGAAGAGTAAAATTAAAACAAATCAAAAATTAAGGTTTTGCCTTTCGTAGATGATCTATGGAAGAATAAACTTATGGATAACCATGGAAGGGTAATTAGGGTTAAGGGTCCTACAACATTAAATAAGAGGTTTTTAAATTGTCTGAGAGAGTATAAAGGATACATTGACCATTGGCATTTCTATTAACTTTTTCAGAACACTTTTGCAGACCTAGAAAAACGCTCTCACCCATAAACTCCTTTCTCACTGAAACATTCAAAATTTTCATTACACACAACAATTCTCACCTAAATCACCTCTCAAACAACATCAAAATGGCCAATCGCTTCACAAACGATCATAATGTCTGTGCTTTTCTTAATCTAGAGGACACAATAGCCAATGGATGTAGGGATATTATCAGATACTTGAGAAGATCAAGATTATTCTATGCTTTATTTGCGGATCCTATCATCTATCAATCGCACATTATGGACTTCTAGAACTCTGCAAGGATTGAGGAAGAAAATGATGAACATGTGATTTTTGCTTCAATAAGAAATGAAGAGTTGAGGGTGGATGAACAAACCATCAAGAGGGTGTTAGAATTTGGAGAACGAGAAGAAGGTCACCCCGATGTTTTCGACCATGAGTACATTCAAAAAGTCTTTCATTAATGGGATATGATGGTGACTATAGGAATGGTGAAATCAAGAAAGGGAGATTATGCAAGCCCTACAGATTTCTCTGTCACACTTACTTGAAGTGTATGTCCAATAGAAAGTCTGGGTTGGACAGGTTTTCTAGGCACATATCATCAGGGATTATTGGTGTGTTTGAAGGGAGGACTTACAATTACTTTAAATACATCCTTAGATGCTTGTGTGACCATGTAAGGGTACAGAAGGAAAACAAGATGTATATGTTTCCAAGGTTTCTTCAGGTGATCATTAATGAAGAAATGCCCAATATTGAAAGAGAATGTGAAGTGTTTGTTCAAGCTCACCTTGGAAGATCTGTGCTCAACAAGATTAGTGGGCAATATCAAGGAGAAGAAATGGAGATGTTTGCATATGTAGTTGATAAGAAAGATGACATTCCTTAAGAGCTTCTATACATAGATGATCAGCAACAAAAAACATCATCAGTTGAATCTTCTGATCAGCAACAACAACAAACTCCACCAGCTGAATCCCCTAAACCACAACATCAAGAACCCAATCCTCCTTCACCACCATCCTTTACCAACATACCATTATCACCACCTGTCCATATCATCTCACCACCAAGTAAACACACACCACCACTATCTCCTTCACTTTCCCAAACATCAATGAACTCTGCTGAAATAGAAGTGCTCTTATTTGATGACTTTCAAAAATCACTTTCACACCCAACACCACAACAAGAACCTCGACCAGTTCCATAAACTTCTATGATAGACTTAACAGAATCATCTTCTAGTCAGCATACCCAACCTATCTCGCCTGCCAAATCTCAATCATCACTAAACACAGGTGCCACTGAACCTCTCTCTCCTAATCTCAATCTAACACCATCTCATCCAACAATACAACCAACTTCCTCACCCACACCTACTGAACCAACCTCACCTGCTGAAGCCTAACTCACACTAAACTAGTCAATCTTGATGAGGATGATGAGGATGATGAGCATGATGCTATGAATGATGGTGCTACAGAAGAGTTTCATTTACATAGTTGATTATAATGAAAGTACATTGACATAGTTGATTATAATGAAAATGATCTGAGAGATGAAAAGATAGATGTGAGCAAAAGTTTTCTGGTGGCCAAATACAACAATCTTATCATCAAAGGCAATAAAAAGTTGGAGAAGTTGAGAAAAAATGAAAAGGGAGATAATTGAGAAAGATGAGACAATCTCAAAGCTAGAAGCTACAATCAAGCAGTTACAAGAGGAGATTGAATCTAACAATGAAGTGATTGACTGGATGGATCAGTTTGCAACTGAGTCCTATGAATTAGTTGAGAAAGAAAAACAAGAAAAGGAGAAAGCAATGGCTAAGCTTAACAGTGCTCTACAACTTATCTCTGAGCAGTTGGATCTGCTAAAAGCCAAAGATGAGGAGATAGAAGGATTAAAGAGGAAAGTGGCTAAACAGGAAGGAGTTAGCCTGCAAAATCCAATCAAAGAAACTACTAACTTTTCCATGATCAAATCAAAGGAACCAATAATCAAATATCATAGGAAAAGAAAGTATTTAGGAAAAACTGAAGAAGAAGTTCCTCAACTTGAAGATACCCCAAAGAAAGCAAGAACCATCTCTCCTGAGCACACTCCATCATTTGATCTTTCTACTCTCAAGCCAACTGAACCTGATGAAGAAGAAAGTGATGCTGAATGGATAGATTTAACAAAAGAAGAGACTCAAAAGGAAGATAAAGAAGCAAGATCTGAAGAAGAACTATTATCCACTGAAGGTACTTTTGAGGAAAGAGCCTAATCCTTCATGTTCATGGATTTGATAAACAATGGCTTCCCATGTGACATAGTTAAGAAGATGAACATGGCTGAAATGATTCAAGTGCTAAAAGAATTTGATGCTACTAGACTGATGCTGCTAGTATGCAACTATGAAACATTCTCAAAGTTCAAAGCCATTGAAAAGATAAGAAAAGATTTGGGTCACTGTGACCCCAAGAAGCTAACAAAATATAACATGACTTGTTGGTTGTAAAGTCATAACTATGGGTCTTATGAGCTTAAGGGAATATCAATGGGAGAATTAAGAGCCATGATGGAATATGTAATGAAGGTTGAGCTAGACACTGGTGTGAGATTCAGAACCGGAGCTCCCAATCCTGCTTACAAACAACAATCAAAACAAACTCCTACTGAGCCAACAGTTGTAGAAAGCAAGGATATGCACAAAGGAAAATAAAAATTATCAAGGAGCCAAGGGATGTAATCCCCAACAAAATCTGGCCTCTGGGAACCGCTATGAGAGAAATTACTAAACAAACATTTTCTCTTATCCAACTTTTTGAGCACATGACCACCCCAAGATCAGCAGAAGAAAACAAAATTATAGCATGAAAGTATGATTCTGAATGGGATTGTGCTGTGATAAAGAGAGCATTTGGGATGGTGCCATATTTTCATTGGATTGAGACAATCCTATCACTCCCAAATGCAGACCAGTATTCTTTGCAAAACATCCCTATCATCAATTACCCAATCAGTCCAAGGGGAAGAGATTTTTCTGTGCTGATTGCAAAACTCAGAAACAAGTTTAAAGGTGATGTGTTAAAGGAAGCAAATGGAGAGGATGCTAAACACAATCACTTAGTTATTGTTGAATTTTTAAGAAGAGTTGGATATGAAGACAAAACTTCAGCATATGTAAAGAGCATTAAAGGAAATCAGTACTCATTCCCTATCATAGAATAGGGATATGTAGAGAGAACAAAAGAGCTTGTACTACAAAGGAATGATCCTCAGAAGAAAGCTTCCAACATAAGACTTTTTGACCCAATGGAAATCAAGCTCCTTCATCCCAGCTACACATCCTATCTGCATGATAAGTATTTTCCAAAATTGAATGACAAAGTAGCTCAAGATGACTTATGCTTATATGTCCATATCATCCAAGTGATTGATAAGCTGCATGCTAAAGTTTACAAAAGAAAAAGATTTGAAGCAGGTTAGCTTATGGGATCTGACATTCCATCAATCACTGAGCTCAGAATTTCAGAACAAGATGAATTGGAAATGGTGTCAAACAACAGTGTTGTTGCAACACTGACCACAGAAGAAGACATCTTTGGGCTGAATTACAACACTCTAAAGAAAATGAATAGAATGAAGATCAAGTATTTATATGATGATCAAAAGAATGCGATTGAATACTTCTACACAAGAATTTTGAGAGGAGTTCAAGAATTGAGAGCTCTGAACCAATGATTACAAGAGTCTAAACCTAAGGGGGAGTATTGTTAGGTCTAGATCTTTTGTATAGGTTTAGATGATAAATCATTTCTTGTAATGAACTTTTGTAATTCTTTATCATAATATAATACATGAATTATAAGTTAACCCATATTATTATTTGTGTGTATTTCTTGTAACTGCAGAAAAACATCATACTTGGTTAATTTGGAAAAATTGACCAAGAACAAAACAACTGCGGATGAACAAGTTTGTTCTTCCGTAGATGTTCTCCGGAGCATATCTGAACAAGTGTACATCCGTAGATCTCCTGCGGAAGCTCAACATCTACTGAAGAACAAGTTATGAAGTCAAGTTGCTGCTCTTGCGGAAGAAGGGGGTTTGCTCCTGAGGATGAAGTTCAAGAGCAAAAGACCTAATTCCTACGGAAGACCAATTTCCTGCGAAAGACCAATTTCCTGCGGCAGACCAATTTCCTATGGAAGACCAATTTCCTGCGGAAGACCAACTTCCTACGGAAGAACAACTTGCATGAGCACTCATCAAGTACCAACACATGATCAACAAGTAGCTGCTTGAACTGATGTCATCAAGTCTATATCTACGGAAGAGTTGCCATCTATCAGAAGTCTTAGGATGTCATATTAGGAATGTTACAGCTGTAGCCTTCACAAATAAGTTACAGTTTCCATTGTAAACGGTGAATCCCTCTGCCTATAAATATAAGGCAAGGATGCACTCATTAACACACAATACAATATACATACACTATTGATAATCGATTCATAAGTAATCGATAACAATCAATAGGTGATTGAATACGTGATTAAGAGATATTGATACTAAAATAGTGAGTCACTTATTCATAGAAAAAATATCAAGAAACTATTTAATCAATATAGCAAAAATAACAAAACATCAAGAACATCATTGGAGATCAGAAAATCACCAAAGCATCATTAGTCATTGTAATCGATTTTGTATCAATGAAAAACAATTGAAATAATCTTTTGTTGCATTATATTGTTCTGTTTTCAATTTGTTTTCTATTTTGTTTGTCGATTTCAGTTTCACAAACAATTAAATTAAAAATCAAATATTGATAATTCCACGATCTTTATTTGTTCAATCAAACTGATAATTCCTGATTCGATCCTTGGACTCACATATAGATCAATTAAATGATTAATTATCAAGTAGTTATTTTAACCTAGTTTTTAAATAATTAATTATTAAACTAACTAATATTTTCCACACTTTAATATTCTCTTAGATACTATAAATTAAATGTTTTAATTACATTTAATTTCTCATATTATCAATTATTATTTTCGATCTCAATTCACTAATTTCATTTTATTTGATCAAACTATATAATAAATTATATACATTATTTAAATCTATTTTGACAATCCTTAATCCCATTTGCAACACTAATCCATACATAGTATTAAATCATATTATTTTAACATCAAGACACATTTTTCTTAGGTTAAACCGTGAGTAAACTGTTGTTGTCTAATCCATCATATTATTGTTCAAATTATATTCCTATTATCTATGTGAGTATTCATTTCCTTTTTTATGTGTTTTATATTTTGGGGAATTCATGTGATTTATATTCAATTATTGTTATTCATTGTTATTCTATCCAAAATTCAATTCTGTATATGCTATGTTATTACTTCCAATTATGTGTGCATAGTTAGATGAACTAGATGAAAACACAATCATTAAATCATGCAACAACGATAAAAATGACAGATCTATTGGTTTGACAAACCCACCCCATTTGTTTAGTCGCGTGGTGATTAGAACCAGAATCATTCATTCTATAAGGCTTCGTATGCAAACCGAGTCAAGTCAGCCATTAGGTTTGATTGTGTTGGTTTGTATTTTATGTTACACTATGGCATTTATTAGGCTTGATATTTACATATGAATTGAATTGTTTTCAATCATTTTAATCAATCTATATATGTATTCAAACCTGTGTTTACTCACCGGCTAATTCTTTAGCTGCCTAGTTACATTTTCACATGATTTTAGGAATGAAGATTAGTGGATTTCAATATGGACATTTAAGTCTTGGACTTAGTCAAAAATAAAGGCAATTCTCATTATGTTTTTTTTTTTGAATTATTATTTGATTGTAATGTATCATTTCAAAGGTCAAATGGATTTGCAAAGGAGAATTCTAGTTCACCACTTCCAACACTGTTAATCTAAGAGGAAGACTGGCTGGAATAATATTCCCCTCACAACGTCATGTTCTATCTATGCCTATGCACTAGCACACCATTCGATATGTCTGCTTATATGTTTAATAAGATGTTATCAAATATTGGTGAAGGAAGAAGATCCATGTTCCTTATGTATCCAAGGGTATTACAGTGTCTTCTCAATTAAGCCTTTCCTGTGATACCCTACATAAATCCCACATCGGTCGTAGAGAGGAGAGATTCCTGGTTCATAAGGAATGCTTAGTCTCTAATATCACCAACACGTTTTGGGTGTATTGGTTGTGGATGAGAAGAGAACTCCACAGTTAAGCATGCTCAGGTGGCAACAATCCAAGGTTGGGTGACCTCCTTGGGAAGTTTTCACCCAGGCAACCAAAAAGCAAATTCGTGAGCTCCTCGTGGGAAAAGCAGATAATATTGGTTGTATGAGGGGCTGGGTGTTAAAGAATGGTATCAGAGCCACTCCTATGCCGTTCGGGATGGTGGGACAAATCTCACCAGGGATGGTGAGTTCTCGGCCTCATCGAGGAACATGAGTCCAAAAGGGGGGTGATTGTGACACCCTACATAAATCTCACATCGATCGTGGACAGGAGAGATTCCTGGTTCATAAGGAATGTACGGTCTCTAATATCACCAATCCATTTTGGGTGTATTGGCTGTGGTTGAGAGGAGAACTCCATAGTTAAGCGTCCTCAGGTGGCAACAATCCAGGGATGGGTGACCTCCCTGAGAAGTTTTCACCCGAGCAACCAAAAAGCAAATCCATGAGCTCCTCGTGGGCAAAGCGAACAATATTTGTATTATGAGGGGCCAGGTGTTACATTTCCCGATTTGGTAGGCTCAGGACCTATAATGAACCTAGCTCATCACTCTACAAATCATATGGATATATCAAGAAGAAAGACCCTAGAAGTTATTATAGTGGTACTTTCTATCCACTTCTACCTAGGATGCTTGAACAAATTGGTCAAGGCATTGAAGAAGTTGGAGAACAATAAGAACAAGAACAAGCACAAGAACAACAGGCTGATGTCCAAGGAGAAGAAGTTGTTCAGGATGAACCCATTATCCAAGAGATGAAGGATAAGATAGATGAGCATGTTAAGAATGCCAAAATCCAAACAATTATGATGGAAGATCAAGAGAGGTTGATCAACTCATAATCTGAGAAGATAGTCAAGTTAGAGAAGAAAGTGACTAATCTTACTCAAAGACTGAACCTACTTGAAGACATGCTTATCAAAAATGGAAAGGATGAAGAGAAAGATAAAGACATAGATGAGTTTGCAAAATGTTAGGCTTCGATGATGAAAGTGGTGATGATGGTTATGAAGGAGGAGATGAAAGATCATCTATGAGGCAAAAGACCAAACAATCAGAAAATGCCTACTGAACAAGCAAGTACTTTAGGCAAACCTTTAGAAGAAGAATCTTTAGCCATGGTTCCATACATAGCTCCCAGTCAAACTGAAGAGTAAGCTGCCATGAGCTCATTGATTGAAAAACTAGATGCATACTCTTCTGGTGATTTCTTATTGATGAAGTCATATTATAGATCATTAGAGATGCAAGTGTACCTATAGAGCCTTTAGTTTTCATTCCTCAACAACCCATTATATTTGAGAGAGAGCTCCAAATGCAAATGATTTCAGTTGTAACTCATACTGAGGAGCAAAAGGAAGTCATTACAAGGTTGTTTGAGGAATTCATAACAAATTCATAAGAAGAAGAAGAACAAGTAGTGTCTATGACTACTAAGCTAGTTGAAGTGACTAAGTCTGGTTCCTCTGAATGGTAGACATACACAAGAAGAAGAAAGTATCTAGTAGAGAAGGCAAAAGGAAAGAAGCCTATGGTTGAAGATGATGTTCCTGAGACTAAAAAGATAAAAATAGAAGAAAGGTTAAGTATGGCTAATGTCGCTCAGTTCATGGAAGAACATATACAAGCAACTGCGCAACTACCATTGAACAACAATTGATCAATCTTAAATAAGGAGATATTGAAGGTGGATATACTCTTGAAGAAGGCATGATGGATGAGCCTGAGTTTGAAGAAAGCCCACCAGGAAAGAAACAATTATTGAAGAAATGGTGGAGAAAGCCCAGATTGGTGACTTGATGGTGAAAGCCATGTTTCTTATTCAGCAAGGATATGATGTTAATCAAGTCTTCAGCATGACATCTGAGGCTATGTCTGAGGAAATAAAGAAGGTGGAAATATTGTTAGATCCTTTCATTAAGACTGAGTATGAGTTGACGAAAACACAGGAAACAAAGAAAGGCAAAGCTAAAGCAACACCCTCCTCTACTGCAAAATCATCTCCTCAAAGACAACCACTTGTACATTATCCATTTCTCGATCCCTATGAGATGACAAATAGGGAAATGAAGGAACTCCTCGAAAGTAATGGATTCAAAAAGAGGAAGTTGGGTCCAATGAAAACCAACTCTCTTAGAGCTTCCGTGCTCAGAATTATTTATGACTTGAAGGAAAAGATAAGAGCTGTTGAAGAAAAAATTATTCCTAGTCAGCCCAGACAGGGAAGATTAGCACAACAAGTACAAGTATCTAGTGCTGATCATAATTCCCTAGCACCTTTATTGAGCAAAAAACCAGAGTGGTTCAAACATCCATCACAACTATAATTACAAGAAGGGTTAACCATATCTGAGATGCTCCAAGGTGTGTAAGCTCCAGAAGGCAAAATGGATGTTAAGATCATAGCCTGGAAGTATGACTCTGATTGGAATATGTTCAAGGTCAAGAGAATCTCGAGTTTAGTTCATTTCTTCATTGAATATACTAAACTTGTAAATTCCCTGAAGAATCATGACTAAAAGAGCTTGCTGATCTAGAATTGATCAATCATGCTGCTATGTCAAGGGGTTATCAATTTAAGGGCGTTTTGAAGATGTTCAAAGGCACAAACAACTTCAAGGCCCTAAAAGAGATATGTATGAGAAAAGATAAAACATTCAGAAACCCCTTTTACAAGCCAAAGAAAAAGAAGACAGTAGAAGAGTTAGTAGTCCCAAAAGGGAACATAAAGCCAATTGATGAGCTAAAAAGAAAAAGAGTTATTGGTACACACCAAAAAATGCCAATCTCAAATGTCAAGTATGATGAAAAGACATATGAGTTGGTTAATGTCACAGGTTGGGAAGGAAGATAAGGCCTGAAATCAAACTATTCTGTGCCTATGAAGTGCAGCTGCTAGATGAATCATAAATTCTTTATATGTTCACTAGGCACTTTGATAGTCCCTCCAACAAGCTTAGGGGGAATGATCTTCTATTTTTCTTGAAATGCATAAGGATATTAAAGATTGCCTATGACAGGATTAATAAAAAGAGAGAGATAAAGAATAGAAAGAGAATGTCTTTGACCTTTGTAAACATAGTAAAGTTGGAGGTAAGCTCTGAGGTCATTTGATAATCAATAAATATGGACTATCCATCATTGCTCTCTTTGAACTTGAATCTCTCAAGCAACTCGCCATAGAAGCTGTGGAAAGGATAAAACAATTGAAGATACATGTGCTTGATAGAAACAGAGTGAAAGAGGAAAGGTTTTTTTTCAACTATGATTGATTTCATTTTGGATCCAACCAACCCTGAATTTCATTATTATCCTTCTAAGGAAGAACCTCCAGTAGCTACAATATCAACAATAACTACAACAGCTCACACAACAATAAAAACAACAATGCCATCAACATCACAACCAACAACAACCATCACTGCATCAGCTTCAACTTCCATAACAGTCCAAGCATCCACATCATAACAACAACAAGCATCAGCTAAAGATCCACCAGAATCTTCATATATTCTATCACCAAAACACAGTTGAAGTACTTAGGCTGCATAATCCTATAGGGGAGTATTGTTAGACCCTAAAAGGGTCATGCATGCTAATTCAAGTAGTGATGGATTATGTTTTGGTTGGAAAACACAAGTGTGGATTTATTCGGATGGAGTTATGAAGATGAAGAAAAAACAAGTGCGGATGAAGAAAAATGCGAAGTATTTATTCAGCCGTATTAGTTTTTGCAGGTGAACAAAGACAAATGCGGATGAGCATTTATGCACCTGCAAAAAACTAATGTGGGTGAAAGAAAAAAAATACTTATGCCTAACAAAAGAATACAGACAAGGCTTGTATACCAGCAAAACAAATGCGGATGTACAAGATACAAATGCGGGTGAAGAACCACTTTTACAGGTACTATTATTTTGTACTTTATACTTAGTATTATTAGATTGTATGTTAGGGTATTTAGGTCATTGTGTAGGTCATAGTGTCTGACCTATAAATAGATAAGGTTTTTACTCTTTTTGTATCTCCTAGCCTACAATAGAAACTTTTGCACAAACTTTCATATAAAAAGCTTTATACATAAAGAATTCAATACAATACATCATTATGAGTATTTCTTAGTGTTTAATCTTTGACATTTGTATTTCCGCTGCAAATCTTAATCGAAATTATCTGATATATTCGATCACCATTGTTGCACTCTTACCTTGATAAGAGAGGTGCCTTGTGCAATCTTACTTGACATGACTCTTCTCTTGTTCACTGCTCACCTTGATAGGTGTGTCACACCCTACAAAAATCCCACATCGACCATGAATAGAGAGATTCCTACTTCATAAGAAATGTTCTACCTCTAATATTACCAACATGTTTTGGGTGTATCGGCTATGGAAGAGAGAACTCCAGCGATAAGCATGCTTAGGTAGCAGCAATCCAAGGATAGGTGACTTCTTTGAGAAGTTTTCATCTGGGTAACCAAAAGCAAATCCGTGAGCTCCTTATGGGCAAAACGGACAACATTGGTGGTATGAGGGGCTGGATGTTACAAATGGTATCAAAGCCATTCTTATGCAGTTCAGGATGGTAGAGCAAACCTCATCAAGGATGGTGAGTCACGGGGGTGTTCAGAGGTACAACTTAGGCAAATCCCACATCAATGGATGGGATGGTGGGACAAACCTCATCGAAGACGATGAGTCCAAAAAAGGGGGTGATTATCATAACCTAGGCAAATCTTACATCGATCATGAAAAGGAGAGACCTGGTTCATAAAAAATGTCCTGCGACTAATATCACCAATGCATTTTGGGTATATTGGTTGTGGATGATAGGAGAACACTACAGTTAAACATGATTAGGTAGCAGTAATCCAAGGATGGGTGACCTTCCTGGAAATTTTTTACCCGGGCAACCAAAAGCAAATATATGAGCTTCTCGTGGGTAAAGCATACAATTTTGGTGTTATGAGGGGCCGAATGTTATAAGTGTAATGCCTGAAAATCCTTAAGAGAAGGAAAAGAAAATAAGGAACTATTTTAAATAAAAGGAAGGTTCAAAAGTGTGCAAAAGAAAAAATATGCCCATGTGTGGGTATAAAAGGGAAGCAGTCGCCCCTCCCCTCACTCCTATACACCCATAACAACCCTATTTCTAGAGAGAGAAAGCTTTCAATTGGTTCTACAGAGAAAAAGTTGAAGAATCCATCAAAGATATGATTTTTATAGTGCTTTCTCTTAGATATAAGCTAGATCTAAGCCCCTAAGTTGAAGTTCATGCAATTCTATGTGTAAAGTTTGAAACTTTATGTGTGCATGTGTGTATATTAAAGTTTTGCTCTCGGGTTTAGGGTTTTGTTCGAAGGCTTGTTAAGATGAGTTCTAGATCCCTTCGATTACATGTTTTATAATTTTTTCGGGCTGATATGCATGCTATTATGTTTAACCTTTATTAAACTTATGTTTTTATTAAAGGTCGCATTTGTTTACTTGATATATGATGTTTCTATGAGATCTATGATGATGTCCTATGAATGATATGTGTTAGTTATGAGAGCTAGCCATTTGAAGACTGGATCTATGTTTTAGAGCCATGCTTGACTTGGTTTAGGCATAGAAACATTAAGTATGAAAATGGACTGAAGGTTAGTGCATCTGCATTGGTTTACTGTTAAGCGCATTTATACTGCACCCTGACTTGTTCATTCACATATATTCTATTCAGCATAATGACCAAGTGTTGGTCACTCGCATTAGGTGCCCCCACTGGCATATCTCACCCGTATTTGTTTCTAAGTTCAGGGGTGACCAGGTGTTGGTCACCTGCATTGGTTAACCGCATTTTTTCTACACCAGCATTTGTCATAACATTCACAGCCATCAAGTGTTAGTCATCCGCATTGGTTGCCCACATTAGTTCTTCATCCATATTTGTCCCTGTGTACGCATAAGCCTAAGTACTATTACTCGCATTATGTTACTCACCTGCATTAGTGTACATACCCGTATTTGTTTATTGTTACTCGCATTAAGTGTTACTTAGGAAATTATATATGGGTTAATGCTATAATTTTGTTATATGAGTTATTATATGGTTATCCTATGCATAATATTTAATATGTGATTATAATAAAAGAGTATCTTATAAGTATTACCTATGATTAAAGCGTAACATAAATGAATGAAAGAAATGACGGTGGAACCTAATAAAATGTTACCCGAACTCTAATGATGATGAAGAGTCTTGGATGCAAAATGAATGGAGGTACACGACCATGTTTTTGTTAGCTCAATAAATGTGCGCTGATTCAGCCCATGAGGATGCACATCTTGGGTGTGATCCCTCGGATTGACAATGGAATGGAGTGGACCCTTATTCATAAGCAGGCTACGTGCCTTACAGTGTGGGTCAACTACTAGAGGTTTAGCTAAACAAAGAATGGCGCTGGCAGGGTTGACAACTGTTGTCAACCATATGTTTTAGGCTCTTGCTTTATGCTAACGTAGTCTATGAAAGATGAAAGATAATAAAAGAAAAAAAAAGATAATGAACACCATAAAGGATGTTATGCAAGTCAAATTGACTATTATGTATGATGAATGTGTGTTCATTAAAGAAGTTAAAAGTGTATTTTTTATATTATTATAAAACTAGAACTCACTCAGCAATGGTGACTTTGTATGTATATCAGTTGGCAAGTAATGATGTTGCTGAGGATGGCATGGATGATGAAGCTACTTAGATATGGGAATCTGACATCCATACGTTTAAACTTATGTTTTAATTCGTAAATAATAATGTTAATGTTTTCAATTCTAGATCAACATGTAATTTGACAACTTATCTATGAATGTGATGAATGACTTAAAGTATTCCGCTATAATGTTTTCGTATATCAACATATTATATTATGCTTTGTGCTATGAATGACCAACTATGAGGCTTTTCGGAAATGGGGCCTTACATGGGACTTGTACATTGTGTGCACAAATCTAATAGGAATTGTGGTCTTGTGTACACTCAATTGATAGAAGCATTGCCCGGTGCACTACTTATCTTTATAAAAGTTGTACATCATGAATGATCACCTAATAGGAGCTTTGAAATTTATTGCTAGCTCACCTATAAATGAGCTTTGTACTTATACAAGCTTAAAAGTAAAAAAGAAAGCTAAAGATAAAGTACATATTAAATCAATGACAAAATAAAATGCTTATGAAAGTATTGTTAAATATATATGATAAAGCTAAAGGGACAATCATAACTAAAGTGAATGTTAAAGCAAAGAATGATAAAGACTAATATGCAAAGTATTCTAATAAAGTTAAAACTAGATCTCACTCAACAATTCTGATTTTTATATGCATATTAATTTGACATTTATGACGATGAAATAATGAATGATAGGTATGCATGTGTGGAGAAGTTACTAGGTTAATTCAAGACTGCCATTATGATGAAAATAATTTTTTTTTAATTATAGTTCGAATATAACAGTGTTAGATAATGAATGATGATGCTATAAATAGATGATTGTTTAAGTCTAAAAAATTATGGGTTTATGATTTTCAAATCCAAAATGTAACGTTGGTTGCAAGGAAATGGTGCCTTTACAGTCACAGTGGTGTGGAGCTAAAGAAGTCGTTGGTTCATTTAATACTTGACCAATAGTTCACCTAAAATAATTGATGGTGGTTATTTAAAAAAATTACCAATTTTATACACTATAAATACAATATTCACCGAATATATGTTTAACTGCATAAAATACTCTTCTACTCACTATGAGTTCATTTAACAACTGGTCAACTATCACATCCTAACCGATGACAGAATTATCGGGGTCAACGAAGATGAATCGATTGCTCATCGTATATGGTATTAAATGCATTGAAATAAAACTCAATTCAAATTATCATTGATAAATACTAATCAAAACATTCATTACAGCCGATCCGTAATCCAAATAAACATAATAAATTGTCTTTTATTTTGACTAAGTACAAGTCCTAAATGAGCATGTAAAAGTCCACTAAGCTGCATTTCCTGAAATCATGTGATAAAATACAAGTCAGCTAAAGAATTAGCCGGTGAGTAAACACATGTTTTGCATAACAATTCAATTCA
Source organism: Flaveria sonorensis (assembly GCA_025506505.1). Lineage (NCBI taxonomy): Eukaryota > Viridiplantae > Streptophyta > Magnoliopsida > Asterales > Asteraceae > Flaveria > Flaveria sonorensis. The sequence goes on along the minus strand of CM046429.1, from coordinate 35,685,585 downwards.
CATGGCAATCGCAAGACATATAATTCAATAACGTAACATAAAAGACAAACCAAACACAATCAAATCTCATTATTGAATTAGCTCGAGTCGCAAACGAGGCCTTATGATTGATTAAAAGAATCCGATTCCAATCACCGCTCGAATAATCATATGGGGTGGGTTTGTCAGACCAATAGATATGTCATTGTTATCGTAGTTGTGTAAATTAACAATTGTGTTATAATCTAGTTCACCTACCTTGAACACCTAATGCAAGTGAAAACATAGTATGAATTGAATTGAATTTACAATAAAATAATACTAACTATCGATGATTGAATTTTAAATCACATAATTTCTCAAAATATAATAAATATAAAAATAGACTATGAATACTCACATAGTAATTGAATGTAGTTTGAATAATATCAATTCTAGATTACACACCAACAATTTTCCTCATGGTTTACCTTGGAATGGTGCTTGTGTTAGAATAATAATGATTTAAAGATTAGATATGGATTACGGTTTCAATTCGGATTTGAGTTTAACAAATAGTTTTAATAAGATAATGTAATAAATTTATATGACTTGATTTATAGAATATTGAATGTAAAATAATAATAACTAAACTAGTGAAATAGATATATTAAATATTATTTAAATATAAAATTTATAATAATTAATAAATAGAGTTTAAATATTAAAAGTATGATGAATAGTTAATTTAATTATTAACTATTTAATAATTGATCAAATAATTAACTAAATAATTAATTTTTTAAAATATTTGCAAAATATGCGTTTAAAGTGATTTAAAAAACTTTGATTAAAATAAATTTAATAATGTTTTTAATTTATGAATAAATTTATAATAGTTTTAAAACATTTATAATCTTAAAAATAAAAAAATATATATAATTATAATTATGGAAATGTTTTAGAAATTATTAAATAGATTTTGAATTAGTATTAATTAGCAAATCGAATTTAATATTAGTTTAATAATATTTTAATAATTTTCTAGAATCTTAAAATTATTTAAAGATATATAGGGGTGCCTGGTGTCGAACCTGGATCCCTTGTATATCACAAATGTGTGTTAAAATGATTTTTAAAAAATGAATTTAAAATAATAATAACTAAACTACTGCAATAGATATATTAAATATTATTTCAATATAGAATTTATAATAATTAATAAATAGAGTTTAAATATTAAAAGTATGATAAATAATTAATTTAATTATTGATTATTTAATAACTTGAACAAAATAATTAACTGAATAATTAATTATTTAAAATATTTGCAAAAAATGCATTTAAAACGATTTTAAAAAGTTTGATTAAAATAAATTTAATATTTTTTTATTTATAAATAAATTTATAATAGTTTTATAACATTTATAATCTTAAAAATAAAAAAAAAAAATTATAATTATGGAAATGTTTTAGAAATTTTTGAATAAGTATTAATTATCAAAACAATTTTAATATTAGTTTAATAACATTTTAATAATTTTCTAAAATCTTAAATGGTTTAAAAAATTATTTAAAAATATATGCGGAGTACCTGGTGTCGAACCTGGGTCCCCTGTATATCACGGATGTGTGTTAACCAATGGGTCGGTGCCCTAAATTTGATTTAAACTTGATGAATATAAATAAAACAGTTTTACAAGACATCCCAAATTGAATAAGAACCCTAGAATTTGATCGATCAAATCGCACATCAAAAAATGTTTAATTAAAATCAAGCTAGTGCTTTCGATTAGCATATGAAAACGAGTGTTTGTGATGATTCAATTACCTATTTTGATGATGGATGGATGATATTAAGAAGAGGATAAATAGCAACTGGGGTTGAAATCAAATCTATAAAGTTGATGATAATTGGATCAAATTAGTAGTTTGTGTAGCTTTCAGATAAGGTGAGGATTAATAACCTTAAACCAATTGCTAATTAAGATGCTCTGAAGGTGATGAACACAGTTGATGAAGGTTCGAAGAAAAGTCGGTGATTGATATAACGCATGAGCATGTTTTGTATGAAAATGAGAGTTCAGAGAGTTTAGAAGCATCAGACCCTCATTTATATAGGTTCACTTGAAACTGTTTCATATCGAGTGTTAAGACCTGTTTCAAGAGTTTCGAGTTCAAATTGAAAAGGGTTTCATGGTTATATGTTCTAAATGATATGATTATTATCATTGAAATGATCAATAACATGTTACTGGTCATTTGATTGAGTCAATTAATCGAGTTTTCAATGGAAACCAATTTGATTTTTAATTGGGGTTTCGGTTTTGAGTGACCTCAATGAAACGAGCATCATATCTGAATTTAAGTTGGTCTTGGGTTCAAAACAGCCACGCAAGATAATTGGGACGGTTTAATTTGATTGAAACTATTTGTTTTGGGAAGATTGGAATCGCCGGAGCTCGGTCGGAGAGTGACGGAAGCTGGGTTGTCAAATGGGGGGTGGTTTGGGTTGTTTTAAAAATAATTACTCTTAGCTATCTATATTTTGTTGCTGTTATTATTTTATGTGAAATGTGTATAATTTATGTTTTTTTATAAATTACACTTTTTACGCTAAACTTAATAAAAACCTAATTTAACAATTAATCAAATTATTATTTTATAAAACTTTATGGACTTTATATATTTGTAAAACTTTGTAATTTAATTCTTTATTTTAGTTGAATAATTAAAATCTCATGAATCTTAATAAATCTTATAAAACTTATTAAAATTTATATTATAAATTATAAAATTATATTAAATTATATAAATGACACATTATTGTATTTTGAACAACCAGATGAATAAAATGACTAAACAATGAATTTGATTTACAAAATTGATTTAAACGGGTTTGAGTTTACATTTTAAAATGGGTCAAATGTTACAACAACCCATAAAACAGCCCATTCACCCAAGTTTCCTACAACCCAAACAAATCCTTTGACTCAAACCAAAGCAGTACAATATGTTCGACCTAACCTTTGTTACTTGCCCCAACCACCAACGCACTTGTAGCCGGTGCTACATTCCCTAATTGAAATCAATACTTAATCGAATTGTTTTCTAGATACTATGGCCGGCAATCTTAAACCATGGCATGGAATTTGGTTTGATATGGGCAAAAGAAAATTTGTATTTGTGTTGAAACAGGTAAAGACTTAATAGACTATGGGTTGGAATGGGCAGCAAAAAATGGGTTAAACTTTGAACGGGTCAGGATGGGTGATGAAATTGAACTCTTATGGGTAAGTGAATGAGGGCCATTACTTTACCTCTTGTATAAAAGATGTATCTAAAACTAGAGAAATGTACAGCTTTAGATGCACAATGTATAACTGAATGAGATTTAAAATTTTCAGATTTCATTTACATAGAATTTTCAATTTTACAATCCTGCCACCACCATTCAAGATATTGACGAAATAACCTATAAAGAAAGTACTCCACACAGGTTGTTGAGAAAAATTCCTAACCAACGATATCATGCACACGGGTTTTAAAATATTTTATCAAGAACTCCCATATTATCTCATTGAAATAGTGGTAAAATGTTTTATTTTATTATGTTATCAATAAAGATGATAAATAAGCAAAAATGACTTAAACCCATCCTAACTCATACCCATTCTAATCCGAACACATCCTGACCTATACGCATCCTGACTCGAACCCATTCTGACCCATACATATCCTGACTTCTTTTCTTAGTCAGTCCATCCTAACTCAAACCCATCTTGACCTAGCAATCAACACAATCCATCCCTCCCATTTTGCCACATTTACCAGATACGTCCACCCTCCACGCTAACCTGACTTATTAGTCGTTCTCAAAACTCACACGCAACTCAACGATGGTATTCCGCAAACACAATCCTCATCCCCGAAAAAAGCTACAAAAGATGCAACTACAACCAATGACACGTCGAACACCTAAAGGTTACGACAAAAAATAATATGCCGCTCATGGAAAAAGACTAAAATAATTATAATAGTGGTAACAATGAAACTATTATTTTTAATGGCGTGGCGGAGGAATATAGAAACACATAGAAAATGTTATTTTCTCATATCATTGTGGAACATTATGAAGCATATCATAAAGTGAATCTCCTTTTAGTGCTTGTCTTCATATAACCCTCAAAGAGACCAATGACGAGTTTGAAGACTATGAAGCCTCAACTCCAGACACACCGAAATGCTTGACCAGGAGAAACAAAGGTGAAAGATCCCTTGCAAAGGTGAATACAAGGAAAGTGTGGATGTTCTAGCGGTGAGGATGAAAAACTTCAACGACCAAACGACGAGAAAATAGAATGGAATCAGGAACGGCAAATGCAAATGATTTGAGAACACTAGCAATGAATATCAATCACATGACCAGCTCGGAACAGGAATTGACAGTGAAACTGAGGTTGGACTTACGGAAAAAGTATGGAATGTAGTAGTTAATATTAATATTTATGTTTATTTTAAACACATGTTATGCAAGGTTTAAAAATATTTAATATTTATACTCTCTTTTTTATTATTAACGACTATTATACCATCACGTGTTACGGCGATAACACAATACGGTCTTGAATAGAATTGGCGTGATATTAGCATTCGACAAAATGGTTAAAGAAATAAAAGCAAATGATAAAAAGAAATAAAAAAAACTATTTCAGAAATATAATTATAAATTAAGGGTCTTGATAGTTTTCAGAAACTTTCTAAATGTTTTAAAATAACTGCAATAAGAACTTACAGCAGAAAATTTATATTTTAGATGTCTTTTTAAATATCACAATTGAACATATTATAACTAGTTAAAGAGATAAGAACGTTTCTATTCGAAAAAATATATTTTAGGACCATGATTAGACATTTTAAAAAGCTTTTTTATAAAACATTTTGAAAGAAAACAAAAAATATTTCTTGAAAACTAAAGAATGTTATATTAAAAAACATTTCTAAAAATTTATAAACTCATCTATAAAAGAATCAAAAAACCATTTAAAAAATCTTTCTAAAGTAGCTAATGAGAATATGAGAAACCATAAAATTACAAAAAAACTATTTTATTTAATATATAATTATATATAAATTTTATGTTCATGTCGTTTTGAGGAGGAGGAGGACGATGAAAAAAAAAATAAAAATAAAATAAAATAAAGACTAGTTTATAAGAATAGGTACTAGCGAAAGGCATACGACAACTCCATGTTTATATATTTGACACCCTAGGGATTCATTACATTAAAAACCAATATTTTGTTAAAAACTAAAAGAAACAATTTTAACCATTGATTGATAATATCAAGGGCTGCAAATGATGGTGGCAAAATAGTAAATTTTATGTTATAGTTCCGTGTATTACACTGTTTAAATAAAAAATATAAAAATTAATAAAAAGTTAAAAAATATGAAACACTACTTGTGATATAAGATATAATTAAAATTACGTGTGAGTAAGAACTTTAGTTAATAAAATATTATTTTTTTTAAACCTTCATTCAAAAAGTGTTTTTTAAAACTCTCATTTTAAAAATATGTTAAGAAACATTTCATTCTAAGAATATTATTTATGAAAAATGTCATTTTTAATAAAAATATCATTATTTTAAAGCTATGTTTTTTAGTTATTTTGGTTTTATAAATAGTTTTTTGTATTTAATAAAAGTTTGTTTTTATAAAATATCATTTTTATAAATATCTCATTGTTTAAAAACTCCAGGTTTCGGTTATTTTTAATTTTTTTTAAGAAATACAGTTATATAGAAGACTTTTATTCAAAAAGAGATTAGTTTTAGAATATTTCATATGCATGAAAAGATACGTTGTTTAAAAAAATTGATAGCTTTTTAAAATCTTTTTATTAAAAAGTGTATTTTTAATCAAAATATTTAGTTTTTAAATAATTAAAAATATGTTTTATAAAAATATTGATTTTAAAAAAATTTAAAATGTTTAAGAGACAAAGAACTTAGAAAAATTAGTTATTTTGACTTTTTAAAAATTAATAAATGATTTAGGCGAAAAAATAAATTGTAGAATTAATATGACGATGACACATGTCCACCCAATGTAATTATTTATTAGTATAGATCTTAACTAAATCATGGGGAGGCCACGTTTGATTTACCAACATATTCAATTCTATTTTCTTTATTGGCTCGTTATACATGATAGATAAATTGCATAATAATTTATTACACATTAAGATTTTAAAATGAACATTCACGAGAATATTAAAATGAAAAACCGGTAGTGCATGCGATTATTACCATGATTGATGTTTTTTTCTAAAACTAAAACTCCTAATTCCACTATAAATCATGATGATGAAATTATAAATATTCTTAACCCTCCTCAAAGCTTACAATGTAATATCATGTATTATAAGGCCACGTGAATAATTGCAAATCTAGTTAATACATCTTATTTTGATACTGAACATTGTATGATTGTTAAAGTTAAATCTATTTATTATGTTAATTGTTTTGGCTTCTAATTTTTGGATATTAATTTGACCTATTTGTAGTTCAATTGATATCAAAGTATTCTGTGATCACATCTTACTATATATACTAGCTTTAGTTACTCGTGTATTACACTAAAGTGTGAAGAGTTATTTATTAAATAACATAAAAATAAAAATAAAATCAAGTGTGTTATATAACATAACAACTTTTGATTATAAGATCACAAATGAGCAAAACATCCTTGTAAACTATATTTGTAGTAACATTAGCAGGTTTACAATCATTATCTAAAGCTAAAAGTTTCAATCCATCTTTACTCTTAACTTGTGACAAGATGCCATAAAGCTGGTCATGCGTAAAAATAGACTCTTTTAAGTATAAACCGACGACAGAGATTGACCTTAACTTTTGTTTATTGTCATAGCGAAATATACAGTCAAAGAATGTTGTCTTCTTTTAGAATTAAAAGGAATAATTTTGACGAATCAAATCGTGAGCTAGATATTGAGTGAGTGTGACGATATTAGTATGAAGAAATTAAGATTTGATTAATATACATTGAAAAGTTATGTGCAATAATTAGATCAATTTCGAATTATTTTGAACCTGTAATCAAATATAGAGATATAGTATTGAATTGGGGTTGGATCGGACTATAAATGTTCATAATATCTTTGATTAATTATTGGTTATTATTTATTTAATACTAACTTTAGTATACCCATGTATTATACGGGTTCAAAAAATAAAATATTAAATATAATAAAAATTTATGAAGCATAAAATGATAACCTAAAATAAGATATGATTAAAATTACATATGAGTAATAACTATAAGTAATAAAATAACGATATCAATTTTTAAACTTTCTTTCCAAAACATTTTTTCAAAACAAACTATATTAGAAATATTATTTTTTAAAATTTTTTGTTATAACTCCTAATTTTAATTATTTTTAGTTTATAAAAATATTACTTTTTAAAATACTAATTTTAAAATATTTTATATTTTAAAAAAGTTAGATGTTTTAGAAAAAAAATTTAATTGTATAAAAATTATTTTCTAAAAATAACATTAATAAAAAGACATCTTTCTTGATTTATTAAAAAATTTAATCTAAAAACGAATTAAAATTATTTAATATTTCTTAACTTAGGTAATTATTTAAGATAAGAGAGAGGCGGGAAAGTTAAACTTAGGGGGCTTAAAAATATACCAAGTGTCCCTCTAAATTATTTTTTTAGTATTATATATAGATTATGTAGGAACTTTTAAGGTTATGAGGCTGATGCAACCAAAGGATACCAAAACAACCAAGTCTTTCAACATGCACTAAGGAATAAAGAAGAACTAGCTTCGGAAGTTTTACACACTTAAGTAAAATGCTAAGTGTAAAATCTTCCGAAGTCAATGTTCAGAAGAAACTACTGAGGAAACTTTACACTAAGTGTCCAGTCTTCCAAAGCCAAAGACTCAACTCTTCCGAAGGTTAAAGATGAAGTCTTCCGAAGCTCTCTAGACAAAGTCTTCCGACGCTGAATAAAGATAAGACTGATTACTTTAGAAGAGAGAGAAAAGACACTTTTTCTGTCAACTTTATCATAAAGCAACCTCCTGTCCGCTGCATGCTCTGGTGGTTCACCAACTATCATAAGTTGATAAAACTTCCATGCTTTATGATAAAGTAGATAAGGTCTTTGTCTGCAAGTTTCTGTATTTGTTTCTTTTTTGGCTTTTTGAATAAGAAAATCAGTGAGCTATGGCCTGTCATAGTCACTAGTCAAAAGGCAATCTGCCTTTTGACTTTAGGCTGATCTTGTTGTTTAGATTAGTCACATCCAACTGTCTTTTTGCATATTGACGGTTGTAGGTTTAGTATAAAGAGTCAATGGTTCTTGTATTTCAAATATCAGTGCAAACACCTGTAATAGAACCTAAGAAGCAATATACTACTTTCTTGAAAATTATTTCTTGTATTCTTGCTCTTACTTTACTTGTGTTGTACATTGTATCATCTGTTTAAAGTTCTAAGTTCCCCATTTGAATTGTTAAGTGATCTTAAAGATCCTCCTAAGTGTGTTAACTAAGTGCAAAGTCCCTTTTTAACGTCCTGCATTTGGTATCAGAGCCATTCCAGGCTCTTGTTTGCAAGATCTCACCATCTTCAAAACCTCTTAGTAACACACATCACGTAACTCTTCAAATGGCAGCTATCTCCAAAGCTGATATGGAAACTGGAACAATGACAAAGTCCCCACTGATCACTCCTGAGATTTTGACACTTGGTGTCAAAGAATGGAAGGCTTTATCAAGTCTCAAGATTCCAGGATGTGGGAGTCTGTTGTCCATGGACCTCATGTACCATGCACCACTTCAGCTGCTGCTGGTGGTGGCATGATACCAAAGGAGAAGGCTGACTTTTCTGATGAAGATTGGAAAAGAATTGATATTGATCAGAAAGCCATGACAGCCCTCCAAACTGCTCTTCCAAACTCCATCTACAGAGGTTTCAAGAAGTGCAAGACCGCCAAACAGATATGGGATGCACTGAAGCTTATGTATGAGGGTTCAAATGAAGCCAAGGAGAACAAGAAAGATCTCCTGAGGCAGCAGTTTGAAAACTTCACCTTCAAAACAGGTGAAACCATGACTCAACAATACTTCAGGTATGTTGAGATTGTGGATACTCTGGCTGATGTTGGGGTGACCATTGAGAACAGGGATATTGTAAGGAAGTTCATGTCCTCTCTTCCAAGACAATGGATACACTATTGTATGGTCATTAAGAGGACTGGAAACCTCAAGAACCTCACTCTCACTGAGCTGTATGGGATACTCAGTGGATACCAGATGGAGATGAACATGCAAAATTCATCTGGTAACTCCAACACTCACCAGAGTTCAGCCCTTTATGTGGTTGAAAGGGATAGCAGAGAACCACAACATCATCTCGTCTGCTACCCTAAGACTTCACAAAAGGTTCATTTCATCACCTTCCCGGAGACACCAAGAGAGAGCTACATCCAAGGAAGTCCCTTCCAAGAGACAAACTCCTCTCAAGCCTTTGTTTCCACTGATAAAAGTTCAGGAAACTTTCTCTTTACTCTTGAAGACCTAGACTGTATCCATCAAGATGATCTGGAATATATGGAGATAGTCCAGCAGATGGCTCTTCTTACTCACAGAGCCCAGAAATTCTACAAGAGGACTGGGGGAAGGTTTCCTAGCAATGCTGCCAGTGGCAAGTTTGGGCTGGACAAGAGCAAAGTCAAGTGTTACAACTGTAACCAGATGGGACACTTTGCTAGAGAATGCAAGGAACCCAAATCAAATGGTGGCCAAGCCTCATCCAGGCCAAACTACACTAAAGGAGGGCACCAGAATGAGAAGCCAAGACAGCAAGCTACAGTTGCTGTTGAAGAAGGAGGCTTTGACTGGAGCTTTCAAGCTGAAGATGCATCTCCAAACCAAGCACTCATGGCTGACCACGATGAAGCCAAGGTACTTGAACATCTTTGCTCTCCTGATTGTATTGCTAAAGTAAACAGATACAGGTCCTACAACTTGGAAATGAGATCTGACATTGAGTCCTTAAATATTTTAAAAGCTGATTTTAAAAGAGCTGAAAATGACTATAAACTTAAGATAGAAGATCTAGAAAAAACAGTTTCAACTCTTAAACATGAGCAAACAAATTACAGGACTCAAATTAAGGATCTCATTACCAAGTTGACTGAATGCCAGGCTGAGCTTGTGATCAGCAAAGCCAGAGCAGAAAAATGTGTTCTTGAAGAGGAAACCTTCAAGAACATGATATCCTCATCTCTGCATGCAAAAGTGTGTTATCAGAACAAGCAGGGACTGGGATCTAGTGAGATAGCTCCTCCTCACTCTCTACTATCAGTTAGATCTCCAAGGTGTGGAACTGGTCAAGATGAGCTTCCATTCATAAACCCCAATGATGAAGAGGAGAAGGTGAGGGATGACTCTGAGGTGAGTGAAGAGAGTAAATCCAAAAAGGGTCACCATGCTCCTAAGGAGGAAAAAGAAGCTGGTTTGAGCAAAACCAAAAGGAAGAACTTGATCAGAAGAGCAAATAGAAGATCAAGAAAAGCTCAAGAGGTCAAGACCACCTTTGATCCCAAACAGAAACAAGTATTTGTCTCTGCAGGGTTCAAGGTGATAAAAGCTGAAGATCCTGTCAAGAATTCTAGTACCAAGAGTTCTACTTCAGCTTCAACTCACTCCAGCAACAACAAGAAGATTGATCAGCTGTGTGTCACCGCTACACAGCCTGAACCATCCATTTCTAAAAGCAAGCTTCACCCTAAAAAGCCTGCTGCATCATCTGAAAAGGTGAAAGAGGAAAAGGAAAATGTTCAAGCTCAGTCTTCTTTGGAAAAGAAGGCTCTAAGAAGAAAAGATATAGATTGTGTTATGTGTGGTAGTACCTCACATCTGGCTAAGGATTGTCAATACAATCCAAAGGGTACTATTCATATGATCAAGAAGAAAACTTTTAAGAGGAAGAAGAAACAAACAACTTAGGAAGGAAAATTTGTTTCCTTCGGAAGCTCCAAAATGAAGAAAAAGGCAAATGAACCATTGTCTTCGGAAGGAAAATTGGTCTCGGAAGAAAGGAATGCTTCCGAAGTACTGAGGCCTGTTACAGTGAAAGCAAGATCTTTCGAAGGATCAGTCTCCAAAGCTTCCGAAGCCACAAAAGCTTCCGAAGCATTGAAGGTCAAGCCCAATCTTTTAAAGGTGGTGTAGAAGATGAAAGAAGACCATATAGCTAAAAGTTCATCATCAGAAACAGCAAATGATCCCCAAAGCCTGAGCATAGGATCTATTACTGTTTCATTGCCTTTAACTCATTCTAATAAGCCCAAGACCAATGAGGCTTGGGTTTCCAAATGTAACTAAATCATCTCTTTTTGTGCAGGGACAGCTAAAGACCAACAAAAATATCTGGATTGTTGATAGTGGTTGCTCCAGGCATATGACTGGCAATGAGTCCTTGCTTCAAAACTTTGAAAGGATTGATGGAGGACCAGTTGCTTTTGGGGGAGATGCAGGAGGGTACATTACTGAGCATGAGTGCATTGTTCTCAAGCCTGGGGATGACATTCCTCCTGAGCATATTTTGCTTAGAGTCCCCAGGATAGGAAACATGTACAAGATGGACTTGCAGGAAGCATCTCCATCTGGAGAGGTTTCTTGCTTTCTATCTAAAGCAAATAGTGATGAGTCTTTTCTTTGGCATAAGAGAATGTGCCATGTAAACTTTAAAAACATGAATAAACTGATTTAGAATGATTTGCTAACTGGAATACCAAAGAAAGAGTTTAAAGTGATGACCACTATGTTGCATGCCTGAAAGTGAAGCAACACAAAGTGTCTCACAAGCCAAAGGAAATGAACTCTATCACTACTCCCCTACACTTGTTACATATGGATCTGTTTGGCCCCACCAGTGTAATGAGTCTAGGAAGGACCTCATACTGTTTAGTGATCATAGATGATTTCACAAGATTCACTTGGGTGTTTTTCCTTAGAACTAAGGATGAAACCTCTGAAATCTTGAAGAATTTCATTCTGAAAATTGAGAATCAATCTGATCACAAGGTCAAAATCATAAGATGTGATCAGGGAACCGAATTTAAAAACCAAATCCTTGATACATTTTGTGATGAGAAGGGTATTTCAAGACAATATAGTGCTCCCAGGACTCCTCAGCAAAATGGTGTTGCTGAGAGGAGAAACAGGACACTTATTGAAGCTGCAAGAACTATGTTGTCCGACTCTAAGCTGCCCATCACCTTCTGGGCAGAGGCTGTCAACACAGCCTGCTATGTGCAGAACAGAGTTTTAGTAGTTAAGACACATGGTAAGACTCTTATAAACTGTGGCACAAAAGGAGACCATTAATTGGTTTTCTCAGAATATTTGGATGTCCTTGCACCATCTTGAATACCAAAGATCAAATAGCTAAGTTTGCTGAGAAATCAGATGATGGACATTTTGTTGGATACTCTTCTCAGGCCAAGGCATATAGAGTATACAATCTCAGAACTAGAATCATTAAGGAGTCAGCCAATGTGACTTTCAATGAACACACACCCTGTATGAAAGGTTATGGTCTGGATTGGCTATTTGATCTTGATTTAGTTACCAACTGTTTTAACAAATCTTGTGAGAATGTTTCAGGATCTATGGATAACAGGTCAACAGAGGATCCTGACCCAAGATTTGAGCTGAGGAGACCAAACAAGAAGACTACTTCAGCTCCAATGGTGACTAACCCTGTCATTGAGGCTCCAATCAGCACAAGCATGAAAATACTACTGATTCAACTGAATTACCCTCAAAGTCCAGTTCAGAGGCTCAGAATTCAGGTGAAGGAACCTCCAATGCAGGAGGAATGGGTGGTGGTGACAGTGATCAAAATTTCTTGATGCTGATAACCACTCCATTAAAGACACTCATTGGATCAAGTTTCTCTTGATAAGTGTGCTGATGTGGTGGGGGACTCTTTTTGCCAGATCAAAATTTCTCTAATCTTGATCTGTCCAACCAACATGCTATGATTCCTCAACTCAGGATCCACAAGTCACATACCACCACAAACATCATTGGAAATGTTGACTCAGGGGTGAGAACAAGAGGACAAACTCATGATAGCCATGTTTGTCTACATTGTTTCTTATCCCAAATGAGCCTAAGAAAGTTGATGAGGCTCTAAAGGATGGAAGCTGGATTGAAGCAATGCAAGAAGAGTTGCTTCAAATCAAAAGACAAAGGTGTGGAACTTGTGCCTCTTCCTCAAGGGAAGACTGTCATAGGTACCAAGTGGGTATTTAGGAACAAGAAGGATGATAGAGGATCATCATCAAAAACAAGCTAGACTGGTTGTCCAAGGATACACACAAGAAGAAGGAATTGATTATACTGATGTCTTTGCTCCTGTAGCAAGACTTGAAGCTGTAAGGATATTCTGGCTTATGCTGCATCCAAGGATTTCAAGGTCTACCAGCTTGATGTGAAGTGTGCCTTTCTTTATGGGGTGATTGATGAAGAAGTTTATATTAAACAACCACCTGGCTTTGCAGACCCAGATCATCCTGATTATGTCTGCAAGCTTGATAAAGCCCTTTATGGACTACATCAAGCTCCAAGAAAGTGGTATGAGACACTATCAACATACCTCTGCAATCATGGATACAAAAGAGGTACTATTGATGGGACTCTCTTCATCAAAGATACAGGGAATGACACATTGCTAGTTCAGATATATGTAGATGACATCATCTTTGGTTCAACTAATCCAAAGCTCTGTAAAGACTTTGAGATGCTGATGAAGAATAGATTTGAAATGAGTGCCATGGGGGAACTCAATTTCTTTCTAGGAATTCAAGTAAAGCAGGTTGAAGATGGCATCTTCATCAGTCAGTCAAAGTATGTACAGGACATACTTACAAGGTTCAAGATGACTGATTGTAAAGTTGCTAAGACACCCATAGCCAGAAACCATTCCCTTGGTCTTGACCTTGTAGGGGAGTGTGTTGATGAACATCTCTATAGGGCTATGATTGGGTCACTTATGTATCTTACTGCTAGCAGGCCTGATATCATGTTTGCCACATGCATATGTGCAAGATATCAAGCAAACCCTAAGATGTCACACCTAATCACTGTCAAAAGGATTCTTAGATATCTCAAAGGTGCTCCAAATCTAGGCCTTTGATATCCAAAGAATTTAGACTTTAATCTGTATGCTTATACAGATAGTGACTATGGTGGCTGCAACATGACTGCAAAGTCCACATCTGGGGGGTGTCAGCTCTTTGGTGGAAGGATAGTCTCTTGGCAATGCAAGAAGTAATCCTGTGTGTTTGCATCAACTGCTGAAGCTGAATACATTGCTGCTGTCAGCTACTATGCTCAAGTGCTTTGGATTCAAAATCAGATGCTAGACTATGGATTCAATTTCAAAGAGACTTCCATCCATATAGACAACAACAGTGCTATCTCTATAACAGAGAATCTTGTGCAGCACTCAAAGACCAAACACATCAACATCAGGTATCATCTGATTAGGGATAATTTTGAAAAGGGCTTGATAAAACTAATCAAGGTTAACACAAATGAACAATATGCTGATCTATTCACAAAAGCTTTTGATGAGCAGAGATTTAAGTATCTTGTATCAGCCATTAGGATGATTAACCTTGAATAGGTTTTTTCTAAATAACTTCACCAATCTTACTACCTAAAATTGTGTGTCCTAGGTTGTCTATTAGATCACTTCATAAGCCCAGTTCTCTTTGGAGGAAAACAAATTTTCAAAATGATATTTTTTAGAGTTATGAAAATTTACCTTCGGAAGAAATAAAATTGCTCTCGAAAGAAATTTACAGCTTATCTGCCAATTATCTTCGGAAGAAATTCATGAAGCATCTTCCGAAGCTTAAGTTGAATATAAGCTCCTAAATACATTTTAGAATAAATCTCTTACTAAGGCAATTAAGTCTCGGAAGACCTGTTTATCTCTTCCAGAGCCAAAACTTTCAAAACTCTTTGAAATATCTTCCGAAGCAAAATTGCCTTTGGAAACTTTTTCTGAAAAGCTTCCGAAGCTAAAATAACCCTCGGAAGTTTTGCAACTTCCAAGAAAAGTACCTTTTTGGGCGCCTTTTTCTGATGTAGGACCACTTGCGGATTTCAAAGTTTATCTTTTGCTTTAACTTTGTTTCAAATCCTGAGTATATCTCCCCAAACGGTCCTATCTTCATCTCTCTACTCTCATTTTTCCTTAACCTAAAATTACCCCCAAATTCATCTTCTTCTACCTTCCTTCTCTGCAAAGCTTCTTCAAATGGAAAATCTTGATCGCCGAAACGACCCAGATTTCACCATGCATCTACACAGGCAACACAACCAGGTTGCTCTGTTAAACTCTGAGAAGGATCGAAGCTTCTCAGATGTTTGTAGATATCTTTCTTCGTCTCATTATCTCACCTCCCTTACGATTGATCCTCCCCTATATGAGGATCAGTTGTTTGAGTTCTGGCAGACCTGTCAAGAGGTCACTTTGGACGGGGAGAAGGCACTGTCTGCCACAGTGCAAGGGAGGACACTGTTCATCACTCCAGCCATCATCAACACCCATCTTCAGCTGGATGATGAAGAAGGTGAAATGTCCTTCCCAAAAGCTGCTGTCAACCATTCCTTTGAGCAGATGGGATATGAAGGCAACTTCATAGTCAAGACCTTCAGGAAGGGGAAGGTCTCATACCAGTGGAAGTACCTCCTCCATGTTGTCATCCACAGCTTGTCTAACAAACATGGAGGATGGGACCAGATTCCAGAAGACCTCTCCTTCATTGTCCATGGGATGGTTCAAGGGGTCAAATTCAGGTATTCTTAGTTTGTTTTCATAAATTTACTTGCAAATTTAGACTCCCTAGAATATTACATGTTTCCCCGGTATGTTCAACACATTCTCAACTATGAAATGGAACCACAGTTGAGGGGAACAGGTAATGTTCTTAAACTTTCACATATGAGACCCGGTATTTTCAAAATATTGAAAAATCCAACTGTTGGGTTCTCAGGGGTAGAAACAGCCCTTGTCCCAAAAATGTTTAAGCTTATTGCTCAGGGTGACATCCTAGCAGCACCAGCTAGTGATGAACCAACACCCTCTACCTCTCAACCACCATCAAGGCCTACCATTACCCTCACTTACCAAAGAAAATCCAAACGAACCCCTGCACCTGCTATTGAGCATATGCAGGCCCCCATATCACAACCCACACAGGAGGAAGTGGACACTAGAGCTCCCACTTCCCCAAAGGAGCAAACCACTCCCATTCTTGACACAATCAGTGCTGAGGTTCCTCATGCTCAGCCTGATGAGCTCACACCTCCTCAAATAGCCTTAAGCCATCACTCTGAGTCTCAACACTCTGGTGATCAACCTTTAGGGGAAAGCTACCATCCCCAACCTCTTGATCTTAATCAACCCATGCCCAGCCTTGACTTTTACTCTGATGAAGATTTGGGTTTCAGTGAGTACCATGAATCTCTCCTCTCCACCCACACTCAAGGTGAGATGAGTACTCCTACCTCACCCACTTCTAGCCCACATCAGACACCACAAACTGAGGTAGATCTCCTTCAGATTGTTCAGAGATCCATGTGGCAGAGGCTTTCACTGATGGCAGTGATTACATCTCTAAGACCTCAACCATGGCAACCCAGCCTCTTGAAATAGAGCAGGGGAAATCCAGCAGCCAAGAAACCTATGTTGGTGATAAGGGAGAAGACTCAGGTCCAATCCTCTCATCCCCCTATGATTCTTCATCTGAAGATGAGGGGAGTCTGCAACAAAAGGTGCACAAACTTTCAAACATGTGCACCTACTTTGTGTCCAAGATAGCTCACCTGGAATCTCAAGTGACTATCTTGGAGAAAAGGGTCAATGACCAGCAACTTGAGAACACCGATCTCAAGGGTAAGCTAGCTGAGAGACCAATGAAATCAACTCATCCAGGTCCACAAGAACCTGTGAATGTCATGGATCAATCTCCCAGCTCACCTATGCAAGAGGGTGATGCTACCAAAAAGGGGGAGAAAATCCTAACAATCACAGAACCTGGGAGTTCCTCTCAGAGTATGGACATAGAGGACTCACCATCCTCTCTTACAATTATCCATACTCAGCAACCTCCTCTAGACAGTGATCTACATTTGTTAATACAACAACTGTTTGAGGAGGGAATACCAAGAGCAATGTCTGCCCTTTCTGAGAACCCAATCTGGGGTTGGGGGTATGACAGTGAAAGGAAAGCTCTTGTACTCTCTAGAGCTCAGGGTCAACTAGAAATTTTAAACATTTCAAACCTGAGTTTCTATGAGGTATAAATCTGGTAGATCTGGCACTTGTCAACCCAAGCAACAACAGACAAGCTGCCAGACTAGCCAGTAGAATTCAAGATTGGGTGCTGGAAGAATTCAAAAGAGATAGAACTATATAGACAGAGGCTAGCAGTTGAAGCCTTTGGTCAACTGGATGTTGAGGTGGACCCTAAGATTAGCTTCAAAGGGAAAGCCTTGACTGAAGGCCCAGAGGCTGAGACTGTGAACCTTAAGACAATATCTCCTCCAGCACCCCATACCCTAGTGAGGCACCAGCTGGTGATGGTGCATCACAACCTCTCTCTGGCCAGAGCTTGACTGCTGAATCCAGCAATGAAGGCCAAAGCTCTCCTCAGCCTGAGTCATCAAGATCAGTACTTGACAAAGGCAAAAGAAAACTAACTGCTGAGGAGATTGAAGAAGAGAAAAGAGAGAGGAAGAGGAAGCTGAGGGGAGAGAGTTCAAGTGGTTCCCCAGGATTCATGCAAGCTGCAATTCTGACTGCCCATGTTCCAAACACTCAAAAAGATGAGTTATGGGCAGCCAGACTTAATTATCTGGGGACCAGGAACTACAACATAGATGAACTCATCTCTCTCCCCTTAGAGGAATTAAATGAACTGGCTGCACTGAGTTGTCAAAGGAGAGGAAGGAAGCTGAGGATGCAACCTTGACCCTCAAGCATAAAGAGGAAATGAGAAGAAAAAGAATATACAAGAATATTCCTGTCCTCTTCCCAGTTCAAGAAAGCCCTGAGTCAGAGGATGTGGCTGCTGATCAACCTCAGGTAGTTAATGAAGAAGAAAAGACAAAGATGATCAACTACCTGAGAGCCACTGGCCTCTACCAGGCACATGCACTTCTTCCCTTGCCATATGATTACATACTATTTGAATACAACAAGCAGCTGGAAGAGCAAGCCAAAAGAAATAGGCAAGCTGCTAGAAAAAGAGAAAGGGAAGAAGCTGCCAAGTCAAGAGCCATCATCAAGAAAAGTCAGAAAAAGTCTGCAGATAGGCAGAAGATGATGAGCTTCTTGAAGCTGTATGGGTTCTCCGGAAGGAGGCTTGGTCCTATGTCTCTGTCCACAATGGATGAGCACATAAGGATGATCAAGCAGAAGATTAAAAGGGGAAAGTATGTGGATCTCCACTCACCATCAGAACAAGCTCAACCTGAAGTTGAGGTAAAGGTTGAACCTACAGAGACAACGCAACCTGCATCTGAAGCTACACAACAGCCAACTTCATCTTCTGATCCACAGCAGGGTTCTCCTCCCTCTCCTTCTGAACCTGGGAGAGAGGAGATCCCGACTGAGAGGGAATCCACTGAAGAACCTGGTACTGAAGACCACCCTCTCAGTTAAAATCATCTGGGAGGAAAAAGAGGATGGCCAAAAGAAGATCCTCTAAGAAGAAGAAAAGAAGAAAGGCATCCACCTCCCAAACTCAGGATGAGTCAGAACATCCTGAGAAAGTGCATGAAGAGGGCTCTCAACCAACTCCTATCATAATAGAGCCTCTCTCTGTTGGAAGACCAATTCTATCATGGACATTTGCTGAAGATCCTGATAGATGGTATGTCACTAGAGATCAGGGAGAACAACATGTCTACTTCACTAGTGACATGCTTGAACTCCCTCTGCAAGATCTCTATGACATGAGAAGGTACTTCATAGGTCTGAAGAATCCTGATCTGCTAATGAAGAAAGGAACTTTGAAGATTCTCATGTGGACTATCCCAGTTTGAAGACCTCTCTGTTTTGGTAGCATCAGCCTAGGGGGAGTTTGTAGGAACCTTTGAGGTTATGAGGCTGATGCAACCAAAGGATTCCAAAAAAACCAAGTCTTTCCACATGCACTAAGGAACAAAGAAGAACTAGCTTCTAAAGTTTTACACACTTAAGTAAAATGCTAAGTGTAAAATATTCTGAAGCCAATGTTCAGAAGAAACTACTGAGGAAACTTTACACTAAGTGTCAAGTCTTTCGAAGCCAAAGACTCAACTCTTCCGAAGGTTAAAGATGAAGTCTTCCGAAGCTCTCAAGACAAAGTCTTCTGAAGCTAAATAAAGATAAGACTGATTACTTTAGAAGAGAAAGAAAAGACACTTTTTCTGTCAACTTTATCATAAAGCAACCTCCTGTCAGCTGCATGCTCTGGTGGTTCACAAACTATCATAAGTTGGTTAAACTTCCATGCTATAGGATAAAGTAGATAAGGTCTTTGTCTACAAGTTTCTGTATTTGTTTCTTTTTTGGCTTTTTGAATAGGAAAGTCAGTGAGCTATGGCCTGTCATAGTCACTAGTCAAAAGGCAATCTGCCTTTTGACTTTAGGCTGATCTTATTGTCTAAATTAGTCACATCCAACTGTCTTTATGCATATTGACGGTTGTAGGTTTAGTATAAAGAGTCAAAGGTTCTTGTATTTCAAATATTAGTGCAAACACCTGTAATAAAACCTAAGAAGCAATATACTACTTTCTTGAAAATTATTTCTTGTGTTCTTGCTCTTACTTTACTTGTGTTGTGCATTGTATCATCTGTTTAAAATTCTAAGTTTCTCATTTGAATTGTTAAGTGATCCTAAAGATCCTCCTAAGTGTGTTAACTAAGTGCAAAGTCCCTTTTTAACGGTCCTGCAGATTATCTTTACAAAGTTCTTGTATTGATCTTATGTTTCCATACCAAATTAAGAATTTGCCAAAAACAATAATCTTTTAGTTTCTCAAATATTTAAATGAAGCAAACAATCTCCATACTCTAATAAAAGAGTAAATATAGGGGACACGTGGCAGAATCACATTACTTCTTATCAAAGTTTTCTCGTTTCTCTTTTCTAACAAACTACTACATTAATTACCTATAATATTATTTAATTCTTTTTTAGATTATAAATAGTTTATTAATAAATTTTGAAAGAGATATTTTTGTTAATTTTATTTATAAGGAAACAAATTGATATAACATAAGAAATTTTTCAAAAACATCAAACTTTTATAAAAATATAAAAAAAAATTAAAATTGATGTATTTAAAAAGTAAAGTTACATAAACCGGAAATAATTATAATTGAGTTATAACAAGGATGTCATTTTTAAAAAGGGTTTGTTTTTGAAATAAAAAGTTTAATATTTTTTTTGAAAAAATAAAAAATAGTCTAAAAACAAAAGTTTAAGAAGTTGATATCATATTTTGTATTATTTATAGTAATTACTCATACGTAATTTTAATCATAGCTTATCGTAAAATATCATTTTATTATTAAATAAAATTTTTTTATATTTAGTATTTTGTTTATTAATCTCGTGTAATACACGAGTTTATTAAAGCTAGTATTGGATATATGGCTAACCGTGCATCGTATCAATGCATATATTGCTAATCATGCATCAATGCATCTAGCACTCAATAGCATTCATGCACCTAATAGTTGGATGCATAAGTTATCCAATGAGCGGTTATGATTCATTATCGTGCCCGGGTTTCATGTTTTGTCAAATTTTCTCAACAAACAACCATCGATATATACAATAAAGTTTTATCATGTTTTGCCAAATTTTCTCAACAAACAACCATCGATATATACAATAAAGTTTTATAAATAATAGGAACATTAACATGTGAAGACATTAATTCAAATGAGCCGGCGAAGAAATAACCTGTTATGACCCATTATCACGACCGAACCACACGTTTGGCCAAATCTTCTCATCCAATATCCTGAAATATGTGGAATATGAATTCTATAAATTAAAGGAACGGTAACATGTCAAGCTGACACCTGACATTACTTCTATGGACTTGGTAAACAAATGATCCGTTATGGCCAATCATCGATCCCCAACCTCATGTTTTGCCAAATATTCTCAACCAATGCTGTTGATATTTATTGTCTTGATTGAAAATTTTAAATACTTACAATAAAAAGGCAGATAAACGGGCAACAAGTTGCGTCGCAACCCCTTTTTGAATAGCGAATCCTAGTCTAATAAGAACAAAAACTTGGCCCTTAGGGGTCGAAACATTGCTATGGATGACCCGTTGAACCCGATTCAGGAAGTTCACGGCCTCCAGGGCTAGAAAACCAAAGGTATCAAAGGCCGATGGAATAAAAACATGTTGATTCTCAAGACAAGCTTTCTTATGTTTAGCGACCTTACATGATTCCGTCTTCAACGCCGCCTGTCCTGCAATAAACCAACTATCCTTGAGCCCAACCAAAGGAGATACCCCGGTAAGATCCACACAAGCGTGTTTCCCCCCTACCCACCTAAATACAAGAACGTCAGCTGGGTGTCGAGTAGACCTCCCCTCTCGTAGATCCGTAAGAAAGTTCAGGAGGGCCTCCTTTTTAGTTGAAATTCCTACCCGCTTAAGGACATCGCAAACGATATCCCTAACTAAATCATGCCTGTATTTAAAACCAGGCAACTCCTTACAGTGAACCGCATGGTCACCAAAAGCATCCAAACAAACTTTGCGGCAAACTGGACAAGGCTCATCAATTGGAAACAAGGGAATCATTAACCGATACTTAAGGATAGCCCGATACTCCAAAGATGGTATATGCTACCCCGGTCCTTCAATGGAGATGACGATCAGAAAATCCTGAGCCCGAGAAGCCCGTAAGCACGCAAACACCACTTTTTGACGGGGTGACAAATCAAACCTCACTTCCAAATTTTGAACGATCCTACCAAAAAGTACACTCGCCAAAACATGTTGGGCTTTAGGGGGGGCGGTGTCCTTTTTAGAGAACCCGCTAATACCAAAATCTGGAAGAGATTTGTGCACGCGGTCTAACGCACACCCATATCAGAATCTAACCTATCCAAGCTACATCCCCGAAGAATGTGGTCCTGCAAAACCCACAATTATGCCCTAGAGACCATAAAAGCATATGTCAATACATCTTCAACGGAGCATAAACCAAGCCCCCTAAAACGAGTCGGAAGGGATGCTAGTCTCCACTGAAGATCCCCAAAAAAGGCCCTCCAGAAACTACAATATCCTCTATTGCCTCCCAATGCCCTTTGTCAAACATAGAGACAACTTCTCCTACATACATAGGCTGGCACATTCTAAGGCCGAATAGTAATTTCCCAACTCCCATACAAGAGCGGAGCATAAGGAGTTCGTATTGAGGGTCTCACAGGTGTTGGAAGCACCCCATTAGTTCCACAGCCTGAGATGCCATTTTCATAGCCAAATTACTGATGAAACCCGCATCACGACTAATAGCACCCCGAAGGAGTTTCACCCCTAGCTTCGGCCTCCCGATCTCGCAAAGAAACAAACCATCTTTCACCTTCACCCCATTACACGACGGCCAAAAAATTTTTGTTTTCTTGATGTTGAGTTGTAGACCTAATCGTGGCCCCTCGGCCATGATGACATCTAAGGCCTTAGCCACCTCTCTAGTCTCTCCAATAATCGTACCATCATCAAGATACCAAGCATGAAATAGAAGCTTGCAACGATCCCTGATCTGATGCACGAATGGGTGCAGAACTAGAGCATAAAGTAGAGGCCCTAAGGGGTCCCCCTGTTTGACCCCCATCATGGACAAAATATGGTCATCCCCCACATATAACCTAGCCGATTGGCCATATAAAAAGCCGACCCAAAGAGAAATAGGCAGGCTACAAATCCGAACCTCCCTTAATAATACAGTCCTATCAACCAAGTTAAAGGCATTAGAGAAATCAACGGTAAGCATAGCTAAAGACCCATTCGAGTGAAACTTATTTACAACCCTGTTCGCGCTGTAGAGCACTGCCTCTGCTCCACTAGGGATCCCCACCCCAAATTGGAAGTCACCAAGGTATTTAGCCATCTCTTTCCCAACACGCCTTATAGCCACCTTAGAGACTAGCCTCCTCCAAATCGCACCCACAGCAATAGGCCTAATCCTGTTATCTGGTTTTAACAACGACGTGAGTGGGGCAGAGGCAATAAACTCCTCTAAAACCTTAGGAAACCTCCCATCCAGACATAAAGTTACCACTGCAGTAATTGCCCTGAGCAGTCAACAACAATCACAGACCCCTCACCACAAAAAGCATCCAATAAGTGTTAAGCTCTCAAACCATTTTAGCCACAAGATGTCCCTTTAGGGAGCGATTTAATACACCCCAATACACTGTCAACATCAGTAACAAGTGGGGGATCTAAAAACAAGGAATCATGCATAGTCGGTGGGGTCATGGCGGAGTGTTTAGCCACTAACGCCCCCATGGTATCTTTATCAAAAGGTGCAACCCCTGAGGAGCTTAATACTTTAACTGCAGTAGTGAAGTGACCATCTGCGACTTTCCTCAAACATGCATTAACATTAGAGCCCAACGTAGAATTATCAGCTTTAAAGGTGGGCCCATCACAATGTGAATCCATCCGTAGGAGCGAAGCAAAAAGTGATAGAATAAGCTCATTGAATCCATCTCGATCACCCCAAGCTACCAACGATCGTTGAAAAGAATGACATTGCAAAGACTTCCGGTTACCAGACCTACTTTCCTGTCGATTTGACGGTCTGAAAACATGTAAAGCGTAACGCGGAAACAAAAGAAGTCTCACCCATGCCTCAACAGACCCTGGCATAGCCACCACCCTATCTAACGCTTCATTTAAGGCTTGAGCGAAGCCCATGTGACAACTATGAGGGATGCTTTTAACCGTCATGATAGGGAGGGAGAAAACACGATCTAAAAGAACCTCATCTAGCAGCACGAACCCCACAGGAACAATATCTCTCCCGACATGCGGCTTGGCGATCCCCACAATGTACTCTTCCACATCACCCAAAACCCACTTAAACCGAACCACACCATTAGCATGATGGCATCCTCGACTGAGAGCATGAAGACACATACAACTTCCACATAGCCATTGGCCTGAAACCTTTAGGGCCTCCCAACGGAGGCAAACAACTCACCATTTGTGGAAACTGCCTCTCACAAAACCCCCTTCCGATCATCTCAACCAATATCTAACAACTTTAAATAATTATCCATTATCCAGCTCAACCCTCCTGTTTTGCCATGTCTATTTAACCATTACTCGTCAATATGTTGATTAAAATTCTTATAAATAATTAGCATAGTAAAAGCTACATACTGTATCTTCTTCTTTTTATTCAAACATCAGGTTTGACTAATATAAAGTCCAACTACATCATTAAAGTGAATTATAATCTAATATCATACAAAAATACTGCAAGTTAGTGCATTAGTGATTTTTCCATGCTACATTACTAAAGTGATAATTTTGATATTTTTTTTGTGTGAATAAAGAGCTTTAATCACTAACCTGAACATTTCCTAATTGTAAGTAAATAAATTGATAATGTTTCTAATTACTAAAATAGATATAAAACAATCATGTTTCCATAATTGCATATACCGGTAATCTTACGTTAATGCATACATTGATAATTGTGCATTAATTCATCTAATACTTGTTGTGTATTTTAGCATCCACTGGTTGGGGTTCATAGTGTAGTAACAATTTCTTAAGGCATTCATTTCACACATATGCATTAATGTATCTAGTACTTGATGTAGATGTTATTAGCCATGATCTATTATTTATCTTAAATAACATATAGGGAATAGCTACATGAATGAATTACCTTTTACATCTACAAATAATACCATGAAGTCAATAAGATATTTCGAGAAAGAAACCATATCAGCATTTACATGAATCAATTATCGGTATGTTACGAACAACAATCATCTCTGCTATGATCTTTTGTCGTTTGAAGAAATGGATTTAGGTTGGTTCGTGGTATCCCTACTCGCCACTTATTTGATATGATCGTCGTGTATTGATTTGGATCGGATGTTTTGAATCAACAGGGAGTTATTATGAACCCCACTAACATAATTTGGATTTGTAAAATTACACTACAACCCTTCCTTTAAATTATTTTATTAAAAAACCTAATAATGTATACAAATTTTCTTGTTTGTTGATACTAGTTCGTTTGGTTCTTTACAAAAAAAAATAGTTAGACTTAATTACGCGGGTGGTCCCTGTGATTAGGTCTGATTTCACTTTTGGTCCTTAACTCTCTGAAATTACAAGGTTGGTCCAAAACTTTGCACAAACGTAACAACGATGGTCCTTGAAACGGATGGACGTTAAGTTTTTCAGTTAATATTTTAAAAATGATTAAAATACCCTTGTATCATTGTCTTCTCCAATTGATTCCGGTAGCCCTCCAACTCCGGCGGCCTACCGCTGCAACGAAACCCACCATCTCCAGTGATGGAGACGTTTATGGCGATGGGGGTGATGGCGAAGGTGGCGACAGAAGTTGAGCAGATCTGAATCGCATTACACGACTATCAAATCTGACGCAGAGACAGAGGTGGAAGGTCCCCGGAGGTGGAGGGTCGATGAAGGACGTGGAAGTCGTTGGAGGTGGTTGAAGGTGGTGATGGTTGAAGGTTGAAGATGGTGGTGATTGAAGGTTGAGTGTGGTGGTGGTGGTGGTGGTTGAAGGTGGTGCTGATTGAAGATTGAAGGTGGTGGTGGTGGTGGTTGAAGGTTGAAGATGGTGGTGGTTGAAGGTTGAGGGTGGTGGTGGTGGTAGTTGAAGGTGGTGCTGGTGGTGATAGTGGTAGAAGATGGTGGGAGTGGTGGTTGATGGAGAAGAAGAAAGGTGAAAGGGGGTATTTTTGTCATTTCACACGCATTTAACAACAATAATTAATGTTCATTCGTTTCAGGGACCATCGTTGTTACGTTTGTGCAAAGTTTTAGACCAACCTTGTAATTTTAAAAAGTCAGTGATTAAAAATGAAATCAGATCTAACCACAAAAACCACCCATGTAGTTAAGTCAAATAGTTATTATTTGAAAGCCCTCCGGACACCCTATATTCTAGAGTTTAAAGTCTAAACATTATATTTATATATTATAGTTTTGTATGCACTTTCATGGGCTGACCCACCCCACTGAGCCCATTATTAAAATGGACGTACAGATTTGTTTTTCTTTCAAGTTTTAGATGCCTAGATAAAGAGTGGTCAATGAAGTTTTGTGGACATTATGATATATTGATGAGTCACAATATCTTTCGGTCGTAGTGTTCTTCTTTTGTTCTATGTAAAAAAAATAGTTGATGTATCGTCAATTTTCTAATAATCTAGTCATCAACTTTTATGTGTTTTATGAGTTCACCTAAGCTTTTTTTTCTTGATAGCGGTAGTAGATGATGGCGGGTGGATTGTGGATGGTAGTGGCGAATGATGGCGGGAGATACTGGATGGTGATGATGATTAAGGAAAGTCGAAATATATTAACAATGTTTAACGTTGTTTTCGATGCGTCTAAGACACCTCAAAGGAGTATATAGAATAAAAAATATCACTTGATAACTGATGTTAATTAGAAATTATTAATTAGTAAAAACCATTTACTTGAAGGTAACTAAAAAATGAAGATTCACATGTCATACGTCACAAAACAAGTTATGAGTTATTTTACTTGTTTGAAAAAAGTGAAAATTTGAAAATATGTGCATCAATTCATTAGCTACGGCCTAAACATAGAATACTTATCTCTATTGAAAAAAATGACAATATATTTTACTATAATGAAAACCACGGTAGCATATCATCCCAAAATACAATTTTCTTTATCTGGTAATTAACTGTCCACGTGTAACATGATGACAGTTGTGATCACACACTTTGGTTAAGACCTCGATCAAATTAAAATTGGATTTGGTTACACAGTGTGTGTTGTACGAAATGTTTCCTCAAGTATTCAATCTTATTTCTTAAGATCCGCTTTCGTTTAACTAAGAGATTCTTGCCAATTGAAAAATCTTCTGATCAATTTATGTATCATTTTGATTGATTTAGTAATCAGGATTCAGAATATATCAAACATCGCTCAATCAAAGAAAGATTCAACAACGAAAAAAAAGATCTATTTTTTGAGATCGTCATTCTTTAAACAAAAGGAATAGAGATAAATCAAGACGATTCCTAGCATGTCTTTCTGGATGTTCCTTAATGTTGGCCTATTTCTAAAAGAAGTCGATGAATTTCTTAGGAATCTTATAAGATTCTTCCCTTCTTTTTTCTCTAGCAAATAGTCAGAACTTCACTTGGGCTAGAATCCTACTAATAATACCACTAGAAATAATAATTGGCTTAAAAAACAAGATTTTTATTTTCTTTGGTGATCAAAAAAATAAAAAAAAAATGATTTAACTATTCAAGATAAGAAATGATCAGAAAATAAAGAAACGATCAGAAAAACAAGATCTTTGTTTTCAAGATTTATTCACTCTATCAATAAGAAATTTGTTTTTTGCTATTGATTCCTATGTATTAGATCCAAAACAATTCTTGAATGAGTAATTTAACTCCATGTGTAACCGGAAAACAATATCTTTATTGGTTTTATTAGTTTTATTCTCTAGCTTTTATGAAGAGGATGAATCCTTTTATCAAAGGATTAGGAAAAAAACCGTTACGGATCTCTTGTGGGAATGATTTGGAAGAGCTAAAACCAATTAGTAGTATTTACCAACAATATAATGAATGCAGTCAATCACTTAAGATTGATTCGAAATCTTATTCAAATCCAACAAAACACCTATAAGTACATAAGAATTGTATTGGATCAGTTCTTTTCATGAATACATCCCATCAGAAATTCAAATCTAGAGTTGAAAGGGATCAAATAAGAAAAGATGATCTAAATCAATGTTTCTAATGAAACATACAATCACTCAACATTACTAGAATTTGAAGAAGAGTAAGAAGATACTATTTAATCCTTTTAACTTTTTGTCAAACCGAGAGGTCAATTAATCGGGATCCTAATGGATATATATACATATGGATTACAAAAGCATTAATTACTCGGACCATATGAAGCATTCCATTCCCGAGAAGAAGAGTTTTTTTTCTAGAATTAATAGGTCTTCAAATTGTTCATTGTAAAATTTTGAAACCCTTTTATTGGATAATTAAAGAGGAGATTCTTTTAGAACTAATGGGTCTTTAAACTGTTTATTTTAAAATTTTAGGACCCTTTTTATTGGATGATCATAAAACTTGTCAAAAATTGAAGTTCTTGATCAGTGAAGGAACAATATCATCATTTTTTTTTCAAAATGATACATAAGTGGATGATTTGCTTATTCTATACGAGAAAAAATCACAAGAAATTTTTTGATAATACAGATTTCTATTTCTTGATGATATTCCATGATCTATATAAAATTGCTAAATTTTGTGAAATCAGTTTATAGAAGTTCAATGTGATTTTTATAAAAAGAAAATCAACTTCAATTCCAAAATGATAAACATCACCTTGTAGCAAAAGATACTTTTTTATGTGAAAAAGTCTCAGATCAATAATTTTCATTTTACGTACGGGCAATTCCTCAATATGTGGTTCATTCGCAATGAAATATATTTCTTTGTACATGAGTATGGGTGAGTGATATTATTTCAAGAATTGAGTCACATGTATGTAACATAACATACTTAAGTCCTTTTTCACAAAGTGATGGTAAAACATAAAACTTATAAAATCTATCATTTTGTATGATATTACGTTGTGTTCATACAATTTCTTTTATAGTTGTATGCTAAATACATCTGATAAGATGTCACAATACAAATATATTTATTTTTATTTATTTTAAACAAATGTGAATTGACATTGCAGCAAATCTTCAAAAAGACTTGTTTAATATATAAATAAGACAACAAAGATGCCAAGACGGTCATCCATTACCTTCCCTAACTAATTTCTATTACTATTAATCCACTATGTCGGAGGATTTTTTTGATTTTTTTTTATTTTTTAATTTTTTTTATATTACATATTATATATATGTCGGTGGTGATTTTTTTATTTTTATTTTTATGTGTAAATTTTGTTTAAAATGAGTTGGGTCAAATATTATAATTTTATTTCGTTGGTATAAATTCGAGTTACTTTATGTTTTGATGTAAATTTTGCTAGGAAATGTGTTAGAGCGAATGTAATCTATGCTTTATCATGTCACCTATAGCTTTCCCGCACTTGCTTATTTTGATGTACGTTTTGAGTTGTTCTACATTTTAACGTAAATTGTGTTTGAAATATAGTCGATTTAAATAAAATATGTTTTCATTTGATGGTACAAATTCGTGTTACTCCATGTTTTACGTAAATTTAGTTTGGAAACAAGTTGAGTCGATTATATTTTATACTTGATCATGACACGTACGCTCGCCGCCACAGCAACGCGCGGCGAGTTAAATCACTAGTTAAATATATGGAGACAGAAACTCTCGACAATTTATATATTAATAATGAAATAGACCTAGGAATAAGACACTGGCAATTTTTTAAGTTGAATTTGTAGATTATTTGACTCTTACAAACATAGACATTAATAGAAACATGTTTAAATACAAAGTGTATTTTTGTTACAAAGTGTGAGAAGACACAATGAGTCAAAAAAAGTCACAAAAAAAATTATATCTTACAATCTAAATCGAATTTCAAAAAAGTAATTCCGAGCTTTTGTTCCCCTAGCCGTCCTCACTAAGAAAAAAAATAAACGAAAAATTAAAAAAAAAATAAAAAAAAATTAACGTTTTTTTATTTTGTTATTTATGAAAGACACAATGATGTCATTGTGTCATTATAAAAGACACAATGACGCCATTGTGTCATACAAGACACAATGAATTTTTTTTTTTTCTGAAAGAGGACGATGAGAGAAACAGAGACTCCGAAGTACTATTTGAAATTCGATTTAGATCGTGAGATATAATTTTTTTATGATTTTTTTAGTCTTATTGTATTTTCTCACACTTTGTAGTTAAAATAGATTTTATAAAATAACATCACCCAACATTAATATTAGTTTAATACATTAATTAGCATGAGTTTCGTGTCGAGCACTCATCAATTATTGCAAGTTGCATGATATTTTCTAAAAATGAATTCGTATAACATCAGGATATATTCAAATATTAAAGTTTGTTTGGGTTCTAGTCCCTATCTATGAGGATAAAAATTATAGAAACATAAAATCTCATAGGGAATTGTATATTTTTAAAATAAAAATTCATACACCCATCTGTTTTTTCACATAAACAATTTTAATTTCTACTCTATCTCATCCTATTCCTAAGCTACATCAAAATTCTTGTTATGTGGGGATTTGAACTACGATCTTCACCATAGAGTCTTTGACTCACCGCTAGGTTACCAACCCAAATAGTCATTGACCCATATATGATTAAGCTAAATTTATATGTGAATATTGGTAAAGAGACAGATTAGAATAAAATAATGATTCAAAAACTAGAAAGTTAAATGTCTAACTATATGTGATTCTATTTGTTCATGCGTGCGTTATTTGAACGCATGTTTTCTTAACAACTTTGAATCTACTACTATTATTTATAAATACTTACAACTTAGAGGTAGATTATTTCAAAGGGTGTTTTGATGAGGGGGTGTTAAGAGTCGACATTGTTTTTACTCTTTAAAGTTGATTTTGTTGTAAAATAACGACCTATAAACATCACATATATAGACAAAGAATATGAAGAAAAGAGAAATTTATATTTCATTATATCATCTTTTCAAGCATATCATACATCATATGTATATGTATACAATATGAAACCGAAAAACTAAGACTTAAATAAGTTGACGGTTTCATAAGTGGAGAGTAACGAAGGCAATAATGCCTGCTTTAATACATATTTATAACACCCTCCCAGACATATTAACATAAATAATACACTAGTAACAACATACTTCAAGATGTTAAATTAATACTTGATGACCTGTATAATAAAGTGATACTATTAATCAGTTATCTTGTCTTATTAAAAAATTTACTAAAAAACCCAGTAAGAACATTTTGTCAAGACAAAAAGAGTGTAGCACGTATATTGTTCCCTCTTATTGTAATATATCTTCTAGCACGTATAATGTTCCCTCTTATTGTAATATATCTTCTGTTGTAAGGCCCTTGTTCCATGAAACCTTATAATTGGATTACTAACATCATAAACACATAATTCTTAAACTTTAAACACTTAATATCATAGGAGCAGAATTAAAACATTAATACAAGGGTCATTATCTATCATCTATTACAAGCATACTAGACGTACCTATCGCACTTTCAACTATCAGAATGCTAGTCTTACATGTACTCAAGTAACTTCCCATCCGTGACAAGCTACTACTCTTTGTTACTTCATCATTACCTGTCAAGCTAATATGCATACAAAAGTTATCGTTGCTGAGTGAGTTCCACTTTTTAAAACATTAAAGAACGCTTGACATATTAGTTATTTGAAACCCTTTCACTTTACTTTCCCAAAACATTATAGCTTTACATCATTAACATATGTCCATACTTTGTTACTTTCATTCTTTATCATACATTATCCTTCTTTAACATTTCAATTTAGTTTGGGGCCAGTACAAGTACTAAGCTTCTATCATGGTGTGCATACATAAGGTATGACTCCTATCAGAGTAAATGCATGAGGCAAGGATTCTCTAGGTGAGTTGTACATATCACACTCCCAATCATAGGTGAACAAGCGCTAGGCAGGGCCCCTGTCGTTAGAGTGTGAATGATAAAACTCCTGTACGTTGAGTGCATACAAGATGCAACTCCTATTGAGCGTATACAAGATAAAACTCCTATCAGATGAGTAATGCACAAGGCAAAGCTCCTATTAGAGTATAATATGCAAGGCAAAGTTTCTCT
Organism: Flaveria sonorensis; assembly: GCA_025506505.1. Classification (NCBI taxonomy): domain Eukaryota; kingdom Viridiplantae; phylum Streptophyta; class Magnoliopsida; order Asterales; family Asteraceae; genus Flaveria; species Flaveria sonorensis. The sequence goes on along the minus strand of CM046429.1, from coordinate 35,653,422 downwards.
AAGGTGAGCCAATAAATACAAACTCCTATCAGTGCTTGTAAGACTTTTTATACATCGAACCCATTCACTTTCTTTAATTATTTTTATCTTTCATTCTTTATTTCTTTATAACGTTACCATAATAGTAATTAATCATTTGTACTTTATCAGAACCTACTATTACACATAGTCATTCATTATTAACTTTTCTCATATAATACATATCTAAGATTCCTTACCTAAAGTGTAGCTCATCAGTACTACACACTTGCATTACTATACCATACATCATCATACTATAACAAGTATAGTCAATACATTCAAACTCTATCACAAGGGTACAACTGAACAAATGTGGGTAACAAGGATGAGCTATTAAGGGTGACAAAAAAAATGCGGGTAATAGTGACTGATAGATTATTATGGTTATGGTAAACCAATGCAGGTGGACTAATGCGGGGGTGTTCATCCGCATTTGGTCACTTAGGCTTGATAGGCTAATCATGCGGAGAGTACAAATGCGGACAATTGTCCAACAATTACGACTGACTGGCCAACTAATGTGGGTGGATTATATGTTCATCCGCATTAGTTTTACTTAGGTACTTTCTGTGAAATGTAGGTAACAATGCTAACTAATACGGGTTAACTACTTGTTCGTCCGCATTAATACACTTGGGAATTTTCGAGTCAAGGCATTTGTAACAAATGCAGTAACACAAAGATGCCCGCATTTGAGGACAAATGCGGACAAAGTAAACGTATTCATTCGCATAAACTAATACGAGTAAACTATACACACCCACATTTGTATAGTTAGTGCATAAGATACAAATACGGATAAATTTCAAGTAATGCGGGTGCTGACGATTCACCCGCATAAAATTCTATACATACCACATTCTCATGTATATTATCATATTTCATAAAAACCCATTGTTCATCTATTAACTTTCTTTAAATCATTAAATGATAACTTTGGCACTTCAAATCGTTTAATCTGTAACAAACCATTCTTAGTATGCATACTAGCCCTAATATACATGAAAACACATAAAAATAGGGATATAAAACTCACCTTAATAAGAAGAACTCGATGAAAACCCTAACCTGAGTGGTATCAACCGAGGTCAACATAAACATACATCAAGGTGCTAACTTTAGCGATCAAACGATGCTAAAACACCCAAATGTCATAGATCTATTTTAAATCTAGCATTTCTTACATGAAAATCCTTACCTCTACTCAAATCTAGGGGTGTTCAAAAATATCCAAATCCGAGAATGCGATCCGAAAATCCGTAAATCCGAAAATCCGAATCCGATATATCCGAAAATTCGGATATCCAAAAATTCGGATTCGGATTTCGGATAGTGATTTTCAAAAGTTTTGGATATTCAGATATCCGATTATCTGAAAACTAAAAATATTTTTTAGTTTAGTAAATTTTAGACATATTTTTTACTTTAGATTGAGATTTTTTAGTGTATATTGGGACTTTTATGATATGAGTTGGTTTTTTATATTATTTTTATAATAGCATATGTCTAATTATTATAAAAAAACTAAAAATTAAATATAATTTTTTTTTCAGATATCCGAATCACTATCCGTATCCGTATATGAAATTTCGGATATCCGAAATTTGGGTTTTTAGGTTTCGTTTATTTTAGGTTTCATTCTCGAAACCGTCTATGCGTCAAAAACTGAGCGTATACTTTCTCATCTCTCCCTCTGATTCCCTAGTGGACTTCGATCCCCTTCTGTGCTTCCACTATACATAGGCCAGTGGGATCACCTTATTCCTTAACTTCTTTTCCTTTCTGTCAATAACAGCCACAGGCTGTTCCACTTAATTCAATTTTTCATAGATTTCTAAATCCTCAAACAAAATATGAGCATCTCCGTCCGCTAAACATTTACACAGTTGTGATACGTAGAAAGTGGGGTGAATCCTACTTAACTCATCTGGTAGTTTCAATCTATATGCAACTTTACCCATACGAGATACTATCCTGAATGGCCGAATAAACCTAGGGCTTAACTTTCCTCTCTTTCTGAATCGAATGGTTCCTTTCCATGGCAAGACTTTCAACATAACCTTATCGCCAACTTTAAACTCTATCGGTCTTCTTCTTTTATCTGCGTAGTCTATCTTTAGTAGTTTTCATATAGGCCTTGATCTTTTCTAGCTTTTCGTTCATTGCCCCTATCACTTCTATACTTCCTAATTCCTTCTGCCCAATCTCACCCCCAACATACCAAGGTTCTACATCTTCGTCCATAAAGCATCTCATACGGGGGCATACCAATGCTACCATGGTATTTATTATTGTATGAGAACTCTACTAATGGCAGATGACTATCCCAACTCCCACCAAAGTCTATAATACATGCCCAAAGCATATCTTCTAAAGTTTGTATTATCCTCTCGGACTGTCCGTCTGTCTGCGGGTGGTAAGCTATACTAATATACAATCTCATCCCATAACATCATGAAATTTCTTCCTGAACTTCAATGTAAACCGCGTGTTTCTGTCGAAAATTATCGATACCGGTACACCATGACGAGCAACTATCTCTTTAATAAACAGCTTGGCTAACCGTTCCAAGTTATATGTCTCTCAGATTGGTAAGAATGAGTGCTCTTTGTTAATCTGTCTACTATCACCCATATGACATCATAACCTCTAGCTGTGCGCGGTAGCTTGGCTATGAAATCCATAATAATGTGTGCCCATTTCCATTCTGGAGTATGCAAAGGTTGGATCATCCCATATGGCTTCTAATGCTCGGCCTTAACCTACAAGCACGTCAGACACTATATTAACTTTACCCAGATGATAATGAATCTCACAATCATAATCCTTCAGTAGTTCTAACCACCATCTCTATCTCGTGTTGAGGTTTTTTTGCTCAAAGAAATACTTTAAACTCTTGTGAGCTGTAAAGATATTACACTAAACACCATACAGATAGTGTCTCTAGATCATTAGTGCGAAAACAACTGCCGTGAGCTCCAAGTCGTGGGTAGGGTAATTCACTTCATGAGTCTCTAACTGTCGCAATGTGTAAACCATCACCTTACCGCCTGGCATCATAATGCACCCTAACCATTGATAGGAAGCGGCGGAGTACACTACCAAATCCTTATTTCCTCTGGTAAGGTCAACACAGAAGCCTGTGTCAACCTCTTCTTTAACTCTTGGAATGCACTCTCTTGATTATCACTCCAATCAAACTTTATGTCCATCCTCGTCAACTTTGTTAGTAAGGCAGTTTTGGAGAAATCCTAGATGAACCTCCTGTAGTAACCTGCCAACCCGATAAAGCTTTAGATTTATGATGGCATCTTAGGTGAAATCCATTGCATAACCGCTTCCACTTTAGCAGGGTCTGCCATGATCTTATCTTGGTTAGTCACATGACCCAGGAACTGCACTTCGCGTAACCAAAACGCAAACTTGGAGAATTTTGCATACAACTTCTCCCTCCTTAGGGTTTCTAACACTTCCCAAATGTGACAAGCATGGTCCCCATCATTCTTTGAGTAGATGAGGATATCATCGATGAGCACTAATACTAATCTATTAAGCATTGATCGATAGTTTATGTTCATCAAATCCACAAACGCTGCGAGAGCGTTTGTAAGGCCAAATGACATTACTAGGAATTTGTAATGCCCATATCGCATCAGAAACACCATCTTTGGTATATCTTGCTCTTTAACCTTCAACTAATGATAACTCGACCTAAGATCAATTCTTGAAAACCAACTTGCACCTTGCAACTGGTCGAATAAATCGTCGATCCTTGGCAACGGGTACTTGTTCTTCACTGTCAACTTGTTCAACTCTCTATAGTATATACACATTCGCATGCTTTTATCTTTTTTCTTTACAAACAGCACCAGAGCACCCCATGTAGAAATGCTTGGCCTAATAAATCCTTTGTTGAGAAGGTCTAGTAGTTGGGTCATCAACTCTTTCATTTCTGGCGGAGCCAAATGGTACGATGCTTTGGCTACAGGCTGAGCTCCTGGCACAAGGTCAATCTGAAACTCTATCTCCCGATCAGGTGGTACTCCAGGAAGGTTCTCAGGGAAAGCACAAATAATGGGTACATCTGTCAACCATAATGTTTTAGCTTTAGCATCTTTCACATACGCCAGATATGCTCCACACCCTCGTCGTAATGTCATATTTAATGAAAATTCCTCAAATAGTATGGGAAACACCCCAAGTTGGATGTTTGATATGAATTGATTCATAAATGCTTTTAACCAGTTTCTTAAGAATGTTTCATTAGACTCACTTAACAGATGAGCAGACACACAAGTCACAAGTACTGAAGACTGCATGGTTGATCTACCTCATGGTCTCAATGTCAATAGACCAACTGTTGATCTAATCCAAAAACATTCAGTAGAAGCAAACTATAGTATCATAAATGATGTAAACCAACCATCATTTGCTCATGATGACTCATCAGATGAGGAGTCTCATGATCATTGTGGTACTAGACAATCCCTTGACAAGGGGCCAAGTGTGGCAAGTGCTGAAGAAGGAATCAATTTAGCAGCTGATCCAGTAACTCAAAATGAAACATTTATTGAACTCCTTAAAACAAATTTCTTCAATTTAGATCTTTCTCAACAACTTTAAGTTATCCTAAGATTAAGAATACATAATGAGCACCTAGTTGATAATGTCATTGGATGTGTGAATGCTAGTGTCTAAGACAAGAAGCAAGACACATGTGGTAAACATCTGTTTGTTCTCATGTTTCTTTTCTTAATTGGAACCAAGGAAAGTGGATGAAGCTTTAAGAGATAATTATTAGGTGGAAGCGATGCAAGAGGAGCTTCTTCAATTTGAAAGACAAAAGGTTTGGAAACTATGTGCACTTCCGAAAGGAGACTGCAATAGGAACCAGATGGGTATTTAGAAACAAGAAGGATGAAAGAGACATTGTTATCAAGAACAAAGCAAGAGTTGTGGTATAGGGGTACACACAAGAAGAAGGGATTGATTATAATGAAGTTTTTGCTCCTGTTACCAGACTTGAAATAATCCTAGTTTTTCTTTCTTTTGCTTCCTCAAAAGACTTCAAGGTGTTTCTGATGGATCTCAAGAGTGCATTTCTCTATGGGGATATAGATGAAAAAGTTTATATCCGTCAACCACCTAGGTTTGAAGATCCTAAGTATCCAGATTATGTTTGCAAACTTGATAAAGCTCTATATAGACTTCATTAGGCTCCTAGGAAATGATATGAGACACTCTTCACTTTCTTTTGAGAAATGGATACACCAGGGGACCATAGTCAAAATTCTTTTCATCAAGAAAGTTGATTTGGATATCATTTTGGTGCAAGTATATGACATTATATTTGGTTCAACAAATAAGAGATTGTGTACAGACTTTGATATTCTCATGAAATCCAAGTTTGAGATGAGCTCAATGAGAGAACTCACCTTCATCTTAGGACTACAAGTGAAACAAACACCTGATGAAATCTTTACAAATCAATCTAAGTATGTTCAACATATCATAGTGACATTTCAGGGTGCTGATACAAAAGCTGCTAAAACTCTTATGTCCAAAACACGTTCGTTAACTCCTGGTCTTGAGGGCGAAGCAGTTGATCAGCACCAATATAGAGCTATCATAGGATCTCTCACGTACCTAACATCAAGTAGACTAGATATTATGATTGCCATATGTCTGTGCTCAAGATTCCAAGCTACTCCAAAAGTGTCACACATGTTGGCTGCCAAGAGAATCTAAAGTATCTTAAAGGGGAACTTAAGTTGGAATTATGGTACCCTAAGAGTGTTGGCTTCAATCTCTATGGATATACTGATAGTGACTATGGAGGATGCAGCATCAACAAGAAGTCCACCTTAAAAGGATGTTAATTTCTAGGGGGAAGATTGGTTTCATGGCAGTGAAAGAAGCAAACCTGTGTGTCTACATCAACTTCTGAAGCAGAGTATATTGCTGCATCTAGTTGTTGTGCTCAGGTGCTATGAATTCAAACTCAACTTAGAGATTATGGGGTAACATTTATGAATACTCTAATTCATATTGACAACAACACTGCCATCTTAATCATCAACAATCCAGTTCAGCATTCAAAGACAAAACACATCAATATCAGGTAGTATTTTATTAGAGATTGTGCGGAAAAGAAAATCATTAAATTAATTAAGGTCTATACAAATGAACAATATATAAATTTTTTCATAAAGGCATTTGATAAAACAAGATTTAAATATCTTTTACTGCTATAGGGATGATGAAATTTGAATAATTATATGATTTACATAATGAAATCTGATAAAAATTGTGAAAAATGCTTTGTTGATAACAAAACTGGGTAAAACTGTGTATATGTGGATTTTCCGAATTCAGCAGATAAGAAGGCTTCAACACATGCCTGTTAAAAGATCCGATAGGACCAACTTTTATCTACCGATACATAGTGGCGCCGTAGTAGTTGCCTAAAAAGAATGTTCCATCATCATAATTCGCAACAGTTACAGTAGTAAAATTTTTAAAATAATACTATTATATATTATCCACAAACTGTAAATCCGTACTTCTTTCCACCATCGCCATCTTTTACACTAATTCAAGAGCAAAAACCTTCAAAACACTCATCCTTTCAAAACACCCTAAACTTCATCAAAATCTTTCCAAATGGACGCTATTAACCTAAAATTTGGACCAAATCATAACATAGCTATGTCACTTGAACCCATTGGTGATTCGGTCTATGATCCCGTTCTTAACTTTCTCCGCAACAACTACGCTTTTGCGATTTCGATTGATCATGTGACTTGTGCACCACATATCAAGCAATTTTGGGGTACATGTTTTATCCAAAGAGAACATGGAACCAAAGTCCTCACTTCAGTGGTGCAAGGAATGACTATCACCATCTCTAGGGCAAAGATTCGTTAACATCTCAAATTCAATGACAAAAATGGTGTATCTTCCTTCTCTAAAGAGGTGGTGAGTGCTACTTTCACGGAGATAGGATATGATGACCACTCCCAGCATCCACCTTCTCCAAATCAATGGTATATCATAATTGAAGAATCATGCTTCATATATATCTTCATTGCTTATCCAATAAGTTGGGTGGATGGGATAAAGTTCTATTGGATTTAGAATGGGCTATCCATGGACTTGTGAAACAGTAGAGTTACAACTTTTCAAACTTCATCTTTCAAAACATTTACAAAAATGTAATTGCTGCTAAAAATTTTTAAGTTTTTAATGTACCCAAAGTTTATTCAACTGATTTTAAATGAAGAACTAGGTAACAAACTTAAACTTGAAGGAGGTATACATGCCTTAGGAACTTTAAACAATGAAATTTTCTCAAAGTTCAAGGTAATTCCTAAATCATTTTCAGGAAAGGTCACTCCCTTGTTTACACATATGCTTGAGGTCACTAAGCCTCAGGGTGATAGAATGGCTACACCATCCACTACTGATCCCACACCCTCCACTCAAAGCCGAAAGTGTCCATAACGAAATGAACCCGTGCATCATCTACTGAGAAGATGCAGGTCCCTAAATCACCTCCACCAAAAAAGGCAAGGCTGGAAACTCGGGTTCCAGCTAAGCCAAAGGTGTCATACACACCTCAACAAGGCTAAAAAAAGTAGGTTTCTATTCCTTCTACTAAGCATACCCACTAGCCCTCAATTAGAGTCCCGACACTCTATTGAAAAACCAATAAGGGATACTCCTATAATTAAGACAACTTTTGAGGATTTGGTACCCATCCCGAGCCATTAGACTCAGTTTCTCATACTCCCATTCACATGTGTATTACTTAGTATGATGATGTTCAAGCTACCATTCAATACGACTCATTGTCTTCCCTATCCCATACATTACAGATATTAGAGACTGAAATGTATGCTCAAACATACCCACATCCTCAATTTGAAGAGATTAACCCTAGGGGTGAACGGGTCAATATGAAAGAGGTTGTCTCTACTGTTGATCCTTTAATTGATTAGCAGGACAGAGACATATTCATAACTAGGACCTTAACCATGACAACTCACCTTGAGAATGTCTCTTTGGAGTCATCTTTTGAGTATAGGAATCTAGGATGCCAATAAACCACATCTAGTGGTGAGGGTGCAAAGGCTCAGCCTAGGACCTCTCCTAGTCCCAAGGATTTCACAATTATGCATGAGGGAAGTCTGAAATAGATACAGGAATTGACAACCCATAACCTTGAGCTTGCACAAGCATTAACTGTCTTACAAGCACAAAATGAAAGGCTTTAATGTTACGCTAAAAGAGCCATAGTTCTCGAATTCGACCTTTAACTTAAGGTTGAATCCCTACAAGAAACTGTTGAGCTTCAACAATCCATCATCCTGAGCCTCCAAGTCTTATCAACACCACAAGAACCTTTGGTATACCTCGCTCTACCCACTTAGTGTCATATGGAATCTCGTATGATGCATCAAAAAGGGGGAAGATGAGCCCAAAGAAGCTGAAGACATCCTTCAGGGATTGGCTTATCAAGTTGTACATTTTTCACAACCAATCTCATTCTCTTCCACATGGAGTGAAGATTATGAGCCTTTATCTGAAGCTGAAATCAAACTAAATAAGCTTTTAGATAGGTATGTATATAACAACTCGGAAGAGAAGGTAATGAAAGCAAGAAGGGTAATGAGGAGGATGAACCAAAAGGTTCAACTTGGGAAGAGAAGAATGGTTGCATTGAGAAGGTCTGACACTTCTTCCTTACTCTCTCTCAAAAGAAAAACATCCGATGAAGAATCATTTAAAAGAGAGCTTGTGCTAAGACTTAAAGCCTCTCCCAAGGCATCTACTAAAGAAGAAGAACCACTATTAAAAGTTCTTTCAAAAGCTACAGAAGAGCTAAACAAATCAGTTGCTAATGTAATTGCTAAAATAGCCAGACAAGAGGCTTCTTCGACAGTTGAACCCTTAAGAAGAATGGTGGTTTATACAAGAGGAACCCAAACAATGGAAGATGACATGGAAAGACATGGGATGACTCTTGAAGCTGAACCAACCTAACTTTATGAAGAACATAAGGACATACCTAAGTCTGAACATAAAAAATTAACTGAGGTGACATTCTGGTCAATCAGATGTTGAAACTGAAACCCTAGTTAGCTCTGTGGTGAGTGTGGAAACAGATGGCCCAGAAGTCGCCAAGGATGCTGAGAGAGCTCAAACAACTACCGATAATCCCAAATCAATTGGTAAGGCATTAGGTGTACCCATTGGACCTTCAATAGTCAGACCTACTGCAATCTCTACCTCAGACAAAGGCAAGAGACCTATGACTACTGAAGAAGAGATTGAACATAAGTCACAAGAAAGAAGAGCCAAAATCCTAATGACTAAGAGGATGGAGATGTTTCCACAAAAGGTTGACTATGAACTTATAAAATTGCATGCTGGCAGAGCTCAAGAATCTTCTATCAAGAAGCACATCATTGCATTAATCAAAAGTGAAAAAGATTCTAGAGCAACAAGAAAATGAATCAACCCTGTTAGAAAATCTAGCAAGACGAAACCAACAGTTTCATGTAAACCAAAAGCCATGGTTGTCAAGAAAGTACCAACAAAGTCATCCATACCAACTGCCAAAAGGACTTCTCAAAGAACAACCACTCAGCAAGCTCCAATGTCCATAGCTGTTAAACCTACTTTGATGGCCTCTTCTCAGTAGAAGAATGAAAGGATCAAGAAAGATGTCTCCCAGCAGCTCAACTTGAGTTTAAATGATTCAACTTTGATGAGATCATGGAATAGATCTTTGCTAAGATGAAATCAAAGCTGATAGCTATAACTCATGCTGATATGGAGAAATCAACAGAGTTATCTAGAAGGAAGAGAGCTAAATCAAAGAGGAAACAAGCAGATAGAGTCAGATAGGAGAGTAAAGATATGCAACAGATGAAGATGTTCTTAAAGTTCTATGGGTTCTTTTGTAAACAAGTAAGACCAATAAGTATGTCTACTCTTGAACTGAATATCAGAGAAATCAAAAAGAAGGTTGTAGCCGGAGAGCTGCCAACATATGAAGTAGCTAGAGTGTAATGGGAAAGACAACAACCAAGGACCAAGAAAACTATCCTATGTTCTTCCTATCTATCGACTGAGCCTCCAATATCTCCTGATTCTAACTCCACTACCTCTGATGATAATCAGTCAATCTCATCATCCCTTGCCAAAAAGAAGATTTAGCCAACAAGTATGGTAAAAGCAAGGTAGGCTCAAAACAAAGTAAAAAAATGAAAGAGTCTGAAGCTGCTAAAGTCACTCTATATGTCGATCCTACACCCAGCACTCAACATCATCCAAACTACTCAAACCACTGAGCAGGTTTCTCCAACAGCCCAAAAAGCTCCTGAAACAGCTGAATCTCCAATACAAACAGACTGATGATTTGGCAGATGAAGTGATCATCACCATTATTGCCGAAAGAGTAAGACAAGGCTTGGATAACTTTGAGCAAGAAGAAGAACTCTTAGATTCTAAGGAAGAGGAAGACTCAAAAGGAGATGACACAACCATTATAAAATAGGGATAAGACCTGAAGGCTGAGAGATTCTTTATTGGAAGAAAGAATTAGTTCAAGTCTTTCTTCCTGACTGAGTTGGAAGTTTTGAATCTTAACCTTGAATATTTAAAGAAGATAATCAATTTGATCTCAGAATATGAAGCCATGCCACATAAGTACAAATCTATGACCTTCATTCTAAAGATAAAGTTTGGGAAAAAAGTTGAAGCAGAACAAAGTGGAGACAAGGAAAAACATGTTCTACATGTGACTCCTTTGAACATTCATGACCAAATCACACATTAGAGCTATAATTCCTCAACCAACACCTTCTGTCTGACCTTTGCTAGTGCCGATAAAACCAAGTCAAGGAGTATGACCTCTTTAGACTATCTCGACATAACATGAAGGACTTAGTCAATCTGCCTCTTGAAAATCCCTCAAGAGATAGAAGAGGATACATGTATGAACTACCACTAATCAGGATGCTAGAAGGATGAAGATAGATTTTGGGTAGCATCATCCTAGGGGGAATTTCTTGATCTATGAAGAGGATAAAGCTACTTGAAACTCAAGGATTCAGCACTGGCTCTCGACTGTCGAATTACGCCAAGTGCTGATCAACAACCGATCATCATATGCCAAGTGCTGAACCAATACTGATGAGCATTGAAAGTGATGAAGTGTTGATTGACTGCATATTAGTACTCAAATGGATACATTGTTGATCAATCATAACATTGGACAAGACTATTAGTTTCGAAGTACTCTGGCGGTTGCTGTGTTCTACCTTTTGATGACAACAAAGTCCTAAAGCTTGAAACTTTTGATGTGCCGATTGTCTGTCTGAGTTGTAAATATCTTTTGTAAAACATGAATGGATGTAAAGTTGTTTATTCTTAGTGTTTATGCTTTTAGAGTATAAAATACCTCTCACTTGTATAGTTTAGGGATAAGCTTGTTAGTACACTTGTTTATCTATTGATTGTATCATTTGTACTCAGAAAATATTAATCAATTATATACTTTGAAATAGCATCTTGTGTTCATATTTACTCAAAATATACGTGTGTTTGTGAAATAAAACAGTTAACTTAGATTCTGCATTCATTTTCTATTGATCAAATAAAAAAATATTGTTAAGTCATTAACCCTGATCCAGCAAAAACCATTTTCAGAAAAATGATATGCATGTGTAATACAAATAAAGATTATGATTTAAGCATCGTTAGAACGCCCACAGGAATCCAGGAAGATGGATAAGTTTGAATTTAGAATTGTGGCTCCTTATATAAAGTTTAAAGATCGATTTGTTTAAAACAATGCAATCCTTTAAAAATGATGTAACTCTTTCTTGCAATGTATGGATGATTCGAATTCAACTCCAAGAGTTGAAATACTTCCCCAAGTGAGTTTTGTTTATTATTATCTTAGTTTGGAGAATAAAACATTTGAGACAAGTGAAAATGGAATAGTCATTCAATAAGATTGAATATTTACAAAAGCATTCTGAGAAAGACTTTCGTTGTGATTTTTAAAATAAATCAATATATAAATCGAGACTCATCTATTAATATCAATCGATCCAGCTCATGTGCCCGGGGTGTACCCGACCTAGGATGTGACATGAGGTAATAATATTATAGAGTTTCATATTTTGAGGTACAGAACATATTTTAGGATTTTATGAATGGAAACGACTTGAATGATTTGCAAGACTCCTATTTATAGGCTAATTTTAGTTTCGTTGTGGACCGTTATGGGCTCCGGTCATGGAACGCTATCGCTTGACAGGTTTAGTAAGCAACACTTGTCGATTTCTAGGTCATTTGTGGACTACTACGGATCTGGTTGCGGACCGCTATCAACCTTAGTCATCAGACATGCATCCTACTAATTGATACGTGTGTGAGGTATCACATACTGCCAAGGGATCTAGTAGCCCATTGAGGCACCTAAAACTCATATATTGTGTTTTAACGTCATGTTGAATCTTATATTTTAACATCATGTTACATATTATGTTTTAACATCATGGCTCGAGACAAGGTGTTATATCTTTGTATATTTTCAGTTTTAACCTTGCCTTTGAACTTCGTCTTAGTTATAATTAAGTCCCTCTACTTTTTAGATGTTCAAATAGAGGATTTAAAATTTTTATGGATGTTACATTTTGCCCCACCTACAATAGCAGAATTGAGTCTGCAAATCATGTGTTGATCTCTTATCCATTTGTAGTAGCTATATGAGATGGTATAGGTAGATGATTAACCGTTCCGTCGGCTCAAAGTCTTCAATATTAAGCCTACTACAATTGCCAAAAGAACTGAATATGCAGGTCCCGAGAAAGAGAATGTATCATGCTATAGTGAATAAGTTTTAGAGTTAATTTCAATTTTGCTTCCTAAGATTTGACAAAAATAACAATTTTCATTCAAAATATCAAAAACATCAACTTACCTTCAATAATTTCATAAGTTGTTTTAATTTTGGCACAAAATTTTTATTATATTTGATCAAGTTGAAACAAGTGATGGAACTTTTGTATTGAAATTGAAACAACTTATAAACTTTTGAAGATAAATTGATATTTTTAATATTTTGAGGAAAATGGTTATTTTGTCAAATCTCATGAAGGAAAACCAAACTTAATTCTAAGTTTTAAAAGTGTTCCAATTAGTTTAATCATATTTTTATTTATTCCAATCGGGTCATTACTATTTATTTATTCCAATTAGATCATTATAGTTTTAAGAGCGTTTCAATTAGGTCAATCATATTTTTAAAATTTTTTAAATAATTCATAATTTTTTCCAATTGATTCGGTTTTTTTATAAATATTGTTAATTTTTTAAATATTCGAATTCTTTAAAATATTTTACAATTTATGAACGACATAGTTAGAAGTATTTTGAAACTTTAGTAACCAGATTGGGGCAAAATATTATATGAGTGAACTGATTGAGAACAAAAAATTTATGAGTGATATAATTAGAACAATTCTGAAACTTGATAATTAGTTTACATAATTACCCCTTTTTGAATTCTATCATTCTGATATGATTATTTCGTCTAAGTTCTGATATAAATTTTATTCGAAATTAGGAAGATCAAATGTAATATATTTTGATACATTTTTTATTTTATACTTGCATATGTGTACTTTAATGCTCCTTTCATCACAACACAATTGTTTTTAAACTTTAAATATACCATTATGACGTGCTTTTTTATATATATATTTAAAACAAAACCCTAGCAACTTTAAACACTTCTGTCAACATAACCAATCACATCATTATCGTCACTGTAACAGATGATCACGAGCTTGTATTGTTGTAAGGTGTGTAGTATATTTATATGTGAATGTATCATGTTGTATAGATTTTCAAATACCTAATAAATAATGGCGTCAAGGCCATAGAGATATTAATTTCTTACGATTTTTAAAATAAAATTTATCAAAGATTTAGTCTTTAAATTTTACCAAAGATTTAGTCTAATATTCCTGTTGTAATGATAAATTCAGATTTTATAAAACATCATATTTTAAAATTATAAAAGAAAAAAAAAACATTACAAAGTTAAAAACTTTATATATCTTTTTATGACTAGTACATTTGTGCTCCAATAATTTGTATATTGTTACAAACAATTGTGTTTTAAATGCAAGCAAACTAAAACATAAATAAAAATAATCAATCCTATAACAACAATATATTTAAAATTTTATAAGGGATGATATTTTAAAATTATCAAAGAAAAATAATAATAATAAGATTAATAACAACTATAAAAATAACAAAGCAAAAGATTAAAAAGAAGAAAAAATGAAAATATAATTAACAACAAGAATAAAACGAAAATGAAAAAAAACAAGTACAAAATGATAACGGTGTGTGATGGCAGTACTACATATCACTCGCCATCTTTAATACGTGATATAATCATTATAAAAATAGTTTCCAATAGGACATCATGTTAAAAAAAATGTAATCCTAAAACCAAAAAATTGTAAGTGTAGACCTTTCATGTTACAAGTACGGTGATTTTAAAAATAAAATTTCTGTAATTAGAAAGTGTGTTTGTCGGGTAAAAATTTATAATAATAATAATAATAGTATTAATATTACTAATACTAATAATAATAGTAATAATAATAATAATAATAATAATAATAATAATAATAATAATAATAATAATAAATAAATAAATAAATAAATAAATTATTATTATTATTATTATTATTATTATTATTTTTATTATTATTATTATTATTATAACAATTATAAGTTTGTCTCACGTGCTTGTAGGTAGCCGACTTTTTCATCGCACACCCAAATAAATAAAATGACTAGAAGGAACATAATTAAGGTTAGGTGCACTGCATGTCTTTTTGTCTTTGCACTTGCTATTGCCAGCCGCCCAATGGTTGTTCTTTCTTTATATTTTATTTATAACCTTTGTTTTCAACATAGTTTTAAAATGTATCAAACATAAAAAATTAATCTCTCTCCTAAAATCAAACTTAAATTGTCAAACATTGTGTATTATTTATAAGAATTCGTAGTACTTTCGTTTTCTTGTGATTGTGGTATGTAACAGTTGGATTTTATCCTTTAAGTTGTGTTTTACATTTAATTATGTTTTAGTATTTTTAAAATAGATGTCGTTATGACTAATATTCTAATCATTTTATCCTATCAAAGTAATGTTCAATTAAAAGCAAAATTGTATAAACTTTGAAAAATAACAATTTAAACTAAAAGCATCGCATTTTTTTATTTGTTACCTTTCTCGAGTAACTTATTGAAAAAAAAATTAAATTGATGATTTTGTTTTTGTTCTATTTCTTTTGTTGAAGTTGAATGTTTTTTGTTTTTTTTGTTGGGGGGGGGGGGGTGTTGGTTAGGTTTTTTTATTTTGGTTTCATTTGATAATTTGATGGTGGATGGTGATGATTTACGGCGAGTCGATAATGATAATTGAAGTAAAAATAAATTAATAGGTTAAAGATGAAGATTTTTTGAATATAAATACTACTGTTACACTCATCTACTTTAACTCTTAAATTTGACTTTTAAATTATAGTGATTCCCGTTGCTCAACTAAAGTAAAGATATAACAAAATAACTTAAATGACTAAAAAGGATCAAAATTCCCTCATGTGTGGCACATAGTTGGCGACTCTTGCATCCATGAGATAAAAACAAAAGTGGTTCAAATTAATCTTAAAATAAGATTTAGTAGCTAGTAAACTATCAAATATGTAACTTCTGACATACCAAGTTAGAAAATAATAATAAAAAGCGTTTACAGAAAATATAATAGATAAAATTTTCTCTCACAAAAACATAAAAGATAGTATTTTCGCTTCAAAACAAACACATCGTTTTCTTTTTTATACCGTTGCATGTAATTGAAGAAGTTTTTTTTTAACGACAAGTTAGTGATTAGAAGTTAGTAACAACAAGTTAGTAATAATTCGCCAACGACAAAGAGAGGCAAAACATCTCATCTCCTTTTTAAACCACTAGGCCAAAAGATCATTGTCTAACTCAAGTAGTAAAAATTATTTTTATTTTAGGTATTTACCCATTAACATTCTTAATTGAACACAACCATTTATCATTTACTTTTGTTACATCTATTTTCTCGTAAAATGGTTTGAGGCCTAACTGTATCAAGGTGCATATGAAAAGTGTCTATCTGCATGCAATTGCTTAATTCCATGAAGAACAAAGGGTTAGATTAAAAGTAGTATTAGAGGATGTATATATAGGTTGTAGAACCTTTTTTAAAAATAGGGTTTTTATAAAGAGATGGTTGACAAAAGAGGTTTTTCTTTTTGGGTTTAGGTATTGGCGGGTTCTCACAAGCATATATATATGTCAATAGGGTTTTTATAATGATATTATTTGTAATTGAGGTGAGAAATGTATTTTTGCTTACATGTTATACTCACAAGCATATATATATGTCAATATTTTTCATTAATATATATACTATACTAATCATGAATTAATTTTTGCTCACCATCGAAAAATATTTTTTGCTTTTTGAGAACTCGCCCATGGCAGAGACGAGTTCTAAGTTTGATTTGACAGCTTCCGCATTCACATGGGTTCTCATGTGATACGTTGACCGAGACAGAGAACCCGCCCATGACAGGGGCGGGTACCCCTAATGTCTAAACCTAAAAAGAAAAACCCCACTTGTTAACCATCACTCTCTAAAAACTTTATTTTTAAAAAAAGTTTATGGGTTGCATGAATAATAATAATAATAATAATAATAATAATAATAATAATAATAATAATAATAATAATAATAATAATAATAATAATAGTAGTAGTAATAATAATAATAATAATAATAATAATAATAATAATAATAATAATAATAATAAAATAGTAATAATAATAATAATAATAATAATAATAATAATAATAATAATAATAATAATAATAATAATTGTAAGGATCTATTTGAAGATTATGAGGCTGATGCAACCAAAGATCTTTCAACATGCACTAAGGAACAAGGATGAACTTGATTCGGAAGCTTTACACTCTCTAAAAAACTCTAAGTGTAAAGTCTTTCGAAGCCAAAAGTTCAGAAGAAATTACTTCGGAAGCTTTACACTTAACAAAAAAAATATTCTAAATGTAAAAACTTCCGAAGCCAGAGGCCAAGTTCTTCCGAAGCCAAAGATGAAGTCTTCCGAAGCTTCAAAGACAAAGTCTTTCGAAGCCATTTTGCTGTGAAGACTGATTTCTTAGAAAGACAGAGAAAAGATGCTTTCTATGATCTACTTTTGATAAAGCTGACCAACTTTCTGCTGGAACTCTGATAAGTCACCAACTTGTATGAGTTGGTGAAACTTCCATGCTTTAGTGAATAGTAGATAAAGTCTTTGTCTGTAATTTTCTTCTTTTGTTCCTTTAGACTTTTTGTACTAGGAAAAGTCAGTGAGCTATGACATGTCATAGTCACTAGTCAAAAGGCAATCTGCCTTTTGGCTCTAGATTGATCTGGTTGTCTAGATTAGTCAATTCCAACTGTCCTTCCAAGTATTGACGGTTGTAGGTTGTAGCATAAAAGAGTCTCAGGTCCTTGTATCTTTATTATGCTTTGAACACTTGTAATAGAACTTGAGATCAATATACAATATCCTTGAAAACTAATACTTGTGTTGTTGTTCTAAGTTCTGTCTTATTGTTACTTGTGTTCCTTGTATATTCAAAGTTTCTTGTTCCCTATTTGAACCGTTAAGTGATCTAAGATCACTCCTCTTGTGAAACTAATTGTTGTTAACACCCTAACTGGTCCTGCAATTGCTATTAGAGCATTCCAGGCTCTTGATTGTAAGATCTCACCATCTTAAATCCTCTTAGTTTCACACTTCACTTAACTTTTCAAATGACAGCTATCTCAAGGGTTGATATGGAAACTAGAACTATGACAAAGTCCCCACTGATCACTCCTGAGGATTTTGATACTTGGTGCCAAAGAATGGGAGGCTTCATCAAGTCTCAAGATTCCAGGATGTGGGAGTCTGTTGTCAATGGACCTTATGTACCATGCACCACTTCAGCTGCTAGTGGTGGTATGATACCAAAGGAAAGGGATGATTTTTTTGAAGAAGATTGGAAGAAAATTGATGTTGATCAGAAAGCTATGACAGCCCTTTAAAATGCTCTTCCTAACTCCATCTACAGAGGTTTCAAGAAGCGCAAAACCGCCAAACAGCTATGGGATGCACTGAAGCTGATGTATAAGGGGTCCAATGAAGCCAAAGAAAACATGAAGGACCTCTTGAAGCAGCAGTTTGAAAATTTCACCTTCAAGACATGTGAAACCATGACTCAACAATACTTCAGGTACGTTAAGATTGTGGATACTGTAGCTGATGTTGGAGTAACCATTGAGAATAGAGATATTGTTAGGAAGTTCATGTCCTCTCTTCCTAGACAATGGACACACTACTGTGTGGTCATTAAGAGGACTAAAAACCTCAAGACTCTTACTCTCACTAAGTTATATAGAATACTTAATGGATATCAGATGGAGATGAACATGCAAAACTCATCTGGTAACTCCAACACTCATCAGAGTTTAGCCCTCCATGTAGTTGAAAGGGATTGCAGAGAACCACAGCACCATCTCATCTGCTACCCGGACAAATCATAAAAGGATCCTTTCATCACCTTTCCGGAGACACCAAGGGAAGGCTACATCCCTAGAAGCCCATTCCAGGAGACAAGTTCTTCACAAGCTTTGTGTCTTCTGATGAAAGTTCAGGCAACTTTCTCTTCACCTTTGAAGACTTGGAATGTATCCATCCAGATGATCTGGAATATATGGAAATAGTCCAGCAGATGGCTCTACTCACTCATAGAGCCTAGAAGTTCTACAAAAGGACTGGGAGAAGGTTTCCCAGCAATGCAGCTAGTGGAAAGTTTGGGCTGGACAAAAGCAAGGTGAAGTGTTACATCTGTAACCAAATGGAACACTTTGCCAGGGAGTGCAAGGCACCAAAGTCAAATGGTGGCCAAGCATAATCCAGGCCAAACTACACTAAGGGAGCTCACCAGAATGAGAAGCCAAGACAGCAAGCTGTAGTTGCTGTTGAAGAAGAAGGCTTTGACTGGAGCTTTCAGGTTGAGGATGCTTCTCCAAACCAAGCACTAATGGCAGACCATGATGAAGCCAAGGTATTGGAACATCTTTGTACTCCTAAATGCATTGCTAAAGTTAATAGATACAGGTCCTATAACTTAGTGTAATGAACATCTGAAGATTAAAGGCTGATACAACCAAAGGATTCAAGAACAACCAAGTCTTTTAGCATGCACTAAGGAACAAGAATGAACTAGCTTCGGAAGTCTTACACTCACAAATAATTATAAGTGTAAGATCTTCCGAAGCCAACAGTTCAGAAGAACTTGCTTCGGAAGTTTCACACTTATCAGAAAATATTACAAGTGTGAAATCTTCCGAAGCCAAAGACCCTTTGTTCCGAAGCCAAAGATGAAGTCTTCCGAAGCTTCACAAGACAAATTCTTCCGAAGCCATTTTGATGAGAAGACTGATTTCTTCCGAAGACAGAGAAAATATGCTTTCTCTGATTTACTTTTTGATAAAGCTGCTGTACCTTCCGCTGCTGCTTTGAAGACTCACCTGCTTTTCATTAGTTTGTGAAACTTCCATACGTTATCAAACTGTAGAAAAAGGTCTTTGCCTGTAACTTCCCATAATTGTTCCTGAAGACTTGTCTTATTAGATAAAGTCAGTGAGCTATGGCATGTCATAGTCACTAGTCAAAAAGCAATCTGCCTTTTGACTATAGATTGATCTTGTTGTCTAGATTAGTCAAATCCTAACTGTCTTTTTGTATATTGAAGGGTGTAGGTTGTATGTAGTATATAAGAGTCTCAAGTTCTTGTAACTAAAATATACTTGAATACACTTGTAATAGAACTAGAGAATCAATATACAACTTCCTTGAAAACTTTATCTTGTGTTCTTGTGATTTTGTTCTTATTTCACTTACATTACTTGTGTTGGCTTAGTATCTTCTAAATAGTTACCAGTTCCCTATTTGAATTGTTAAGTGATCTAAAGTTCTCTCCTCTTGTGAAGCAAATTGCAAACTTAAGCACCCTTACCCGATCCTGCAATTGGTATTAGAGCTTTACAGGCTCTTGATTGTAAGATCTCACCATCTTTAATTCTCTTAGATTCACACATCACTTAACTCTTCAAATGGCAGCTATCTCTAAGGCTGATATAGAAACTGGAACTATGACAAAGTCCCCACTGATCACTCCTGAGGATTTGGACACTTGGTGCCAAAGAATGGAAGGCTTCATCAAGTCTCAGGATTCCAGGATGTGGGAGTCTGTTGTCAATAGACCTCATGTACCATCCACAACTTCAGCTGCTGCTGGTGGTAGTATGATACTCAAAGAAAGGGCTGACTTCTCTGAAGAAGACTGGAAGAAGATGGACATTGATCAGAAAGCCACGACAGCCCTTCAGACTGCTCTTCCAAATTCCATCTACAGAGGTTTCAAGAAGTGTAAGACCGCTAAACAACTGTGGGATGCATTGAAACTGATGTATGAGGGGTCCAATGAAGCCAAGGAAAACAAGAAGGACCTCTTGAAGCAGCAGTTTGAAAATTTCACCTTCAAGACAGGTGAAACCATGACTCAACAGTATTTCAGGTATGTTGAGATTATTGATACTCTAGCTGATGTTGGAGTAACTTTTGAGAATAGGGATATTGTTAGGAAGTTCATGTCCTCTCTTCCCAGACAATGGACACACTATTTTATGGTCATTAAGAGGACTGAAAACCTCAAAACCCTGACTCTCACTGAGTTATATGGAATACTCAGTGGATACCAGATGGAGATGAACATGCAAAACCCATCTGGTAAGTCCAACACTCACCAGAGTTTTGCCCTTCATATGGGTGAAAGGGTTAGCAGAGAACCACAACACCATCTTATCTGCTACCTTGAAACTTCACAAAAGGGTCATTTCATCACCTTCCCAGAGACACCCAAAGAGTGCTACATCCAAGGAAATTTATTCCAAGAGACAAGCACCTCTCAAGCCTTTGTCTCTACTGATGAAAGTTCAGGCAACTTTCTTTTCACTCTTGAAGACCTAGATTGTATCCATCTAGATGATCTGGAATACATGGAGATTGTCCAGCAGATGGCTCTTCTTACTCACAGAGCCCAGAAGTTCTACAAAAGGACAGGGAGAAGGTTTCCCAGCAATGCTGCCAGTGGCAAGTTTAGACTGGACAAGAGCAAAGTGAAGTGTTACAACTATAATCAGATGGGTCACTTTGCCAGAGAATGCAAGGCACCTAAGTCAAATGGTGGCCAAGCATCATCCAGGCCAAACTACACTGATGGAGGGCACCAGAATGAGAAGCCAAGACAACAAGCTGCTCTTGCCGTTGAAGAAGGAGGCTTTGACTGTAGCTTTCAGGCTGAAGATGCTTCACCAAATCAAGCACTCATGGCTGACCATGATGAGGCTAAGGTACTAGAACATCTTTGCTCTCCTGAATGTATTGCTAAAGTGAACAGATACAGGTCCTATAACTTGGAAATGAGATCTGATATTGAGTCCTTGAATATCCTAAAAGCTGATTTTAAAAGAGCTGAAAATGACTATAAACTTAAGATAGAAGATCTAGAGAAAACAATTTCAACTTTTAAACATGAACAAACAAATTACAGGACTTAAATTAAAGTTCTCATTACCAAGCTGACTGAATGCCAGGCTGAGCTTGTGATCAGCAAATCCTGGGCTGAAAAATGCGTTCTTGAAGAAGAGACATTCAAGAACATAATATCCTCATCTCTGCATGCAAAAGTTTGTCATCAGAATAAGTAGGGACTGGGATCTACTAAGATAGCTCCTCCACACACTCTATTATTTATAAGATCTCTAAGGTGTGGAATCGATAAAGATGAGCTTCCCCTCATAGACCCTAGTGTTGAAGAGGATGAAGAGGAGATGGTGAGGGATGACTCTGAAATGAGTGAAAAGAGTCAATCCAAAAAGGGTCACCATGCTCCTGAGGAGAGTAAGAAGGCTGGTATGAAAAAGACAAAGAGGAAGAACTTGATCAGAAGAGCAAAGAGAAGGTCAAAGAAAGCTCAAGAGATCAAGGCCACTTTTGACTCCAAGAAAAAACAAGTGTTCATCTCTGCAGGGTTTGAAGTGGTAAAGGCTGAGGAATCAACTACAAACTCTAGTACCAGGAGTTTTAGTACAATTCCAACTCATTCCAGCAAAGAGAAGGCTGAATTGCTGTGTACCACTGCTACATAGTCTGAACCATCCTCCTCCAAGAGCAAGTCTCTCCTTAAGAAGCTTGCTGCATCATTTGTGAAGAAGAAGCTGGAGAAAGAAAGTGTTCAAGCTCAGTCTTGCTCTCAGAAGAAGACTCCCATAAGGAAGCAAATGGACTGCATCATGTGTGGTAGTACTTCTCATCTGGCTAAGGATTGCATCTACAATCCGAAAAGCACTATCCATATGATCAAAGAGAAAGCTTCTGGGAAGAAGAAGGAAAAGCTAGCTTCGGAAGGAAAATCTATTTCCTTCGGAAGCTCCAAAGTGAAAAGGAAAACAAGTGTTAAATTACCTTCGGAAGGAAAAATGGTCTCGGAAGAAAGGAATACTTCCGAAGCACCAAAGCCAGCTGCAGTGAAAGCTAGATCTTCCGAAGGCCCAATCTCTAAATCTTCCAAAGTTGTTAAAACTTCCGAAGCTTTGAAGGTCAAGCCCAATCTTCCGAATGTGGTGTGGAAGATGAAGGAAGACCATATGACTGAAAGTTCATCATCAGCAACAGCAAATGATCCTCAAAGCCTGAACATAGGATCACTTACTATTTCATTGTCTTCTATTCACTTTGACAAGCCCAAGACCAATGAGGCTTAGGTTCCCAAATGTAACTATATCATCTTTTTTTGTGCAGGGGCAGCTAAAAACCAACAGAAATATAAGGATCATTGATAGCGGCTGCTCAAGACACATGACAGGCAATGGCTCCTTGCTTCAAAACTTTGAGAAGTTTGATGGAGGGCCAGTTGCTTTTAGAGGAGATGCAGGAGGTTACATCACCAGCAGGGGCATGGTCTCAAATGGTAAGCTCAGCATTGAGAAGGTAAACTTTGTCAAGGAGCTTGGATATAATCTTTTGAGTGTGTCCCAATTCTCTTCACTGAGCATGAGTGCATTGTTCTTAAGCCTGGGGTGGTTATTCCTCAGGAGTACATCCTGCTCAGAGCCCCCAGGAAGGAAAACATGTACAAGATGGATCTGCAAGAAACAACTCCCTCTGGAGAAGTGTCTTGCTTTCTATCTAAAGCAAATATTGATGAGTCTTTCATCTGGCATAAACGAATGTGCCATGTAAACTTCAAAAACATGATTAAATTGATTAAAAATGATTTGGTAACTGGAATGCCAAAGAAAGAGTTTACAAGTGATGACCATTGTGTTGCATGCCTGAAAGGGAAGCAGCACAAAGTGTCTCACAAGCCAAAGGAAACCAACTCCATCACTTCTTCCCTACACTTGTTACATATGGATCTGTTTGGCCCCACCAGTGTAATGAGTCTAGGAAGGACCTCTTATTGTTTAGTGATCACAGATGACTTCACAAGATTCACTTGGGTCTTCTTCCTTAGAACTAAGGATGAGACTCCTGAGATCTTGAAGAACTTCATTTTGAAAATTGAGAATCAATGTGATCACAAGGACAAAACCATAAGATGTGATCAGGGAACAAAATTTAAAAACCAAATTCTTGATACATTTTATGATGAAAAGGGTATTTCAAGACAATATAGTGCTCCCAGGACTCCTCAGCAACATGGTGTTGCTGAGAGGAGAAACAGGACACTTATTGAGACTGCTAGAACCATGTTTTCTGACTCTAAACTGCGTATCACTGTCTGGGTAGAGGCTATTAACACAGCCTGTTATGTGAAGAACAGAGTTTTAGTAGTTAAGACTTATGGTAAGACTCCTTATGAGCGGTGGCACAAAAGGAGACCATTCATTGGTTTGCTCAGGTCATTTGGATGTCCATGCACCATCTTGAATACCAAAGATCAAGTAGCCAAGTTTACTAAGAAATCAGATGATGGACACTTTGTTGGATAATCCTCTCAAGCTAAGGCTTATAGAGTATACAACCTCAGAACTAGAGTAATTAATTAGTCAGCCAATGTGACCTTCAATGAAAACACTCCTAGTGTTAAAGGTTCTGGTCCGGATTGGGTGTTTGATTTTGATTTAGCTACCAACTGTTTTAACAAGTTTTGTGAGAATGTTTCAGGATCTACAGATAGTATATCAATAGGTCATCCTGACCTAAGATTTGAGCTGAGAAGACCAAACAAGAATACTACTTCAGCTCCAATGGTAACTAACCCTGCAAGTGAAGCTCCTATCAGTACAAGCATGACAAATACTGTTGATTCATCTATGATGCCTTCAAATTCCAGCTCAGAGGCTCCAAATCCAGGTGAAGGAACTTCAAATGCAGAAGGAGATGGAGGTAGTGACAGTGATCAGGAATTTCTTGATGCTGATAACCACTCCATAGAAGACAACATTAATGATGTAACACACTCATTAGATCAAGCTTCTCTTGATAAGTGTGTTGATGTGGTAGGTAGCACTTCTTTGCCAGATCTAAATTTCTCTAACTTAGATCTCTCAAATCAACTTGCTGTGATCCCTCAACTTAGGATCCACAAGTCACACCCCACCACAAACATGATTGGAAATATTGACAAGGGGTGAGAATAAGAGGACAAACACATGAGAGCAATGTTTGTCTGCATTCTTGTTTCTTATCCCAGATTGAGCCGAAGAAAGTTGATGAGGCTTTGAAGGATGGAAGCAGGATTGAGGCAATGCAAGAAGAGTTGCTTCAAATCAGAAGATAGAAGGTGTGGAACTTATGTCCTCTTCCTCAAGGGAAAAGTGTCATAGGAACCAAATGGGTATTTAGGAACAAGACTAATGATAGAGGGATTCTCATCAAGAACAATGCTAGACTGGTTGTCCAGGGGTACACTCAAGAAGAAGGAATTGACTACACTGATGTCTTTGCTCCTGTAGCATGACTTGAAGCTGTAAGAATATTCCTGGCTTATGCTGTATCTAAGGATTTCAATGTTTACTAGCTTGATGTAAAGTGTGCCTTTCTCTATGGGGTGATAGATGAAGAAGTTTATGTCAAACAACCACCTGGCTTTACAGAACCAGATCATCCTGATTATGTCTGCAAGCTTGATAAAGCTCTATATGGACTGCATCAGGCTCCAAGAAAGTGGTATGAGACACTATCAAAGTATCTTTGTCAACATGGATACAAAAGAGGTACTATTGATGGGACTCTCTTCATCAAAGAAACAGGGAATGACATAATGATAGTTCAGATATATGTAGATGACATCATCTTTGGTTCAACTAATCCAAAGCTCTACAAAGACTTTGAGAAACTGATGAAGGATAGATTTGAAATGAGTGCCATGGGGTAACTCAACTTTTTTCTAGGAATTCATTTTGAAACAGGTTGAAAATGGCATCTTCATTAGTCACTCAAAGTATGTACAAGACATACTTACAAGATTCAAGATGACTGATTGTAAGGTTGCAAAGACACCCATAGTCAGAAACCACTCCCTTGGTCCTGATCTTGAGGGGGAGTGTGTTGATGAACATCTTTATAGGGCTATGACTGGGTCTCTTATGTACCCCATTGCTAGCAGGCCTGATATTATGTTTGCCACATGCATATGTGCAAGATATCAAGCCAACCCCAAGATGTCACACCTAGTTACTATGAAAAGAATTCTCAGATACCTCAAAGGTGCTCCTAAACTAGGCCTTTGGTATCCAAAGAATTCAGACTTTAATCTGTATGCTTATACAGATAGTGACTATGGTGGCTGCAACATGACTGCAAAGTCTACATCTAGGGGATGTTAATTCCTTAGTGGAAGGATAGTCTCTTGGCAATTCAAGAAGCAATCCTGTGTGTCAGCATCAACTGCTGAAGCTGATTACATTGTTGCTGCAAGCTGCTGTGCTCAAGTGCTTTGGATTCAGAATCAGATGCTGGACTATGGATTCAATATCAAGGAGACTCCTATCCACATAGACAACAACAGTACTATCTCTATTACAGAGAATCCCACGCAGCACTCTAGGACCAAACACATCAATATCAGGTATCATTTGATTAGAGATAATTTTGAGGATTAATCAAACTAATCAAGGTTAACACAAATAAACAATATGCTGATCTGTTCACTAAAGCTTTTGATGAACAGAGGTTTAAATATCTTATATTAGCTATTAGGATGATTAACTTTGAATAGTTTTTTTCTTTAAACACTTAATCAACATCATTTCTAAAAATTGTGTGTCCTAAGTTGTCTATATTATCACCTTCATAAGCCTAGTTCTCTTTGGAAGTAAATCAATTTTTTTAAGATATTTCTTAGATTTGTGAAAATTTATTATTTTGTTTTGGAAGAACTCAAATTACCTTCGGAAGAAATTTATGTCTTTAAATCATTTAACTACTCATAAGAGATTACCTTCAGAAGAAATTCTTAGAATATCTTCCGAAGCTTAAATGTGCTTATAAGTACTTAAATGCATTCAAAGAACACATATCTTCCAAAAGCAATTTCGTCTCGGAAGATTTATTATCTACGGATAATAATTTTCTAACTTAGTTCTTTCGAAGCAAAATTTATGTCGAAAGAAATTTCTTTAGGTATATTCCTTCCGAATCCAAATTTTCACAACTCTTTGAAATATATTTCGAAGCAAAGTTGCCTTCAAAATATTTTCTTAAAAAACTTCCAAAGCAAAAGTACCTTCGGAAGATTTTCAACTTCCAAGAAAACTAACTTTTTGGGCACTTTTTCAGAAGTGGGACCCACTTGTGAATTTTAAAGTTTATCTTTTTGTTCTAACTTTGTCTCAAATCCACTGCATATATCTTCTCAACGGTTCCATTTCTTCTCTCTACTCTCACAATCTTTAACCTAATTTCACCCCAAACTCATTTTCTTCTTCCTTTCTTCAATGATAAGCTTCACCAAATGGCCAACATTGATCGTAGAAATGACCCTGATTTCACCATGCACCTACACAGGCAACACAATCAAGTTGCCCTGTTGAACTCTGAGAAGGATCCAAGCTTCTCAGATGTTTGTAGGTACCTTTCTTCGTCTCACTACTTCACCTCCCTTACAATCGATCCTCCTCTCTATGAGGATCAGTTGCTTGAATTCTGGCGGACCTGTCAATAGGTCACCATGGATGGGGAGAAGGCACTGTCTGCTACGGTGCAGGGGAGGACAGTTTTCATCCTCCGGCCATCATAAACACCCATTTGCAGCTGAATGATGAAGCAGGTGAACTGTCTTTTCCAAAATCTGTTGTCAACCATTCCTTCCAGCAGATGGGCTATGAAGGTGACCTCTCAGTCAAAACCTTCAGGAAGGGGAAGGTCTCATCCCAGTGGAAGTACCTCCTACATGTCATCATACACAGCTTATCTAACAAACATGGAGGATGGGATCAAGTTCCAGAAGACCTCTCCTTCATAGTCCATGGGATGGTACAAGGGGTCAAGTTCAGGTACTCTCAGTTTGTTTACACAAATTTACTTGCTAACTTGGACTCCTTAGAATATTACATGTTCCCCAGGTATGTTCAACACATTCTCAACTGTGAATTAGGACCACAGTTGAGGGGAACAGGAAATATTCTTAAATTGGGACAAATTAAGGCCCGACATTTTTAAAATCTTGAAGAAGCCAACTGTTGGCTTCTCAGGGGTAGAAACAGCCCTTGTCCCACAAATGTTTGAGCTCATTGCTCAGGGTGACAACCTAGCAGCACTAGCTAGTATTGATCCCACACCCTCGACTTCTCAACCACCTCAAACACAGCCTACCATCACCGTCACCTACAAAAGAAAATCCAAACGAACCCCTGCACTTGCTACTGAGCATATGCAGGCTCCCATATCATAACCCATACAGGAGGAAGTGGAATCTCGAGCTCTCACTTCTCTTGAGGAGCAGACCACTCCTATCTTTCTAATAATCAGTTCTGAGGTTCCTCATGCTCAGGCTGATGAGCTCATTACCCAAACAGCTTCTAGCCTTCACTCTGAGTCTAGAAACTCAAGTAATCAACCTTCAGAGGATAGCTACCATCCCCAACCTCTAGATCTCAACCAACCAATACCCAGCTTAGACTTTTATGATGATGAGGACTTGGATGTCAATGAATACCATGAGTCTCTCTTCTCCACCCCTACTTAAAGAGAGATGAGTATTTCTGACTCACCCAGGTCTAGCCCACATCATCTACCCCCCACTGAGGTGGATGTTCCTGAACTTATTCAGGAGATCCATATGGAAGAGGCTCTCACTTTTGCAAGTGATAACATCAATAGGACCTCAACCATGGCAACCCAACCTCTTGACACTACTGTGGAAGCTGTCATTAGGCAGAGGAAATCCAGCAGCCAAGAACACTATGCTGGTGATGAGGAAGAAGTCTTACGTCCAGTTCTCTCATTCCCCAGTGATTCTTCAACGGAAGATGAGGGGAGTCTGAAACAAAAGGTGCACAAACTGACAAAAACATGCACGTACTTAGTTTCAAAGATAGCTTACCTGGAATCTCAGGTGACTATCTTACAGAAGAGGGTCAATGACCAGCAACTTGAGATCACCGATCTTAAGGGCCAGTTAGCTGAGAGACCAAGGAGGATAACTCAACCAGGTCCACAAGAACCTGTGGATGTCTTGCACCAATTCCCTAGCTCATCTAGTCAAGAGGGTGATGCTACAAAAAAGGGGGAGAAAGTCTTGACAGCCACAGAACCTGGGAGTTCTTCCCAGAGTATGGACATTGAGGATTCACGACCCTCTCTTGAACTTGTCCATACTCAGCAACCTCCTCATGACAGTGATCTAGACTTGCTCATCCAACAACTGTTTGAGGAGGGAATACCAAGAGCAATATCTGCCCCTTTTGAGAACCCAATCAGGGGTTAGGGGTATGACAGTAACAGGAGAGCTCTTGTGATCTCTAGAGCTTAGGGTCAACTAGAAGTTTTCAACATTTCAAGATTGAGCTACTATAAGAGTATAAATTTGGTAGATCTGCCACTTGTCAACCCAACCAACAATAGACAAGCTGCAAGATTGGCAGAAAGGATCCAAGACAGGGTGCTAGAGGAATTCAAATTGAGATCAAAACTATATAGACAGAGGCTAGCAGGTGAGATCTTTGGTCAAGTGGATATTAAGGTGGACCCAGAGTTTAGCTTCGAAGGGAAAGCCTTGAATGAAGGCCCAGAGGTTGAACCTATGAACCTTGAGACAGGATCTCCCTCTACACCTATTACCCTCAGTGAAACACCAGCTGGTGATGGTGCTTCACAACCTCTTTCTGGCTAGAGCTTGATAGTTGGACCAAGCAATGAAGGCCAAAGCTCTCTCCAGCCTGAGTCACCAAGGCCAGTGGTTGACAAAGGCAAACGGAAAATGACTCCTAAGGATATTAAAGAGGAGAAGAGAGAGAGGAAAAGGAAGCTGAGGGGAGAGAGTTCAAGTGGTTCCCCAGGATTCATGGAAGCTGCAATCAGGGCTGCCCCCAGGCTAAACACTCAGGAAGATGAGTTAAGGGCAGCCAGGCTGAATTACCTGGGAACCAGAAACTACAATGTTGATGAACTCATCTCTCTCCCCTTAGAATAGCTGAATGAACTGGCTGACATTGAATTGTAAAAAGAGAGGAAGGAAGCAGAGGATGCAGAATTGCTCCTCAAAATGAAAGAAGAAAGGAGACTTAAAATACTTTACAAAGATGCTCCTGTCCACTCTCCAGTTCAAGAAAGTCCTGAGCCAAAGACTGTGGCCACTGAACAACCTCAGGTAGTTAATGAAGAAGAAATAATAAAGATGATCAACTACCTGAGTGCCACAGGTCTCTATCAGGCAGCTGCACTTTTTCCCTTATCATATGAGTACATAATGTTTGAATACAACAAGCAGCTAGAAGAACACGCCAAAAAGGAAAGGGAAGCTACAAGGAAAAGATTAAGGGAAGGAGCTGCAAAGTCAAGGGCCATCATCCATAAAAGCCAAAATAAGTGTGCTGACAGACAAAGGATGATGAGCTTCTTGAAGCTGTATGGGTTCTCCGAAAGAAGGCTTGGTCCTATGTCTCTATGCACAATGGATGAGCATATTAGGGTGATCAAGCAGAAGATAAAAAAGGGGAGAGCTGGTGGACTTGCATTCTCCACCAAGTCCTGCTCAACCTGAAGTTGAGGTGAAGGTTGAACCTAATGAGACAACACAACCTGAACCTGGAGCTGCATCTGAGCCAACTTCATCTTCTAATCCACAGCAGGGTCCTGCTCTCTCTCCTTCTGAACCTATGAGAGAGGAGAACCCAGCTGAGAGGGACATAACAGAACCAACTGGTACTCAAGACCGGCCCTCTCAGTTGAAGAAATCTAGGAGGAGAAAAAGGATAGCTAGAAGAAGATCCACTTCAAGAAGAAGAGAAGAAAGGCATCCACCTCCCAACCTCAGGATGAGTTAGAGCATCCTGAGGGAGTGCATGAAGAGGACTCTCAACAAACTCCAATCATAGTAGAGCCTCTTGCTACTGGAAGACAAATTCTGTCATGTTCTTTTGATGAAGATCCAGACAGATGGTATGTCATAAGAGATCAGGGAGAACAACATGTCTACTTCACAAATGACATATTTGAACTTCCTCTGCATGATCTCTTTGACATGAGAAGGTTCTATGTCAGTCTAAAGGATCCAGATCTTATGATGAAGAAAGGAATACTGAAGATCCTGATGTGGACTATCAAAATCTAAAGAACTTCTCTATTTTGGTAGCATCAGCCTAGTGTAGTTTGTAAGGAACATCTGAAGATTAAAGGCTGATGGAACCAAAGGATACCACAACAACCAAGTCTTCCAGCATTCACTAAGGAATAAGGATGAACTAGCTTCGGAAGTCTTACACTCATAAATAAGTCTAAGTGTAAGATCTTCCGAAGCCAACAGTTCAGAAGAAGTTGCTTCGGAAGCTTCACACTTATCAGAAAATATTACAAGTGTGAAATCTTCCGAAGCCAAAGACCCTTTCTTCCGAAGCCAAAGATGAAGTCTTCCAAAGCCATTTTGATGAGAAGACTGATTTCTTCCGAAGACAGAGAAAATATGCTTTTTCTGAGTTACTTTTTGATAAAGCTGCTGTACCTTGCGCTGCTGCTCTGAAGACTCACCTGCTTTTTATTAGTTGGTGAAACTTCCATACTTTATCAAACTATAAAAAAAGGTCTTTTCCTATAACTTCCCATAATTGTTCCTGAAGACTTGTCTTATTGGATAAAGTCAGCAAGCAATGACATGTCATAGTCACTAGTCAAAAGGCAATCTGCCTTTTGACTGTAGATTGATCTTGTTGTCTAGATTAGTCAAATCCTAACTGTCTTTTTGTATATTGATGGTTGTAGGTTGTACTATATAAGAGTCTCAAGTTCTTGTAACTAAAATATACTTGAATACACTTGTAGTAGAACTAGAGAATCAATATACAACTTCCTTGAAAACTTTATCTTGTGTTCTTGTGATTTTGTTCTTGTTTCACTTACGTTACTTGTGTAGGCTTACTATCTTCTAAATAGTTACCAGTTCTCTATTTGAATTGTTGAGTGATCTAAAGTTCTCTCCTCTTGTGAAGCTAATTGCAAACTTAAGCACCCTTACCCGATCCTGCACTTAGAGATGAGATCTGATCTTGAGTCCTTAAATATCTTAAAAGCTGACTTTAAAAGAGCTGAAAATGATTTTAAACTTAAGATAGAAGATCTAGAGAAAACCATTTCAACTCTTAAGCATGAGCACACAAACTACAGGACTCAAATAAAAGATCTCATCTTAAAGTTAATTGAATGCCAGGCTGAGCTTGTGATCAGCAAAGCTAGGGCAGAAAAATATGTTCTTGAAGAAGAGACCTTCAAGAACATAATATCCTCATCCCTACATGCAAAGTTTGTTATCAGAATAAGCAGGGACTAGGATCTACTGAGATAGCTCTTCCACACACTCTATTGTCTGTAAGATCTCCAAGGTGTGGAACTTGTGAAGATGAGCTTCCCCTCATAGACCATATTGTTAAAGAGGATGAAGAGGAGATAGTGAAGGATGACTCAGAGAAGAGTGAAGAAGATCATCCTAAGAAGGGTCACTATTCTCCTGAGGAGAGGAAAGAGTCTGGAATGAAAAAGTTAAAGAGAAAGAACTTGATTAGAAGAGCTAAAAGAAGATCAAAGAAGGCTCAAGAAATCAAGGCCACTTTTGACTCAAAGCAAAAACAAGTGTTTATTTCTATAGGTTTTAAAGTGGTATAGACTGAAGACTCAACTATGAACTCTAGTACCAGAAGTTCTAGTTTAGTTCCAAATCATTCCAGCAAGAAGAAGAAGACTGACCAGCTGTGTACCACTGCTACACAGCTTGAACCATCCAGCTCCAATAGCAAGTCTCTCCCTAAGAAGCTTGTTGCATTATCTATAAAGATGAAGATAAGAAGGAAAGTGATCAAACTCAGTCTTGCTCTCAAAACAAGACTCTCAGAGATAATTTTGAGAAGGGATTAATCAAATTAATCAAAGTTAACATAAATGAACAATATGCTGATCTGTACACTAAAGCTTTTGATGAGTAGAGATTCAAATATCTTGTATCAGCTATTGGGATGATTAACTTTGAGTAACTTTTTCTTAAAAACTTAAATCAACTTTATTTCTAAAAACTGTGTGTCCTAAGTTGTCTATTTTATCACCTTCATAAGCCCAATTTTTTTTGTAAGAAAATTTTTAATGATATTCCTTAGATTTTTGAAAATTTTTCAAAACATATTTTCATTCGGAAGATTTCATGTTGTCTTCGGAAGAAATTTATGTCTTCAAATCAAAAACTACTTATAAGAAATTTACCTTCGGAAGAAATTCTGAGAATATCTTCAGAAGCTTAACTATGCTTCTAAGTACTTGCATGTATTTGAAGGACAAATATCTTTCGAAAGCAATTAAGTCTCGGAAGATTTATTCTCTTTAGAATAAAACTCCTAAGACTTATTCTTCCGAAACCAAATATGTGTCGGAAGAAAAACTCTCTAAGAATTTTTCTTCCGAAGCCAAATTTTCAATTTTCTTTAGAATATCTTCTGAAGCCAAATTGGCTTTGGAAGCTTTTTCTCAAAACTTCCGAAGCAAAAACTACCTTCGGAAGATTTTCAACTTCCAAGAAAACTACCTTTTTGGGCGCTTTTTCAGAAGTGGGACCTACTTTCAGATTTCAAAGTTTATTCTTTTGCATTAACTTTGTCTTAAACCCATTCTATATATATTCTCAACGGTTCCCCTTCTTCTCACTCTTTCCTTCTTCCACAAATTCTTGACCTAAAATTCTCCCAAAATTAACCTTTTTCTTCACCAACAAACTTTCTTTAGGGCAAACATTGATCGACGAAACCAACCAGGCTTTACCATGCACCTTCACAGACAACACAATCAGGTTGCTCTGTTGGACTCTAAGAAAGATCCTCATTTCTCAGAGGTCTGTCGATACCTTTCAGCGTCTCACTACTTCACTTCCCTTACTATTGATTTTCCTCTTTATGAGGATCAGTTACTTGCATTCTAGAGGACGTGCCAAGAGGTCACCATGGATGGGGAGAAGGCACTATCTGCTATAGTGCAGGGGAGGACAATCTTCATCACTCCGGGCATCATAAGCTCACACCTTCAACTGGATGATGAAGAAGGTGAGTTGTCCTTTTCGAAAGCTACTGTCAACCATTCTTTTCAGCAGATGGGCTATGAGGGTGACTTCTCAGTCAAAACCTTCAGGAAGGGGAGGGTGTCATCCAAACGGAAATACCTCCTCCATGTCATCATACATAGTCCCTCCAACAAGCATGGAGGATGGGATCAAGTTCTAGTGGACCTCTCCTTCATAGTCCATGGAATGGTTCAGGGGGTCAAATACAGGTACTCTCAATTTGTCTATACAAATTTACTTGCTAATTTAGACTCCTTAGAATACTACATGTTCCCGCGATATGTCCAGCACATTTTCAACTGTGAACTGGGCTCATAGTTGAGGGGAAAATGTAATATTCTTAAATTGGGACAGATGAAGCCCATCATCTTTAAAATACTGAGAAAGCCTACTGTTGGCTTCTCTGGGGTAGAAACAACCCTGGTTCCAAAAATGTTTGAGCTTATTGCCCAGGGTGGCAACCTAGCAGCACCAGCTAGTGTTGAACCCACACCCTCTACCTCAACTCCACCCCTACAGCCTCAAATTACCATAACCTACAAAAGAAAAACCAAACGAACCCTTGCACCTGCTACTGAGCATGTGCAGGTCCCCATATCACAACCCATACAGGAGGAAGTAGAATCTCGAGCTCCCACTTCCCCTGAGGAGCAGACCACTCCCATCTTTTAAATGATTAGTGTTGAGGTTCCACATGCTCAGCCTGATGAGCTCACATCCCCAACAGCCTTACGCTATCACTCTGAGTCTCAACATTCAAGTGATCAACCTTCAAGGGATAGTTAACACTCCCAGCCCCTGGACTTAAACCACCCCATTCCCAGCCTTGATTTCTATAATAATGAGGACTTGGGTTTCAGTGAGTACAATGAGTCTCTCCTTTCTTCCCACACTCAAGGAGAAATTAGTACCCCTGACTCACCTAGGTCTAGCCCACATCATATACCCACAACTGAGGTGGGTCTTCCTGAACATGTTCAGGAAATCCATATGGAAGAGGCTCTCACTTTAGAAAGTGATTACCTCAGTAAGACCTCAACCATGGCAACCTAGCTTCTTGACACTTCTCTGGAAGTTGTCATGATGCAGGGGAAATCCAGCAGTCAAAGACACTATGCTGGTGATGAGGAAGAAGACCTAGGTCCAATTCTCTCACCACCCAGTGATTCTTCAACTAAAGATAAGGGGAGTCTAAAACATAGGGTGCACAAACTGACAAACACATGCACCTATCTAGTTTCAAAGATAGTTCACCTAGAATCTCAAGTGACTATCTTGCAACAAAGGGTCAATGGCCAGCAACTTGAGATCACCGATCTCAAGGGCCAGTTAGCTGAGAGATCCTTAAGGAGGACTAAACCAAGTCCACAAGAACCTGTGGAAGTGATGGATGACACCCCCAGCTCACCTATGCAAGAAGGTGATGCTACCAGAAAGGGGGAGAAAGTCCTCACAACCACAGAACCTAAGAGTTCCTCCCAGAGTATTGACATAGAGGAGTCACCAACCTCTCTTGTAATTTTCCAGACTCAGCAACCTCCTTAAGTCATGAACATAGACTTACTCATTCAACACTTCCTTGAGGAAGGAATTCCAAGAGCAATGTCTGTTCCCTCTGAGAATCCAATTATGGGATGGGGGTATGAGAGAAACAGAAGAGCTTTATGATCTCTTGAGCTCAGGGTCAACTGGAAATCTTTAATTTCTCACACCTGAGTTTCTATGAGTGCATCAATCTGGTGAATCTTCCACTTGTCAACCCAAGCCATAACAGACAAGCTGAGAGATTAGCAAACCGGATTCAAAATAGGGTGCTAGAGGAATTCAAGTTGAGATCAAAATTATATAGATAGTGGCTAGCAGGTGAGATCTTTGGTCAACTAGATGTTAAGGTGGACCCTGAGATTAGCTTTGAAGGGAAAACCTTGACTGAAGGCCCAGAGGTTGAGCCTGTGAACCTTGAGACAGGATCTCCCTCTGCACCCAATACCCTCAGTGAGGCACCAGCTGGTGAAGGTGTCTCACAACCTATCTCTGGATAGAGCTTGACTGTTGAACCAAACAATAAAGGCCAAATTTCTCTCCACCCTGAGTCACCAAGGCCTGTGGTTGACAAAGAGAAAAGGGAATTAACTCTTGAGGAGTTGGAGGAGGAGAAGAGAAAGAGGAAGAAGAAGCTGAGGGGAGAGAGTTAAAGTAGGTCCCCAGGCTTCATGGAAGCTGTAATCCGGGCTGCCCATATGCCAAATACTCAAGAAGATGATTTAAGGGATGCCAGGCTAAACTACCTGGGGACCAGGAACTACAATATAGATGAACTCATCTCTCTCCCCTTAGAAGAGTTAAATGAGCTGGCTGACACTGAGCTGTCAAAGGAGAGGAGGGTGGCAGAGGATGCAGCATTGCTCCTCAAAATTAAGAAAGAAAGGAGACTGAAAAGTATCTACAAACATACTCCTGTCCTCTCCCCAGTTCAAGAAAGTCCTGAGACAGAGACTGTGGCACAGACACAACCTCAAGTAGATTGGGAAGCTGAACGAATGAATATGATCAACTACCTGAGTGCCAAAGGACTCTATCAGGCAGCTGCACTTCTTCCTTTATCCTTTGAGTACATAGAGTTTGAATATCTCAAGCAGCTGGAGGAAAAAGCCACAAAAGAAAGAAAAGATGCTAAGAGAAAGCTAAGGGAAGAAGCTTCAAGGTCAAGGGCCATCATCCACAAAAGCCAAAAGAAGTTTAAAGATAGACAAAGGATGATGAGCTTCTTGAAGCTCTATGGATTCTCCGGAAGGAGGCTTGGTCCTATGTCTCTATCCAAAATGGATGAGCATATAAGGGTGATCAAGCCGAAGATCAAAAGGGGAGAGCTTGTGGACTTACATTCTTCACCAAGTCCAGCTCAACCTGAAGTTGAGGTAAAGGTTGAACCCCTGAGACAACACAACCTGAACCTAGAGCTGCATCTCAGCCAACTTCATCTTCTGATCCACAGTAGGGTCCTCTTCTCTCTCCTTCTAAACCTATGAGAGAAGAGAATCCAACTGAGAGGGTCTCTACTGAACCATCTGGTACTGAAGACCTGTCCTCTCAGTTGAAATGATCAAAGAGGAGAAAAAGGATGGCAAGAAGAACCCCTACAAAGAAAAAGAAAACTAAGGCATCCACCTCTACACCTCAGGATGAGTCAGAACATCCTGAGGAAGTGCATGAAGAGGCTGCTCAACCAACTCCCATCAGAGTATAGCCTCTTGTAGTTGGAAGATTTATTATGTCCTGGAGTTTTGCTGACAATCTAGACAGATGGTATGTCACTAGAGATCAAGGAGGTCAGGATGTCTACTTTCAGCAAGACATGCTTGCCCTTCCTTTATATGATCTCTATGATATGAGAAGATTCTATGAGAGTCTGAAGGATCCTAACCATATGATGAAAAGAGGTTTGCTGCTGATCCTAATAAGGACTATCAACATTTGAAGAATCTGTCTATTTTGGTAGCATCAGCCTAGGGGGAGTTTGTATGGATCTAGAAGATTATGAGGCAGATGCAACCAAAGATCTTCCAACATGCACTAAGGGACAAGGATGAACTTGCTTCGGAAGCTTTACACTCTCTGAAAAACTCTAAGTGTAAAGTCTTCCGAAGCAAAAAAGTTCAGAAGCAATGACTTCGAAAGCTTTACACTTAACAAGAAAAATATTCCAAGTGTAAAAACTTCCGCAGCCAGAGGCCAAGTTTTTTCAAAGCCAAAGATGAAGTCTTCCGAAGCTTCAAAGACAAAGTCTTCCAAAGCCATTTTGCTGTGAAGACTGATTTCTTCGAAAGACAGAGAGAAGATGCTTTCTCTGATCTACTTTTGATAAAGCTGACCAACTTTCTGCTGCAACTCTGATAACTCACCAACTTGTATGAGTTGGTGAAACTTCCATGCTTTAGTGAATAGTAGATAAAGTCTTTGTCTGTAATTTTCTTCTTTTGTTCCTTTAGACTTTTTGTACTAGGAAAAGTCCGTGATCTATGGCATGTCATAGTCACTAGTCAAAAGGAAATCTGCCTTTTGACTCTAGATTGATCTTATTGTCTAGATTAGTTAATTCCAACTGTCCTTCCAAGTATTGACGGTTGTAGGTTTTAGTATAAAAGAGTCTCAGGTCCTTGTATCTTTATTATGCTTTGAACACTTGTAATAGAACTTAATATCAATATACAACATCCTTTAAAACTAATACTTGTATTATTGTTCTATGTTCTGTCTTACTGTTACTTGCGTTCCTTGTATCTTCAAAGTTTCATGTTTCCTATTTGAACTGTTAAGTGATCTAAGATAACTCCTCTTGTGAAACTAATTGTTGTTAACACTCTAACAGGTAGTGCAATAATAATAATAGTAATAGTAATAATAATAATAGTAATATTAATAATAATAATAGTAATAATATTAATAGTAATAGTAATAATAATAGTAATAATAATAGTAATAATAATAATAATACTAATAATAATAATAATATAATAATAATAATAATAATAATAATAATAATAATAATAATATTAATCATAATAATTATAATAGTTATAATAATAATAATAACAGCAATAGTAACAATAATAGTAACAGTAATAGCAACAATAATATTAACAGTAATAGTAATAACAGTAATATTAATAATAGTAATAGTAATAACAGTAAAAGTAATAACCGTACTAATAATAATAAAATAATAATAACAATAATAATAATATCAATAATAATAATAACTATAATAGTAAAATCAATAATAACAATAACAATAATAATAATATTAACAACAACGACGACAACAACAACGACGACGACAACAACGACGATGACAACAACGACGACGACAACAACGACGACGACAACAACGACGACGACAACAACGACGACGACAACAACGACGACGACAACAACGACGACGACAACAACGACGACGACAACAACGACGACGACAACAACGACGACGACAACAACGACGACGACAACAACGACGAGAACGACAACGACGAGAACGACAACGACGAGAACGACAACGACGAGAACGACAACGACGAGAACGACAACGACGAGAACGACAACGACGAGAACGACAACGACAACAACGACAACGACAACAACGACAACAATGACAACGACAACGACGACAACAACAACAACAACAACAACAGCAACAACAACAATAGCAGCAGCAGCAGCAACAGCAACAGCAACAGCAACAACAACAGCAACACCAACACCAAGAACAACAACAACAACAACAACAACAACAACAACAACAACAACAACAACAACAACAGTAATTCTGTTGATGTAAGCGTGTATGTTTCAACACTTATATTGATATTCAAATATGAATATTTTAAGATCTGAAGATACTGTTAAAAATATTATGAAGGAAAGAATATGATATTCCTCATAATTTAGATTTATTAAATAAATGGACTATTCCAAAAATTGATTATAAACTAATATATAAATTAGGAACTTTTGAAAAATTAGGATTAAAACAAGTTGTTAAAACAACTTAGGAAACATTTTCCTTAAACAAAGATGAAATGATAATAAAATTATTATCAAAAAGAGATTTACAAAAATATAAAAAGAAAATAGATTTATTCATATAGATCTTGTGCAAATTACATTTAAGCCTTTAACTTTAGAAGGCTTACCAGAAAGTTTTGTAACAGCTCTTAGAGATGCTAGAAAAATAAATTGGAAACAATCCCTTATGGGATTTGTTCAATCTAGTCTGGCTCATGGCCTAGTTTATTTTAATGTTTATCCAAATTTACAATTATCATTGTCTGATGTTAATATTTTAGATGCTTTAACTTTAAATGTGAAAACGCATGGCTACAATTATATACCAGGATCAGAGGTAATATGTATCTGTTATAGGATTTATTATAAACCTTTGTTTACACTTAATCCGCATTGTAAAATGGTAGATAAACATTTAATGAAACTATTCTAATAGAAACTAATTTTAATAAAACTAATCTTACTACTAGAAGAAGAATTAAATGGGAAGAAATTAATTTTCCAAAAAATTGGATATTAGATAAAGTAAGCCTATCTCAACAATATGTGGATAATAATCCAATAAATATTTCC
Source organism: Flaveria sonorensis (assembly GCA_025506505.1). Lineage (NCBI taxonomy): Eukaryota > Viridiplantae > Streptophyta > Magnoliopsida > Asterales > Asteraceae > Flaveria > Flaveria sonorensis. The sequence goes on along the minus strand of CM046429.1, from coordinate 35,613,255 downwards.
CAAACAGATGAAGGGTCAGTACAAATACAATTTGAGAATAATAAAATATATGAACCCTATTTGTCCAAATCGGTGTCATCATATTATTATATTTCTCATGTAGATTATACAGCTAGAAGTCCTTCTAGGGCATCAACATCTAGAATTAGGGAAAAATTTCCTGAAAGAAAAATAAATAAATTAAGAATAAACAAGGATAATAAATGAATATCAATATAAGTGTTGAAACATACACGCTTACATCAACAGAATTACCTTGGCTGTGATACCATAAGGGGCAGAACCTTATGGGAAAAGAGGAAAAACCCAATACCAGGACAAGGTCAAAATATTAAAAGAAACACTGGAACTTTGGTGATTTTACATAGCCGTTGTCCAGGATGCTAATATGTGATCAGTGAAGGTCAGACCCTTAACGTGTATTAAAAGATATGAATAGAAAATTACAAGAATATAAAGCTTTTTATTCTTTAAACTTCAAACTTACAAGAGCAGATATATTACAAGAGATAGAGAGACAGTTGTTTTCCAGGATTCCCTTCTACTTATATTTCCCTCTTTATATAGGGACTTTGGATCCGAATTTTCTAGCGAATATTCGCTTTCCTATTGCGTTTCATGCGTATTTGCTTTATTAAAGTAAAAGATAAAAGCTATAATTATAAAGCATCAATAATGTTGCTTGAAGACAAATGTTGTCGGGCCAGCTTTATTAATTATATTGCTTTTGTCTTCTCGTAAGGCCTATTGTATTGATTGAATTTTTGACTTTCCAGCCGATTTTTCCGGTGTGAATTCTTTGTCCAATTCTACCATCATTTGCTCATAGGCTTCATCATCCAAGGGTTCATCTTCTTGGCTATCTTGAAAAGGTTGAGTATCTTCCCCAATTTAGGAAGAGTCTGATGTAGACATTCTTGAGCTAGAGGAAGTTTCCTCTTTTCTGGAGTTTTTGGCTATGTCCTTTTTAATCTCTGCAATGTATTGTTGTATTATTTCTTCTTCACTGATATTATCGGTGCCTTTTGTCATTTTGAGTTTTCTAACAATATGTTGGAAAGGACTAAGAGCTTCCCTTTGTTGTTTCGTCTGTTGTTGTTGGGTATAAAGCTCAATTGTTTTCTAGATTTGATCCAATGTATCTTGACATTTGAACTAGCCATCTTCTTTCTTCATCATTTATTTCCAGAATTTTGTTTTATAAGTTCTTTAGATACAGAAAATATTTTCACTTGTATGATCAGTTTCTGGAGTCCATTTCCATATCCATGAAATACTGAATTGAACAAAATAATATAATGAGCCCATTCCCTCAATAAAATTATTATCATGTTGTGCTTCTATCAAAACAGGTGATAATCCCACACATTGAGAATATAAGGTTTTAAATGGTTGGGAATCTCCTATGAAAATTTCAATGGGTTTTAAATTTTGGAACAAATCTTTATAAACCACGAATGTTTATGGTTCTGATTATCAATCAGAAATACTTTATTAAAAGCATTTATATAATCCCAATAATTATATTTAATGAGAGTTCTAGTTTCAGGGTGTAAAATAGTTTTCAACAAATATAATCTGTTTAACTATTATTTTGCTAAAACTTATAATTTTGTTACTACCCATATAATGAGTAATTTCACAGGATTCTGCTTTGAGGAGTTCCTCATAATATGTTCTGGACTTATATGTCTCAAGAGGATAGAATCCCGAATCAAAATATCTCTTGATTATAAACCAATGTTGATCACTCCATTTTTATCTTTTTGATCTAAAAGGAGTATAACATCCTTTTTTGGATTATTAATCCATCATTCATCTTCACTTTCATTTACCGTAATTTATGCATATGATGCTTTTTCTCCAGAGATATGTCCCTGTGAAGCTTTAAAAGCTAAGAACTCTTTAATAATAATAATAATAATAATAATAATAATAATAATAATAATAATAATAACAATAATAATAACAATAATAATAAGAATAATAATAAGAATAATAATAATAACAATAATAATAATAACAATAATAATAATAATAAATAATAATAATAATAATAATAATAATAATAATAATAATAATAATAATAATAACAAGAAAAAGAATTAAATGAAAAAATATCTTTTGTTAAATTTCTATATATTGTTGTCCATCTTTAAAAATAAAAATTTTAAGTATCTGATTTTTTAATTGTTATAATAAACATGTATTAAAAGAGAATATCGTATTGTAGAACATGTCTTTTTTAAAAGTGATCCTTAAACAGACCAAAAAGAAGAAAATTCTAGAGTAAGAACAAGTTATATAAAAATAAATTAAAAGTCCACTTTAGTGCTTTGACATTTGATCACCACTAGGAGCCCAAAATACAAAATTCACAACGACCGCATACACATTGAACCACGTGTATACCAAATACCAATGTCATGTGGCACAATGTGATTAGTGACACTTGTTAAAACTTCATTTGTGATCTGTCGAGATTTTTGGCGGAATGGTAAAATATCTAAATGGTCGTTCATTATTATTTCTGCCTCATTATGTTGACCTTGCCTTGGTCATGTGATATTGATAGTGCTTTACAAGTTTTATAAATAATTATATTGTCAGTATTTGATTATTGGTCTTAAACTACTTTTTTAAATCATGAATAAAACCAAACCTTGCATATAACAAAGTCATTATTATATATAAGATATAGGTATTATATATGTGGTTAGTATAAATGTGTTTCTGCTGTTCAACCTCGAGACACATCCCTCAACTAATATTATTATTGCTTCCTAAGCTAGAAAACATAAGCCACAATTGATGCGCACACGAAACAAAACTAAACAAGACATGAAAATAATGCTAGTGGTGTAAGGTGACACAAATAGTATTGACGATGATTAGGTTGGGGTGGTGAAAAATGATGATGAACTTGATATACCTTAACTTACAATAAACATTCTAATATATTTTTGAGTAAAACGGTACAATATCTTTATGTGACATTTATTAACTTAGGAAAACAATTCTTTTTGTTGATACTTTAAAAGTTCTAACTTTAAATTTTTTTTTCTTTTTTGTAAGGCATCTGGCTTTTAAAATTTAGCTTTCTTTGATAAAACCCTACTTTATTTTTATGCAACATCAATTGTTGATTTCATAAGACCCCATTTAAGGGTCACACAAATGACTAGCAAACAGATAATTAATTATCATGTAATTATAATATCATCAGATATTAAGATATTAGTTAAATGAATGGTACGGTTTGACATAAATTAATGCTATTGGATATTAGTATTACAATAAATATTTATATTGTAATGTTTATTTATTAAATAGAAGAGTAGAATTAATCATTTGAAGAGTTGTAATTTTAAATTCAAAAAGTTAAATTGGCTTTAACATATTTAGACTTAAATAATTAAATCTTAAATAATTATAAAATGATCAAATGTTTTGGTAACTTTTGAGTTAATCCTTGAATATCTTTAGCTACATGTCTTCGGTTCTGGTCGATCTCGAAGTTTCATGGGTTGACTTTTCAACACGTTTATTGCTATAATTTTTTAAAAATTATGTTTTATGTCCCATCATAAAATGATTGAATATTTTTGGTTTAAATTCAATAGATAAAATAGAAAAAAAATTATCATATTGTATTGTTAGATGCAACTGCTATATATCTTTTTAGTATTGAATTCTAATTTTATAATTTTAGAGTGTTGTTCGTGTCAAATGAGAACACTCATGAGATGCTTGAGTTCAAGTGTGTCATTTTTCATGACATAATTAATGTGGTGTTTGAGTTTATATATGGTTAGACCGATCAATTTGCGAACACAATTCCTAGCCCGAGGATTTAGGATTAAAGACAGAAAATACTCTTTTATTTTTATTGTTGAAGAATGAAAGCAGGTTCCGGTTTTTGTTGATAAGTATAAATATTTAACTAATATTGATATTAGAGGTCCAAATCGATTAATATCATGGTGCCGTCAAATCAAGAAAAAGAAACAATGATCTCAAGGGCCGGTGATTGGGCCCACCGTATGTCTATTTACAAACAATAACATTAAATGCATCAATATACGTTATCTATGTTTAGTTCTCTTACCTTCTTTTGCTTTTTTTACACAAAGTATTTTATTTTACGCGTTATGCATTTAGACGGCGTCATACGAGATTTGATAAAGATTTATTATAATCGACTCGACTTGTTTCTCAATTATATTTACGTAAAAATATAAAATAACTCGACTTTATAATATTGATTAAAATGCATTATATTTTACCCCGATGATTTTTCAAAGAAAAGTTATGTTGAAACATAAATAAACTTAAAACGTAAATAAGAAAGGAGGTGTCGCGACACTATATGCAACATAATAAAATATAAATTATAATATTCCGGACTTGTTTTCAAAGTAAATTTACATCAAAACGTATAACAACTTAGATTTATACCATCAAATGAAAAAATATTATATGACCTGACACGTTCTAAAAAAACTTACATTAAAACATGTGCCTACTCAAAGTGTGCATAAAAATAAGTACGGAAACGTTTTATATGTGACTCGGCTTATTTTTTTAACTAAAAATACGTCTGAACTTCAACAAACATAAAAAAACGTATACTATCTTAAAGTGTATATAGAAATAAGCATGGAAACATTTTATATAATTTGCCTAACTTGCTTCTAAAGAATATATATACGTCTAAACCTAGACAAACTAAAATTTATACCGACACGTTCACAAAAATACGAATGTAAAAAAAGTTTATTTAAGTAAAAATTGTAAAGAGATAAACCCGAAATTTTAAAAACCTGAGAGGGTTAAAAGTGATATTTTACAATATTTTTAAAAAATGTTAAAGAATGAAAATGTAAAAGTTGAAACTTGAGTGGGGGAGAAAGTGCCAATAGTAAAGTCCACCGACCTTTCTTTTTAAGGATAACCTATTAGATTTGTATAGTACAGATAAGTTATGGCTTTGTATCTTATACATTCTAAACTCTTAACATTTTGATTCTAATAGATAATAATATATATAATAATCAAGATATCTAGTTTGAAAATGAATTATGTGTATATACATATAATACGTAATAACGATGAAACTAATAATACAATATGATGTAAAACATAAAACACATTAATAGATACATATAATATAATATAATATTTGAGATAATGATGTTTTATATTAGAAATGACATGACATATTTGATAAAATAATCAAAATGTAATAGTTTGAAGAGTTTCAAATCGAAAGGTAGATGCATGCCGGTCTTATATATTTTTCAAGCTCCGTCTCATTCTACACACTTATTTTTGATTTCTTTTAGTTAGAATAAGGTTTGAAGATACTGATTCTAAATGTTTTAAAACTAACCATTTGAATTTCATTTTCTTAAAGTCCATAATGGTTGACGATTTAACATGAGATTAAACTAAAGAAATTAAGAGATTAATTAAAGCCTTAAAGGTATATAATTAAGGTACATTCCACTCGAGGCAGGACCACAGTTGCAATACGTATTAAAAAAGCCAATTGAAAAAGAAATTTCAAATAAAGTAAACAATAAAATCCTATAACCCCCGAGTCTTCGTGGGGCTTCCAAACGTTTCTATCATTACCTATCAAATTAAGCTAACGAATAACTTTTTACAAATAAAAAAAAAAGATAGGGTTATAATAAAACGATATTAAATCTAAAAAGATTAAGAAACATATGTTCTTTCTATTGTTTTTAAGAGAAGAATATTGTGGTCACTTTGTCAAAAAATACAGGTTATCGTGCGTAATACGTCATGTCATTGTGCAAATATTTTTTATTATATATTATTTCAATTTATCATTTTGTTTTATATTTTAAAGTATTTCGTGTTACTTTTGTTATTATTTTTTATATATTATATAAATTCAATTTTTGTAAATTTATAAAAAAAATTATTTTATAATTGGGTTTTACAATTAAAAGTACACAATGATTTTATTTTAGCAGTGTGTTTTCAAAACTTATGGTATTTAGAAAAACACACAATGAAACATTTTATCATTATGTATTATGTTTATATCAATTTATGTTATTTTGTTATTGTTTTTTAATACATTAGATTAATTAGTTTTTATTTTTTCATTGTATTTTACATATTGGAAATACTATTTAGTGCTATTTCACCGTTATTTTTTAGAATTCATCATTTTAGATAAAACAAAATAGTGTTTAGAAAAATATAATAACAAAACAAAATACACAATATACTGCACTAAATACGCAATAACAAGCAAAAATTAGATGAGTTGTAAAACATAATTATTTTAAACGTTATATATAATGATACTATACTCGTTTCAAAGATAAAAAACATTCATTTTATGGTGTGATTTTATTAATATGTCGTATATAAAAGCTATGACTGATTTTTGAAGAGGGGGGATTTGAAAAAAGTTAGCAACAACAAGAATAATATCAACACCAAAGTGACGACAATGAATATCAACACCAACAACAATGGTAGTCTTTATCTTACATTTATGTAAATTAATGGTTCGTGATTTATATTTATGTAAATTAATGGTTCTTTTGATATCAAATTTTCATTAAATCATATACATCAATATAATATATGATTACATTACAATTACAATGTCCAGAAATTGATTTATTATCATATTTATTTAGGTACTCACTCTAATTTAGTTTACCAAACTTCTAATGGTACCATGTATTGGTATCTCGATGTTAAGGCTAATATACTGAATAATTAAAACTCTAAATATGTTACTCTAAGTAAATCTAATATGTTACACCAAATACTAGAGGCAATGTAGCGAATCCAGTACGACATAATGCTAGTTTAAAATGTTATCTAACATAACTTCAAGATCCCATAGGTCAAATAACACATTTACATTAGTATCATTGCATATTAAGTTTTTGTAAAATCATATTAACCATTGTAAAAAGTCAGTTGTACAATAATATAAAAAGTAGGTTGCATTATGCACACATGATGTGTTATTACATTATATAATGTAATTACCAGTGTAGGTTTTCATATGTTCGTTACCAGTGTAGGTTTCATATGTTGTTACATCACGTATGTAATGTATCTCAATATTAATTAAATACCCGATGTAATAAGATATTAAATAATGTAAATAATGTTACTCCCTACACTAGGCTAACTAGATAATTTAAACCAACAGATTAGTATAGCATACTTTTTATTGAATTAATATTTGCCAACATTAATTTATTATGTTGTTACAGTAATATAATGTAAGTTACATATATGAAATGGATTCATTGTCTAGTTATGAAATAGAAATTATTATGTTGTTATCTAAAATATAATACAAGTCTCTAATGTAAATCACCAACGTGCATAAGGTAACGCCGTTTGATATACTATGATATTATACAAATGTAGGAAGTAATGTAAGCAGTTTAATATGATATCAGGAAAATAAAATATCATATAATTCAAATCTATTAATGTAATAAATATTCCAGGTGTAATGTAGCAAGCCCGTTACGGCATTAGGATTATAGGATAATTATAGTAGTATAAGAACACATTACACAATTTCTAGGTTTAATGCAACAAATCTAATACAACATGTCGTTGATGTAATGTAAGTATTATAATATGCAACTAGATTAATGAAACATAACATAACTTCAAATTCTATTGGATAGGGGAGAATCAATTGTCTGGACCTAAGATTATATAGAAAACAACGAACAAAATTTTACAAATAAGAAAACAATTGAAAACGACTAGGGATAGACAAAAGAGTTATGCAGACAGAAGACGCAAACCGTTAGAATTTGCAGTTTACTATAAATTATTGCTAAAAGTATTACCGTGGAAGGGTATAGTTCGATTTGGAAAGAAAGGATAGTTAAGCTCTCGTTTTGTTGGACCATTGAAGATTATAATAGCGATTGGACCTGTAGTTTGACAGTTACAGTTAACGGAAAAGATGAACTGAATACATGATGTATTTCATGTGTCCAATTTACATAAATGTTTAGCTGAAAAACGATTATTATGCCATTAAAAGATGTAGACCAACCTATTCAGATAGAAGATGGGCAAGTTAACAAGTTCAAAATAAATAAATTAACATTTGGAATTCTCGACGGTGCCCTAAATATACTTATGAATTAGAATCAGAAATGAAAAAGTAGTATCCATATATTTATTCACTTAGAACTTGAGGGTGAGTTTTTTCCTAAGGTACCCTGGTTCCGAACTGCGACCAGGAAGCTTGGTGAACCGCCATATGACGAATTAAGGTTTCAAGGATTTGGATGCCATAGCGATCGCTATGCCACCCTATAACGGTCTTCCCCAAGCAAAACCCTCGTGCAGGAACACATGGCATGCTGCCAAGGATTAAGAGGGTGTCACGTTTTGTCCTGGAATAACACGTGTCTACTGACTAGGCTTTGGAAGCGACAAGTGGCAGTATTTGATTGGACCAAAACTGGTTGGCCGCGTGGCTAGATGGTAGACCGCCATCGCCATGGATAATAGTTTACGATGGACCCCACAAACAGGATATAAAAGCTTGCATTCTACAAATGAATTTTTTACATAATTTCCACGTGCGTTTTGCCATTTGTACTTTTAATACCCCTATTATATCCCATGTAAGCTAGTGTTTTAGCCCGTTAATCTTAAGGAGCTGATGTGAATTTATTGTCAATATTTTGTAAGTGTGTAAGCCAAGATTTTAGTCGACTGTTAAGGTGAACATATTACCTAAACTTTATTTAGATACTATGTTTAGATGCTATGTTTCTTGCATCGACATGAAACCAATCTTTGCCCTAGAAGTTGACATCCTCCGGAGGTGGATTTCTTTTTGATGTTACAATCTCCATAGTCACTATCTGTATATCCATAGAAATTAAAGTCAGCACTTTTAGAGTTCCATAATCCCAAGTTAGGTTCCACTTTTAAGATACTTCAAAATCCTCTTTGCAACTATCATGTGTGACACTTTCGGAGCAGCTTGGAATCTTGAGCACAGACCTGTGACAAACATAATATTTGGTCTGCTAGCTGTGAGGTACATGAGAGATCTAATAATGGTTCTATACTACTGTTGATCTACTTCTTCCCCCTCAAGATTAGGAGTTAGTTAACATATTCTAGACATAGGGGTCTTAGCAGCTCTAACATCAGTAGCTTAAAATCTCACTAAGATGTCCTGAACATACTTAAATTGATTTATGAAGATCCCATCAGGTGTTTATTTCACTTGTAATCCTAAGAAAAAAGTGAGTTCTCCCATTAACTCATCTCAAACTTGGACTTCATGAGACTCTAAAAGTCTTTAGACAATCTCTCATTTTTAGAACTAAATATAATGTCATTCACATATACTTGTACCAAAATTATATTCAAATCAACTTTGTTTATGAAGAGAGTTTTGTCTATTGATCATCTGGTGTATCCATTTCTCAGAAGAAGGTAGAGAGTGTCACCATATTCTAGGAGACTGATGAAGCCTATATAGAGCTTTATCAAGTTTACATACATAATCTGTATACTTTGGATCTTTAAACCCAGAAGGTTGAAAGACATAAACTTCTTCATTTATCCTTGTAAGGATCTATCTAAAGATTATAAGACTAATGCAACCAAAGATCTTCTAACATGCACTAAGTAACAAGGATTAACTTGCTGCGGGAGCTTTACACTCTCTAAAAACTCTAAGTGTAAAGTCTTCCGAAGCCAAAAGTTCAGAAGAAATTATTTCGGAAGCTTTACACTTAACAGAAAATATTCCAAGTGTAAAGACTTCCGAAGCTAGAGGCCAAGTTCTTCAGAAGCCAAAGATGAAGTCTTCCGAAGCCATTTTGCTGTGAAGACTGATTTCTTCGGAAGACAGAGAAAAGATGCTTTCTCTGATCTACTTTTGATAAAACTAACCAACTTTCTGCTGCAACTCTGATAACTCACCAACTTGTATGAGTTGGTGAAACTTCCATGCTTTAGTGAATAGTAGATAAAGTCTTTGTCTGTAATTTTTTTCTTTTGTTCCTTTAGACTTTTTGTAATAGGAAAAGTCAGTGAGCTATGGCATGTCATAGTCACTAGTCAAAAGACAATCTATCTTTTGACTCTTGATTGATCTTGTTGTCTAGATCAGTCAATTCCAACTGTCCTTCCAAGTATTGATGGTTGTAGGTTGTAGGTTGTAGTATAAAAGAGTCTCATGTCCTTGTATCTTTATTATGCTTTGAACACTTGTAATAGAACTTGAGATTAATATACAACATCCTTGAAAACTAATACTTGTGTTATTATTCTAAGTTCTGTCTCATTACTTACTTGTGTTCATAGTATCCTCATAATCAAACCCGGTTCCCTATTTGAAGTGTTAAGTGTTCCATGTCTCTCCTTATTATGAAACTAATTATAGTTAACACCCTAACACGGTCCTGCAATTGGTATCAGAGCATTCCAGGCTCTTGATTGTAAGATCTCACCATCTTATATCCTCTTAGTTTCACACTTCAATTAACTTTTCAAATGGCAGCTATCCCAAAGGTTGATATGGAAACTGAAACAACGACAAAGTCCCCACTGATCACTCCTGAAGACTTTGATACTTGGTGTCAAAGAATGGAAGGCTTTATCAAGTCTCAAGACTCCAGGATATGGGGGTTTGTTGTTGATGGACCTCATGTACCATCCACCTCTTTAGCTGGTGGTGGTGGTGGTATGATACCAAAAGAAGTGGCAGACTATTCTGATGAAGACTGGAAGAGAATTGATATTGATCAGAAAGCCATGACCGCCCTCCAAACTACTCTTCCAAACTCTATCTATAGAGGCTTCAAGAAGTGCAAGACAGCCAAGCAACTTTGGGATGCGCTGAAGCTAATGTATGAGGGGTCTGATGATGTAAAAGAAAACAAGAAAGACCTCTTAAAGTAGTAGTTTGAGAACTTCACCTTCAAGATAGCTGAAATCATGACTCAACAATACTTCAGGTATGTTGAGATTGTGGATACTCTGGCAGATGTTGGAGTAACTCTTGAGAATAAGGATGTTATGAGGAAGTTCATGTCCTCTCTTCCCAAACAATGGACATACTATTGTGTGGTCATCAAGAGGACTGAGAACCTCAAGACCCTTACTCTCACAGAGTTGTATGGTATTCTCAGTGGCTACCAGATGGAGATGACATGCAAAATCCATCTGGTAACTCTAACAACCAACAGAGTTCAGCCCTTCATGTGGTTGAAAGGGATTGCAGAGAACCACAGCACCATCTCATCTGCTACCCCGAAAAATCACAAAAGGGTCCTTTCATAACCTTTTCGGAGACACCATGGGAAGGCTACATCCCTAAAAGCCCATTCTAGGAGACAAGCTCTTCATAAGCTTTTGTGTCTTCTGATGAAAGTTCAGGCAACTTTCTCTTCACCCTTGAAGATCTAGATTGTATCAATCCAGATGATAAGAAGTATATGGAAATAGTCCAGCAGATGGCTCTTCTCACTCACAGGGCCAATAAATTCTACAAGAGGACTGGGAGAAGGTTTCCTAGCAATGCAGCCAGTGGAAAGTTTGGGCTGGACAAAAGCAAGGTGAAGTGTTACAACTGTAACCAAATGAGACACTTTGCCAAGGAGTGCAAGGCACCAAAGTCAAATGGTGGACAAGCACAATCCAGGCCAAACTACACTAAGGGAGCTCACTAGAATGAGAAGCCAAGACAGTAAGCTGCAGTTGCTGTTGAAGAAGGAGGCTTTGACTGGAGCTTTCAGGTTGAGGATGCTTCTCCAAACCAAGCTCTAATGGCAGACCATGATGAAGCCAAGGTATTGGAACATCTTTGCACTCCTGAATGCATTGCTAAAGTTAATAGATATAGGTCCTATAACTTAGAGATGAGATCTGATCTTGAGTCCTTAAATATCTTAAAAGCTGACTTTAAAAGAGCTGAAAATGATTATAAACTTAAGATAGAAGATCTAGAGGAAACCATTTCAACTCTTAAGCATGAGCACACTAACTACAGGACTCAAATCAAAGATCTCATCTCAAAGTTAACTGAATGTTAGGCTGAGCTTGTGATCAGCAAAGCCATGGCAGAAAAATGTGTTTTTGAAGAAGAAACCTTCAAGAACATAATATCCTCATCCCTACATGCAAAGGTTTATTATCAGAATAAGCAAGGACTGGGATCTACTGAGATAGCTCCTCCAGACACTCTATTGTCTATAAGATCTCCAAGGTGTGGAACTTGTGAAGATGAGCTTCCCCTTATAGACCCTATTGTTGAAGAGGATGAAGAGGAGATAGTGAATGATGACTCTGAGAAGAATGAAGAAGATCATCCTAAGAAGGGTTACTATTCTCATGAGGAGAGGAAAGAGTCTAGAATGACCAAGTCAAAGAGAAAGAATTTGATTAGAAGAGCTAAGAGAAGATCAAAGAAGGCTCAAGAAATCAAGGCCACTTTTGACTCAAGGTAGAAACAAGTGTTCATTTCTGCAGGTTTTAAAGTGGTAAATGCTGAAGACTCAACTATGAACTCTAGTACTAGGAGTTCTAGTTTAGTTCCAAACCATTCCAGCAAGAAGAAGAACACTGACCAGCTGTCTACCACTGCTACACAGCCTGAACCATCCAACTCCAAGAGCAAGCCTCTCCTTAAGAAACTTGTTGCATCATATGTGAAGATGAAGATGGAGAAGGAAAATGATCAAACTCAGTCTTGCTCTCAAAAGAAGACACACAGAAGGAAGCAATTGGACTGCATCATGTGTGGTAGTACTTCTTATCTGGCTAAGGATTGCATCTACAATCCCAAAAGCACTATCCACATGGTCAAAGAAAAAGCTTTTGGGAAGAAGAAGGAAAAGCAAGCTTCGGAAGGAAAATCTGTTTCCTTCGGAAGCTCCAAAATGAAGAAAAAGACAAGTGAAAAATTGCCTTTGGAAGAAAAGTTGGTCTCGGAAGAAAGAAATGCTTCTGAAGTACTGAAGCTTGCTGCAGTGAAAGCAAGATCTTCCAAAGGTCCAGTCTCCAAAACTTCTGAAGCTTTGAAGGTCAGACCCAATCTTTCAAAGGTGGTGTGGAAGATGAAGGAAGACCATGTGACTGAAAGTTCTTCATCTACAATAGCAAATGATACTCAAAGCTTGAATATAGGATCACTTACTATTACATTGTCTTCAACTCATTTTAATAAGCCCAAGACCAATGAGGCTTGGGTTTCTAAGTGTAACTAATCACCTCTTTTTGTGCGGGAACAGTTAAAGACCAAGAAGAATGTTTGGATTATTGATAGTGGTTGTTCCAGGAACATGACTGGCAATTGTTCTCTGCTTCAAAATTTTGAGAAAATTGATGGAGGACCAGTTGCTTTTGGAGGGGATTCTGGTGGTTGCATTTCTGGAAGGGGCAGAGTCACAAATGGTAAGCTCAACATTGAGAATGTAAACTTTGTCAAGGAGCTTGGATACAATCTTCTGAGTGTATTCTAATTTTGTGATCAGAAACACCATATGCTCTTCACTGAGCATGAGTGCATTGTTCTCAAGCCCGGGGTGGCCATTCCTCAAGAACATATCCTACTTAGAGCCCCCAAGAGAGGGAACATGTACAAGATGGATTTACATGAAACATCTCCCTCAGGAGAAGTTTCTTGCTTTCTGTCTAAAGCAAATAGTGATTAGTCTTTTCTTTGGCATAAAATAATATGCCATGTAAACTTTAAGAACATGAATAAATTGATTAAAAATGATTTGGTAACTGGAATGCCAAAGAAAGAGTTTACAATTGATGACCATTGTGTTGCATGCCTGAAAGGGAAGCAACACAAAGTGTCTCTCAAACCAAAGGAAATGTACTCCATCACTACTCCCCTACACCTATTACATATGAATTTGTTTGGCCCCACCAGTGTAATGAGTTTAAGAAGGACCTCTTACTGCTTAGTGATCACAAATGATTTCATAAGATTCACTTAGGTCTTTTTCCTTAGAACTAAGGATGAGACCCCTGAGATCTTGAATAATTTCATTCTGAAAATTGAGAATTAATCTGATCACAAGGTCAAGACCATAAGATGTGATCAAGGAACAATATTTAAGAACCAAATCCTTGATACATTTTATGATGAAAAGGGTATTACAAGACAATATAGTGCTCCCAAGATTCCTCAGCAAAATGGTGTTGCTGAGAGGAGAAACAGGACACTTATTGAAGCTACAAGAACCATGTTGTCTGACTCTAAACTGCCCATCACCTTCTGGGCAGAGGCAGTTAACACAGCCTGCTAGGTGCAAAATAGAGTTTTAGTGGTTAAGACTCATGGTAAGACTCCTTATGAGCTGTGGCACAAAAGGAGACCAATTATTGGTTTCCTTAGGTCATTTGGATGTCCTTGCACCATCTTGAATACCAAAGATCAAGTAGCCAAATTTGATGAGAAGTCAGATGATGGACACTTTACTGGATATTCTTCCCAAGCTAAGGCTTATAGAGTATACAATCTCAGAACTAGAGTAGTTGAGGAGTCAACCAATGTGACCTTCAATGAGCACACTCCTAGTGCGAAAGGTTCTGGTCCGGATTAGCTATTTGATCTTGACTTAGTTACCAACTATTTTAACAAGTCTTGTGAGAATGTTTCAGGATCTACAAATAGTATATAAACAGTAGATCCTGACCCAAGATTTTAGCTAAGAAGACCAAGCAAGATTACTACTTCAGCTCCTTTGGTAACTAACCCAGCAAATGAAGATCCTATCAGCACAAACATGACAAATTTAGCCGATACATCTGAGGTGCCTTCAAATTCCAGCTCAGAGCTTCAAAACTCAGGTGAAGGAGCTTCAAATGTAGGAGGAAATAGAGGTGGTGATAATGATCAAGAATTTCTTGATGCTGATAACCACTCCATAGAGGACAACATAAATGATGTCACACATTCATTGGATCAAGTCTCACTTGATAAGTGTGCTGATGTAGAGGGTGACACTCCATTGCTAGATTTAAATTTCTCTAATTTGGATCTGTCCAATCAACTTTCTATGATCCCTCAACTAAGGATCCATAAGTCACACCCTACCACAAACATCATTGGAAATGTTGAGACTTGGGTAAGAACAAGAGGACAAAAACATGACCAAATAACCACCTAACTTTGCAGACCCAGATCATCCTGATTATGTCTACAAGCTTGATAAAGCTCTTTATGGGCTGCACCAAGCTCCAACGAAGTGGTATGAAGCACTATCTCAGTATCTCTGCCAACATGGTTACAAGAGAGGTACTATAGATGGAACTCTCTTCATCAAGGGATAGGGAATGACTTAATTCTGGTTCAAGTATATGTGGATGACCTTATCTTCGGGTCAACTAATCTAAAACTCTGTAAAGACTTTGAGAGGCTGATGAAGAACAGATTTGAAATGAGTGCCATAAGGGAACTAAATTTCTTTCTGGGAATTCAAGTGAATCAAGTTGACAATGGCATCTTCATAAGTCAGTCAAAGTATGTGCAAGACATACTTACAAGATTCAACATGACTGAATATAAGGTTGCTAAGACACCCATAGCCAGAAACCACTCCATAGGACCTGATCTTGAGGGGGTGTGTGTGGATGAACATCTTTACAGGTCTATGATTGGGTCTCTTATGTACCTAATAGCCAGCAGGCCTGATATCATGTTTGCCATATGCATTTGTGCAAGATATCAAGCCAACCCTAAGATGTCACACCTAGTTGCTGTCAAGAGGATTCTTAGATATCTCAAAGGTGCTCCTAAGCTTGGCCTTTGGTATTCAAAGAGTTCTAACTTCAATCTGTATGCCTGTATAGATAGTGACTATGGTGGTTGCAACATGACTGCAAAGTCTACATCTGGAGGATGTCAATTCCTTGGTGAAAGGATTGTCTCATTACTGCTGTAAGTTGCTGTGCTCAAATGCTTTGGATTCAGAATCAGATGCTGGAAGAAAGTGAGTTCTCCCATTGAACTCGTCTCAACTTGGACTTTTTAAGACTCTCAAAGTCTTTAGACAGTCTCTCAGTTTTAGAACTAAATATAATGTCATTCACATATACTTGTACCAAAATTATATTCAAATCAACTTTCTTTATGAAGAGAGTTTTGTCTATGGATCATCTGGTGTATCCATTTCTCAGAAGAAGGTAGAGAGTGTCACCATATTCTATGAGCCAGATGAAGCCTATATAGAGCTTTATCAAGTTTACATACATAATCTGTATACTTTGGATCTTTAAACCCAGGAGGTTGAAAGACATAAACTTCTTCATCTATCCTGGTAATGATCTATCTGAAGATTATGAGGCTGATACAACGAAAGATCTTCCAACATGCACTAAGGAACAAGGATGAACTTGCTGCGAAAGCTTTACACTCTCTAAAAACTTTTAAGTGTAAAGTCTTCCGAAGCCAAAAGTTCAGAAGAAATTACTTCGGAAGCTTTACACTTAACAGAAAATATTCCAAGTGTAAACACTTCCGAAGCCAGAGGCCAAGTTCTTCCGAAGCCAAAGATGAAGTCTTTCAAAGTTTCGAAGACAAAGTCTACGGAAGCCATTTTGCCGTTAAGACTGATTTCTTCGAAAGACAGAGAAAAGATGCTTTCTCTGATCTACTTTTGATAAAGTTGACCAACTTTCTGCTGCAACTCTGATAACTCACCAACTTGTATGAGTTGGTGAAACTTCCATGCTTTAGTAAATAGTAGATAAAGTCTTTGTCTGTAATTTTCTTCTTTTGTTCCTTTAGACTTTTTGTAATAGGAAAAGTCAGTGAGCTATGGCATGTCATAGTCACTAGTCAAAAGCAATCTGCCTTTTGACTTCTGATTGATCTTGTTGTCTAGATCAGTCATTTCCAAATGTCCTTCCAAGTATTGATGGTTGTAGGTTGTAGTATAAAAGAGTCTTAGGTCCTTGTATTTTAAATTATGCTTTGAATACTTGTAATAGAACTTGAGATCAGTATACAACATCCTTGAAAACTAATACTTGTGTTATTATTCTAAGTTCTGTCTTATTACTTACTTGTGTTCATAGTATCCTCATAATCAAACCCGGTTCCCTATTTGAACTGTTAAGTGTTCCAAGTCTCTCCTTATTGTGAAACTAATTGTAGTTAACACCCTAACACGATCCTGTAATCCCCCCATAGATAAATGCACTCTTGACATCCATATGAAACATTTTGAAGTCTTTTGAAGCAGCAAACGCTAGAAAAATTCTGATTGCTTCAAGCCTTGCCACATAAGCAAAGACTTCATCATAATAAATCCCTTCTTCTTGTGTGTAGCCTTATACCACAAGTCTTGCTTTATTTTTTATCACAATACCCTTATCACCCTTCTTGTTTTTAAACACCCATTTGGTTCCTATTGCAGTCTTTCCCTTAGGAAGTGCATATAGTTTCCAAACCTTCTGTCTCTCAAACTAAAGAACCTCCTCTTTCATAGATTCTATCCAACTGTTATCACTTAAAGCTTCATCTACTTTCCTTGGTTCTAGTTGAGAAAGGTAACATGATATCAAATAGATGTTTGCATTATGTGTTATGCTTCTTGTCTTGACATAAACATTAACACTTCCAATGACATTCTCAACTAGGTGCTCTTTATGAATTCTTAGTCTTGAGTTCAGTTGGAGTTGTTGACATAAATCCAAATTGGAGAAATTTATTTCAGGAAGTTCGGCAGATGTATTTGTTGGGAACGGTCTGCCCAAGACACATATTGAATTGATGTGGCTAGTACATTATGATCCAAGTCGGGTCATACCCAATAACAACCTAGACAAACACCCATAATATTTATTTTATGATATGATCATATAAATAAATATTGACACTTAAAGTATTTAGAAATTGGGTTTCTAAATATTTGCACTAGTGTTGTGAATAAATTATATGGATAATTTATTCTAGAGAGAGTATTTTGTATTGTTATTCAAATGATTGAACAACAATACAAGTCTTTTGTCCACATTTCTTGATTACTCATCCGCATTTACTAATGCGGATGTGCTTTTGAGGAAATATGGATGAATGTCCTCATCCGCATTTACTAATGCGGATGTGCATTTGTGAAAATGCTGAAGGAATTTCTTCATCCGCATTTAGTAATGCGGATGAGCATCTGAGGAAATGCTGATAAAACTGATCGTCCGTATTTACTAATGTAGATGTGCATTTTGGGAAATGCTGATAAAACTGATCGTCCGCATTTACTAATGCGGATGTGCATTTGTGGAAATGCTGATGGAACTATTCATCCACATTTACAAATGCGGATGTACATTTGGGAAATGCGGATGAAATTTCTTCATCCGCATTTACAAATTCGGTAGGAGGTTATTCATCCGCATTTACTAACGCGGATGAATGTTTGAGAAATACGGATGGGTTAAAGGGCTGGGCCCCGCCCACTTTTCTCTCTCTCCTCATCTGAAATTTAGTTTCACAGGACTGCAATATATGATTGCAATCAACCACTCTCTTTGATAACTTACAACACACACAAAAAGGTGCACGTCATTTTTCTGTTGGTTTTCTCTTGATCGGTCGAAGAAAACAGTGATCTGAAACTCGTTCAAGTGAAAATCCTAGTCCATAGGTGTTTGTTGGAAGCTTGGGGTAGACAAGCTTGAGGCCTCCTTCTTTGAAAGCTGTTGTTCAAAGATTATCTTCCACTGAACCATTCAAGAGGTAGTTTCCTAAACACCCTATGGTTGTTTGTAAGCATTTTTCCATATAACGATCCATTACGGGTTTTTAATAGATATATAAAATGGTTTATATATATTAACTGTAACAAGTTTTTCATCCTAATTCCGCTGCATTTTTAGTTTTATATGGATAAAATGACTCTGATAAACTTGTTCAAACCCCAACAATATTATTAGGAGTGACTGGTTCAACTACCGAATTGGCTCCTTCTTTAGCATTTCTCACACTTAATTCCTTTCAAAAGATGGTCTTGTACCATAATGATCATGGGACCTCTCAGCTGATGAGTTATCATAAGTAAGTGATGGTTGGTCTACATCATTTGTGGTACTAGCATATGCTTTTGCAGATTGAGGCTGAACAGGATCGATAGTTGAACATATGTGACTGTGGCTTTGAGGTAGATCAACTCTGTAGTCTTCAGCACTTGTAACTTGTGTGTCTGCTGCTCTGTTGAGTGAGTCTCCTAAAACATTCTCAAACAAATGGTTAAAATAATTTGTGAATCCATTTAGATGAAACATCAAACTTGTGGTATTTCTAACACTATTTGAGAAACTTTCATTAAATATGATAATTTCAGATTCCTCAATAGTGTGGTCAATTTTTTTGTATACTCTGTAGGCTTTATCTTGGGATAAGTATCCTAACTAGAACCCATATACTGATTCTCAACAAATTTGGATAAGTGATATTTGCTATTTAGAAGAGTGCATGGACATCGAAAATGTCATAAAAACCCTATGAATGGTCTTCTCTTATGCCAAAATTCATAGGAGGTTTTCCCATGTGTTTTAACTATCAGCACCCAGTTCTGAACATAGCACGCGGTGCTGACTGCTTTACCTCAAAATATTATAAGAAGTTTGGAGTCAGACAACATAGTCCTTGTAGCCTTAATAAGTGTTATATTTCTTCTCTCAGCAACTCCATTTTGCTAAGGAGTCTAGGAGTACTATATTGTCTAGAAATACCTTTCGATTCACAAAAAGAATCAATAGTGTGGTTTTTAAATTTTGTTCCCCAATCACACCTGATAATTTCAACCTTTTAATCAATCTGGTTTTCAATTTCAATAACAAATTTTTTTATAATTTCAGCAATTTCATCTTTAGTTTCTACAAAGAAAACCAAAATGAATCTAATATAATCATCTATAACTACCAAGCAATATGACTTTCTTCCCAAACTCTTTACACCTGTTAGACCAAACAAATCCATGTACATCAAGTGTAAAGGAGTTGTGATAGAATTCAACTCTTTGGACTTATGAGAAGTTCAATGTTGCTTTCCCTTTTGACAAGCAACACATAGATCAGAACATGTAAACTCCTTGTTCGGCAGTCTAGTGACTAACCCATCTCGAACTAGTATATTCATGTTTTTGAGATTTACATGTGCTAGCCTTTTATGCCAAATGGTGGATTCATTTATTGAAGCTTTAGATACAAAACATGATACATTTCTTGAAGGTGATGCATGCTGGATGTTGAGCATATACATATTGTTTATCCTAGGAGCTCTTAAAAATATTTTATCATTTGGTATTACAAAACCAAGAGATAAAACAATACATTCATGCTCTGTGAAGAGAGTGTTATGTTTTTTATCACATAACTGAGACACACTAAGCAAATTATAGTTCAACTCTTTAACATAGTTCACCTTATCAAAGCTTACCTTCCCATTACTGACTGTCCCTCTACCAGTATTGTATCCTCCTTTTCTATCACTTCCAAAAGCAATAGATCCACCATCATATGATTCAAGATTCAACCGGCATGATCTGTTACCTGTCATGTGCCGAGAGTATACACTATTCACAATCCATAAGTTATCTTTAGTTTGCAGATGTTCCTTCACATGAATGAGTTGGTTAGTGATGAATGGGGACCCATGCTTGTTTAGTCTTAGGACTTCTAGGATTCAGCAAGGCTTCATCAATTTCAAGTGCTTAAAGCTTGATTTCAGGTTTTAGTTCATCTACGGTTTTGTCAAATTCGGTAGATGTCTTTGGGATCCAGACTTTCTTTTGGTTTTGGATTTGTTGGACGCTTTGACATCATCTTTTCTTTGATCACCTTTAGAAGCTTTTGGAGATGGTGAAGATTTCTCATAAGTCTTCTTCTTAAGGTTTGCGGCTACTGATTTGTTCGGTAGATCCTTCAGATGAGTCGAATTTTTCTTCAAATCGGCACTTGACTTGTTTGTCTTCCGAACAGCCTTGTGAGTACCATTTCATCTTTTTGATGGTTGATCAGCAACCACAGATATGAATTGATCGGTGGAGTGAGCTAAGGGATTGTATTGACAGTCTTTTGCAAAATGACTATCTTCCCCACATACTAGGCATATGATCTTCATCTGTTGCCTACCTGTCTTTTTATCTAACTTGAGTTCCTGAAATTCTTTCTTCATCTGCTATCTTTTTCCTTTACTTATTAGCTGATGATTAATGAAATCTTCAGGTCTCACCTTCATCCTTGAAGAACTCGTCTGCTGATTTTCTTCAACTCCACAGATGTTCTTGTTCATATTATGGTCAATGTGGGGGAGAGGTCAATTTTCTTTCTTGGGAGTGAATCTTTACTACTTCAGAAGTAGACTTTAAAACATATGAATGTGGCCTAACTTCTTAAAAGTTTGAAGTTCCTGTAAACCAGTTTCTATTATGTGTCTTCTTATTGCAACTATGCTTTGATTGAGGCTTTGAGTTGATAGATGGGGTTGACTCAGAAGTTGGTTTGTTGATGTTGGTTTCCTTGACAAACTTCACTTCTTGAGTCACTTTTTTCTTTGATCTGCCTTGAGTTTCTTCCCTCTTCTCCTTCATCACTTCTTTCTTACCTTCCTTTTCCTTTATTTTTCCTTCTTCTTCTAGCACTTGTTCAAGCTTATTAGTGACTTGCTTTGTATAGATTGTTTTGGTAGATACTTGCTCATTTACATCCAGGCTGCACTTAGGGGTGTATATGGGAGTGTAGATTATGGTTCCACAACATTGTACCCTAATCCTGTCTTGGTTTGATACAGCTTTTGGGAGTTTTTAGTAAAGGCGAGAAAATTTTCAAACTTTTCAGTTTGAACATTGTAATTATCAGCATATGTCTTAGCTATTGCCAAATCACATTATGCTGATTTTAACCTACTCAAAAGATTATCAATCTGGGTCTCCAAGTTAGTTTGGTCATGTTTTAGTTGTGAAACAATCTTTTATAACTCTATTATCTTTCTTTTTGAGCTTGATCATTTTTCTTAAAATCCTTTTTAAGAATATTGATTGATTTCACATCTTTCATGAGATCCATATTGTGATTTCTTTACTTGTTTACTTTTGTAATACACTCAACTGTTCAACAAGGTTCAGGAGTTACCTAAGGTGAAGAGGTTGAGCTTTCTACCATCATTTCATTATTGATAGGAGTGATATCTTACACTTGAAAGCTTCAGTCAATCAATTTTTCTTCTAAAGCTACAGCCGCTGTATGTCTTTGATTGCTAGAAGTAGAAGGGTGTTGAAAGGTTGTTAATCGTTTGTAGGAAGATGAGCTTGGTGGAGATGGGTTTGATTTAGGTTGTTTGCTTTCTTTGGCAAAGTGCCCCGCTCATTGAAGTTGAAACACTTCACTTTCCGCTTATCAAACCCAAATCTTGATGTTTTTTGCTTCAAAACTTCCTTCCGGTTCTCTCTTGGAACTAGTTAGCCTTGAAGAAGATCATGGCTATTTGATAATTGATGTCCAATTCTTCAAGATCATCTGGATGAATGCATTCAAGATCTACTTCTGAGAGATGGAAGAAGTTAGCCTACTCACTAACAAAAGCTGAGCTTGAAAGATAGTTTTGTGAGAAAGATGATGAGGGCTACTGATTCCATCTGCTGAAAGATGGTGAAGACTATGATATAGCAGTAGGAGATTCTGGATAGGTGATCACAGGTACTTGGTGAGCCACCATTGGAACTTGGTAAGATTGAGGGTTAAAAGGTTCTTGAATAGGTGCTATAAGTGCTGATGACTTTGAGGAGTTTGATAATCTGACGAGTGATTCCTCATAAGCATCCATCTCCATCTGGTAGGCACTAATAATGCCATACAACTCCTCCAGAGTCATTGTCTTCAAATTTTCAGTTCTTCTTATGGATACAGTGTAAACTCCATGTTTTCGGCAGTGATCTCAAGAATTTCATTAGAATATCACTATTCTCCATCTTCACTCCAACCTTACTTAGAGAGTCTATCATTTCAACATATCTAAGATATGTTGTAGTCATGGTTTCTCCCTTTGTGAAACCAAAGTTTTCAAATTTGTACTTTAAGACATCTTTTTTGTTCTCCTTAATATCTTTAGTTCCTTTAAATCTGGCCTTCAATGCTGACCATAACTTCTAAATAGTTATGAAATTCTTGAAGCCATGAATGATGTTGTTTCGTATGCTCCTTATGATCAGCCATAATGCTTTGGAGTCTATATCAATCTTCTTCAGATCTTCATCTGAGTACTTTGTAGGATCTTTAGGAATCATAGTCCATCTTCACCAACTTAGACCATATGGACATATCGTCCATTTAGAATTGAGAGCCAAAGTCTCAGATCTAGATTTCTTAGAAAATCATCCATTCGAATTCTCCAAGTACCATAATCATATGGTGTAAACATAGGAGGTTTGGTCTGAGTGCTATTCTCCAAGTCATGCTTACTTGAGATGGCCATAACAGTCAATTTGGATGGAAAAGTGATTATGAGGGAGTGGTGTGTTTGAAAGTCTGATCAAAAGAAAACAAGTGATTTATTGAAAGATGACTTCAAGCAAATGTAGAACCAAAGCTCTGATACCACTTGTTGGATCGGGTTATTGACTAACAATACTTTTCTTATGATTGGAAGATTATAAATGCGGAATCTAAGTTAACTGTCTTACTTAATAAAAACATATACTTTGAGTAATAATAATGACACAAGATGTTCTTTCAAAGTATTCACTTGATTAATCTTTTCTAAGTACAATGAGCTACAATCAATAGATAACAAGTAGGCTAACAAGCTAACCTCAAAACTGTTGGGTTTAACAATTGAATAAACTGAAGCTTACCAAATGATAATCAGAGCCAACTGAAGATCTCATTGTACGAGTTCGGAGACCAAGTTGATAAACAGAAGATAATCAAATACAAGACAAAGTCAACAAGACAAATTCAACATCAAGACCAATTAGAAAAGTCAAAATTAGGTCATGATGTAATAATAGTATAAATAGACCCACTTGTGCATTTTTGCAAGTATGGTTCTTGTGTGTGTGTTTCTGATGGTATGAACCACCATTCAAGGAGAAATCCTCTCCTTTGGGTGGGTTTGATCTTCATCCATCTTTGTATTTGATTTTTCATTGTAATTTGTTCATCAACATCAATGAAATCATATACTTATTATCATCTGCTTCTTTGTTCTTTGTTTCACACACACACCCATCTTAATTTTGAAATTTTTGGATCTAAACATGATGAATCCTAAGATCCAGGCTCATTGAATCTGAAATATTGATTCAGCAAAATGGTATCAGAGCTGTTCGTTGCTGGATTCATCTATTTTTCAGATCTGATTTCATCTTTAATGATGTTAAGAACAATGAAGAAACAACAAAAAAATGAAGAAGAAGGTCTCTGTTCATCGAAACCCTATTTGTTCATCAACGAAATACAAAAAAAAAAAAGAAAACAAACAAATCTATTCATATTGGTATGATTTGAAGACTGTTAATCATGTTGCTGATTATTTATTCAAAATTCGATGCAATTGATCACGATTATCATCAACAATGAAGAAAATCATGAAGAAAAAGAAGACGATGTTGCTGTTCATCCAAAACTATCAACAACTCTGATGGGTTTCAAGCAAATCAGTGTTTGAACAAAACTGTGTTCGAATACATCCAAGTTTGCATACAAATGCGAATGAGTTGATCAACAAATGCGGATGTATGATTTGCTCAACAGAACTAATGCGGATGCATATGATCAAATGCAGATGCCAAGCAACAAACAAATACGGATGTATGATTTGCTCAACATACAAATGCGGATGAACATCATACAAATGCGGATGATCTTCAAACAAATGCGGATGTTGTGCCAACAAATGCGGATGTGCATCATACAAATGCAGATGTTGTGCCAACAAATGCGAATAATTTGCATGTAAATACGGATGTGTAACACACAAATGCGGATGTGTAATACACAAATGCGAATGTGTAACACACAAATGCGGGTGTGTAACACACAAATGCGGATGCAACCATACAAATTTGGATGGAAGCATACAAATGCGGATGGGACCATATAAATGCGGATAAGTTACTCACCTAATGTGACTGAGTTAACTTCAAATGCAATTCATCCAACAACATAAGATGATGAACAGATGATGAACAGTTGACAACAACAAACAAAGAAAAAGATATTATCATGAATGTGGATGATTGCAACCAACAGGCACATCCATTTTGAGCATTCAAAACAAAATAAAAAATCAACTTTGGTCATGAAATCATTGATTTATTCAGGGATTTATATAGCTGTCAGACACTCCTTCTGAAGTACTTGAATTCATCTTCTATGATGATATTTTGCACCTGTGTCTATCTATTGAGCGGAACAGTTAGACAGACTTTAACTAAGGGAAATGATCGTCAACTGAAGTGTGGCAATTATCATGTTATTTCAGAGATTCAGGGAGTGGAAGTGTTTTCAAGATTGATTTATGTTCTTGATGCTGTTTATTGAAGTTCAAAGCCTCATCATATGCCTAACACATTCAAATCGTTTGAGTGTGATATGAACAGTAATCCAAAAGTGATACGACCCATATCCAATGCGCTAAGTATTCTCAAAGAGATTCAATCCTTTGTCAAAAATATATTAGGAGAAGCTTAATCTGAGGGGGAGAACTACAGTGAACTGTGTCAGAACATCAGTTGATTAAGAAGACATGTGATAGAGAAGATCTTCAAAGTTAGAATTTGGCAAGCATTAGTTTAGGGGGAGTATTGTTGTGTTCAACAATTGAATAAACTGAAGCTTACCAAATGATAATCAGAGCCAACTGAAGATCTTATTGTACGAGTTCAGAGACCAAGTTGATAAACAGAAGAAAATCAAATATAGGACAAAGTCAACAAGACAAATTCAACATCAAGACAAAAAGAAAAATAAAATTAGGTCATGATGTAATAATAGTATAAATAGACCCACTTGTGCATTTTTGCAAGTTTGGTTCTTGTGTGTGTGTTTCTGATGGTGTGAACCACCACCCAAGGAGAAATCCTCTCCTTTGGGTGGGTTTGATCTTTATCCTTCTTTGTGTTTGATTTTTCATTGTAATTTGTTCATCAACATCAATGAAATCATATACTTATTATCATCTGCTCTTTGTTCTTTGATTCACACACACACACACCCATCTTAATTTTGAAATTTTCGGATCTGAACATGATGAATCCTAAGAACCAGGCTCATTGAATCTGAAATATTGATTCAACAAAAACTATATAAGCGAGAGGTATTTATACTAAGATAGCTAAACACAAAGAATAAATCACTTTACATATATTCTTAGTTTAGGAAAACATATGTATAACACAGAAAGAAATCGACACTTCAGAACTCAGCAACTTCAGTACTATGTTGTCTCCAAAAGGTAGAACACATCAGCCGCCAATGTACTTTGGTTTGAGTGCTGATAATCAGTCAATCAACAGTTCATCACTTTAAGTGTGCTGGTTGGCGGTGATTCAACACTTGGTAGACTTCGGTAGCTGACAGCTAGTGCTGAATCCTTGAGTTTTTGGTAGCTTAATCTTCTACATTGATCAACACTTATAATTGATTGAACAAGTGACCGATTCATGGATGTAGGTAATGATTTTTTATTGCTACCTTGTTCAATACTTGATAATCAAGGCACACTCACATTGATCCGTCTTTCCTTTGATAGATAAGAATTGAGCTCCCTATGGTGAAGAACTAGGTCTTAGAAAACTCTTCTCATGTAATTCGTCCAATAGATTATTTAATTCAATAATTTCATTAATTCATTTGTTTCATTCGAAACCCAATATTTATAAATCTTTGGAAATTGGTGTTATTCGTAATACTATATTGATTCTAAACTCAATTTCATGATTAAGTGGTATCATTTGCAACTCATCAAGAATCGCATTAGCAAAATCAATCACTAAAGTTACATCTTCAATATTCTTTTCTAGTTGGTAGTCGATAATAAAACCAAATATTCTATACAACCTTTATATACACACTTCATGGCGTTTGACATGGAGATAATTCCAAACTATGGATTCACATAATCACCATGGATGAAAATTCTTTCATCATGGGTCGGTGCATGGAGTTCTGTTACTTGTTTATCCATACTTAGGAAAGCATCAAAATGTGTAAATAACATTGCTAATAATTACACATGTATGATTTGTGCATAAAGCAAAATATAAAAATCTTTCATGAGTTTTGAAAGATTAAAATCCAACATTCATAGTGTTTACTTTAAAGGTCGTATCTAACTTAGCTAGAGGCATATTTAATCGACTACTAAATTTGTAATCTATGACACTACAATTTGCACTGGAGTCAAATAATATTTTAGCATAAGTATTATTAATAAGAAACATACCAATCACCACGTCCGACACTCCTACATCTTCATGAGTATTCCAAACAAATGTTGTTATGTTATTCTTCCTGACATCTGACTTTGTTTCACTACAACTAGCTTGTTTGAACTTTGGACACTTAGTCTTAAAGTATCCTATCTCCCCACAATTAAGGCATGTCAACTACTTCCTAAACCCAAGACCTTACAAAAGCTACAGACTTCTAAGATCTTAAAGCTATGTTTTCCAGAATGGCTTCATTTATAAATCATGGCTTCTAGTATGGTTAGCTGAAAATTCTTCTTTTTGGGAACTTTCCCAAATCTCCTTAACACATGTTTCGCTTTCTAAGCTTCTCCTTCTTCTTGTTTTCCTTTTTTTGTTCTCTCCATTCCATCTGTTATCAATCTAGCTGATTCCATAGCCGATTTAATTGTAATTGGCATAACAACTTTACTATATCATGAATTTCACACACCAGTCCCAAAATTTGTCTGCTATGAAGTTGGATTCTTATGTAATGAAATGTGGCATAACCAGACTTTTTGTATTATACCCCTGAATATCTACATGCACTAATCGAAGATTCAAAATGATTTTTAACTATGTGAACCCACTCATTCAATGTGCAAAAACTCCGATCATCAAATCACATAACTCTATGCATGATAAAGTATACAAAGTTTTCCATCCTTTTGCTCTAATCACTACATTCCATCATTGATGGGCTTCATCCTTGGAAGAAATTATAGCATAGAGTACTTTATCTTCTTCCATACATTTACAAATGGTTAGGATAGATTCCATCATTTTAACCATTTATAGCTTCCTTAACACCATCCTTACCTAAAACATCGAGTGGTTTACAGGCTTGGAAAGTTTTGTAGCTACAAACTTCATGCTTTATCTTCACTTTCTTATTCTTTGACTTTTTATTGTAGGATTTGACTGATTATTGCAACTTTTTTGATCCTTTTTGTTTTCCATTTCTTCATAACTTTCTGATTTTCCCTAAAATCTTCTCTCTTCTGTAGGCATCTAGGAATATTGGAATTGCTTCCAAAATGCTTTCATCAATCATCTTTTTAACTTTTTTCTTTTGAAGGATTGGTTAATTTTGAATAATAGGTTTAGTAATGGCCTTCTTAGAATTCTATTTCTCTCTCCCCCTCGTATTGGCTAAGGTTTCACCAACTTATGATAGTTGGTGAACCACCAGAGCATGCAGCGGACAGGAGGTTGCGTTATGATAAAGTTGACAGAAAAAGTGTCTTTTCTCTCTCTTCTAAAGTAATCAGTCTTATCTTTATTCAGCTTCGGAAGACTTTGTCTTGAGAGTATCAAAAGACTTCATTTTTAATCTTCAAAAGAGTTGAGTCTTTGGCTTCGGAAGACTTGACACTTAGTGTAAAGTTTCCTCAGTAGTTTCTTCTGAACATTGGCTTCGGAAGATTTTACACTTAGCATTTTTCTTGAGTGTGTAAAACTTCCGAAGCTAGTTCTTCTTTGTTCCTTAGTGCATGTTGGAAGACCTGGTTGTTTTGGCATCTTTTGATTGATCCTTTGGTTGCATCAGCCTCTTAACCTCAGAGGTTCCTACAAACTCCCCCTAGGCTAATGCTACCAAAACAGAGAGGTCTTCAGATTGGGATAGTCCACATGAGAATATTCAGAACTCCTTTCTTCATCAGTAGAATAGGATTCTTCAGACTCATGAAGTACATTCTCATGTCATAGAGATCAAGCAGAGGGAGTTCAAGCATGTCACTAGTGAAGTAGATATATTGTTCTCCCTGATCTCTAGTGACATACCATCTATTTGGGTTTTCATTGAATACCCAGGATAGAATTGGTCTTCCAATAGAGAGAGGCTCTACTATGATAGGAGTTGGTTGAGAGCCCTCTTCATGTACTTCCTCAGGATCTTCTGACTCATCCTGAGGTTGGGAGGATGATGCCTTTCTTGTTTTCTTCTTTGAAGATCTTCTTCTGGCCATCCTCTTTCTTCTCCCAGATGATTTTGACTGAGAGGGTTGGTTTTCTCTGCTAGGTTCTTCAATGGATGCCCACTCAGTTGGGATCTCCTCTCTCTCAGGTTCAGAAGGAGAGGGAGGAGAACCCTACTATGGGTCAGAAGATGAAGTTGGCTGTTGTGAAGCTTTAGGTGCAGGTGGTGTTGTCTCTGTAGGTTCCACCTTTACCTCAACTTTAGGTTGAGCTTGACTTGATGATGAATGAAGATCCATAAGCTCTCCCATTTTAATCTTCTGCTTGATCATCCTTATGTGCTCATCTATTGTAGATAGAGACATGAGACCAAGCCTTCTTCCTGAGAACCCATACAGCTTCAAGAAGCTCATAATCTTCTGCCTATCTGTAGACTTTTTTAGACTTTTCTGGATGATGGCTCTTGATTTAGCAGTCTATTCCCTTTGCCTCTTTCTAGCAGCTTGTTTTTCTCTTTTAGCTCTCTCTTCTAGCTGCTTGTTATATTCAAATAAGATGTAGTCATATGGCAAGGGAAGAAGTGCTGGTGCCTGATAGAGACCTGTGGCACTCAAGTAGTTGATCATCTTTAATCTTTCTTCTTCATCAACTACTTGAGGTTGTTCAGCAGCCATAGTCTCTTCCTTAGGACTTTCCTGAACTGGGGAGAGAATAGGAATGTCCTTATAAAGTATTTTCCTCCTCAATTCTTCTTTGTGTTTGAGGTTTAAGGCTGCATCCTCAGCTTCCTTTCTCTCCTTTGATAGCTCTGTGTCTGCTAGTTCATTTAACTCATCCAAGGGGAGAGAGATGAGTTCATCAACATTGTAGTTCCTGGTCCCCAGATATTTGAGTCTGGCTGCCCTTAGTTCATCTTCTTGTGTGTTTAGAATAGGGGCAGCCCTGATTGCAGCTTGCATAAATCCTTGGGAACCACTAGAACTCTCTCCCCTTAGCTTCCTCTTCCTCTCTCTTTTTTCTTCTTCAATCTCCTCAGCAGTGAGTTTTCTTTTGCCTTTGTTTGCCATAGGCTGAGGAGAGCTTTGGCCTTCATTGCTTGGTCAGCAGACAAGCTCTGGCCAGAGAGAGGTTGTGATGCACCATCACTAGCTGGTGCCTCACTGAGGGTATAGGGTGCTGGAGGAGATGTTGTCTCAAGGTTCACAGTTTCAGCCTCTGGGCCTTCAGTCAAGGCTTTCCCTTTGAAGCAATCTTAGGGTCTACCTCAACATCCAATTGACCAAAGGCTTCCACTCCTAGCCTCTGTCTATATAGTGCTGATCTCCTTTTGAATTCTTCTAGCACCCAATCTTGAATTTTACTAGCTAGTCTGGCAGCTTGTCTGTTATTGCTTGGGTTGACAAGTGCCAGATCTACCAGATTTATACCTTCATAGAAACTCAGGTTTGAAAGGTTTAAGATTTCTAGTTGACACTGAGTTCTAGAGAGTACAAGAGCTTTGCTTTCACTGTCATACCCCCAACCCCAGATTGGGTTCTCAGAAGGGGCAGACATTGCTCTTGGTATTCCCTCCTCAAACAGTTGTTGTATTAACAGATGTAGATCACTGTCTAGAGGAGGTTGCTGAGTATGGACAACTGCAAGAGAGGATGGTGAGTCCTCTATGTCCATACTTTGAGAGGAACTCCCAGGTTCTTTGATTGTTAGGAACTCCCAGGTTCTGTGATTGTTGCAAAGATGGGAGTGGTTTGTTCCTCAGGGGAAGTGGGAGCTCTAGTGTCCACTTCCTCCTATGTAGGTTGTAATATGGGGGCCTGCACATGCTCAATAGCAAGTGCAGGGGTTCGTTTGGATTTTCTGGTGTAAGTGATGGTAATGTTAGGCCTTGATGGTGGTTGAGAAGTGGAGGGTGTTGGTTCATCACTAGCTGGTGCTGCTAGGATGTCACCCTGAGCAATGAGCTCAAACATTTTTGGGACAAGGGCTGTTTCTACCCCTGAGAACCCAACAGTTGGCTTTTTCAATATTTTGAAAAAACCGGGCTTTATATGTGCAAGTTTAAGAACATTACCTGTTCCCGTAAACTGTGGTCCCATTTCACAGTTGAGAATGTGTTGAACATACTGGGGAAACATGTAATATTCTAGGGAGTCCAAATTTGCAAGTAAATTTGTGAAAACAAACTGAGAATACCTAAATTTGACCCCTTGAACCATCCTATGGACAATGAAGGAGAGGTTTTCTGGAATCGGGTCCCATCCTCCATGTTTGTTAGACAAGCTATGGATGACAACATGGAGGAGGTACTTCCATTACTATGAGACCTTCCCCTTCCTGAAAGTCTTGACTGTGAAGTCACCTTCATATCCCATCTGCTCAAAGGAATGGTTGACAGTAGCTTTTGGGAAGGACATTTCACCTTCTTCATCATCCAGCTGAAAATGGGTGTTAACGATGGCTGGAGTGATGATCAGTGTCCTCCCCTGCACTGTGGCAGACAATGCCTTCTCCCCGTCCCTGGTAACCTCTTGACAGGTCTGCCAGAACTCAAGCAATTGATCCTCATAGAGAGGAGGATCGATTGTAAGGGAGGTGTAGTAATGAGACAAAGAAAGAAACCTACAAACGTCTGAGAAGCTTGGATCCTTCTCAGGGTCTAATAGAGCAAGTTGGTTATGTTGCCTATGCAGGTGCATGAAGGAATCCAGGTCGTTACGACGATCAGGGTTGGCCATTTAGAAGCTTTGTAGAGAAGGAAGGTAGAAGAAGATTAAATTTAGGGGTAAGTTAGGTTAAAGATCAATGAGAGAGGTGAAAGGAAAGAGAACCGTTTGGAAAGATATACACTGGATTTGAGACAAAGTTAATTGAAAAGATTAACTTTGAAATCCGGATGTGGGTCCTACTTTCAAAAAAGCACCCAAAAAATTAGTTTTCTTGGAAGTAGAAAATAACTTCTGAAGACAATTGTGACTTCGGAAGATTTGAAACAAAGCTTCCGAAGGTAAATTATGCTTCGGAAGATATCCCCAAGAATTTTGAAAAATTTGACTTCGGAAGAAATGAGTAAGTCTTCCGAGACTAAATTGCTTTCGAAAGAAATTTGTTCTTAAAATACATTAAATTGTTTATAAGAGACTTAAGCTTCGGAAGATACTTCAAGAATTTCTTCCGAAGGTAAATCTTAGATAAACAAGTTGAAGGAATTTTTAGGACATAGATTTCTTCCGAAGACAATTTCACCTCTTCAGAAAGTAAAATTTTTATTATCATTCTAAGGAATATCAGTTTAAAATTTTATTTTCTTCCAAAGAGAACTGGGCTTATGAGGTGAGCTAATAGACCACTTAGGACACACAATTTTTTTAGGAGAAAAATTTGATTAGGTTATTTCAGAAAATCTATTCAAAGTTAATCATCCCAATAGCTGATACAAGATATTTAAATCTCTGTTCATCAAAAGCCTTTGTGAACAGATTAGCATATTGTTCATTTGTGTTAACTTTGATTAGTTTTATCAAGCCCATTTCAAAGTTATCCCTAATCAAATGATACCTGATGTTGATGTGTTTTGTCCTTGAGTGCTGCACAGGATTCTCTGTAATAGAGATAGCACTGTTGTTGTCTATGTGGATGCGAGTCTCCTTGAAGTTGAATCCATAGTCAAACATCTGATTCTGAATCCAAATCACTTTAGCACAGCAGCTTGCAGCAGTAATGTATTCAGCTTCAGCAGTTGATGCAGACACATAGGATTGTTTCTTGCATTGCCGGGAGACTATCCTTCCACCAAGAAATTGACATCCCCCAGAGGTTGACTTTGCAGTCATATTGCAACCACCATAATCACTGTCTGTATATGCATACAAACTGAAGTCAGAATTCTTTGGATACCAAAGGCCTAAGTTTGGAGCACCTTTGAGATACCTAAGAATCCTTTTGACAGTGATAAGGTGTGACATCTTGGGGTTGGCTTGATATCTGGCACATATGCATGTAGCAAACATAATATCAGGCCTGCTAGCAGTAAGGTACATGAGTGACCCAATCATGGCCCTGTAGAGATGTTCATCAATAGTCTCTCCCTCAAGATCAGGACCAAGGGAGTGATTTCTGGCTATGGGTGTCTTTGCAACCTTACAGTCAGTCATCTTGAATCTTGTGAGTATGTCTTGAACATACTTTGACTGACTTATGAAGATGCCATCTTTAACTTACTTCACTTGAATACCCAGAAAGAAATTGAGTTCCCCCATGGCAGTCATTTCAAATCTGTTCTTCATCAGAATCTCAAAGTCTATGCAGAGCTTTGGATTAGTTGAACCAAAGATGATGTCATCTACATACATCTGAACTAGCAATGTGTTATTTCCTGTATCTTTGATGAAGAGAGTCCCATCAATAGTACCTCTTTTGTATCCATGCTGACAGAGGTATGTTGATAGTGTTTCATTCCACTTTCTTGGAGCCTGATGTAGCCCATATAGGGCTTTATCAAGCTTGCAGACATAATCAGGATGATCCGGGTCTGCAAAGCCAGGTGGTTGTCTAATATAGACTTCTTCATCAATCACCCCATAGAGAAAGGCATACTTCACATCAAGCTGGTAGACCTTGAAGTCCTTAGATGCAGCATAAGCCAGAAATATTCTTACAGCTTCGAGTCTAGCTACTGGAGCAAAGACATCAGTGTAGTCAATTCCTTCTTCTTGAGTGTATCATTGGACAACTAGTCTTGCCTTGTTCTTGATGATAATCCCTCTATCATCTTTCATATTCCTATAAACCCACTTGGTACCTATAACAGTCTTCCCTTAAGGAAGAGGGCATAAGTTCCAAGCCTTTTGTCTTTTGATTTGAAGCAATTCTTCTTGCATTGCTTCAATCCAGCTTCCATCCATTAGAGCCTCATCAACTTTCTTTGGCTAAATTTGGGATAAGAAACAAGAATGTAGACAAACATGACTGTCATGAGTTTGTGCTCTTGTTCTCACCCTTGAGTCAACATTTCCAATGATATTTGTGGTAGGATATGACTTGTGGATCCTGAGTTGAGGGATCATAGCAAGTTGGTTGGACAGATCAAGATTAAAGAAATTTTGATCTGGCAAAGAAGAGTCCCCCACCACATCAGCACACTTATCAAGAGAAACTTGATCCAATAAGTGTGTGACATCATTGATGTTGTCTTCAATGGAGTGGTTATCAGTATCAAGAAATTCTTGATCACTGTCACCACCATCCATTCCTCCTGCATTGGTGGTTCCTTCACCTGAATTCTGAGCCTCTGAACTGGACTTTGAGGGTAATTCAGTTGAATCAGCAGTATTTGTCATGTTTGTACTGATTGGAGCCTCAATGATAGGGTTAGTCACCTTTGGAGCTGAAGTAGTCTTCTTGTTTGGTCTTCTCAGCTCAAATCTTAGGTCAGGATCCTCTATTGACCTGTTATTCATAGATCCTGAAACATTCTCACAAGATTTGTTAAAACAGTTGGTAACTAAATCAAGATCAAATAGCCAATCCGGACCAGAACCTTTCACACAGGGTGTGTGTTCATTGAAAGTTACATTGGCTGACTCCTCAATGATTCTAGTTCTGATATTGTATACTCTCTAAGCCTTGGCTTGAGAGGAGTATCCAACAAAGTGTCCATCATCTGATTTCTCAGGAAATTTAGCTATTTGATCTTTGGTATTCAAGATGGTGCAAGGACATCCAAATGTTCTGAGAAAACCAATAAATGGTCTCCTTTTATGCCACAGTTCATAAGGAGTCTTACCATGTGTCTTAAGTACTACAACTCTATTTTGCCTATAGCAGGCTGGGTTGACAGCCTCTGCCCAGAAGGTGATGGACAGCTTAGAGTCAGACAACATAGTTCTTGCAGCTTCAATAAGTGTCATGTTTCTCCTTTCAGCAACACCATTTTGCTGAGGAGTCCTGGGAGCACTATATTGTCTTGAAATACCCTTCTCATCATAAAATGTACAAGGATTTGGTTTTTAAATTCGTTTCCCTGATCACATCTTATGATTTTGACCTTGTGATCAGATTGATTCTCAATTTTCAGAATGAAATTCTTCAAGATTTCAGAGGTTTCATCCTTAGTTCTAAGGAAAAACACCCAAGTGAATCTTGTGAAATCATCTATGATCACTAAACAGTATGAGGTCCTTCCTAGACTTATTACACTGGTAGGGCCAAACATATCCATATGTAACAAGTGTAGGGGAGTAGTGATAGAGTTCATTTCCTTTAGCTTGTGAGACACTTTGTGTTGCTTCCCTTTCAGGCATGCAACACAGTGGTCATCACTTATAAACTCTTTCTTTGGTATTCAAGTTACCAAATCATTCTTAATCAGTTTATTCATGTTTTTAAAGTTTACATGGCACATTCTCTTATGCCAAAGAAAAGACTCATCACTATTTGCTTTAGATAGAAAGCAAGAAACCTCTCCAGATGGAGATGCTTCCTGCAAGTCCATCTTGTATATGTTTCCTTTCCTGGGGGCTCTAAGCAAAATATGCTCAGGAGGAATGTCAACACCAAGCTTGAGAACAATGCACTCATGCTCAGTAAAGAGCATATGATGTTTTTGGTCACAAAATTGGGACACATCAGAAGATTGTATCCAAGCTCTTTGACAAAGTTTACCTTCTCAATACTAAGCTTACCATTTGTAACCTTGCCCCTACCAGTAATGTACCCTCCTGCATCTCCCCCAAAAGCAACTGGTCCTCCATCACTTCTTTCAAAGTTTTGAAGCAAGGACTCATTGCCAGTCATGTGCCTGGAGCAGCCACTATCAACAATCCAGATATTTTTGTTGGTCTTTATCTGTCCCTTGGCTTCATCATGGTCAGCCATGAGTGCTTAGTTTAGAGATGCATCTTCAGCTTGAAAGCTCTAGTCAAAGCCTCCTTCTTCAACGGCAACTGCAGCTTGCTGTCTTGGCTTCTCATTCTGGTTCCCTCCTTCAGTGTAGTTTGGCCTAGATAAGCTTGGCCACCATTTGACTTAGGTGCTTTGCATTCTCTAGCAAAGTGTCCCATCTGGTTACAGTTGTAACACTTGACTTTGCTCTTGTCCAGTCCAAACTTGCCACTAGCAGCATTGCTAGGAAACCTTCTTCCAGTCCTCTTGTAGAACTTCTGGGCTCTGTGAGTAAGAAGAGCCATTTGCTGGACTATCTCCATGTACTCCAGATCATCTAGATGGATGCAGTCCAGGTCTTCAAGAGTGAAAAGAAAGTTGCCTGTACTTTCATCAGTGGAGACAAAAGCTTGAGAAGAACTTGTCTCTTGGAAGGGACTTCCTTGGATGTAGCTCTCTCTGGGTGTCTCAGGGAAGGTGATGAAAGGACCCTTTTATGAAGTATCAGGGTAGCAGATGAGATGATGCTGTGGTTCTCTGCTATCCCTTTCAACCACATGAAAGGCTGAACTCTGGTGAGTGTTGGAGCTACCAGATGAATTTTGCATATTCATCTCCATCTGGTATCCACTGAGTATCCCATACAACTCAGTAAGAGTAAGGGTCTTGAGCTTTCCAGTCCTCTTAATGACCACACAGTAGTGTGTCCATTGTCTTGGAAGAGAGGACATGAACTTCCTAACAATATCCCTGTTCTCAATAGTTACCCTAACATCAGCCAGAGTATCCACAATCTCAACATACCTCAAGTATTGTTGAGTCATGGTTTCACCTGTCTTGAAGGTGAAATTTTCAAACTGCTGCTTCAGGAGATCCTTCTTGTTCTCCTTGGCTTCATTTGAACCCTCATACATCAGTTTCAGTGCATCCCATAGCTGTTTAGCGTTCTTGCACTTCTTGAAACCTCTATAGATGGAGTTTGGAAGAGCAGTTTGGAGGGCTGTCATGGCTTTCTGATCAATGTTAATTCTTTTCTAGTCTTCATCAGAAA
This sequence comes from Flaveria sonorensis, assembly GCA_025506505.1. NCBI lineage: Eukaryota > Viridiplantae > Streptophyta > Magnoliopsida > Asterales > Asteraceae > Flaveria > Flaveria sonorensis. The sequence goes on along the minus strand of CM046429.1, from coordinate 35,575,935 downwards.
AGTCAGCCCTCTCATTTGGTATCATGCCACCAGCAGCAGCAGTTGAAGAGGTGCATGGTACATGAGGTCCATCTACAATAGACTCCCACATCCTGGAATCTTGTGACTTGATAAAGCCTTCCATTCTTTGACACCAAGTGTCAAAATCCTCAGGAGTGATCAGTGGGGACTTTGTCATTGTTCCAGTTTCCATATCAGCTTTGGAGATAGCTGCCATTTGAAGAGTTAAGTGATGTGTGTTACTAAGAGGTTTTGAAGATGGTAAGACTTGCAAACAAGAGCCTGGAATGGCTCTGATACCAAATGTAGGACCATTAAAAAGGGACTTTGCACTTAGTTAACACACTTAGGAGGATCTTTAGGATCACTTAACAATTCAAGTAGGGAACTTAGAACTTTAACAGATGATACAATGCACAACACAAGTAAAGTAAGAGCAAGAACACAAGAAAATAATTTTCAAGGTAGTAGTATATTGCTTCTTCAGTTCTATTACAAGTGTTTGCACTGATATTTGAAATACAAGAACCTTTGACTCTTTATACTAAACCTACAACCGTCAATATGCAAAAAGACAGTTGGATGTGACTAATCTAGACAACAAGATCAGCCTAAAGTCAAAAGACAGATTGCATTTTGACTAGTGACTATGACAAGCCATAGCTCACTGACTTTCCTTTTACAAAAAGCCAAACAGGAAACAACTATAGAAACTTGCAGACAAAGACCTTATCTACTTTATCATAAAGCATGGAGGTTTCACCAACTTAAGATAGTTGGTGAACCACCAGAGCATGCAGCGGACAGGAGGTTGCGTTATGATAAAGTTGACAGAAAAAGTGTATTTTCTCTCTCTTCTAAAGTAATCAGTCTTATCTTTATTCCGCTTCGGAAGACTTTGTCTTGAGAGTATCGAAAGACTTCGTTTTTAATCTTCAAAAGAGTTGAGTCTTTGGCTTCGGAAGACTTGACACTTAGTGTAAAGTTTCCTCAGTAGTTTCTTCTGAACATTGGCTTCGGAAGATTTTACACTTAGCATTTTTCTTGAGTGTGTAAAACTTCCGAAGCTAGTTCTTCTTTGTTCCTTAGTGCATGTTGGAAGACCTGGTTGTTTTGGCATCTTTTGATTGATCCTTTAGTTGCATCAGCCTCTTAACCTTAGAGGTTCCTATAGGTATCATTCACTTCTCTCCCTCTTTAAGTCTCTAGAAGCACCATCTTTAATTATTTCATTCTCTTTCATCTTCATCTTCCATCACCTATAATTCTAACTTAGTTTCAATCACCTTTATTCCTCTATCACCACTCATTGTTTTACTCTCTCCCTTCACTTTCATTTTATCATTTGAGTTCCTCTTGATCACTTATCTACCTTATTCTTATTTTCTATTTTTCATTCCTCTATCATGTCTTCCTTATCATCCACCATTTTTTCCAATGATTGTACTCTACCCGTTGCCATCATTCTTCATATGCATACTATTAAGCTTAACTCTTTTGACTATCTTTTATGGGGGAATCAAATATTTCCTCTCTTTCCTATCAAAAACTTTAGGGTCATGTTGATAAACATTATGTCTGAAAACATAAATGATAGCTCTCTTAAAAACCAAAGAAAGGTTCATTTAAAAATTAAAACTCCAACCCAAAAGGTTAGGACCTAAGGAACTCAATTAAATAACAAGGAAAATACAAAAAGTTGCCCTCAATGTAGTCAAAGTTATCACTGCCACTCGACTAAAAAACCTAATACAGAGAAAGAAGAAAACAAACTTTAGAAAAAAATTTCCAGTCATCCACGGCATACAAAATAACTAGAAAATATAAAAGTAAGTACAAAAGTGTGCTAATAAATTCTTCATGACGTGCAACCTTCAACCTTTATAAAAAACAATGGATATATAGAGGGATGTGAGTACTTAAGACATATGAAATTGAAATCTGCTTTAGACATTTATGACTACACGAAACCATAAGATCCGATTTGTTGTATATTTAACTCAATGAAAAGCATTATATTGGTGCAAATAAAAGCTTAGTATTAACTATCTTTAGACCCTATCAGAATTAAGAATCTCAAGCTGTACACCATACCTTTATAAGTAAAATGACTAACAGGAGACAAAAGATGATAGTTGACATCATTAAGAATCATATGATAAGCTTGATTCTTATATATTTGATGCCTACGACAACTCAAATAAATTAAGGTAGTCATAACTAGCAAACCTTTAATTAAGCAAAAGTCATGTATGAAAAAATAATGATATGGCTTAGATTGCCTAATGGTAAGAAGATAATAGTACCTAATGAGTGAGAAAAAAATAAAATCTCTATGATTCAAGTCCATAAGTTTTTAAGAGAATGATACATTGTTATTCTATCATATGTCATAAACGCTATGAAGAAACAAAAGATATAAAGATGTATCTAATACCTTTTCAGAACATGATATAATCACTATGAATTCTTAGTGATGCTATTATAATTGAACAATGCACCTGGGATATTCATAGATCTCATGAACAAAGTTTTCAAACATTATCTGGATAAATTCACGATCCTCTGTTTTGGTGACATTCTGGTATAATCTAAAAGCATATATAGATCACAAGGAACGTCTTAGAGAAATCATTAAATTATTTAAGAAATAAACTTAATGCAAAAATTCTTAAAGTATAAATTTTGGATACGAACAGTTTAATTCTTAAGTTATATCATACAAGTGGTACTACTAAGAACAAGCAATTGAGAAATGAGTAATATCAAAGAATACTATAGAATTTTAAAGATTTCTAGGTTTTGAATGTTACTATAAATGACTGATCCAAGTTCTCTACACACAAGTGGAAAATAAATGAATTCTTAAATGACTACAATTATGATATATAATACTGTCCAGAAAAAGCATAGTCAGTCGCTGATGCACTCTATAGACATAAAATGACTTAATCACCAAGAATTCGTACATCTAGAAATAACTTTAAGATAAACCTCATAGTCAAAATTGGAATGTACTATAATAATTCTTGATAGGTAATCACAGTATGAAGAAATAGATAATTGGTTGATAAAAACTATAAAGATCTAGAATTGATAGCATCTTAAGCCTCTACAATCGAATGAGAGTTCCGAGTCATGGCAGATTACAAGATATGACACTAGAGGAAGCTCATAAATCAATGTATTATGATTTAAGAATAATTATTGGTATTCAAGAATCAAAGATCAATCACTAGGCGTGTAGAAAAATGTTTTAGTTACTATATAGTGTAACATTAGGAACTTTCTAACTAGCTACAATAATCTTAGATCGTGTAATGGAAATGGGAGGTGAACAATAGACTATATTAATCTTAGTGCAGGTCATAGACATGACACCTCTGGCTAATAGTTGATAGGCTTACCAAATTAGTATATTTTCTATCTATCCACAAAACTATAACCAAGAAAATTATCCAAAGCCTATAAAAAGTCTCACAACATGGTGTACCTATGTCGATCATATCTGGCAAAAATAGTCATTTCATTTAAGAATCTAGAGGAAACTAAAAAACTAAAGTAAACCAGAGCACCAACCCTAGGGGGCATTCAAGGTGCATACGCCATCGAATTTGGTATTGGTTGCGACAAGCATCTCTATTAATATAAGACTCTTACGAAAAGAAATGTAATACTATTACATGGTGGACGAAAGTAGGCAAAAGTCAGTTAGTTTGATCTGGTTAGTCTAGGTGATCAGACTATATATGGAATTAGAAAATAAAATGAAAGAAAGGTACCATCACCTCTTTAAGTAAATCTACATTTTAATGATGAAATTTCTATAAGAGGGGAAGGATGTTACGAACCAAATCTTAATCTAATAGTTATAAATATGTGAAATATGAAGTTTTTCATTAATATATTCTCAAATGAATAAGTAACATGTAAGATGGCTATTTGAAGTATAAGATATGATGACGACGTTTATTTTTTTAAGAGATCATCCAGAAATAATAAAATATATTATATTCGCCCTTACTCCGTTTTTAACAAAACTTAGGTCGACTCGTAGAAAAAAATATGCTCCTTCCAAAGATGTATTCAAAATTTTATTAAACATTATATTTTAAAAGTTATTAGAGAAAAACGAATAAACCAACTGAATTAATTATAAGTAAGCAAGCAGGCAGTCTGGTCAATAAGTAAGTAAGCAAGCAACCTACTCATCTTATCCCACATTGATTAAGCTAGAAAACATAAGCTACTTTCATATGTTATAAATAGAAATACAAGGACTTTATATAGAATATTAGTTTTCTTGGGAACGCTCTAGTATAAAGAGAATCCTGAGTTCTCAACACCCCTCTGGGTGTTGTTATAAGTCATTTTTGGAGCTCGAGTAGGGAGACTCTACATCAAGTTGCTGTAGATAGTTTTAAAATATATTCTTGTTTATGTTACATCAAGTTAATTATTATTTATTTTATTATTATTGTTAGAAATAGTATTAGTTTCGTATTTATATTGTTAGGCATTAGGGTTGTTGTTAGGGTTAGGTTTTAGGCAGCCTAGCCTTAGTTAGGCATGGACTGATCACCCATTCTTAAATAAGGCAGTGTTAACCAATATCCAACCATGACAATAACTAGTTGTATCATTACCTAACTTAGGATTTCTTAAACTATAACAGGACTCCTTGATATTACCAAATCGTACTAGCAACTGTTATCAACTGTTAAGCTACTATAACCATGTGAGTTATTATGATTGTTTTCAAAATTGTGATAATATACTCATTTTGTTTGACCTGCTAATAATTATAGTGCTTATAAATTAGCATGGGTCAATAAAGGTGTATGGGATCCTATTATTTCTAATGGGGTACGTCAAACAGGTTGAAAAGAGGATATGGTTTCTCGTATGTATCACGCACATGCTCATACCAATTTGACGGCTGCCAGGGTCTGACAAGCCTGTTGCCGGTGGTTGTGGTAAAACCAGGGTAGGAACTATGCCTATGGATCCAAATATCACAACACATAGTGTGTGCATGTAAAAGTTAATGGTTTTAAACTGTATAGCATGAGCTCACCAGCATTAGCTAACGTCATTTGAGTATAGGTATCACAAGTAACCCTTAAGTAATGTTTAAAAGTTGCTTGAGGATAGTGGATCTAGAAGACCAAGAAGTTCCCACTTTGGTTTGTTATGATATATTATTGTAAAATAGTAGCATTACAAGTCGAGGATATTATATTCTATAATACAACTTATGTTTGCTTCCGTTGTAAGTTGTATTGATGTGCACGCCCACTCGGGGTTTGGGTGCGATGTCATATATTATCATCTTAATTGGATGAAACTAATATAATTTTTGATAAACTGATGGTATGGTTTATGATATATTAATGCTATAGTAATTTTGGGTAAACTTTTGATGGATAGCATTTACATTTGAACATACAGTTATAAACTTATGGTGTGCAATTGTAAATGTCATAGAAGGTTGAAAAACGTTAAACTATTTTCTATTCATGAAACTAAACTTCATAATAAATTGTTGGCTAATGACTTAAAAATGATTATTATAAATCATATGGCCTTAACTTTTAAATCATTTATGGCTTTCCTTTTATTAATCTGAGAAATCTAAAGTAATTGTTATGGTTTTCTAAATTTGATGTTATGTTAAAATATAACTTGATCAACTCTCTTGCTAACAATAAGTTATGTTTTCAGAAATAATATGTTAAAAGGATGCACCAAAACATACATCACTAGGGGCTCGGTGGTTGTTTTGTAAGCTACTCGATGTAGCTTTCCTTGTTATGATAGTGCTGGTTTATGATAACTCTATGCTAGCTCATATTTATAAACATTAACATAAGTATTTTAAACCTATATCTTTAACCACATCATGCAACTCATCACAGTTACGTAAGTGTAATGTAAGTTAGGATGGTAACCTAAACTCTGTTAATTATCACTAAAAGTCTCAAACTTTAAATTTTAATTTATTTAAATTATTTTTAAAAAAAATTAAAATTCTAGTTACCTCAAATCAAACTAATCACTTTTTCAAATCAAAGCTCAATCTGATATTTAATCATTAGGCTTTTTGAGTAGGCATTGATACTTGGTTCTTACCAACTCTATATTACCGCACGACAGGTGCATTTGCCTTTTGAGTGTGTAGTTTAGCATAAGTGAAAACCATTTTAAAACTGAATTTCTGCGACAAGATCCTAGAAAAAAAAAATATACTCAGCACACATAAAGTTTTTGGTGCCATTGCCATGGAAACACAATAGTTTTTGAAACACAATCCATATTTTTGTCTATCATGTTTATATTCTCTATATATATTTTGTTAATTTTTTTTTATTTTGTTTAGTTAGTTAGTTTAAGTTAGTTTACTTTATTTACTTTTAGCAACTTTTGCCTTATTCTTTCTAAGACTTAGTATATACTTCCATAAGTAGTGTATATTTGATTCGTCTATTCTTGAACTTGTTTTGCCACTTCTAGAAGCCGAATGACTTTTCCGTCAAAGGTTACGTGAAAGACCACGACAAACAGCAAAAATAATCAAAGAAGGCATTTGGAAGGCACACCATTTGAGGAAGACATGACTAACCAAGGCGTGGAAATGAAGATAACACACTACACCACACCATTAATCGATGGTTATGAGTCTAGCATCGTCCAATTAGCGATAGCGGCCAACAATTTAAAAATAAAGTCTAGCGTTATCCAACTTGTAGAAAACTCTATTCAGTTTCAAGGATTGCAAGTCGAAGATCCTAATGCTCATATGTATTGATTCTTTCATATTTGTGCAACATTCATAATTAGTAACTGTTCAAATGATGAAATTAGGCTAAGACTTTTTCCGTTGTCACTTCGAGGCTGAGCCATTGACCGGCTTGATTCGCTTCCACTTAGTTCGATCACCACATGGGAGGAAATGGCTGAACCCTTCTTGTCAAAATCCTTTCCACCCATCACACTGCCAAACTAAGAAGCATTACTAGCTTTTGCCAAGATGATGATGAATCATTACACACAACATAGGAGAGATACAAAGTTCTCCTTTGGAGATTCTTACATATGGACTTAATCTGTGGCTGCAATATCAGACAATTTTACGATGTAATTAGCAGAGCACACAAACAATCTATCGATCAAAGTACGGAAGGAGATTTTGGAAATGTCACGCAAGCGAAACATACCAAGCCTTAAAAAAGCAACTAAGAAGAGTTTTGCTTACAAACCCTTTATAAACAAACCAATTTCTAAAGGCAGCCATCAAGTAGGCTTTAAAACCTTAGTTACAGCCCAATTAGAAGCTCTCAATAAAGGATTCGAATAATTGCAAGCTAAAATGATGAAGGCTCCAACACGATGCAACACATGTGGAGATTCTCACAAGACCAATGAATACCCACAAAGCATGATGATGGTTGAAGATGTTGACTACTTAGGTGGCCCAAGCAATTCATACAATAATAACTTGAATTGGAGAAACAACTCAAATTATAAAGAAGGAGGTAACAATCAACCATCCTCTTGATTCAACAGAAGGTTACCTTACCAATAACAAAACCACCATACTCACGTCCAAGTAGTAGTAGCCAAGACTGTGAAGCATCATCAATGGAAGATCTATTAGAGCAATTGGTGATAACCACAAAAGCCAGAGATGAGCTACATCATAAAATCTGATCGAAGAAATGAGAAAAGGTTATACAAAATAATGCTGATATTGAAAGCAACAAGGCATCATTGCAAACCATTGAACATCAATTGGGTTAGAGAGCATAACAGTTATCTGAAAGAGCCCATGATACTTTGCCTAGCAACTTTGTGACAAACCCAAATACACAGGTAAAGGGCATCACCATAACAAGTGGCAAAACCACCAAAGGTGATGCACCTGTATTACAATCAATGTTTCAAAGAAGTTGCAACTGAAGCTTCAAATAATGGAGGCACAAACAAAAATGAATGCCAAATTACAATGAATGGAGGCACAATATGTAAAGTTGTTGGGGTCATTCAAGCAACTTCATATCAACTTGCCATTGGTGGAAGCCTTAGCTTGAATGCCATATTACGCTAAATTCCTAAAGGGGTGCTGTCAAATGAGAAGAAACTAGAAGAGTTATCAAATGTATTTTTGAGTGAGGAATGCTCCATAATTCTTTAAAACAAACTATCTTAAAAGATGATTGATTCGGGATGCATTACCATACCTTGCCTAATATAAGATCTATTTGTTAGTAATGCCTTAGCTGATTTAAGAGCGAGCATTAACCTCATGCCCTAGGTAAACCTAGACCAACACGTATGAGCATCCAGTTAGAAGATCATTCCGTCAAATATTAGAGGGATCATAGAAAAACGTTTAGTCAAAATCGACAAATTCATATTTCCCGTTGATTTTGTGATCATTGATATGGATGAGAACATGAATATTCCACTCATCCTAGGTCGACCATTCCTAGCAACCACTCGAGCTCTCATTGATGTTTGCACGATAGACTTACGCTTTGAGTGGATGAGTAGGAAGTAACTTTCAACATAGGACGGTCCATGAAACATCCTCAATATCATACTGATTCACTCTATTACATTGATGTCTGCTATTCAATCATAAGTTGTCATTTGAGAGAAACTCTTGAAATAGAAGCTTGCAACACTCAATTTATATAAGTCAAAATGGATAAAGCCATCTATGAAGATCAACTCATTTTACAATCAGAAGTTGAAGAAACATGATCTCATCAAGAAATATGATCTCAATTCATATTTTTGATGAATGCATAAGTGCATTCAGTTTGTTAATGGAGAGACTGGTAACCGTTCCGATTAGGTTTTCCTTGACTGGACATTACCATAAGCTCATGTGTGATGCAATCGACTTCATGGTAGGAGTTGTGTTTAGCCAAAGGAAAGAAAACTAGTTCCACCCAAGTTACTATGTTGGATATTCTACTCTAAGAATTCGACATCAAAATTTATGATAAAAGAGGAGTAGAGAATCAAGCAACTGATCATATCTCATGTCTTGAATGTTCACCATCATAATCTAAAGAATTCAAGATAAATGGCAACTTTCCTCATGACATCCTTATGCACTTCCAATCCTCAATCAATGAACATCCCTGGTTCATTGATTATGCAAATTACTTATATTGCGGTATCCTCCTCAAGGGTATGACTTACCATCAAAAGAAGAAACTCTTTGCTGATATCAAACATTACGATTAGGAAGATCCATATTTTTTCAAAGTCAGTACATACCAACTTACCCAAAGATGTGTATACGAAAGTAAAACATAACAGATTCTAAGGCACTGTCATGAGGAAGCCATAAAAGGACACCTTGGAGAAGCCCTAACGGCTAAGAAAGTCTTTGTCTTAGGATTTTATTGGCCCACGATCTTCAAAGATGCTCACAACATGGTACGCACTTGTGATTCATGTCAAAGAGCAACCGTTGTCTCAACACAAGATGACATGCCTTTAAAACCTATTCAAGTATGCGACATATTAGACATATGGGGTCCTTGTGTCTTTTGACAATCGTTACATCTTGGTAGTAGTTGATTATGTTTCAAAATGGGCTGAAGCTCAAGCCTTACCTACTAATAATGGAAGAAGCATTGTTAATTTCGTTAAGAAACTATTCTCACATTTTGGTGCTCCTAAAGCTTTAATTAGTGATTGCCAAATGCATTTCTATAACAACCAACTCAAAAGAGCATTGGCTTATTATAGCGTGCACCATCATGTTGCACCTACATACCATCCATAATCGAATGGGCAAGTTAAGTCACTAACCAAGGCATCAAATAAAGCCTCTAAAAACCAAAGGTCAATATCACAAGGATTGGTCTACCAAGTTAGATGATGTGTTATGGGCTTTTTGAACATCTTATAAGACTCCTATAGGCACTACATTGTTCAAACCGTTATATTGAAAGTCATGTCATCTACTTGTGGAACTTAAGCATAAAGCCTATTGGACAATCAAAGCAGCAAACCTTGATCCTCACACTATAAGTCAAAATAGGTTTTTGCAGATCCATGTACTCGAGAAACTAAGAGATCAAATGTATGAAAGCTTGAGGGTTTACAAAGAAAATACAAGGAAATTCCACGAATCCTACCTAAAGGGAACAAAATGATTCCATGTGGGAGAATTTGTCTTACTATGTAACTCTCATTTATGCATGTTTCCCGAAAAGTTGAAATCATGATTGTGTGGACCTTATACGATTAAAGATGTTTATCCGAACGGTACCATCAAGATTGAAAACAATGAGGGATTAATTTTCAAGGTAAATGGTCATCAGTTAATATTATACACTGATGGACTGACCAGACTCTTCTCGATGGAACTACACCTTCACCCTAACGAAGATTAAGTGTGGGGAAGGGTCTCACCGAGGACCTGAAACAAAAATGTGGCATCAGTATATAAATTTTCTTGAATATTTTATCATTTTATAGGAATGGAAAAGCTAAACTTGGGGTTGTGCCCCATGAAGCACGCCCCAATGCCTTGACGCAAATCGTATTGTGATCTTCGCTGATGACTTTAGAACGTTACATGTCGAATTTATCACCAAATCATAAAAGCACAACGTCATGCCTTGCTAAGGACACCCCCGTGTTCATCAGTTTCGGCCTGCATATAAATAGGTCACTTGTTTCAGCCTCTCATTACCTAAATATCTATTCAAAAACTCAAAAAATGAGAGATTATAGCCATAGTAGCTCAAACTGGAACCTTGCGAAAAAACTACGTTCTGAAACGAAAGAGACGACCACTCAAGTATACTTTTTCAAGCTGCATAAACTCATTCAGGAGTTAACCGATATGAACTTGTTATCCAGCAAATGCATAGTTTAACTCATTCATAAATTTAACAAAGAGGCGACAAACTCGTCTCTATTATCCACCAGCTTGCAAAATTGAGCAACCACACTTCATACTATCCCATCCCAATCCTTCCACACAAAATGTGTGGAGGTTGCTTTTAATATCATATCATGATGTGTAATGTGCACTGGTGCACGATTAAGAGTCTTGTTTTGTAGTTTTAGACTCTCGCCTATTAACATATTGTGTAACAGTAGGCTATTAGGATCTCAATTGGTCATCTGCTTTGTTTTAATTATCTTTAGGATTTTAATCATATCTTTTCTTATGATTTGGGACTGATAAAAATTATCCAGGATAAGCACGTAATGTGTAACACAGAAAACCGAAACAATGAAAACTTAAATTTGGCAGCACACCAGGGGAGCACGCCCCTGTTCTTAGGGAGGCACGCCCCATGCTCAACAAAACATGACACAAATTTAGGCCTTTTTCAGCATTTTTTCTCATTCACTGCATTCACGAGGCTATTAAATTTGGTTTCTTGGTCAAATATTCCAAATTCATCTCATTTTTTCATAATTTTCAACTTTTATTCAATTTTTCTTCAAGTATTCTTCAAGGATTTTCCAATTTTAGCAACAAAGAGGTTAGTGTTATTAATCCCATTACATAATAATATTATTCTCATGTCAATCATGTGATTAGGTCTCTAAACAATCAAAACCTTAGCAATTGTATATGAGTTCTTGCCAAAGTGTTGATATGGGATGATTAATATAGTAAACCTTCATGTTCATGTATGTATCATGTTTTTAGTTCGTGTGTTAATGATAGTTGTTTATTTAGTTTTCCATATTAATATATAATTTTATGTTGTTATGATGACAATCTTCATAAACCGTGGTAAAAATCTTGTTAATTACATTTATGTTACAAGAACTTCATTGTTAAACAAATGATTTTAAAACCCTAATTACAAGTGTTCATGAATCATTAACAAAGCTTTTTCCTTAACAATGATAAATCAAATATTTATAAACAAAACCACACAAGTTCGAGTCAAAAATCCACCTAACAGAAGGGGAAGACGCTTGTGCCCCAGTAGGCACACCCCTGTGTTCCTTTATTTTTCCTCTTGAATTCAAATTTGAACTATTTCAACCAAATTTACTAAAGCATGGGGATATACGTCATAAAGCATGCCCCTGTCAGGGCTTCTACCAACCCGAAATTGTTCAAGAAATTCATGTGTTATGGTTTTGCTTATTTGATTGTAATTTCAAGAACATGGCACATACCTATCTAGTGTTTAACAAGAATCCTGAAGGATGGTGTTGCATGAGATTACATGATCTTGTCCAAAGAGAGGAGAGATCACATCTGCTAGTTGATGAAAACACTTTAGGTTCTGTAGGTCAACTTGAGCGGTATAACGAGATAGTAAACATTGGATGGAAAAGAGTGGTCTCACAGGAACAGAAATCTGTTTATGAACTCATACTTGAGTTCCTTACATCTTTCCTCTTTAACATGAATAAAGCTAACCCATGGGATGAAAAGGTGGTTTCATTTAGACTAGGCGGAAGGTGGTTTAGAACATCTGTCGTTTTATTAGGGGTATATTTAGGCATTTATACTGAGGAAGAAATGGTAGAGGAGGAAGTATCTAGAATGCCAGCATATCAAACGTTTCTGGATGAGGAATCCAAGACACCAGAACGTGTTACAATGCGTACGAAATTCTTGGATCAAATTGGATCGGGAAGGCTCAACTTGAGCAGTACAAGTAGCAAGCTATGGGAGCCACTTCTGCAATACATCCACCGTCTCCTTAGTCACTTGATCACCATGCGTGGTCAAAGCGAGGGTGACATAAATCTAAGGGATCTGGTCATTCTATATTGTATAGTGAATCATCAACCATGTAATATTGCTAATCTATTTTGTTATTTGTTATCAAGAAATGCAATAATAGGTGCTCCAACACTAATATTAAGGGAAAGCTGGATAGTAAATCTCTATGAAAGCATTGGATGTGATAAGGAAGGAACTGAAAGAGTTGCGTTAGGACATTTTGATCTAAACATCTATATGCCTATACAGATACTGACTATGGTGGTTGTAACATGACTGCAAAGTCTATATCTAGGGGATGTCAATTCCTTGGTGGAAGGATTTTCTTATGGCAATGCAAGAAACAATCCTGTGTGTTTGCATCAACTGCTGAAGCTAAATACATTGCTGCTGCAAGCTGCTATGCTCAAGTGCTTTGGATTCAGAATCAAATGCTGGACTATGGATTCAACTTCAAAGAGACTCCCATCCATATAATCAACAACAGTGGTATCTCTATTACAAAGAACAGCACTCAAGGACAAAACACATCTACATCGGGTATCATTTGATTAGAGATAATTTTGAAAAGGGATTAATCAAACTAGTCAAAGTTAACGCAAATAAACGATATCTTGATCTGTTCACTAAAGCTTTTGATGAACAGAGATTCAAATATCTTGTATCAGCTATTGCGATGATTAACTTTGAGTAGATTTTCTTAAACTTAAATCAACTTTATTTCTAAAACCTGTGTGTCCTAAGTCGTCTATTTTATCACCTTAATAAGCCTAGTTTATTTCGGAAGAAAATCTTTAAAATGATATTCTTTAGATTTTTAAAAATTTTTCCAAACATATTTTCTTTCGGAAGATTTCAAGTTTTCTTCGGAAGAAAATTATGTCTTCAAATCAAATAACTACTTATAAGAAATTTACCTTTGGAAGAAATTCTGAGAATATCTTCCGAAGCTTAAATATGCTTCTAAGTACTTACATGTATTTAAAGGACTAATTTCTTCCGAATGCAATTAAGTCTCGAAAGATTTATTCTCTTCAAAATAAAACTCCCAAGTCTTAATCTCTTCAGAAACTAAACATGTCTCGGAAGAAAAATTCTCTAAGTATTTTTCTTCCGAAGCAAAATTTTCACAAATCTTAAGAATATCTTCCAAAGCCAAATTGGCTTCGGAAGCTTTTTCATAAAACTTCCGTAGAAAAATTACCTTTAGAAGATTTTCAACTTCCAAAAAAACTACATTTCTAGGAACTTTTTCAGAGGTAGGACCGACATTCGGATTTCAAAGTTTATTCTTTTGCTTTAACTTTGTCTCAAATCCATTTCATATATATTCTCACAATGGTTCCCCCTTTTCTCACTATCCTCTTCATCTGCATTTTTCTCTAACCTAATTTCACCCACAAACCGCCTTTGTTCTTATCTTCCTTCTCTGTAAAGCTACCTAAAATGGCCAACCCCGACCGCAGAAACCAACCCGATTTCTCCATGCATCTTCACAGGCAACATAATCAAGTTGCTCTGTTAGACTCTGAGAAAAATTCTGGTTTCTCAGAGGTTTGACGATACCTTTCTTTGTCGAACTACTTCACCTCCCTGACCATTGATCCTCCACTCGCTGAGGATCAGTTGTTGGAATTTTGGAGGACCTTCCAAGAGGTCACCATGGATGGGAGAAGGCACTGTCTGCCATAGTGCAGGGAAGGACAATCTTCATCACTCCAGCCTCCATAAACCCTCATCTTCAGCTGGATGATGTAGAAGGTGATTTGTCCTTTCCAAAATCAGATCTTAACCACTCCTTTGAGCAGATGGGCTATGAAGATTACTTCACAGTCAGGACATTCAGAAAGGGGAAGGTCTCCTCTCAGTGGAAGTACATCCTCCATGTCGTCATTCATAGCTTATCCTACAAGCATGGAGGTTGGGATCAGATTCGAGAAGACCTTTCCTTTATAGTCCATGGAATGGTTCAGGGGGTCAAGTTTAGGTATTCATAATTTGTTTATACAAATTTACTTGCAAACTTAGACTCCTTAGAGTATTACATGTTTCCTAGATATGTCCAACACATTCTTAACTGTGAACTGGGCTCATAGTTGTGGGGAACAGGTAATATTCTAAAACTGGGACTGATGAAGCCCAGCATCTTCAAGACAATGAGGAAGCCAACTATTGGCTTCTCAAGGGTAGAAACAACCCTTGTCCTAAAAATGTTAGAGCTCATTGCTCAAGGTGACAACCTAGCAGTACCAGCTAGTGTTGAACCCACACCTTTTACATCTCAACCACCTATACAGCCACAAATAACCATCACTTACAAGAGAAAATCCAAATGAACCCCTGCCCATGCTTCTCAGTTTGTGCAGGTCCTATATCATCACCCATACAGGAGAAAATGGACACTAGAGCTCCCACTTCTCCTGAGGAGCAAACCACTCCCATCTCACCAATGATCAGTGCTGAGGTTCCTCATGCTCAGCCTGATGAGCTCACAACCCCAATAACCTTAAGTCTTCATTCAGAGACTCAACACTCTAGTGAACAAACTTCAGGGGACAGTTACCATCCCCAGCCTCTTGATCTAAACCAACCAATCCCAAGCTTTGAATTCTATGATGATGAAGACATGGGCTTCAATGAGTATCATGAGTCTCTCTTCTGCACCCCTACTCAACGAGAGATGAGTGCTCCTGTTTCTCCCATATCTAGCCCACATCATCCACCTACTACTGTGGTGGATCTCCCTGCACCTGTTCAGGAGGTCCATATGAAAGAGGCTCTTACTTTAGCAAGTGATTACATCATTCAGACCTCAACCATGGCATCCTAACATCTTGACACTTCTCTTAAAGTTCTCATGATGAAGGGGAAATCCAGCAGCTAAGAACAAAGGGCTTGTGACGAGGAAGAAGACCTTGGTCCTATTCTCTCATCCCCCTGTGATTCTTCTGATGAAGATGACGGGAGTCTGAAACTAAAGGTAAAACAACTGACAAAAATATACACCTATTTAGTCTCAAAGATAAGTCACCTGGAATCTTAAATGACTGTCTTACAAAGGAGGGTCAATGACCAGCAACTTGAGATCACCGATCTCAAGGGCAAGTTAGCTGAAGACCACTCAGGAGAACTCAACCAGGTCCATAAGAACCTGTAGATGTTACAGACCCAACCCCTAGATCACTTATGCAAGAAGGTGATGCTATCAAAAAAGGGAAGAAAGTCCAAACAATCACAAAACCTGAGAGTTCTTCATAAAGTATGGACTTTGAGGATTCACCACCCTCACTTGCAATGGTCCATACTCAGCAACCTCCTCAGTTTTACATGAATATGGACTCACTTTCCTAAGTCCACATGGATGTGGAATCACTTATACAAAGCTTATTTGAGGAGGGTATTCCTAGAGCTATGCCTACCCCATCTCATCACTCTAAGAATCCAATCATGGGATGGAGGTACAAAACAGATAGAAGAGCTCTTGTAATCTCTAGATCTTAGGGTTAACAGGAAATTTTCAATATTTTCAACCTAAGTTTCTATAAGTGCATCTATCTGATTGATCTTCCACTTGTCAACCCAAGTCAAAACAGACAAGCTGTAAGATTAGCAGATAGGATTCAAGAAAGGGTGCTAGAAGAATTCATGCTGAGATCAAGACTATATAAACAGAGGCTAGCAGGTGAGATTTTTGGTCAAATGGATGTTGAGGTGGGCCCTAAGATTAGCTTCAAAGAGGAAGCCTTGACTGAAGGCCCAAAAGTTTCACCTGTGAACCTTGAGACAGGAACTTCTTCAACACCCGTTACCCTCAGTGAGGCACCAGCTAGTGAAGGTGCTTCACAACCTCTCTCTGGCCAGAGCTTGACTACTGAACCAATCAATGAAGGCCAAAGCTCTCTCCACCCTGAGTCACCAACGCCTGTGCATGACAAAGGGAAGAAGAAGATGACCTCTGAGGAGATCGAGGAGGAGGAGAGAGAGAGGAAGAGGAAGCTAAGGGGAGAGAGTTCAAAAGGGTCTCCAGGCTTCATGGAAGCTGCCATCAAGGCTGCCCCCAGGCCAAATACTCAGAATGATGAGTTGAGAGCAGCCATGCTAAACTACCTGGAGACCAGGAACTACAACAATGATAAACTCATATCTCTTCCCTTAGATGAACTAAATGAACTGGCTGATAATAAATTGTCCAAAGAGAGGAAGGAGGTAGAGGATGCAGCATTGGTCCTCAAAATCAAGGAAGAAAGGAGACAAAAAAGGCTCTACAAGCATGCTCCTATCCTCTTCCCATTTCAAGAAAGTCCTGAGAAAGAGGCTGTGGCAATTGCATAACCTCAGCTAGATAAGGAAGCTGATAGACTTAATGTGATCAACTACCTGAGTGCCACAGGACTCTATCAGGCATTTGTACTTCTTCCCTTATCATATGAGTATGTCGAATTTGAGTATCTCCAACAGTTGGAGCAACAAGTTACCAAAGAAAGAAAGGATGCTAAGAGAAAACTAAGGGAAGAAGCTGCAAAGTCAAGAGCCATCATCCAAAAGAGCCAAAAGAAGTCTACTGACAAACAAAGGATGATGAGCTTCTTGAAGCTATATGTATTCTCCGAAAGGACGCTTGGTACAATGTCTCTATCCACTATGGATGAGCATATCAGAGTGATCAAGCAAAAGATTATGACGGGAGAGCTTGTTGACTTGCATTCTCCACCAAGTCCAGCTCAACCTGAAGTTAAGGTAAAGGTTTAATCCCCTGAGACAACACAACCTGGACCTAGAGCTGCATCTCAGCCAACTTCATCTTCTGATCCATAGCAGGTTCCTCTTCAATCTTCTTTTGAACCTGTGAGAGAAGAGAAACCAACTGAGAGAGACATAGTAGAACAACCTGGTACTGAAGACCAGTCCTCTCAGTTAAAGACTTCAAAGAGGAGGAAAAGGATGACCATGAACAGTGTTTCCAAGAAGAAGACCAAGGCATCCACATCTACACCTCAGGATGAGTCAGAGCATCCTGAGGTAGTGCAAGAAGAGGTTGTTCAACTAACTCTAATTCAAGTAGAGCCTTTTGCAACTGGAAGACCCATCTTGTCTTGGACTTTTGCTACTAATCCAGACAGATGGTATGTCATTAGAGATCAAGGAGGTCAAGATGTCTATTTCTAGCAAGACATGCTTGATCTTCCTCTACATGATCTCCATAACACGAGAAGATATTATGAGTGTCTGATGGATCCTGACCAGATGATGAAGAAAGGTATGGTCTAGATCCTAATGAGGACTGGCAACATCTGAATAACTTCTTTGTTTTTGTAGCATCAGCCTAGGGGGAGTTTGTAAGGTTATATTAAAAGATTAGAAGGCTGATGCAACCAAAGAAGCCAAAACAACCAAGAAGCTTCCTACATGCATGCATTGATGTGCAAGGTAAAAGTTGCTTCAGAAGTTTTACACTCTCCACAGAAAATATTCTAAGTGTAAAATCTTCCGAAGCCAAAGTCCAAATCTTCCAAAGCTAAAGATGAAGTCTTCCGAAGCTTTAGAGACAAAGTCTTTCGAAGACAAATGAAGTGAATACTTATTTCCTCGAAGACAGAGAAGACATGCTTTCTCTGATCTACTTTTTCATAAAACTGACATACTTTTCGCTGCAACTCTGAAGACTTACCAATTTATACAAGTTGGTGAAAAGTCTATGCTTTTGTAAACTGTAGATTACGGTCTTTGTCTGTAACTTCCTACTTTGTACCTGTTATCCTTTTTATAATATAAAAGAATGTGAGCTATGGCATGATAGTCACTAGTCAAAAGGTAATCTGCCTTTTGACTCTACATTGATCTTGTTGTCTAAATTAGTGTTTCCAGCTGGCTTTCAAAGTATTGAAGGCTGTAGGATGTAGTATAATGTTTCTTAGGTCCTTGTATTTCTTTTATGCTTTGTAACACTTGTAATAGAACTTGAGAGCAATATACAGCATCCTTGAAAACCATACTTCTCTGTTCTTGTTCTTAGTTCTGTCTCATTATTTACTTGTGTTCTTAGTATCATCTCACACAAACCAAGTTCCCCATTTGATTTGTTAAGTGTTCTAATACTCTTCGCAAGGTGAGACTGATTGTATTGACCACCTTTTACACGGTCCTGCAAAGCTTGTATTTGGTCACCCATCTACCAACCGGCCAGCTGAGATTTATGGACTCAAAAGGACAAGTTTGGGATCTAGCTGATCCCGAGTAAATCATCATGGACCTCGATATGCCAGCATAACAGGAAGAAACCCTAGCTTATAGTTCATGAACCAGTGAAATCCTGACCATGCTAGACTATACAAAGCATTCCAAACCACCAGCAACCACGCCCTTAGATCTTTTGAATATGTGCCGCAAGCTGTGAACAGGGTGGACTATTTGACAACTAGAGTTAATGACCTAAGCAATGATGTTATTTACATCAAAATTAGGTTGTACCAAGAGTGGTGGGAAATCCGGCCACCAAGCCCTTAAAAATCGTATCTATTTCGGGGGTTGCGGCATAGTTGTTTCATGCCATTCTATCTTTACATTTCATTTCATTTTATTTTAATTTGCATGTTTAGGATTCTAATGTTTTCAATAATTAGTGATAGTTTAGGTGATCCTAATGTTTCTTTTGAACTCTAGGCGGCTATAGGAATGACAATACGTGTTTAATTCGTCACTTTTAGTGGAATTCATTTACCATATCTTTGTTTAATATTTATGTTCTTGAAATTTTGCTAATATATGCCTAAATTAATCGTTTGATTTCAAATTTTGTGACAATAACACTAAAACCTTAAACAAGCCAATTAATTTTCAATTTTTGTGATACAGATGATACCCGACTTATGGGAACTGGTCACACGAAGATAGATGGAGCAAGAACCAAAGCGAATCTCAATACAAATATATGAAACTTATCCAATTAGGTGCTATTAGGCTTAAATTCAAACAACCCTTACAAAATGATAATTATGTGTATCTTTGGGTGAAGGAGGAGGTGAACTTTATGAAGATGAAATACGATCTTGCAGGACCGGTGAAGGGTGGTTAATGCAATAGTTTCAGAAGATAAAGAGATATGAAACACTTAGCAAGTGAAATAGGGAACCGATTAGTAAAGATACAAATAACACAAGTAAAAGAACAAGAATAAGAACACTCAAATATGGTTTTCAAGAATGATGTATATTGCTCTCAAGTTCTTACAAGTGTTCCAAAGCATATCTTAAGATACAAGTACATGAGACACTTTATACTACATCCTACAACCAGCCATACTTTGAATGCCAGCTGGAAACACTAATCTGGATAACAAGATCAATGTAAAGTGAAAAGGAAGATAGCCTTTTGACTAGTGACTATGACACGCCGTAGCTCACATCCTTATTTATTACAAAAAGGATAAAAGTGCATAGTTGGAAAGTTATAGACAAAAGACCTTAATCTACAGTTGACAAAAGCATGGACTTTTCACCAACTCATATAAGTTGGTGAGTGTTCAGAAGTGGCAGCAGAAATTGGTTAAGCTTTTGTCAAAAGTTGCTTCAGAGAAATCATGTCTTCTCTGTCCTCGAAAGAAATCAGTCTTTAGCTTCGGAAGACTTTGTCCTTAAAGCTTCAGAAGACTTCATCTTTGGCTTCGGAAGATATGATCTTTTGGCTTCGGAAATTTGACACTTAGCATAACTCACTAAGTTGTATCAAATCTTCTGAAGTAACTTCCATGTACTTCATTTCTGCATGCTAAGAGCTCTTGGTTATTCTTTGATTGCATCAGCCTCTAAGTATATTCCTTACAAACTCCCCCTGGGCTGATGCTACCAAAACTGAAGAGATCTTTGATTCTTGATCTTCATTTGTTGACAGTCCTCATCAAAATCAAGACCATTTCTTAGTATCCCATCTGATGGCCATCCTTTTCCTCTTTCTAAATTTCAACTGAGGAGACTGGCCTGCAGTACCATATTGTTCTTTCTTGTCTTCCTTAGTTAGGTCCTTGTCCTTCACAGGTACAGAAGGAGAAGGAGCAGGACCCTGCTGTGGATCAGATGATGAAGCTAGCTGTTATGCAGCACTAGGTCTAGGTTGTGTTCTCTCTTATGGTTCAACCTTGACCTTAGCTTCAGGTGCAGTCTGACTGTGGATAATGTAAGTCAACCAGCTCAGCCCTCTTGATTTTTTTCTTGATCACTCTAATGTGCTCATCCATGGTGGATAGAGACATTGAACCAAGTCTCCTTCTGAAGAATCCATACAACTTCAAGAAACTCACCATCTTTTGTCTGTCAGTAGATTTCTTCAAGTTTGTTCTGAAGGTGGCTCTTGACTTTGCAGCCTCTTCCCTCATCTTCCTCTTTGCAGATTTTTGCTCTTTTTGCACTTGTTGTTCAAGCTACCTGAGGTATTCGATCTCAATGTAGTCATATGGTAAGGGAAGAAGGTCTGCTACCTGATAGAGTCCTGTGGTACTCAGGTAGGTGATCCTGTTTTGTCTATCTTGTTCCCTACCTTCCTGAGTTTGTTGCTTAGTGGCCACAGTCTCTGTCTTAGGACTTCACTGAACTGGGGAGAGGTTAGGAGCTTTGAAGATTTTCTTTCTTCTTCTTTCTTCTTTGATCTCGAGGAGTAATTTTGCATCCTCAACTTCCTTCCTCTCCTTTGACACTTCCATGTCAGCCAGTTCATTTAATTGCTCCAAGGGGAGGGAGATGAGTTAATTAACATTATAGTTTCTGGACCCCAAATAGTTTAATCTGGCTGCCCTTAACTCATCATCATGAGTGCTTGGCTTGGGGGCAGCCTTGATTGTAGATTCTATGAAGGTAGGGGTCCTACTAGAACACTCTCCCCTTTCCTTCCTCTTCCTCTCTCTCTTCTCCTCCTTAATCTCCTTAGGAGTCATCTTCCTTTTACCTTTGTCACTCTCAGGCCTGTGTGACTTAGGTTAGGGAGAGCTTTGGCCTTCATTGCTTGGTTCTTCACTTAAGCTCCGTCTAGAGAGAGGCTGTGTGACACCTTCACCAGCTGGTGCCTTACTAAGGGTAATGGGTGTTACGGGTGGTGAAGCAGCTCCTGTCTCAAGGTTCACAGGCTCAATTGCTGGGCCTTCAGCCAAGTTTTCCTCTTCAAAGCTAATCTTAGGGTCTACCTAATATCTGGTTGACCAACAGTCTTGCCTGCTAGTCTCTTTCTATATAATCTTGTTCTCAACTTGAACTCTTCAAGCACCCTTTGTTGAATCCTATCAGCCAACCTTGCAGCTTGCCTGTTTGGACTTGGGTTGGCAAGTGGGAGGTCAACTAGATAGGTGCTCTTATAGTATCTGTTAGATCTGAAAAATAGTGTAATATTATCAACGTAGTCAAAGTCAACAAAAGTCAACATTAAAGTTAAAGTCAACGCAAAAGTCAAGACGACACGTTCGGAACGAAGATTAGTAGTGAGACGTTGAAGATACAAAGAACATGGGTCTTAGAGTTAATATATATTTTGTTGTCAACAAAATATATATTTAATCTTTATTTGTCTAGTTTGTGTCTTAATTGTAATTTTGTAATTGTCATGTTTTAATCATAGTCTAGGGGGCTAAATGTCATTAAGTCTAATTGTCATTAGACTATATATAGCTAGAGTTATTAGAGTGTTTTCAAGCTTGTATGAGCTAGATTTGAGGGTTTTCATGTAATTAAAATCTTTTGCAAATCAATTCAGATCAAACAAGGGTTTTATTGAATGTTTTTGAGGTGTTCATTATTGTTCACCCATATTTTATAGTGTTTGATCTATATTTTACACAAATATCATTGATATCTGTGTTATCAGTGGGATTTGTTTGTGTTTATCAATCAAGTGCACTGTTATATCGATCATATGGACCAACAATATGGTATCAGAGCCATTATGCTCTTGATGATTTGAGTTTTTGTTTGGTTGAAGTTCTAAGTCACTGTTACATTCATTTTCAATCTGATCTGAGTGTTTTAGATATGGAAATTGATTGAGGATTGCTCGATTTTGGTGTGGGAAGCTATAGGAATCATTAGATCTCAAATTCATTGAGATTTGGATGAGTTTGAGCTGATTTCGTGCTGAAAAAGGTTGTCCAGATACGTCAACCGAATTTACAGCTCGTCCAGCGAAATTACAGCATCTTTCAGTGAAACTACATAGTTTCGCCTGGCAAAACTAGGGTTCCTTCGGCAAAACTAAGTTGTTCTTGGTTTTTGGATCTGGTTTCCTCGTTCCAGCAAAAGTACATGTGTTGAACGAAAGTTCATAGTGTTTGTGTGCCAATCCCAGCGAAATTGCTGCCAAATTGTTCTCTGAACGAAAGTTCAACTAGTTTCGGGCGAATCTACCTTGCGAAACTAGCATCAGCGTGCCACTGCTGGGCGAAACTGCTGTAGAAATTACTAGCGAAACTACTAGCGAAACTCTAGCGAAATTACTAGCAAACTAGCCAGCGAAATTAGTGAAAACTCAGTGAATTTAGTGAAATTTCAGCGAATTTAGCCTCTTATCATTTCTAAAATGTCTTCTTCAGACGTTAGTAATTTCCATAAACCTAATAATCTAATATCAGCACAAAGTCGGTTTGATTCTTTTGCTGCCATGAAAGATGAAAAGATATCTGATTTTGTTGATCGATTTCTGATGGTGGCAAGCCATCTTAAGAAGTATGATGACCAGCTGGGGAACCATGAACAAGTCACAAAACTTTTGGACTCTCTTCCTCCACAGTGGAGTCCACAAGTTAGGTTGTTAAAACAAGAAAGAAATTTTGCTGACTACAAACTCTTGGAAGTTATCAACAAGCTGAAGTCAGTTGATTTGGATATGAAAAGAGGAGAGTGTAATCAATCCATGTATGGTGGTGTATCTTCAAGTGTCGAGATCAAAGAAACTAAAGAAGAAGTCAACCATGCATTGATGGCTGAGGTAGTAAACAGTGATGAGGATTCTGTTGAAGATTTTGATCCTTTCAAAGAATTCAGGTGTGACACTCAAGGTGAGAGTGTTGGTGATGTTGGTGATTATGCAAGTTGGCGTAAAGTTCAGGATGAAGGAATGCAAGAGGAAGTTGAAGCTACAGAAGCTAAGATGAGAGCTGCCGAAGAATACAAAAAGAACACTCCTTACTGTCAATGTGAAAAAGCCCTAGCTGCTGAAAAGATAGTTATGGGGCTTCCTTATGAGGTTGTTCAAGACATGTGTTCTCCTCCCTGCAAAATTCGTTTATTCGGGGTTTATAAAGCTAACAGATTATTGTTAGAAAACGAAAAAGAATTAAAACGAATAAACAAAGAACTTAAAATCAATGAGTCCAAATATTTTATCAAACTAAAAGAAGCTTTAAAAGAAAATGATCTTTTAAAAAGAAATCTTTTAGAAAAGAATGTCGAGATTAATGTTTTGAGCGAACGTGTCACATTAGCAGAATTTGAGACTAGGAAGCTTAAAACTAAACTTAATAAATGGACGATATCAAGGATGAAACAGGAAGAACTATTCAGTAAGCAAAGTGGAGCTAGAATCAAAACAGGTGTGGGATGTGGTGAAACTTCATATGTTTATCCTCCTCCTAGCACTCATTGTTACTCTTCTATGCCTCAACCTCATCCATCTAATGATTTAATTGAAGCTGCAGATACTAAAAGTTTGCATGCAGGTTTAAGCAGCGTTAATCACAAAGAGGTTCGAGATGAATATGATTTTCCTGCAGGTTTGGGGCTCATCAAGTAAGGATCTGATCTGCAAAATGATAATTCCATCTCTGATGCTTCAAAACCAGTATCAGTTGTTTCTAGTAACTTCTTTAACAAACTCAAGACAGGTAACATCCCTTCATTTGTTCCTGTCATGTTTGTCAAAGAAGGAACAACTGTGGAATCATCAAGCAATGAGAACTCAACAACACAAACCAACACAACAAGTGTCATTAATCAAGATCCATTGGAAGCTGACTTGTGTATACAGGACTGGACAAGTTCTCATGATGAACTAGAGATCATCAAGTCATCTGAAGTTATCAAGCATCAAAAGGTTCCAACAGTTAAATCAAGACCTATACGGATCTCATCTCCAACTGCTAAGCAAATCAGCAGTCCCTCTAAAACTCAGCAGAAGCACTCACCATCTTCATCTGCTATCCATCAATCTAGCCATAAATCTACCTCCAAGTCTGCCAAGTCACCAGTCATACAAAAGGGTTCTCAAAAGAATGTTCAGATCTCAGCTCCCGGAATATCACAAATCAAATCACAGCCCAGTTCGAAATCCATATTGACAAAGCCTTAAAAGGTTTAATTTCCTGATATCCTAAAGAAGAAGCTTCAAGGTTGTCAACAAGCTGCAACAAACTCAAAGCATGCTCCACCCTCTCCTACTTTCCACGGGACTACAAAGAACCAAAAGCCTTTCAAGGCTTGCTTTAGATGTGGAAAAGAAGGTCATGTGTTAAAGAAGTGCCCTCAAGTTCAAAGACAAGCTTGGGGCACGGGTTGCTTTTCTGGTTCAAAAAGTAAAAAGCACATATCTTTAAATGGTTGGATAAAGAACAATCTATCCAAACCTTCTCATATGAAGCCGGTTTCACATGATTCAAAGATGAAAAAGACCAATGTTTCAAAATTAAAATCTCTTCCTTCGGGTCTTAAAAAGAAAATGATTTTCAAATTCAATTCTTTCAAATCAAAAGTAATTGAACAAAAACAAATTTGGAAAGTAAAACAAAATGAAAAGGATAAAGAAATAAATGATTTTTCAAAAGAGCGTGTGCTTAAACAGGTTTCATACACTGATGAAAAAGGAACTCCTAGGACCATGATGGCCTGGGTCCCCTTCTCTAATTAATCTGTTTATGAGTGCAGGAACAGTTCAGGAGGACTGTTAGTAATCCGGTTTACCAACAGAGAATGTTTCTTATTTAATTTTGAGGCGGAACAAACTGGTTATGGTTTTGGTATCTTATCCATATTTTGGATTCTTATCTGCACTATTACAGTTCACATTTCACAATCACTGCATTTTTCTTGGTGCTTTATTTCTCATCTTTTTGCTAGTATAATTTGGAAGACTTTCTTTGCTAGTATAATTGAAATGGGAACTAAGAACTTGATTTGTGATGACTGAGAAATGATAGTATGTCTTCTTGGTATGCTTATTTGCATGTCTTGTACTTTGTGAGAAATGATAGTAACTGATGTAGATGTCTGTATCACTTAAAATTCTAAAATCTAAAAATTCAGTTTCATTATATGATATGCATGGTAGGCTCATCCAGAAAACGAAGTAAACAGTGATTCTGTAGCCTAGCTAAAGCTTTAGAACTCAGAGATAAGGATCATTTCCATGACATCTTGGCCTGCACAAAGTTACAAGTCTCGTCAAAAATGGGTTGAAAGTATCTAACTTCTGCCTTGATTACTTCTATTCCCAAATTCCCTCATCCTTGTTTCTGAATTGACGCTTCTTGTAAGCTCTTCAGAATCCTTTTCGTGTTTATCTCCTCTGCTATGCTGAAGCATTGACCTAGAGTGATGATCTTCTCTGTTATATGTGAGTATAGACCTGAAGCTCTCATCAGCACGCTCAGATGATCATCTCCTCTATTATACGTAAGTATAGACCTGGAGCTCTCATCATCTATTCCCCAAATAAAGGCACAGTGACTCTTAAATTAAGATCATTATTGAAAACTTAAAAGAAAATCAAGCAGAGTTATTCATATTCCTTAATAAGTCCTGATGATGGGATAAGTTCTTTGCCGGATGTTTGTGGGAACCAAGTTACCTGAGCTTCTCTTATCAAATCTAAAACATGACAAAATCAGTTGCAGGTCACTCGTTGAAAAGAATAAGGCATGGGTTTAAATTGAAAAAATATACCAACAATCATTTTGAACTGTTTTGGCTTTCAAAAACTTAAAATTATGACCAAACTTTGTATCAGTGTGATCTCACTAACTTGTTGATGTTTAAATACATCCTTGTGCTTAAGTATATCTTAAGGATGTGATCTCATGATTGAATTAGTTCTTGGTGTAAGGTGATTAAATATATATATATATATATATATATATATATATATATATATATATATATATATATATATATATAAAGGGGGTTTTTCATTTCAAATTATTTCAAGTCTTCCACATTATGCTATTAAAATGTTAGTATTTTCACATGCATTTCACGGGAAATTGCACACACAAATAAACACGGGTTTATTTGTTAACTGAAATGATCTGACAGGAAGTTGCGAGATTGTGGTTGTGATTGTGTTATAGATTTTTGCTTCAAATGATGGCCGATCATCAGCTGAGCAAAGTACCATACCAGAGAACCTGTTCCTCAAGTTTGCAGAAGATACCGAGCTAGGATTCCTCTTCCTACATTTTCTGAAGCACTCAAGAATAGAGAGTTAGAGATGTTGTTCCTGATCATTCTCATGATGCACCCAAAAGGAGGGAGCATTCAAAATGGGGGAGCCTGTAAGATGAAAGATTGTCGATACCAGATCATCAATCTAGGGGGAGATTGAAGATCATTTTTAGTTGACTTATCGATGCTGATCACGATGAAAGACTTTGATAATAATAGACTAAGGGGGCATATTGTTGGATCTGAAAAATAGTCTAATATTATCAACGTAGTCAAAGTCAACATTAAAGTTAAAGTCAACGCAAAAGTCAAGACGACACGTTCGGAACGAAGATTAGTAGTGAGATGTTGAAGATACAAAGAACACGGTTCTTAGAGTTAATATATATTTGGTTGTCAACAAAATATATATTTAATCTTTATTTGCCTAGTTTGTGTCTTAATTGTAATTTCATAATTGCCATGTTTTAATCATAGTCTAGGGGGCTAAATGTCATTAAGTCTAATTGTCATTAGACTATATATAGCTAGAGTTATTAGAGTGTTGTCAAGCTTGTATGAGCTAGATTTGAGGGTTTTCATGTAATTAACATCTTTTGCAAATCAATTCAGATCAAACAAGGGTTTTATTGAATGTTCTTGAGGTGTTCATCATTGTTCATCCATATTTTATAGTGTTTGATCTATATTTTACACAAATATCATTGATATCTGTGTTATCAGTGGGATTTGTTTGCATTTGTCAATCAAATGCACTGTTATATCAATCATATGGACCAACAATATCTTAGGTTAAAGAAGCTGAAGATCTCTTGTTGACCCCGAGACCTAGAGATTACTAAGGCTCTTCTTTGATCATCATACCTCCATCCCACAATTGGATTATCAGCTGGGTGAGATGGAGTACGCATTGCCCTTTTTATACCCTCCTCAAACAAACTATGAATGAGAGAGTCCATATCAATGTGAACTTGAGGTGGTTGTTGAGTATGGACAACTGCAAGTGAGGGTGGTAGGTCCTCCATGTCCATACTCTGAGAGGAACTCTCAGGTTTTGTGATTGTAAGTAGGACTTTCTCCCCCTTTTTAGTAGCATCACCCTCTTGCATAGGGGAGCTAGGAGTTAGGTCCACCACATCCATAGGTTCTTGTGGTCCTGGTTGAGTCCTTAGGATGGGTCTCTCAGCTAACATGCCTTTGAGATCGGCAATCTTAAGTTGCTGGTCAATGACCCTTCTTTGTAAGGTAGTCACCTGAGATTCTAGGTGACTAACCTTGGAAACTAAATAGGTCAAGAGTTTAGTCAGTTTGTGCACCTTTAGTTGCATACTCCCCTCATCTTCATCAGAAGAATCACGGGGGGATAAGAGAATAGGACCAAGGTCTTCTTCCTCATCACCAGCTTTAGTTTCTTGGCTGCTGGTTTTCCTCTGCACACTAATAGCTTCAAAAGCAGTGACAATGGGCTGGGTTGCCATGGTTGTGGTCTGAATGATGTAATCACTTGCAAAAGTGAGAGCGTCTTCCATATGGGCCTCCTGAACAGGTTAAAAAAGGTCCACCTTAGTTGTGAGTGGATGATGTGGGCTAGATATTGGTGATGTAGGTTCACTCATCTCTCCTTGAGCAGGGGTGGAGAAGAGAGACTAATGATACACACTAAATCCTATATCTTCATCATCATAGAATTCAAGGTTTGGTATTGGTTGGTTGAGGTCAAGCGGCTGGGGATGGTAACTTTCCTCGAAAGGTTGATCACTAGAGTTTTGAGACTTTGAGTGAAGGCTTAAGGCTGGGGTTATGAGCTCATCAGGTTGCGCATGGGGAACCTTAAGCACGGATCATAGAAACAATGGGAGTCGTTTGCTCCTCAGGAGGGAGCTCAAGTGTCCACTTCTTCTGGCATGGCTGGTGATTTGGGGGCCTGCTCAACCTGAGTAGACTGAGTAGGGGTTTGTTTAGATTTTCTTTGGTAGGTGGTGGTGATTTGTGGTTGTGTGGGGGTTGCAGATGTAGAATGTGTGGGTTCAATATTGGCTGGTGTTGCCAAGTTGTCACATTGAGAAATGAGCTCAAAAAGTTTTGGGACCAGGGCTGTTTCTACCCCTGAGAAACCAATAGTTGGCTTTCTCATTGTCTTGAAGATATTGGGCTTAATCTTTACCAATTTAAGAACATTACCTAT
This sequence comes from Flaveria sonorensis, assembly GCA_025506505.1. Taxonomy (NCBI): domain Eukaryota; kingdom Viridiplantae; phylum Streptophyta; class Magnoliopsida; order Asterales; family Asteraceae; genus Flaveria; species Flaveria sonorensis. Next base: position 35,546,612 of record CM046429.1, on the reverse strand, counting down.
TCCCTTTAACTATGAGGCCAGTTCACAGTTAAGAATGTACGGAACATATCTAAAGAACATGTAATATTCTAAGGAGTCCAAGTTTGCAAGCAGATTTGTATATACAAATTGAGAATACCTGAACTTGACCCCTTGAACCATTCCGTGGACTATATAGGAAAGGTCTTCAGGAATTTCATCCGATTCTCCATACTTCCACTGGTATGAGACCTTACCTTTCCTGAAGGTTCTTACGGAGTAGTCCTCTTCATAGCCCATCCACCTGAATGAGTCATTAACAACAGACTTAGGAAAGGACAAGTCACCCTCTTCATCATCCAGCCTTAGATGCACGTTGATGGTGGCTGAAGTGATGAATATTGTCCTCCCCTTCACTGTGGCACACAGTGCCTTTCCACTGTCCAAGATGACCTCTTAGCAGATCCTCCAGAACTCCAAAAGTTGATCTTCATATATAGGAGAGTCGATGAGTGCGGTGAGGTAGTTGGTTATAGATAAGAAGCGGAAAACGTTTGAGAAACCAGGATCTTTCTCAGACGACAACAGAGCAACTTGATTATCTTACCTGTCTAAGTGCATGGCAAAATCTAGTTGGTTTCGGGGATCAGGTTTGGCCGTTTTGAGTAGCTTTGTGATGAAGGAAGGTAAGAACAAGGTCGGTTTATGGTGAATTTAGGGTTTGAATCTTTCAGATGAAGGAGAATAGTGAAAGAGGGGAAACTGTTTTATAAATATTTATATATATGATATGGATTTGAGACAAAGTTAATGCAAACGGATAAAGTTTGAAATCCGGATGTTTGTCCCACCTTTGCCAAAGTGCCCAAAAAGTTAGTTTTCTTAGAAGTTTATATCTTTCAAAGGTATTCCTTAGCTTTCTAAGAATTTTGCTTCGGAAGAAAAATACTTCCTAGATAGATTTTGCTTTGGAAGATATCAAATATCAGAAATCTTATTCAATTAAAGAAAAAGTCTTCCGAGACTTAATTGCTTTCAGAAGAAAATAGTCATTCAATACATATAAGTACTAGGTTAAAAATATAAGCTTCGGAAAATATATTCAAATTTCTTCCGAAGGTTTTCTTCTCATAAGTAGTTATTTGTTTTGAAGACATAATTTTCTTCCGAAGACAACTTGATGTCTTCCGAAGGAAAATATACCCAAAGTTCTCAAAATTAGTCAAATCGCTCAATATATTCTCAGTTAATTTGAAATTAAGAAGTTAGATGATGATGGGGTTTGTTCAAACTTGTTTGAACAGCCTTGGGATATTCCACAATAAGACAAATCCACGAATTGAAAGCAATTCTGATGCAAATCTAAATTAATTGAGCAATGGAACAGTGATTGATGATCGATATAACAAGGTTTTGATGATTTAATGAAATAAACAACCAATTAAAAAATCAAACTGATAGATTAATTGTCAGGATCAGTGATCTCAAGTTTGATCAATTAGAGTTGAATCGGAGCGGAATTAGAACAAGAATTAGACAAATATTTCAAGAACACAATAGATATTCAATGGAACAGTACACGGTTATAGAGAAAGAGGGTTTTCTGCAAAATGGATAATATCATTCATGCACACATGCTTGGTATGGCGGCTGCTAAGCTTTTCTAAGTTTGCTATAGCTGCTTACTTACAATTAGGTCAACATTCCTTATATAGAGGAATGTGACGTCTGCTGATGTCACTTGATAGTGACATCTAACAGAATTATTACAAACAACTGAAAGTAAGCAAACTACTGAGAATGTTCACAACAACTGAGAACATCTAGAGTATGCTAAGTACAAGATGAAACTAAAACTACTGAAACTACAAGTACTGATTACAAGAAACATAAAACTACTAAAAGGAAACCATCACAACTACTGAAGAGGTCTTCTTCAGCTGTTGTGACAACATCTGAAACTTGGTCTTCAGTCTTTGTCTTCAGTTCTTTAGCTTCAGACTTTGTCTTCAGCTCTTTCACTTCAGACTTTATCTTCAGCTCTTTCGCTTCAGACTTTGTCTTCAGACCTTGTTATTAGTTGATGTCTTCAGCTGTTGCAGACTACTTCAGTTGTTGTAATGTCCGTGGGACTTAAAGGTTTTTCTGATCAGGCTCATTGGTTCTTTTGGTCCAACAAACTCCCCCTGAACCAATGCAGCCAAAACCTTTAAGCTTATTAAGGTCCCACTTATTCTTGGCAGAAATACTCTCTTGATCAGCTTCAGAGATATCAGATAAGCACAGGCCAGGGAACAGGTTTAGTAGATGTGAATGTCAAAGGATGGAAGGGAACTCTGTCTTGGGGAACTGGACACAGAGCTGTTATCCCTAACCATGAAACCTACTTCCCATTGATGAGTCTATAAGACTCTCTGACGTAGGCCTCAAGGAGAACAACTTGTTCCTCCTTAGTGAGTTCTTCTGCTTCTCCTTCGAAGAAGAACTCTGGGCCATAGTACTCTGATAGGTACTTTAACGTCTTTCCATTTTTCAACTCAACAGTTGTTATCTCTCTGTAAGCAAATTCATCTGGGTGAGTCCCTTCTAATAACAACTGGAGTTCATTTTTCTTGATCTCTTCAAGCCTCTTGTATAACAACCCCTTCTTGACCATTTTGTTCTCCATTAGAGTTTGAGGGGTCATCTTTGACTTGTAGGCTCTCTTGAAGTCTTCAAGTATCTCCCAGGGTGAGACTACAATGGCCAACATAATAACAGCATCTATGGTCTTTCTCACTTGGCCATTGTATCTACTTGGTATGGATTTCTTATGAATTCTAGAACTAACCCTGGGGTCTGGCCAAATCCTTACTCTCTCCTTTTGATATTGAAAGGTATACCTGAGAGCATACAGCCTTTGAGCGTGTTTCTTCATGGCTTGTATAGATGATGACTGAGGAAACTCTTTGTCAACCATCTTCAAAAGTTGCTCATCGTGCTGTTTCTGCTGTTCTTCTTCTTCAATCTTAACTTTCACCATTTGCCTCTGAAAGTCTGGTGTGATCATTTGTTGACTTCTGGGCTCAGGTATTTTTAGAACACAGAGATTGGCAGACTGTCTTCTTCATCATCTTCTTCTTCTTCTTCCATCCTCAACACCCTTCTCCTCCTTCTGGGTGCATCATTGGATGTGGTTTGAGGTGGTTTTTGGGGTAAGGGAGTTGGTTTTGAGGGTTGAGTTGGTTTAAGTTTAGGTTTAGGGATTGGTTTGGAGAGTTGTGGGGTTGGTTGTTTTTGAGTGGGAGTTTGGGAAGGCTGATCTAGCATTTTTGTGGTAAGTTTGGCTTTGGAAAGCTTGGCCATATCAGTTCTCTTCCCAGCACCTGCTTCATCTAAGGCTTCGATAATCAACCCTTTATTGAATGCTTCAGAAGCACAGATTCTGGTGGTTATTGCCAGAATACTGTCTCTGGTCCATGATTTAATCTCAATTAATGATCTTCCCAAGTATTTTGCAATAAACCTGATCATTATCTCCAACCTCTCCCTTTCCATCACACTGTAACTGGCCCATCTCTCTTGTATCTCTTTAATCTCCAGCCTTCTGATCTCAGTGTCTAAAGTAGCTGTATCAAAGCCTTGTCTGAAGAGTTGGTCTATTATTCTGTCCATTGATCTGATGTGAGCTTCATCAGCTTCTTTAATCAGATCTTCCAATGATTTCTCTTCATCAGGCTTTTGAGTTTCAGCACTTTTCTTTCTCTTGTATGTGATCAGCTGTTTTTCCTTTTCTAACTCCTTTCTTTCTCTTGTTGTTTCTCATCTTCCACTCTCTTTCTCTTTCTTTCTTTCACTGCCTTAGACTCCCCCTTTTTGGGTGCATTGGGTTCAGGGGTTTGAATGGCAGAAAGCTTCTTTTGCACAGCATCATCAACAAGTGTTTGTAGATTTGAGGAGATCTCTCATCAATGGCTTTATGCACAATCTCATTGATGATGGGAGTGATGAGAGGTAAGGAATGTTGAAAGGTAGCAACCATCTGCTCAGAGGGGTTCTGTCCCTGAGAGGTGGTGCCAAAAGCAGTGGCTGGTGGCTCAGTTGAGTGTAGTGGCTGAGTGTTTGGTGAACCTTCAGATGAAGGTGCCATCTGTGGGTTTATTGGGGCAGATGGACTTTGATCCTGAGACATTTTGGCAAGCAGTTCTTTGAGTCTGCTCACCTCAGCCTCAAGGATTGTGTTATGGGCTAAGACATCAAGAAAAAGCCCAGGTCATCATCAGTCTTTGCTGAATCACCTGACCTCCTGATTGAATCAGGATGTACATGCCCTGAGTGTAGATCAGTTGTAGCATGTGCCCCTTGTTCTTGGTTCTGGGGACTTCCTGCCTCAGGACTGAGTCCTTCATCGGCAGTTGCCTCTGGTGAGGTCTTAGAGATGTTACCAACTGCATCCTGTTCATTTGCTGAATCAGTAGAAGTGGCAGCCTCACCAGATGTTCTAACCTCCTCCTCTACACGGGGAGATTGAACATTATAACCCCTGTGCTGTGGGTTATCAGCACATTTTGGTCCTCTTCCTCAGCTGTTGAGGTTCTCCCCATTGTAATTGGTTTCTGGGGAGGAGGAGAGGAATGCAGCTGACTCAGCACTTGTGCAACTATAATGGTTGGGCTTTGAGGGGCGGTTGCATGTGGAGATAGGTTGAAGCAGATTGCACCCGGGGTGACTGGTGCTCTTCAATGGTAACCTTCTCAATTGAGATAGGTTCCAGCATTGTGGTATCCCCAATTATGGTTGCATCAGGATCCTGTTGAGAGGATGCCTGAGCGGCTAGGGCTGGTGGAGTCTTTGACACTACTGGGGGGTTAGAACCAGTAAGTGTTTCCTGTATTGGTGGTACAGGGGCATCCTCAGGGGACTCATCTCCCTGAGTAGCCTTTTTGGGCTTTTTGGTGTTGGGTTTGGTGGGGACTTTGGATCTGGAAGTGGAGGCTGTGGGTTCCCGCTGCTTGGGTTTTAGCAGCCGGGCAGCCCCTTTCAGTGTAGGGTCAGAGTTGTGCCTGGAGTATACTTCAGGCAATACAGCCGGAGCAGGGACTCCAAGGCCAACAAGGCCGTCTGATTTTAGCTGATTTAAAATTATGGCCATGAGAAACCTGGGATATAATATCCATCTGTTTGCCACAGGTTTCAAAGCCAGATCCTTTAGTTCCATGAAAACTATCTCAGAAAAATTTAGATTTTGTCGTTCAAAGATAGAGTATAATACCTGTTGCCATCGGGAGGACATCTGATCCCATGAGGAGGTTTTTGGTGCAAGGCAGACATTCACCATGTGGAATATAAGACGTTCAGCATCATGGAAGTGCTTCTTCAGAATGGTGGTAGCACTTAAGTCTCCTTCATACCCGTTATTGATGAAAGACATATCAGTTGTGCCTTTCGGGTATTCTGTGACACAGGTGGCATCATGTAGATTTAGGGTTTGTCGAATGATGTCTGGAGTGATGACCACCTGTTTCTGGTTAACCAACGACTGGAGAGTGATTTGGCGATCATTCTCACCAGTTTGCACAGAGACGTTGGTCCAGAATTGGCTTAGGGAATCGGGGTATATGGTAGGATTCAGAAGAAAAGCGGTTCGGTACTGGGAATCTACCATAAGATCGATGGCATTATCAAATTTGTTCCAAAAGGCCGATTTCGAGAGGTAGGCAACACAGTTGTGTCTGGGTTTGAGTTTCATGGTCGCCATTGTTGAGAGAGTGAAGGACATGAAACGGCTAATGAAACGTTTGAAATTAGGTTTAGGTATTTATAGGGTAAGAAAAGGCTGATATAAAACGACTGAAAGTGTTGGTGCTGTCATCAGTTGTTTGAAAACAACTGAAGACCTGGTATTAACTTTCAGAAGTTGCAACAACTGAAGACTTGGTATTAGTCATCAGTAGTTGTGAAACTACTGAAGACATGGTTTTGGCTTCAGGTGTTGTAAACAACTGAAGATTTGGTGTTAGTCATCAGTAGTTGTAAAACTACTGAAGACATGGTTTTAGCTTCAGTTGTATGAAGTGAAACAGCAGTTGGAGAAACAACTGAAGAGAAAAGTTTCTCATCAGCTGTTGTCGTCAATTCTTAGCTCATCAGCTGTTTCATTCTGACCTCAACACTTATCAGACTGTCTGATTTTTAGACGTTTCATTGGTCATCAGTACTTCTGTTATACTTACATCAGTAGTTGTAACTACATCAGTTCTTTTCAACAGATAGAGTACTTCAGTACTTTTAAGTAATTTAGTCTTCAGTAGTTATGAAAACTACTGAGGATAAAAGAACTTATCAGTACTTATTTGTGACAATAGTATACAAATGCTCATCAGTACTTGTTGACTGAGATCATCAGTAGTTGTCACTTATTCTAGCTGCAGCATACCAAGCCTTAACACTAGGTTTTGGAAAGTTGAACTGTCCAAAGGCTTAGTAAATATGTCTGCAAGCTCATCAGCACTAGGAACAAACTTTGGATCAATCAGACCTTTTTCAAAACAATCCCTAATAAAATGGTGTCTGATCTCAATATGTTTGGTCCTAGAGTGCTGGACTGGATTCTTGACAATACAAAGAGCTGAAGCACTATCCATTAGTAATGGAGTCTTAGTCTCTGTAATGCCATAATCCAATAATTGATTCTGAAGCCAGAGTACCTGAGATGTACAACTTGCAGCAGCAATGTACTCGGCTTCAGCAGTGGATGTAGCAACAGATGTTTGTTTCTTACTCTGCCAAGAAACCAAACAGTTGCCTAGGAATTGACATCCACCAGAAGTTGATTTTCTAGTTAATTTACACCCTGCATAGTCACTATCAGAAAAAGCAACTAATTTGCAAGAGTGCCCAGTGGAATACCAAAGACCTAGAGATTGAGTACCTTGCAGATATCTAAAGATCCTCTTGACTGCAATCAAATGAGACTCTTTAGGAGCAGCCTGAAATCTAGCACAAACACAAGTTGCAAACATAATATCTGGTCTAGAAGCTGTTAAGTACATCAAGGACCCAATCATACATCTGTAAAGTGTTTCATCAACAGCTTTACCTTTCTGATCTGCATCCAGTTGTGTGGTGCTGCACATGGGAGTAGAACAGGGCTTACAGTTTTGTAAATCAAACTTTTCCAAAAGACTCTTTGTGTATTTTGACTGATGAATGAAAGTTCCATCAGCCTTTTGTTTGATTTGCAAACCTAGAAAGAACTGTAATTCTCCCATGGCACTCATTTCGAATTTTTGTTGCATCAACTTTGTAAATGCATCACACAACTGTGGATCAGAGGATGCAAAAATAATATCATCAACATAAATTTGAACAAGGAGCTTATGCTGACCCACTTTCTTAATGAACAAAGTTTTATCTATGGAGCCTCTAGTGAAATTATTCTGAAGAAGAAAATTTGACAGTGTTTCATACCAGGCTCTAGGAGCTTGTTTCAACCCATAAAGAGCCTTATCAAGTTTATACACCCAATCAGGATGTTTATTATCCTCAAAACCTGGTGGTTGACACACATAAACCTCTTCTTTTATTTTACCATATAAAAATGCACTTTTGACATCCATTTGAAAAACTTTAAGATTGTGGAATGCAGCATAGGCTAAGAACAATCTAATTGCCTCCATCTGGCTACAGGGGCAAAGGTTTCATCATAATCAATACCTTCTTCTTGTGAAAACCCCTGGACAACCAGTCTGGCCTTGTTCTTGACAATTTGCCCATTTCATCTGTTTTATTCCTAAACACCCATTTAGTGCCTATTGCACACTTACCTGGGGGTAGAGGAACCAGTTCCCACACTTGCTGCTTTTTGAACTGAAGAAGCTCAAGCTGCATGGCATCAACCCATCCATTGTCTCTTAATGCAATATGATAGTTCTTTGGCTCTTGCTGACTGATGAAGAGAGCATAGAAGCAGAAGTTGGACAATTGACTTCTAGTTGAGACACCAGCATTGATATCACCAATGATTTGAGACATTGGGTGATTCTTCAGCTCTTGGTACACTATGAGATCTGTGCAAGTGTTTGTAGCACGCTCAGCAGCAACAGATGTTGATCCAGATTCTTGAAACCAAGTATTAGATGGCAAGTCAAATGAAGTAGAGGATTCAAAAATCTCATCAGCATTTGTTGTGGATGGTGCTACTGAAGCTACAGGAACATCAAGTTTAGTAGACTCAGGCAGTTGATCACTAAACTTGAATAGGTGAGTACTGGGATCATCATCAACATCAGTACCACCAGATGGATGACTAGCTGCAGAAGGTGATGAATTCACATGATCTGCAACAGCTGGAGGCTGATAAGGAACATATTGCAGTATGTCCAGATCAAACAACTCCACAGGGTTTTGTGGAATTTTGTCCTTAGGGGATTCATTGAACTTCACATGCAAGGTTTCTTCAACCATCTTTGTTCTGCAGTTGAACACTCTGTAAGCCTTGCAAGTGGATGAATACCCAACAAAATACCCTGCATCCACCTTAGAATCAAACTTTTGGAGTTGATCCTTTGTGTTGAGAATGTAACAAGGACACCCAAATGCTCTGAAGAATGAAATTAGAGGAGCCAATGATGTAGAACTTCATAAGGAGTCTTCATCAACCTCTGATTCACTAAAGCTCTATTTTGCACATAGCATGCTGTGTTGACAGCTTCAGCCCAAAAGGTCAGTGGCAAACCAGAGTCAGCCAACATGGACCTTGCAGCTTCAATTAGGGTCCTGTTCTTTCTCTCCACTACTCCATTTTGTTCTGGAGTCCTTGGGATGCTATACTGCCTCTTGATTCCTTTTGAAAGGTAGAAATCATCAAGTGTATGGTTTCTAAATTCAGTTCCATTATCACTTCTTATACACTTGACTGATAGGGAATACTGCTTCTCAACATACAACACAAAGTTAATAATTGTCTGAGCAGCCTCATCCTTTGAATGCAAGAAGAAGGTCCATACAAATCTGGAGTAATCATCCACAATTACCAGACAGTATTTCTTCTTTGCCATGCTCATTACTCTCACAGGACCAAAGAGATCCATGTGCAGTAATTGCAAGCAGGCAGTGGACTTTGGTTCTTCTATAGGAGGGAATGAAACTTTGTGTTGTTTTCCTTTTAAACAAGCAGTGCAGGTTTCATCACAGTGGAACTCCTTTATTGGTAGACCTCTCACTAAACTATTGTGGATCAGCTGATTCATGTTTTTGAGATTAACATGACCCAGCCTTCTATGCCACAGTTTAGATTCCTGAGGAGAGGCCTTGGAGAACAGGCAAGGATGACCTTTTAAATCAATCTTCTTTGACAAATCCAAGGCATATACTCTTCCTATCCTGTTGGCCTTCAGGAGAGTATGTTCATCCAATACCTTGTCAATCAGCCTCAGAACTTTGGAAGACAGAATCCGGCAGTTCTGGCTTGTGAAAAGTGCAACATGCCCTTTATCACACATCTGACTGACACTCAGTAGATTATACTTGAGATTCTCCACATGGTTAACATCATCAAATCTGATTTCTCCATTTGACACAAATCCTTTCCCGATGATGTAACCCTTAGCATCATTTCCAAATGAGACAAATCCCTTCTTTCCTTGAGAGTAGTCATTAAGAAGAGAACTGCTCCCAGTCATATGCATAGATCCTCCACTGTCTACATACCAGATGCTTCTTTGGCATGCTGAAGAACCCTGCATTTATCATAAGAAACTAGTTAGCTTTAGAGACCCAAACCTTTTTGGTTTTGGGTCTGTTTTCATCAACAGATTTAACCATAACTTGTTTCTCATGATTAACAGCTGATGAAGGTGGAGATGGTGCTGAAATGGATTTCTTAGATTTGGGCTTGGATTTCCTTTTCAGTGGTTTGATCACAGGTGCATCTAGTTGGTTAACTCTCCCCAACAAATGCTGAACCATCATAACAAGTTGTGTCTGATTTGTTGCTAAAGCCTTCAGCTCATTTGACACATCAGTACTTGTTTTTGATGAGTTCCTGTGACCCACCATTTCCTCCTTCTTGAAATTCACAGACTTAGTCTGATGTTTATCATGAGGAACACTATCAGCTGTTTTCTGAAAACCCCATCCTTCTTTTTGGATTTTGGCGAGGCCTTGGGTTTATCAGTTTGAGATGACTGTGGTACAAACTTGGTCTCAAACTCATTTTTCATTTTATTAATCTCTTCTTTAATGAGCTTATCTCTGTTGAGTTTGGAACCCTTTTTGTACCAGCATTCATCAGATAGATGATTGAATTTACCACATATTTCACATGGCTTATTCTTCATCTTGGATTGATCAACTGCTGAAGTGGAAACTACTGAAGGTGTGATCTTCAGTACTTTCCTCCTTTCAGTACTTGTGTTAAGTACTGAAGGATCGGTAACAACTGAAGACTTGTTCTTCAGCTGTTCTCTATCCGTCCTGAAAGACCGTATGATAGATTCCTCAGCAGTTGTTAATCCTTTTATTTCAGCAGATTTGAAATGCTTTTCAGATGTTGTGACTTGCCTTCAGTACTTGGAGTACTTTGAGGGACAACATCTGAATTGCTCAGCTTCATGTGTTTATCAGCATTTAAACCATCAGGCAATTGATTTGCTGAGATCTTAACACTGACTTCATCCTCTGATTTTGTATTATCATTTGAGGATGAATCACATGATGATGTGGTTTGGAAATTACTTTCACCTTCAGATTTTACTATTGATTTTGAAGTAAAATCAGTAGGTGGTGCAGTATGATTGTAACCTATTCCAAACTTCACATTTGAAGCTGTTTGCTTGCTGAGAAGCATTTCAAATCCCTTGCAGGATGTTACCCAGCGGTCACACTCAACTTGGGTAGCTGCAAGTGTCTCTTTGAGACTTCTGTGGTTCTCAAGTATGACCTCTACCTTAGCCTTTTCATCATTAAGTTGGCATTTAAGCTTGTAAATCTCATCATCTTTGTCATTAAGAGCAGACTCATACTCAGCTTTTCTTTTGGAAATAGTTTTCTCAAGCTCAAGATTTTGATTGATTAAATCTACATTTGCCTCTCTAATAGAGACAAAGGCAGCTATGCATGATTCAGAACATAACTTGGCTTTAGCCTCAGAAGATACCTGGGTTACCTGTGAAGATGAGCATCTGAGCAGGAACCCTCAGTAGACTCCAGGGCCATGAGAGCAAGATTCCCAAAAGGATGTTCACCACCATGTTGACCAGCACCAGCAGATAATTGCTCATTGAAACCAGAAAGATCATCTGGTAAGCTGCTCCAGTCAACAACTCCTGGTGTGAAGAAGCTGTGATGAGGTTGAGATTGTGATGGAGATGGTTGAGGCTTAGGTAGGGCTTGAGGTTGTTGTGCTATAGGGACATGAACTGGATTTGGCTGTGGCATGTAATAGCAGGGATAAGATATGGCATTGGACCCTGAGGGACAAAGTATGCAGGAGATTGAGGTTGTGAGTGATGACCAGAACTAGCAGGATGTTGCCCTTTGTTTTGTGAACTATTGCTTGGAAAGGTCACAAAGGGTGTAGAGGAGTTAGATCCAGTTGATCTACACTCTCTTGCAAAGTGCCCAAGCCTGTGGCATTTGTGACACCTCAACTTACTCTTGTCAAAACCAACTTTGGTTTTGCCAGAGAGTCCTGGAAATTTCCTACCAGTTCTCTTGTAGAACTTTTGAGATCTGATATTGATCAAGGCCATTTGGCTCAAAATATCCATCTCTTCTAAATCATCATCAGCAATACCCATCAAATCATCCATGATAAAGCATAAATTATCACTATTACACCCAGAATGACTGTCAACACCAACAAATGCATGATCAGAACTGTTTGAAGAAAATCTATATGCTCATCATAATGGCTTTCTGATCCAGCATATTCTGACTCATGACCGACCAAGGCAGTGTTCCCTGGTACAAAGTCATCAGTGAGCTTTCCTGATGATGCCAGTTTCCTTTTCTGCTCTATCTCTCTTTCAAATGTAAGCAGTTTCCCATGGAGTTGGGTGAGAGATAGGCTATCCAGATTTGCACTGGAGCGTAGGACAATGGTGTATGTGTCCCATCTCTCAGGCAGTGATCTGAGGAATTGTTGTTCATCTGGCTGTTAGTATACTCATGCTTGACCATTTTCAGCTCAGAGATCAAGCAGGAGAAACGCTCAAACTGTTGAGTCAGTGTCTCACCCTTCCTATGAGAGAATGTCTCATATTGTTGGGCGAGGATTTCTCTGTTGTTTGCTAAGACCTCATCAGTTCCTCCGAATTGTTCCTTCAAAGCATTCCAGAGGTCATGAGCAGTTTCATGATGCATAAGCCCAGAATAGATTTCATTAGGCAGTGCCATGGCCAGAATTCCATGGGCTTTAGCATCAATCTCAAACAGTTTACGATCTTCATCTGAGTATTGCTCCTTCTTCTTCGGAACCATTTGGTTGGTCTCCGGATTGTTCACCATAGGCTTGTGTGGACCGTGAACCACAGATGTCCAACAACCTGAACTGTTAACAGACAGGTGATGGAGCATTCTTCGTTGCCATATGTTATACTCACTCCTAACCAGCATCGGAGGCTTGGTTGAGGAGCCAGTATTGTGAGGGTCATTAGAAGGAGTAGTCATTCTCAATTCAAACCAATTCAATCAAGTTTCAAAAGATTTAGCACAAAACACAACAAACTCAATATGAACCAAGAAGAAACTCAAATTGACTAACCAGAAGCAGCAAAAGACCAATCTCTATAACCAATTCTTGCAAATATGCTAATTCGATCAAACTTTAGATATCGAAATAGCAGTTTCAATGATCAATTGTTAAACCGATCAATGATTAACCTGCTCTGATACCATTTGTCAGGATCAGTGATCTCAAGTTTGATCAATTAGAGTTGAATCGCAGCGGAATTAGAACAAGAATTAGACAAATATTTCAAGAACACAATAGATATTCGATGGAACAGTACACGGTTATAGAGAAAGAGGGTTTTCTGCAAAATGGATAATATCATTCATGCACACATGCTTTGGTATGGCGGCTGCTAAGCTTTTCTAAGTTTGCTATAGCTGCTTACTTACAATTAGGTCAACATTCCTTATATAGAGGAATGTGACGTCTGCTGATGTCACTTGATAGTGACATCTAACAGAATTATTACAAACAACTGAAAGTAAGCAAACTACTGAGAATGTTCACAATAACTGAGAACATCTCAGAGTATACTAAGTACAAGATGAAACTAAAACTACTGAAACTACAAGTACTGATTACAAGAAACATAAAACTACTGAAAGGAAACCATCACAACTACTGAAGAGGTCTTCTTCAGCTGTTGTGACAACATCTGAAACTTGGTCTTCAGTCTTTGTCTTCAGTTCTTTAGCTTCAGACTTTGTCTTCAGCTCTTTCACTTCAGACTTTGTCTTCAGCTCTTTCGCTTCAGACTTTGTCTTCAGACCTTGTTATCAGTTGATGTCTTCAGCTGTTGCAGACTACTTCAGTTGTTGTAATGTCCGTGGGACTTAAAGGTTTTTCTGATCAGGCTCATTGGTTCTTTTGGTCCAACATTAATTGATCTAGATCAATGAGCACGAGGCTCTAGTGCCACTTGTGAATCCAAGAATCAAAATAGAAATTATCAGTTTGATTTAGCAAATAAAGATCGTGGAATTATCAATACTTGTTGTTTAATTAATTATTTATGAAATTAAAATCGATAAAGAGCAGATGAAACAAATTTAAAACAAAATAAAATAATGCAACAAAAAGATTGCTTTCAATTGATTTTCATTGACGATGAATTGATTTCAATGATATTGATGCTTGGATGATATGATAATCTCCTATGATGTTCTTACTCTTCTTGTGATTGCTATCTTGCTATATTGATCGATTGATATCGTTTCTATGATATATGATTCTCTATTTGTGTATCGATATATCTCAATCTCTACCTAAATGAGTGCACCCATACCTTATATTTATAGGCAAAGGGATTCACTTTAAAAATTACAAAGATATTCTTAATGTGACGTGGAATATTTGCTTCTGATAGATTAACTTGTTGACTTTGTGTTGAGTACTTGATGAAATGAGATTATACAAGTATTTTGTTCTTTCGTAGGAGTTGAACTTCCATAGGAGTTGAACTTCAGTAGGAGTTGGTTCTTTGTTCTTGAACATCATCTTCAGGAGCAAACTTCCTTCTTCCGTAGTAGCATCAACTTGATCTCTGAACTTATTCTTCAGTACATGTGCTTTTGCTTCTGCAGGAGATCCACTGATGCATATTGACTTGTTCATTTATGCTCCGTAGAACATCTATGGAAGAAAAAACTTGTTACTCTGCAGATAGTTCTTGCACTTGGTTGATTTTTCAAATTGACCAATTATGATGTTTCCTGTAATTACATAAAATCAACACAAATAATAATTGGGTTAACATATATATCTTGCATTACACAGTGATAAAGAATTACAGATGTTCATTACAAGAGATTACAAATCATCTAAACCTATACAAAACATCTAGAACTAACTATTAGCCTTTAAGTGTATTCCTTACAAACTCCTCCTAGGTTGATACTACCAAAACTAAAGAGACCTTTGAGTCTTGATCTTCAACTATTGATAGTCCTTATTAGAATCAAGACCATTCCTTTTATCATTAGTTGGTCAGGATTGCTCAAACTCTTAACATGTTTTGCTAGAAGTAAATGTCTTGACCTCCTTGATCTCTATTGACATACCATCAGTCTAGTCTAGTAGCAAACACCCATGACAAGATGGGTCTCTCAGTAGCAAGAGGCTCTACTATGAGTGAACTTTGTTGAGTAGCCTCTTCTGGAGCACCCTCAGGATGTCTTGACCCATTCTGAGGTGCAGAGGTGGATGCCTTGGACTTCTTCTTCTTCTTCTTCTTCTTGTCCCTTCTTATGGCCATCCTTTTCCTCTTTCTATACTTTAACTGAGAGGATCGCCTACAGTACCAGATTGTTCTTGTTTGTCCTTCTCAGTTGGGTCCTTTTCCTTTATAGGTTCAGAAGGAGAAGGATCGGAACCCTATTGTGGATCAGAAGATGAAGCTGGCTATTATGCAGCACTAGGTCCAAGTTGTGTTGTCTCCTAGGGTTCAACCTTGACCTCAGCTTCAGGTGCAGCCTGACTTGGTGGAGAATACAAGTCACCAACTCACTCCTTTGATCTTCTGCTTGATCACTCTAATGTGCTTATCCATATTTTGTCTATCGGAAGAGTTCTTCAGGTTTGCTTTCCTTGCAGCCTCTTCCCTCCTTCCATAGATTACATACAGCCAATGTATTCATATGATAAGGGAAGAAGGACTACTGCCGGATAGAGACCTATGGCACTCAGGTAGGTTATCATGTTTGCTTGTCTTGTTACCTACCTACTTGAGTTTGTTGCTTAGTAGCCTCAACCTCTGCCTCAGGGCTTTCCTGAACTGGGGAGAGGGTAGGAGCTTTGTAGATTCTTTTTCTCCTTCTTTCTTCTTTGATCTTGAGGAGTAATTCTGCATCCTCAGCTTCCTTCCTCTCTTTTGACACTTCCATGTCAGCCAGTTCATTTAGTTCATCTAAGGGGAGAGAGTAGAGTTCATCAATATTGTAGTTCATGGACCCTAAATAGTTAACTTTGGCTGCCCTTACCTTATCATCATGAGTGCTTGGCTTGGGGGCAACCCTGATAGTAGCATCCATGAAGCCAGGAGTCCCACTTGAACTCTCTCCCCTTGCCTTCCTCTTCCTCTCTCTCTTCTCCTCCTCATTCTCCTCAGAGGTCATTTTCCTCTTCCCTTTGTCACTCATAGGCCTGTGCGACTTAGGGTGGAGAGAGCTTTGGCCTTTATTGCTTGGTGCTGCACTTGAGCTTTAGCCAGAGAGAGGCAGTGAGACACCTTCACCAGCTTGTGCCTCACTAAGGTTTATGGGTGTTAAAGTAGTTCCTGTCTCAAGGTTCACAGGCTCAACTACTGGGCCTTCAACAAAGTTTTCCCCTTTGAAGCTAATCTTAGGGTCCATCTTAGCATCTAGTTGACCAACTATCTTATCTATTTGCCTCTGTCTATATAATTGGTTCTCAGCTTGAACTCTTCAACCACCCTATGTTGAATCATATCAGCTAACCTTGCAGCTTGTATATTTTGACTTGGGTTGGCAATTAGGAGGTCAACTAAATAGGATCTCTCATAGGTGATTTAGGAGAACTCATCTCTCCTTGAGCAGGGGTGGAGAAGAGAGACTTATGTGTTCAGTGAAACGTATATCCTCATCATCATAGAATTCTAGGTTGGGGATTGGTTGGTTGAGGTCTAAAGGCTGGGGATGGTAGCTTTCTCCTAAAGGTTGATCACAAGAGTTTTGAGACTCAGAGTGAATGCTTAGGGCCCATCAGGCTGAGCATGAGTGTTGGAATCAACAAGTGCATTAAAAGGATAATGCTTGCCATAATCAAACATAATGTGTTCTAACATTCAAACAATCATTAACCTACACATTAGCATCATTAACATTTATAACATACACTAATTATTGTTTAAATTTCTTTTTCAGGTTTGTAGATAAAAGAAATTTTGACAAGTGTCGGCAGCGGATGAAGAACAACTTTCAAGTATCTACAGCAGATGAACAACTCACACAACGGATGACCAAAGTCCGCAGCTGATGAACAGTCCACAGCGGATGTTCAAGCCACACCGGATGAACACTCCACAACGGACAACTAACATGACAAACATACAACAGGTGTTCATAGCGGACAGCATCCAAGACACAGCGGACAACTTATTAAACATCCATAGCGGACGACTAAGCATCCACAGCGGACAGTCTTCCATCCACAGCAGATTACTTAGACTTAGGCTTTGTAATTTTCGTTTACATAAGAGTACTTTTGTAATTTTAGATAGCTATCTGTATAGGCTATAAATAGCATAATACCCTAATCCTTTGTAAGCTTTTGAACATTCAATACAAATAAGTAGTTTATTATTATCATTCGGGCATTCAACCAGTAGCAATCACACAATCATACACACACACACACACACACACAATGATATCATATCTCTGATCATGGGTTTCAGCACCATAATTATTGATTGTTGAATAAAATATAACAATCTGTTGTTATATTTGTTTGAGAGATTTGAAAAGATCCATGGGGGAATGCATCCTTTGATTTGGATTTCATCAGGTGGTATTAGAGCCTTGGCTCAAATCAAACAACTGATTTTTGATCCTCTCATTCAACAACATGATATCCGTGGTTCATTGGCTTCATAACATACCTTTTGAGCTTGAAATCAACACACATTCTTCTTCTACATCATACATTCAACAAACGTTCAAAAACATGAGTTAATTATCTGTTTTCATTCATTTTAAAGAAGATTCTGTGTTTTTCTTGCTAATAAAGCTCTAAACATCATTCATACATGATTTTCGAACGTGTTGATCACAAAACTCTCTAAAACCTCATTGGTTTCTAGGGATTTTTGGATAAACAGTACACGGGTATTATTCTATCCAGTTTTCATCAAACAAACACTCATTTGAATACTTTGAATCCATTCATTGTATTTAAACATCATATTTGGGTTGTTCTAGACTTAAATCAGGCAATTAATCTTCTTCAAACGACAAACCGATTGTTGTTTTGTTGAAATTGTTACAGCCGCCAACAAACCCTAGGTTAAACCCTAATTTTTGTTCATTCAAACCTTCATAATCTCTGGTGATTGTGTTGGTTCCTCATAAAAAAATCAAAGAAGAAACACATTCTTTTTTTGAATTTTTCTAAAAAAGTCACTTTTTGATTCGAAAAAGTTAACTTTTTAAACAACATATTTGTTTTTAGGGTTTTGACTTTTTGACCGGATTCATTAAAAGGGTTTTGACTATCTTGACTGAGTGTGACATCTTTAACAGAATATTCCTTATTTCACCGAGACTTCACAGTGATTTAACCTAGGAGATAAATTAATTAATTATAAATTAATTAATTTCCTTTATCCGGTAATCAATTAAAAGTGACCAAAACATCAAACAAATCCTAGTGACTTTAGGATGAAAACAAATGTAGCACCAAGCTAAATAATCAAAATAAATTTGACTTAAACCGTTAAGTTAAAATTTAACAAACATGTCTGATGAAATTTCAGGATCAAACAGTGGTCTCAAACCACCAAGACTCAAGAACAAAGCAGAATTCAAACAATGTAAAATTATGTTCAGAAATTGGATTATTTTCCAAGACCCGGACCAATGGACATCCATAACCGAGGGACCATTCATACCATTGACTCTTGGGCCTAACTATAACATACAGAAGCCAGTAAGTCTGAAAAGTGTAGCTGGTGATGACCTTAAGAAGGTCAAAACATACATGAAAGCATACAATATATTGGCAATGACTTTGCCATTTGAAATTTTGGCACGAGTTAAAATTTCAAAACTGCTCATGAACTCTAGAAGGTACTTCACACCATGTGTGAAGAAAGTGAGGAGATAATGTAAATCAAAAAGGAGAAATTAAGGACCCAATATGAAACTTTCTAGTATGTTTAAGGAGAATCCATACCACAACAACTCCACAGATTTGTTCAACTGGTCAATGAGATGATAGTTTATGGTCTCAAATATGAACCAGTGGAGATCACCAAAAAGATGTTGCATACACTACCTGATAGCTGGACTCAATCAGTCTCATTAATGAAAGCAACATTGGATCTTGAAGCATTATCTCTAGATGCTCTAGTGGCCAAAGTAGAGGCACTAGAACTAGATGAAAGATCCAGCAATAATAGTACAATCAGACATGTGGAATCATACAAGCTCAAGGAACTTCAACAAACAATGCATTTTTGACATGCACTGGAGAAGATGAAAATGACGAATTTCTAGATTCAAGTGAAACCTCCTTCTTCTTTGCTCATGAACCATCCAACAACAAACAAAAGTCTAAAAAGACTGGTGTTCATGCTTCCCACGAAGCTACACCCCAAAGCAAACAAAATCCTCACACTTCCAGCTCCAGCAAACAACAACAACCAAAGACTCACAACATACATAAGTTTGAGAAACCCATGGATGCTCTCACAATCATTCTACAGAGGGAAGAGTAGAAGGCAGCCTATGCAGCCTTCTCAACAAGCTTTGAAGCATACTTGGGTGCAAATCTCACACCATCTCAATTCATCCAACAAGACCTGGATGAATTGCCACCAGACATGGTTGAAGAAATGGATCTTCAGTGGTCCATGGCAATGATTGCCTATAGATCAAAAAGGTTTCTCCAAAGAAACAGAGGGTTGAGCATGGACAAAAAACCAAAATTGGTTTTTATAAGACAAAGGTGATATGCTACAACTGTCAACTGTATGGACATTTCTCCAGAGAATGCCAACAGCCAAGAGTTGACTGAAACAACAATCAAACACAAGCATCAAGGAGCTACCAATCAAAAAGACAAATCCGACCTCCTATCAGCATTCCAGCTGCACCAACCCCACCTCAAATCACACACTATAGTCCAAATCAACACTCAAAATCATATGCAATGATTATCAAACAAGATGGTGAGTGTGGTTGTAGTATGTACGAGGCTGTGATCCAATCTCCTGATCATGCCCTTATCGTAAAAATAGAAGATAAGATTTCAGAAATCCCAAAAGAGGGACATCAACGAAGGCCTGACAACATCTGGTATGTTGTCAGTGGATGTTCCCGACAGATGACTAGCAATTGTTCCCTCCTTCGGGATTTTAAAAGCAAACATGGAGGAAATGTAGCCTTTGGAGGAGATAAGACAGGTGGAAAGATAACTAGTGAAGGAACAGTATCAAATGGGTTGATCAGCTTTGAAAATGTCAACCACTACACCAACCTCCATTTCAATCTTCTCAGTGTATCCCAAATATGTGATAAAGGATATGCCACCTTATTTGACTCCAACAACTATTACATTCTCAAGACTGGTTTTTAAATACCTAAAGATTGTATCCTTTTGATAACACCCCATTATAACAACACATACATTGTTGATATGAACACTGTTTTAGCATCAACCCTTGAAACATGTTTACTATCAAAAGCATTAGAAGATGTTTCCCAATTATGGCACAGACTATTGGGACACTCAAATTATAATAGAATGAATCAACTTGTAAAAGGTGACTTAGTAATAGGTTTACCATAAAAAGAATTCTTGTGTATAGACCACTGCACTACATGTTTGAAAGGTAATGAACTTAGAGTGTCCTATAAGTGAAAATTGGTAAACTCTAACAACACACCACTCAAATTGCTTCACATGGACCTTTTTGGCCCAACAAACATCCTAAGCATAGGAAAGAAGCGATACTGTCTTGTGATAGTAGATGATTACTCATTATTCACTTGGGTTTTCTTTCTACTGCACAAGTCAGAAACATCAGAAATCATCAAATCCTTCATCACTAAAATTGAGAATCACTTAGATCTTAAAGTTAAATCTTTAAGAAATGATAATGGTACTGAATTTAAAAATGACTCTATTTCTTCTTTTTGTGTAGAGAAAGGAATTAGTCATCAATTCACTGTAGCAAGGACTCCTCAGCAGAATGGAGTTGCTGAAGGAGAAACAAAACATTGATAGAAGCTGCTAGATCTATGCTAGCTGACTCTCTATTACCCATATCCTTTTGGGCTGAAGCAATCAATACCGCTTGCTACATAAAAAACAGAACATTAATAATCAAAGACCATTCCAAAACACCATATGAATTAATGTTTAAAAGAAAACATTTCATTGGATTTCTTAAAGCTTTTGGATGTTCTATCTCAATATTAAACACTAGAGAACAATTATTTATGTTTGCTCCAAAAGCAGATGGCGAATTTCTTGTTGGATACTCCGAAAGCTCAAAAGCTTACCGAGTATACAATCCAAGGCTTAACATAGTGGAAGAAGCAACAGATGTTGTTTTTAATGAACATTCTTTCACTAAGAAAGTCATTGGATCATATTGGTTTTTTGATATTGACTCATTAACAAAATCATTTGATACATCTTACTTTGATGTTTTAGGTACCAAGGATAACAATGAGTATCCAATGGTTCCACCAACAACCATTGATGTTCCTTTAACTGCGGATCCTCCAAGGAGAACAAACATCACTCCTTCTAGTACCATAGTTACCACTCCTCCAAAACAAAACAACATAACACAAGGAACATCACCAAACATACCATCTTCATCAACTCCAGTGACCACTTAACCACAACCAAACAACCAAACAAAGACACATCAACCAGCCATAGTTAAAGAAGATGATGATCATCATTCATTACCTGATACACATCATGAAGATGAAATCTTACATTTCTTTCATGATTCACTACAAACATTAAATGAAATCACACAGCCAGACAATCATACAACAACAAATACCCTTGCCCATCCATCGTCACCTAATCAAACAATCACCAATCCTGATTTAACCATCCCTATTGATCAGATAGAAACAACAAGAGTTCACAAATACGATACTTTAGAAAACATCACAGATGACCTCAATACCAGATTGACACGAAGTCAATCTGACACAACAAACATTTGCTTGTATTCCTGCTTCTTAACCCTAACTGTACCAAAAAACATCACAGAAGCACTCAAAGACAACAGTTGGATAGAAGCAATGCAAGAGGAATTACAACAATTAAAAAAGCAAGAGGTATGGAAGTTGGTTGACCTACCTACAGGTCAATATGCCATTGGCACAAGATGGCTATTCAGAAACAAAGCAGATGACAGAAGGGATTGTCATAAGAAACAAAGCAAGGGTAATTGCCCAAGGATATACTCAAGAGGAAGGCATTGATTATGATGATGTCTTTGCTCATATAGCTAGACTCGAAGCCATGCGAGTGTTCCTTGCATATGCCTCATCCAAAAACTTCATTGTCTTCCAAATGGATGTCAAGTGTGCATTCTTCTATGGAAAGATAGATGAAGAGGTATATGTTGCTCAACCACCAGGGTTTGAAGACCCAAAATTTCCTCACAGAGTCTACAAGTTAGATAAAGCTCTGTACGGTCTTCACCAAGCACCTAGGAAGTGGTATGAAACTTTATCTAAGTTTCTACTATAAAATGGGTATACCCGAGGGAAAATAGATCAGACATTGTTCTTAAAGAGAAAAGAACAAGACTTGTTAGTGGTTCAAGTCTATATGGATGGCTTAAATTTTGGCACCACTAACATCCAACTTTGCAAAGAGTTTGAAACTCTTATGCAATCAAAATTCCAAATCAGCTCAATGGGGTAACTTACCTTCCTCCTTGGTCTTCAAGTTGAAAAATCTGTTGAGGGAATTTTTATCAATCAGAGCAAGTATGTGAACTAGATATTAAAGAAATACAGAAGGAACATCAGTTGATCAAAAGCTCTATAGATCCATGATAGGCTCTGTAATGTACTTAACAGCAAGCAGACCAGACATCATGTATGCAGTTTGCAAATGTGCCAGATACCAAGCAGATCCAAAAGAATCACACATAAATGTTGTAAAGAGAATCTTCAGATACTTAAAAGGCAAACCAGCACTTGGCCTATGGTATCAAAAAGATGGAGATTTCTCTTTATATGCATAATCAGACAGTGATTATGGAGGTTGCAACAACAACAGAAAATCCAATACTGGAGGTTGTTAATTTCTTGGATCAAGATTGATCTCCTGGCAGTGGAAAAAACAAACAAATGTCTATGTGTCAACAGCTGAAGCAGAATACATAGCTGCTTCTGTATGCTATTCTCAAGTGCTTTGGATTCAAAACCAAATGCCTGATTATGGCTTTAATTTTCATAAAACACCCATACACATTGACAATTGTGCTGCCATGTTTATAACTAATAATCCATTTTAACATTCAAAAACAAAACACATGGACATTAGATATCATTTCTAAGAGATTGCTCTGAAAAGGGTCTGATAAAGTTGATAAAGTCCATACAGACAAGCAATTGGCTGACCTGTTTACCAAACCATTTGATTCAAAAATATTTGAATTCTAGTTCAGTCACTTGGTATGATCAACTATGAACCAAACAAGTAATGTTTTCAAAACATTAGTTTTAACCAAGCTTGATTTTGTCAAAGTCCAAGTTTAACATCACACAAGCATCTTTCAAAATCAAGATATCAAACAAACATTCATGTTTTCCAGTTAACAAACAATTTGAATCACACATAACCACTCATGAGAAATGATAGTACACTAGATTATTTCTTCACTTGAGTCATTTTACACTAATCAATACTGACAATACTTTGTTTGATATGTGAATAGGCTCAGCATGGGACACCTAACATCACATACAACAGTGAAGAACTAAATTCTCATGATTGTGTGGTCAGCAACACACATCTTGGTTTATGGTGAGTATTAGTCTAACCAATATAGGTTGCTTGTAAAGTAACTACAATACACCAAGTGAAACAGTTTATAAATTACTCAATCATACAAGTGTCTCCTCTGTTATGAATATCACAAACCTGGGGGTACACTATGGCATTCTTTGTTGTGCTAAGCACAGACCTCAATGACGTACTTCATGATCCAAAAAGATTTCCAAAGAGGAACACATCCATTAAGGATGAACAATCAAAAGAATCACAAAGAGGATCACCTTCCAAAGTGAAGTGAAAAAGAATCCCAATGTGGATCAAACAACATAGATCAAAATCATTTATACTCCAAAGTAGCTAGGTCATAAGTATTGAAAATACTTTCTAGTATATCTTGAGGAGAATTGATCTTAACATACAATCAGATGTGGGGTACATACAATTCATCTTAATACACCCAAAACATGATAATCACACATTGTTTCAATCAATCATTAATAACATGCATGAGTTTAAGTGGATCACAATATCTACAATCAACATTGTATTAGTCTATGTCTATTCTCAAAATCATTTAAATTACTCAGTGAGAATTTAAGACTAGTATGATCTCATGTTATTTGCAAATGAGTCCTTTCCAAATATGAAAATCATTAATTTATTAGTTAGATAAAGTTTCATCTTTCTAAATGTTAATCAAGCAAGCAATCAAATTGGACATTGATAATTTCCATTCAAACACATTCAAATTTTTGTCTTTTTATAACAAGTTTTTATAAATATGCAAAAATTTAGGTGGAGAAAAAGAACATGGAAATATCAAAGGCAGCAGAATATGTGCATAATCACACAAACTTTTAAAATTTGAAAATTTTAAACTTTTTAGTTTTAAATAAAGCCAAGTCAAGCAAGCACCCAAACAGAGCAGTTTGACACACATACATATGTACAATATTGCACAATATTGTTGTGAGTGATTCTTTAACATCCATAGATTGATCATGTTAAAATTCTAAAATTTTAACAAACATTCAAATTTTGAAACATTTCAGATGATTTTATCAAACATGCTTCGGACGAAATTTTTTCAAAATTAGCTTTGGAAGAAAATTTTTTAAAATTAGCTTCGGAAGAAATCATTTCAAAACAAACAAAATTTTAAAATTTGGACAATTGTTGTCACAGTGGACATACAAACATACATCCGTTGTAGCTACAATAACCATCAAACCATGGAAAATACACGAACTGTATATAGCGGACAACACAAACATACATCCGCTATGCACTAGTGAACATACAAGTGTTCACAGCGCATGATGTTGGTAAGACATCCGCTGTGAATACAGTGCCATTCCACAGCGCATGACTAGCATCAGACATACGCTGTAGAAATAGTACAAGTGTACACAACGTATGTACACAGGTAAACATACGCTGTACAACATTATCAACATTCACAGCGCATGACAATAAGTCATCCGGTGTGAATATATCTTGAACACACAAAGTTTACACAACACATGAACAACTACTCATCCGCGGTGTATAACAAAACAAACAAACATAGACCATACAGCGCATGAACAAAATGTTCATCCGCTTTGTGAGCAGGGAACAACACACAGCTTATGACCTTTTTGTCATCTGTTGTAATCACACAAGTGTCCATAGCGCATGACCAAGGAGTCATCCGCTGTGAACATAATTCAAACATTAAAAAAGGTTCACAGCGCATGAGACATGTTCATCTGCTGTGAACAACCAAATAATCATTCAAAGTGTCCATAGCGCATGAATAAATGTTCATCCGCTTTGGAAACTGTGATCATCCATAGCGTATGACTTTTTAGTCATTAGCTATAAAATTTCAAATTTCACCCAAGTGTGAACAACGCATGACCAAATGACCATCCGCTGTGAACATAGTACAACATCCAAGGGGTCCATAGTTACAACTTTGAAATTGTACATCTGACGCACTGTTCACACAGCGCATGTGTATTTCACAGCGAATGATTTAAAATTAAATTTTTAGTTAAACTGTTCAAACAACATATAGATACACTATACACACTGTGGACAGTCATTTTTTCTGTTGTATATATACATCAACACTTGTCAATTTTTCATTCATCACTAGTGTGAGAGCGAAAAATTAAATTTCTGAAATGTTACAAATAGTGTGTTAAACCCTTAAACCCCTGATCATCCAAAACCTAAATTTTATTTGATCTCTCTTCTGATTCATGATCAAATAGGTATAACAACACTATTCTAATCATCAACCAATCATTAACACATCTTGTTCATTGATTCTGATTCAAACATTGCTAGACCTAAGTCGAACAGTGAACCGAAATCAAAACATGAATCTTTTGATGTTTTAAACCAAATCAAACACTGAATATGTGTTAGATGACCTTAGTTGAATGTATTAGGACTGTTGTTTTGATGTAATTTGATTAAGTGTTCATCGGGTTCATGAACAGCCATGATGTTCTTGCCAAAATCATCTAAAAACTGATGTTTGATCTTTGAAAATGTTTAAACTAACTTGAAATATGTTATAACTTAGTAAACATGTTCAAAAGTTTGTAACAAACATGTAAAATCAGCTGATTTGGCATACATTGAACACACCAACATAAAATCAGTCAAACATCAGTGTATAATATGACACAAACAACTCTTTGTGATAAAACAAACACAATGCAAAACAATTTGGATCAAAACAAATTGAACCAAACAAGATTTTCATGACCAAATATAACCAAGCAGTTGATTTTGGATAAGTCAAACCGACTTAGTGGTTAATACCAATCAAACATACACTTTAAACAAGTCACAAGAGCTAAGCATACATAATTCATCATTTCATAAAAATCACAATAGTCTAGTGAACACTTGACAAATATTTCATCATCACACATCATTAACATACAAGATACTAACATTAATCTTTTTCATTGTAGGTATGGCAAACCTAGTGTTTTTCAGAGATCACAACCTTTGTGCTTTTCTCAATGCTGATTCACCCAAATTTGAGAATTATAGAGATATTATTCATGCTCTCAGACAAACATGGATGGTTTATGATATGACAGCAAGGCCAGAGATTTATGAGGATCACATAGTCTAATTCTAGACTCTTGCTCATCTAGAACAGATAAATGGTGAGCTAGTAGTAGTCTCCAAAGTTCATGATCATCAGATTACTATCTCTAAAGAAGTAATTAGGAGAGTATTACAGCTTGGCAATAAAGTTGCTATAGGAGCAGTAGAATTTGATGAAAACTATGTGTTACATGTTTTTCAGGCAAATAGGCTACACTGGTACCATAGACAGGAAACAGATCAAGAAGTCATACATGTGTGTCCAATTTAGATTCCTCATGCACACATACCCAAAGACTATGACAAACAGAAAGACTGGCTGGGATGCCACTTCTCTGAGGAGCTCTTCAGCCATTGCAAGTATCATTGCAAAGAGACCATTCAACTTTGCTGCACAAGTGTTAAATGGGATTTTCTATAACTAAACTAAGGTGAATAACAAGTTTCAGATGTTTCCAAGATTCCTTTAGATGATTATTGATGATCTCCTACCAGACATCCCAAGAGAAGTTGCTATTTTTCAGCCTGATCACTTCAATGAACATGTTTTCACAAGGATCAAGTCAAGTCTATATCATGGAGCTGAAGTGTGTGTTCCTGCTCACATGATTGATCATAACCTCCCTGTACTAGACATTTTCATGAGGATTCTAGGACAAGGTGAACCTCATATGATGTTCCAAAATGTTATTCATCAACAACTAATCATCCAACTAGCCCCAATCATACAAGAAGAGCAAGCTAGACCTGAGCCTGAACCAATCATACATCATCCAATTACACCTGATCCTGAACCAATCATACATCATCCAATTGAACCAGAGCCTAAGCCAATCATATATCATCCTATTGTATCAGAAACAGAACCATTCATTCAATAAGAACAACAAGATGTTCAAGAACAAGAGCATATTCACTTTAAACATTAGTTTCCTTCTCCACATCAAAGCTCAAACTTATTTGATCAGCAAACTTTGTCTTCTTGTTTGAGAGACATTGATGCATCTTTGGAAGAACACACAAGTCAACAAGAAGAAGTTGTCACCTCATCAGCTCAAGAACATGATCTAGAATAGCAAAGCACTGCTGAACCTGTTAAAGGTGAAGAACAGGGCAGTGAGTTACCTACAAAAGAAGAGATTGAATACTCTAAAGTATTTTTATTCACTGAGTATAATAAGCTAATTGAGAAGCCAAACAATAGAGCTAACAAGTTGAAGGAAAAGCTCAAAAACAAAGATGATGAGATAGAGAAGCTCTTTGCAGATCAAAAGGCTCAAAAGTTGATTGTTCAATTACTGGAACAACAACTAAAACAATCAAAGTAAGAAATCAAGGCAAAAGATCAAGATTTTAACAACACCAGATTAGATGCCTATCTAACTGAGTAGATAGATGCCAAAGATTCTAAAATGGATGAATTGAAGAAGATCTATGCTCAAGAAGAAGAGATAAGAAGGCTGGACAAAGAGCTAGAACATACAAACGCTTAGCTGAATTAAAAAGAACAATCAGATGGTCAAGAACATGACCTGAGTGATGACTTTAAAGAATAGATTATAACTCAAGCAGAAGAAACAAGCTCTCAGGAACAACATATAGAATTAGCACTCATTATTCCTGAAGAGTCATACTCTATGGACTAACTATTTAGAGAAGTGAATCCTTTTGAAAACATACACTATTCACCCATCCTCAAACAACATTTCCACACTACAGAAACTCAAACCACTAAAACAAGCATTATGCCTGTAGATCCAGTATCTGAAAAACAAAAGGAGCTAATCAACCAATTTGTTGAATCTCTGAGAGCACAACCCATATCATCCAAAGATCAAACCTCATCATCATCACAGCCTTCCCTGAAAACATATGAAAGAAAGAGAAAGAGGCTGTACCTAGATTCTTTATAGAATGGAAAACAACTGGTTCAAGAACAAGAAGAACCTGAATCACCACCATTAAAGCTATTGAAAGTCAAAGCTGAACCAATGGATGATGAACCCAAACAGATAACATCTAAGGTTGCAACTCTAGAAGAAGGTGAAATTGATCAAACTCATGATCAACAGCCTATAGTCATCTTGAGTGATTCTGATGATGAAGATGAAGATAGAGATGAAGATGTTATGCAAAACATACATGAACTCTTCCCAGATGATCCAGAAACTTTAATAGGAATTGAGTTAACAGCTAGAGGATTTCCTTATGAATCATTCATACATCTTAACCTCTCAAAGGTTAAGGACTTGTCAAAGACTTTCAAGAAGTCATGAAACATGAACAACAACAAACATACAAAAGATATAAGGAAATTAAAGATCAAAAAGAATTTCAAAAGAATATTCCAAAGGATCCTCAAATAGAAAAAATGAGCTACTCCTAGGTGAAAAGCTGGCTGAGTCACACAAGAATACCATACAGGTCATATGCTGGCTGATCTTTATATCAGATGAAAGACATGGCAAGAGAGATCTACAAGAACATGTTGGCCAATGCATAAAGCCACAGATCTCTAGACCACATCTAGCCTCATCTCTATCAACCTATCATCAAGCTCCACCTGAGCTTTATCCTATAGAAGAGCCTAGGCAATTCATGCCTCATAGGCTATGGCCAGAAGGAAATCAGGTGAGAGAGATGATCAATGCAAACACGAACTTTGTAAAGTTGTATGACAAAATCACTCTAACAGCATCTGCTGATGAGAGAAAGATTGTAGCATGGAAATATGATGAAATCTGGGATACTATATTTATAAAGAGTGTATCTGGACTTGTCCAATACTTATCATACATATCCCAACTGGGATCATTAAGCTATGAAGACAGATTGGACCTGATGCAGTTAAGGATGGTCAATCACATAAAACAATCCCGGGGGAGCAGATTTCTATCATATCTTGAGATCTTATATGAATAGACATCATCATGTGATGTAGTCAAAAGCAGACAGAGAAGATAAGCTTTATTTCGCCAAATTAAGAAGAGAGCAACAGTTAGCAAGCAAACAAAATAATAAAATGAAAGAACAATCATCATCTCATGTTAATAGTGAATTGTTGGTAAGAGTTGGATATCAATTGAGACCATCAGATTTAAAGTTAATCATGAAGAAGATTGATGGTAACCAGTACAATCATCCGATTACCAAGTGGTACTACGATGAAACACATTTTGAATTGGTACTAGAAAGAAAACTAGAAGGGAAAGAAGCACCTGACATAAGGTTGTTTGATCTGGTGGAAATCAAACTCCTTCATCCATCTAATGTATCATTTTTGAAAACCAAGACATTCCCTGCAATTGAAGATATACTATGCAAGGGAGATTACTATTATTTCATACACATGCTAAGAATTTTGGGCACTGTATATGTAAATGCTACACTCAAACAGAGGTTAGAAAACAAATATCAAACATCAACACACCTTGAAGGCATAATAGGTATAAGAATATCAAAATACAACAACCCTGAGATCCTTAAGGGCAATCATATTGTAACCACACTAGTTAGAAACACTGATGTGAAGAGCCTAGACAAATCTACACTTGAACAGTTTGTTCATCTAACAATTGAGAGAAAATATGATGATTAGAAAAGTGCTATTAATTATTTTGTTAAGTATATTGTCAACTGTAGAAATGCACTAAGGATCACTCCACTGTCAGATCAAGTGAAAGAAGCTGAAAAGGATCAAGCAATTAAGAAAAATGTTGAAGAATCCTTGAAAGCCACAGTAGAAGTGTAGAAGAATGTAGAAGAAGCTAGTCCTTCTCATTCCTAAAGGTTTCTAACAAACAAACAAACAAAAACAACAATCATACATATCTAACCATTCAAACAAACAAAACATTCAAACATACATAACAAACCACAAATTCATCAGAACATCAATCATTCATGTAAATCATACATAATCATCAAACATAACAAATAATTAAGCAAATAACTAATCATACAAGGAAACATATACAAATCAGCACATACATTACAATCTGATTACACATGTGTAATCAAAATAACATACAATCATTCAATCATGTAAACATGCATAAAACTAAATCATTTAATCAAACAAACAAGTAACTATTCAATCAGACATGAAATCAATCAAACATACATGTAATCATACAATCATACATGTAACCAAGCAATCAAACATGTAATCAGAATAAACAATCAACATTCAATCATGCATAAGCACATAAACATGCAATCAAATACTATAAGTCAAACACACAATCATAACAATAAGTCTTAACAAACACAAACTCATATCAGTACTAACAAACAAATCATTAATAGGCAAACAGTAAGAGATGGCAACATCATCCTTAGGGGGAGTATTGTTAGACTCAACAAGTGCATTAATAGGATAATGCTTGCCATAATCAAATGTAATGTGTTCTAACATTTAAACAATATTAACTAACACATTAGCATCATTAACATTCATAACATACACTAATTATTGTTTAAATTTCTTTTTTAGGTTTGTAGATAAAAGAAATTTTGACAAGTGTTGGCAGCGGATGAAGAAGTGCCCATAGCGGATGACCAAGTCTATGCCGCAGATGAAGAACAACTTCCAAGTGTCTACAGCGGATGAACAACTCACATAGCGGATGACTAAAGTCCATAGCTGACGAATAGTCAACAGCGTATGTTCAATCCACATCGGATGAACACTCCATAGCGAACAACTAACAAGACAAACATACAACAAGTGCTCATAGCGGACAGCATCTAAGACAGAGCGAACAACTTATTCAACATCCACAGCGGATGACTTAGCATGCATAGCGGATAGTCTATCATCCACAGCGGACGATTTAGACTTAGGATTTAAGTAATTTTTGTTTACATAAGGGTATTTTTATAATTGTAGATAGATATCTGTATAGGCTATAAATAGCATAATATCTTAATCCTTTGTAAGCTTTTGAACATTCAATACAAACAAGCAGTTTATTATTATCATTCAGGCATTCAATCACTAGCAATCACATAAATATACACACACACTCACTGATATCATATCACTGATCATGGGTTTTCGCACCATGATTATTGATTATTGAATAAAATATAACAATCTGTTGTTATATTTGTTTGAAAGATATGAAAAGATCATTGGGGGAATCTATCCTTTGATTTTGATTTCATCAATGAGGAACCTCAACACTGATCATAGAAGTGATGGGAGTGGTCTGCTCCTTAAAAGAAGTAGGAGCTCTAGTGTCCACTTTTTCCTACATGGTTTTTGATTTGGGTGCTCAATCTGAGTAGACTGAGCAAGGGTTCGTTTGGATTTTCTTTGGTAGGTGGCGGCGATTTGTGGCTGTGAGGGTGGTGTAGATGTAGAAGGTGTGGGTTCAACATTGGCTAGTGCAGCCAAGTTGTCATCTTGAACAATGAGCTCTAACATTTTTAGGACCAGGGCTGTTTCTACCCCTGAGAAGCCGACATTGGGCTTTCTCATTGTCTTAATGATGCCAGGTTTCATCTATCCTAGTTTAAGAATATTACCTGTTCCCTTTAACTATGAGCATAGTTCACAGTTAAAAATATATTAAACATATCTAGAGAACATATAATATTCTAAAAAGACCAAGTTACCAAGCAAGTTTGTATAAACAGATTATAAGTACTTGAACTTGACCCGTTGAACCATCCTATGGACTATATAGGATAAGTCCTCAGGAATTTGATCCCAACCTCCATGTTTGTTAAATAGAGAGTGGATTACCACATGGAGGAGGTACTTCCATTGAGATGAGACCTTACCCTATTTTATGGTGTTTACTGAGTAGTCTCCATCATAGCCCATCTACTGGAATGAGTTATTAACAACAAATTTAGGGAAGGACAAATTGCCTTCTTCATCATCCAGCCTTAGATGAGAGTTGGTGGTGGCTGGAGTAATGAATATTATCCTCCCTGCACTGTGGCAGACAGTGCATTCCCACCGTCCAAGATGACCTCTTAGCAGGTCCTCTAGAATTCTAGTAGCTGATCTTCATACAATGGAGGGTCTATTGTAAGGGGGGTGAGGTAGTTGGTTAGAGCTAACAAGCGGCAAACATCTAAGAAACCTAGATATTTCTTAGATGATAACAGAGCAAATTGGTTGTGTTGCCTGTGTAATTGCATAGAAAAATCAAGTTGTTTTCGAGGATTAGGGTTGGCCATTTTGAGTAGCTTTGAAGTGAAGAGAGGTAAGAACAAAGTCGGTTTATGCATGAATTTAGGGTTTGATTTTTTCCAGATGATGGAGAAAGTGAAAGAGGGGGAACCGTTGTATGAATATATATATATATATATATATATATAGTAAGGATTTGAGACAAAGTTAAAGCAAACTAATAAACTTTGAAATTCGGATGTCCGGATGTAGGTCCCACCTCTGAAAAAGTGTCCAAAAAGGTAGTTTTCATGGGAAGTCTAAAATCTTCCGAATGTGTTCGGAAGGTTTGAGAAAACTTCAAAAGTCAATCTGGCTTCAGAAGATATTCCTTATCTTTCCAAGAATTAGCTTTGAAAGAAAATTACTTAAAGTATTTTTAAGTCCTAGATAAATTTTGCTTCGAAAGATATCAAATATCAGAAATTTTATTCAGTGACAGAATAAAGCTTCCGAGACTTAATTGCTTTCCGAAGAAAATAATCCTTCAATACATATAAGTACTTTGTGACAAATATATGCTTCGGAATATATATCAGAATTTCTTCCGAAGGTTAATTTCTCAGAAGTAGTTATTTGGTTTGAAGACATAACTTTCTTCCGACTACAATTTGATGTCTTCTGAAAGAAAACATATTCAAAAAATTTTAACATTTTGAAGGAATATCATTTTGAAAAGTTCCTTCCAAAATAAATAGGGCTTATATGGTGATAATAAGGACAACTTAAGACACACATATTAAAAATAATAGTGAGTTTAGTTTAAGAAATATTTAATCAAAGTTAATCATCCTAATAGCTGATACAAGATATTTGAATCTTTGCTCATAAAAAGCTTTTGTGAACAGATCAGCATATTGTTCATTTGTGTTAAGTTTGACTAGTTTTATCAATTCTTCTCCAAAATTATCTCTAATCAAATGATACCTGATGTTGATGTGCTTTGTCTTTGAGTGTTGTACATGATTCTCTGTAATAGAGATAGTACTGTTGTTGTCTATATGGATAGGAGTCTCCTTAAAGTTGAATCCATAGTCTAGCAACTGATTCTGAATCCAAAGGAGTCGAGCACAGTAGGTTGCAGCACCTATGTATTCAGCTTCAACAGTTGATGCAAACACATAGGATTGTTTCTTGCATTGCCATGAGACTATCCTTCAACCAAGAAATTAACATCCACCAGATGTAGACTTTGCAGTCATATTACAGTCATCATAGTCACTATTTTTATCAGCATACACATTGAAGTCAAAATTCTTAGGATACCAAAGGCCCAGTTTGGGAGCACCTTTAAGATATCAGAGAATTCTCTTGGGGTTGGCTTGACATCTTGCATAAATACTTGTAGCAAACATGATATCATCCTGCTGGCTGTGAGGTACAAAAGAAACCCAATCATAGCCCTATATAGATGTTCATCAACACACTCCCCCTCAAGATCAGGTCCCGGAGAGTGGTTTTTGGCTATGGGTGTTGTAGAAGCCTCTCAAAGATTAACATATAGTCTTTATTGTCTTTATTAATAATTTTGTTATAGTTTAGGGACTTATTTATAAATATATGTTCCTTTTTGTTTTCTTTGATAGTACAAATAGCATATATTATGTATTGTGTAGAAAGACACAAAGACTAGACAAGTGCACCTTAGAATCAGTTAAACGAATTGTAACTGTTCTCTACACTTGTATTTCTATGCTTTCTATCACTGAAAAACTATGATTTTTTTTGAAATGTTTGCATTGATTAGATTACTTGTGTTTGTTTTGATTCAATTGCATCACAATATCATCACAGATCGATCCGTTTTGATCCTATCAAATGGTATCAGAGCTGTTGGTTCAGTGATTTGAGCTTATCGACATTTTGAGCTCTCTGAATCACTTGAATCTATGATTGATATGCAATTTGATCAAATAATTATTGAATTCAGTTGTGTTTCATCAATAGAATAATGATTTTAATCACAATTTCATGTTCAATTCGTTCAAATCTGAGAATTTGACATAAATTTTGTTCGAACATGTTCTTCATATTCGGAATTTATTTCAATTAGGAGATTGAATTGTTGTTGTTGTTTGTTGAAATTGAAGATGAAGGATTGATTATCGACCTATAAACTACCTAATTAGAAGTTTTTAGATCAATTCAACAAGTTTTGAAGATTTTCTGAAGATTTGAGTTCGTTTGAATCTGTTGGATTAGGCGCATTAGGTTAAAACACTACTGAAAATTGGCTAAGTGTATAGGCGCTTGACAACTGTTTAGGCGTTTGAACACTATTTAGGCGTTTTTGGTCTAGGCGTTTGACCACTGTTGAGGCGCATTAGAACTGTTACGGCGTTCTACAACCCAGCGCTTGACACTGTTCAGGCGCATTACAACTGTTCAGGCGCATTATCAGTTGGGCGTTTCAGAATTCTACTAAGGTAGTCCCTTAGGCTTTTTTACATCAAAGTTGGGTGTTTGACAACTGTGTGGGCGCTTCATCACTGTTTAGGCGCATCAACTCAACACTTAGAAATTTTTTCAAAATTTAAAAATCCAAAAATATTTTTAATTCATTGTTTTAATTTAAAAACATAAAAAGAACAACAAAAACAAATCTTTTTCTTAAAAAAAAATTTTAAATGGTCAAATCTGAAGATTCTAAGAACAGAGTTCCTAAGTTGAAGAACAAAGCTGATTTTAAGAACTGGTCTCTTAGATTGAAACATCATCTTAATTCTATTGACACTGACTTGTGAAAGTCAATAGAAAAAGGACCTCATATCCCAATTACATCAGATGGTCCTGATAGAGGTTTTGTCTGCACAAAAGACTCTCCAGAACCTTATCCTGAAGATGGATTACAAGGTGATGATCTAGAAAAGTAAAGAATGACATTAAAGCATATTGATTGATGTGTAAAGGATTACCACTAGAAGTCTTAACTAGACTTTATGGATATCAAACTGGATATACTATGTATAAAGCTTTAAAGATAATATGTGAAGGTGGTAAGGAGATTCAAGATCTCAAGAAGTAGAAACTGAAGATGCAGTTAGAGCTGTTTGAGCATTTATCTGGTGAAACTATAAACCAAATGATGAATAGATTTGTGAAACTTACAACTGAGATGTCAACTGCTAGCATCATAAATGTTGAATCAATAATTCAGGTTTGTTGAGCTTGGATCTTAGGATTCATCATTTTCAGATCCGAAAATTCAAAATTAAAGACGGATGGAAGTGTGTGAATCGAAGAACAAGGACGTGTGTGTAATGTATAATGTTATGATTTCATTGATGTTGAATAACAAATTACAATGAAGAAACATATACAAAGATGGATGAACATCAAACCCACCCAAAGGAGAGAAATTCTCCTTCGGTGGTGATTTACACCATGAAAAACACACACTTAAGAACTACAAGCCACTCACACACTTTGCAATAACCACACATTACAAGTGGCACTAGTTGTTCTATTTATAATGTTATTACATCATGACCTAATTTTGACTTTTCTTGTGGTCTTGATGTTGACTTTGTCTTGTTGACTTTGTCTTGTGTTTGTTTTTGTTCTGTTTATCAACTTGGTCTCTGAACTTGTACAATGAGATCTTCAGTTGGCTTTGATTGTGGTTTGGAAAGATTCAGTTTATCAATTGTTGAACCCAACAAAAAATGATCTCAAAGATCTAAATTTCAGACTTCTCAATGCTCTTTCATCCTCATGGAAACAAACAGTGAGATTGTTGAAGCACACTAAAAAATTCCCTATGGTGCTTGATCTATTGGTTGCCAAAATTGAGTCAGTTGAGATTGATGAAAGCTCAATAAACAATGAAAGAGTAGCATCAATGTCTCAGTACAAATATGTTGCATCTCCAGCTTGCATTGTGGAGAATGCCTTTATGGCAAAGAATGAGAATTCACCAGAAGAAGAGGGTGATCTATTTGTTGGAGTAGGGTTCTTTACAGATTCTTAATATACAAATGCTCCTGCTTATCCAACTCAACCACAACCTCAGTCTCCTCCTAAACCTCAAAACTTTAAACCTCAAACTGAGACTTCATCTTCTAACTCTGCTAAAACTAGCAAAGTTAAAGATGTTATTAACATCCTATTACGGGATGAGGAGTCCAAAACTGCTTTTATGGCTAGTTTTCAAGATTACCAAGGTAGTCATTTAACACAATTAGATATTCTTTTGCAGGACTTATTCGAGATGGATCTAGACGATGTAGAAGAGATGGACTTAAACTGGTAAATAGTGATGATTGCATATAGAACCCAGAAACATTCTTATGTCAACACGAACTACAAGCCAAGTGCTAACAAGACTGTTGGATTTGACAAATCTAAGTGAAGGTGTTTCAACTGCAATAGCTATGGCCACTTCTCACAGGAATGCAAAGCTCCCAGAAACAAAGGAGGGAATGGTCAAGCTAGTTCAAGCAATCAAAGATATCCACAATAGTCTTAGAAGACATTTCGAAAGCCATATCAAAGTCTACCAATGCCTGAACTTAAAGATGAATCTAAATCTTCTGAAGAGCCTAAGAAAGCTCTTGTCGTGAGCATTAAGGATGGATATGACTGGAGTAAGTATGCAGAGCAGTTTACAGCTGACTTAACCTCTAGTTTATCTCTTATTGTAGAGGTTCAAGGTGAAGACTGGACAGAAGACAGTGATCCAAAGGCTAAAGATGACTCTAAAAATGATGAAAAAAAGTATGACTGGAGTGATAAATCTGATCCTAAAGAGGATTCAGAAGAAGTTGCATTAATGGCACAGTCAGATCAACCAAAGGTTTGAAATTTATCTTCAAACTTTGAGACTACTTCACCTAAATATCCTGAAATACCAGCTGAAGCAAGAGAAAAACTATGCACCAAATCTTGCTTTGAACATGTAGAATATTAGCAAACTTATTCATAAAAAAATTGTGAAAAGCTCAAGCAAGAGGAATTAATGCATAATAAACTTAAAAATTACCACAAAATATCAGATGAAAAGATCATTTCTCTACAAACTTCATCGAACAAAACTTTGAAAGAACTAGAAATTGTTTCCAAACAACATGAAGAAATGACTAA
Organism: Flaveria sonorensis; assembly: GCA_025506505.1. Classification (NCBI taxonomy): domain Eukaryota; kingdom Viridiplantae; phylum Streptophyta; class Magnoliopsida; order Asterales; family Asteraceae; genus Flaveria; species Flaveria sonorensis. Next base: position 35,508,834 of record CM046429.1, on the reverse strand, counting down.
GAACTTGGAAGAGGAGAAAATAGCACATGCTGCTACACAAGTTGATCTTGCAAAAGTCAAAAGTTCCAAAACAATTATGGAACAACTGGTAAGTGAATGAAAGGACAAACAAATAGCAGGCTTAGGGTTTACAAACGAACCAATGCCTGAATCTATAACAAACACTTTACCAGAGAACTTCAACATGCATGATCATTCTCCTGAAAATAAAGCTAAACTTAAAGCTTTCCAAAACAAAAACAACAAGATTTCTGATAGTGAAGAATAGAAAACCAATGTTGAAATCTTTGAAGAAAAAGATACTGAAAAGATAAAAAAACGGGCATCCGGTAAAAGTAAAATCATATGAACCACGACTGAAAAGTAAGAAAATATTTGTTCCCAAAGAATCTATTTTGGAAGAAGTGATCATTAAAAATAATAAACAAAACTCCAAAAACAAAGATAAAGCAAAACAAGAAGAAGGAATATCAGAAGATTCAAACTATTATGGTCTAAATAATCCAGAGTTTATTAAATGACAAAAAGATCAGAAATAGAAAGAAACTGAAGAAGAATCTTCACCTGAAGATGTTCAATCTCAAATAAAATCAAGTTCTACAAAATCAAGGAACCAAAGAAGAAAAAGAAAATTGACTAACGCTAAAACTGATCAAAATAAGAGTCAAGAAAATCAGACAAAAACAACAAATCAAGCAACTCAATTTTAACCAATAAACTTTGTGTCTGCTGGTACTTTGAACATGAACTTAATTCAAGAAGTTAAACAAACTCCTAAGAATAAATCAAACTCTGATCTGAAAACAGGTTCAGATTAGAAGTCTTCCGCTGTCATTAAACGATTTGTTTCTAAGGATTCTAAGAATGCAGTTCATGTACAAAAGTCAAAAACAAATATACAATAGAATAAATTGTCAAATCAAAATCAAAATTTTTCAAATCAATAATAAAAGATTAACTTTTCGACGCCTAAATCTAAACAAGGATCAAATGTTGCGTCAACATCAAAAGTTAATAAACAGTTGTTTAAAACACCATAAATGTACTGTGAAATTTGTGACATGTATAATCATAAGACTGCTGAATGTTTTTTTAACAAGTACTGTCACATATGTGATATGAGAAATCACTTAACAGCAGATTGTTACTTTAATAAGTACTGTACATTCTGTGATGAAATGACTCACAATACAGAAAATTGTTACTTTAGAAAGAGTTCGCTAAGGAAAGGATTTGCCAATACACAATTGAGCAAAGGCTATGTTAATCCTCAGTTTAAAAGAAATCAAACCGTTGGTTTTCAAATATTAACTAACCAACCTTACTTAGGCTTGAGATCTTTCAAAACAAATGACACTGTGAGATCAAAACAATACATTCAAGATCAATTCATTCCAAGGTCTGTGAGAATGAATGATAAAAATTTTGAAAATAAATTTTTTTCAAAAATTAGTCATTCAAATGGTATAAATTTTCTTAATAATGATCAAAAGTTTATGAATAATAGAATTGGTAAATTCATTAAAAACAAGTCCGATATGAATAAACTCCATTTTAAACAGTTTACCATTGTTAATAAGTTTGGCAAACCCAAGACCATCTCGGCTTGGGTCGATAACTCAACTTAATTTTCTTTGTCTTGCAGGTACGCCTAAGAAGACCTATCAACACATGGTATGTGGATAGTGGGTGTAGTCGGCACATGACAGGCAATCATGCCTTACTTCAAGAATTTAAGTTAAAAGATGGTACACACGTCGCCTTCGGTGGTGATGCAGAAAGAAAAATCATAGGCGAGGGAACAGTATCTAACGGGATAATAAGCTTTGATAAAGTCAACTACTGCTCACAGTTGAACTTTAATTTGTTAAGTGTTTCCCAAATTTGTGATAAATCGTATTCTGTTCTTTTTGATGATTATTTTTTGCTACATTTTGAAGCCAGGTTTTCAAGATTAGCAAAGACTGGGTGGTTGTTAAAGTTGTTAGGGATCGAGATGTATACAAGCTTGATATGTCTCAAGTTGATCCATCTACAGAAACAACTTTCCTTATTGCTCAAGCATCAAATGACGAAAGTCAGCTTTGGCATAGACGTCTCGGGCATTCTGTTGGGTCTGATAAGGATAGTTTATATTATCAACACAGTCAAAGTCTACAAAGGTCAACGTCACTGTCAAAGTCATCGGAAAAGGCAAACAGACGAGTTCGAAATGAAGAACCGAGACAAGATGTTGAAGAAATAAATGACTAGGAGTTTATTATTAATAAATATATTTTATGTCAAAAAAATATATTTATTTATGTTTAAGTTATTTTTATGTTTTATATGTAATTTCTTTAATTGTCTAAGTCTAGGGGCTTAATATGTCATTAGTGAATATTATCACTATATATAGATTAGTGACAACTAGGTTTTAGAAGAAGCTTGAAGGAGCCATTGATTGAGGGGCTTTAAATTTGTAATATCATTTTAGCAATCAATTCAAATCAAACAAGGGTTTTATTGAATGTTTTTTAGTGTTCTTCATATATTCATCCATTTTATATTTGTTTGATCTAGATTTCACACAAATATCATTGATATCTATGTTATCAGTGGGATTTGTTTGTTTTTATCAATCAAGTGCACTGTTATATCGATCAGAAGGACCAACAATATGGTATCAGAGCCATTGTGCTCTTGATGATTTGAGTTTTTTGTTTGGTTCAAGTTCTAAGTCACTGTTCCATTCATTTGGATGAGTTTGAGCTGATTTCATGCTTAAAAAGGTTGTCCAGATATGTCTGGCGAATTTACAGCTCGTCCAGCGAAATTACAGCATCATTCAGCGAAACTACATAGTTTCACCGGGCGAAACTAGGGTTCCTTCAGCAAAACTAAGTTGTTCTTGGTTTTTGGATCTGGTTTCCTCGTTCCAGCGAAAGTACATGTGTTGAATAAAAGTTCATAGTGTTTGTGTGCCAATCCCAGTGAAATCGCTGCCAAATTGTTCTCTGAACGAAAGTTCAACTAGTTTCATGCGAAATTGCCCTGTAAAACTAGCATTTGTGTGCCATTGCTGGGCGAAACTGCTGCCGAAATTACGAGGGAAATTACAAGCAAACTTGCAAGCGAAATTAGTGAAAATTCAGCGAATTTGTCAGTGAATTTAGTGAAATTTAGCGAAATTAGCCTCTAATCATTTCTAAAATGTCTTCTTCAGAAGAAGCTAATTTCCATAAATCTGATAATCTAATATCAGCATAAAGTCAGTTTGATTCTTTTGCAGCCATGAAAGATGAAAAGATATCTGATTTTGTTGATCGATTTCTGATGGTGGCATGCAATCTTAAGAAGTATGATGACCAGCTGGGGAACCATGAACAAGTCACAAAACTTTTGGACTCTTTTCCACCATAGTGGAGTCCACAAGTTAGGTTCTTGAAAGAAGAAAAAAATTTTGCTGACTACAAACTCTTGGAAGTTATCAACAAGTTGAAGTTATTTGAATTGGATATGAAAAGAAGAGAGTACAATCAATGCATGTATGGAGGTGTATCTTCAAGTACTAAGATCAATATAGAGTTTGAAGAACAAGTGAACCATGCATTGACGGCTGAGGTAGTATGCATTGATGAGGATTCTGTTGAGGGTTTTGATCCTTTCAAAGAATTCAGTTGTGACACTCAAGGTGAGAGTGTTGGTGATGTTGGTGATTATGCAAGTCGGTGTAAAGTTCAAGATGAAGGAAGGCAAGAGGAAGTTGAAGCTGCAGAAGCTAAGAAGTAAGCTGCTGAGGAGGAAGAATACAAAAAGAACACTCCAGTCTGTCAATGTGAAAAAGCCCTAGCTATTGGAAAAGTAGTTATGGGACTTCCTTATGAGGTTGTTCAAGACATGTGTTCTCCTCCCTGCAAAATTCGTTTATTTGGAGTTTATAAAAGTAATAGGTTATTACTGGAAAATGAAAAAGAATTAAATCAAATAAACAAAGAACTTAAAGTCAATGAGTCTAAATATTTTATCAAACTAAGAGAGGTTTTAAAAGAAAATGATCTTTTAAAAAGAAATCTTTTAGAAAAGAATGTCGAGATTAATGTTTTGAGCGAACAAGTCACCTTAGCATAATTTGAGACTAGCAAGCTTAAAACTAAACTTGACAAATGGATAATATCCAGGATGAAACAGAAAGAACTATTCTGTAAGCAAAGGGGAGCAAGAATCAAAATGGGTGTAGGATGTGGTGAAACTTCATATGTTTATCCTCCTCCTAGTACTCATTGTTACTCTCCTATGCCTCAACCTCATCCATCTAATGATTTAATTGAAGCTGCAAATACGAACAGTTTACATGCATGTTTAAGCATCTTTAATCATGGTAAATCATGTTATCGGCCTTCCATCAAAGAAGTTTGCCACTACAGATCTCTGCTCAGCATGTTTAAAAGGAAAGCAACACAGAGCGTCTTATAAGCCCAAGCTGATAAACTCAAATTCCAAACCTCTCCAGATGTTGTACATGGACCTATTCGGACCAACAAATGTTTGGAGTATTGGAAAGAAATCTTATTGTTTAGTTATCATTGATGACTTTACAAGATTTTCTTGGGTTTTCTCTTTGCATGCTAAATCTAAATCGGCTGAATTATTAAAAGAATTCATCATTAAAGTAGAAAATCAATTAGAAAAAAAGTGAAAATAATTAGAAGATGCTAAAATTCCAATCACTTTCTGGGATGAAGCCATATCCATAATGTGTTTTGTGCAAAATCGTTCATTGATTGTGAAAGATAAACAGAAAACTCTTTAGGAGTTGATGTTTGACAGGAAACCTAATATAGATTTTCTTAAATCTTTTGGTTATCCAGTTTTGATTTTAAATTCAAGTGATCGCTAGGAAAATTGGATGCAAAATCTGATGAAGGATTTTTCGTTGGATATTCATCGGTTTCAAAAGCTTTTAGAGTTTATAACTCTAGGACAAATGTTATCCTTAAAACTTTCAACGTTAAATTTCTTGAAAACTCTTTTCCATTAGTTGCAAATGGTCAGGCTTGGTTATTTGATTTAGATTCTTTGTCAAACTCTTTCAATTCTAACTTGTTTGAATCTACAGGTCAGAAGAAGAAAAAAGAAAGAGATCACGGATCATTCAGCGATGATTCTGATTTTGATGATATGGATGACTCAAGCCCAGATTATCCATTTTTCTCTTTTGTGAAAGATCCTATATTTCAGTCTGAAAATCATGATCAATCTCAACAAGCTCAAGAACATTCCTTGTCTGAAAATACCAATGTTTCATAACCTATTCCTAATGATGGTCCTAAAATTATACAACCTGAGTCCGGAACGTCATCGATCTCTAATGATGTAGTGGTTACAGATAATCTTAATTACTTTATCAACTCACCGACTCAAGTTCCTAATTTCAATCCAAATTCTTCGAACTTATTGCATCAGCTTTCTGACATGAACCAATCTAATCTAGATGTTCAAGTTCAAGTGAATGAGATTCCAACATCTCATGTTCACAAGAACCATCCAACATCTCAGATTATCAGTCCATCGAATGAGAGAACGACGAGAAGTCAATTAGAACAAGCAAACCTTTGCTTATACTCGTGTTTTTTTATCTCAAATTGTTCCTAAAAACGTCTTCAAAGCATTAAAGGACAATGGTTGGATTGAGGCAATGCAAGAAGAATTATTACAATTCTGCAAACAGGAAGTATGGAAGCTTGTGGATTTACCTGAAGGAGAAAATGCCATAGGAACAAAATGGTTGTTTAAAAACAAAATAGATGATCGAGGAATTGTTGTTCGCAACAAAGCGAGACTCGTTGCACAAGGTTACACCCAAGAAGAAGGAATAGATTATGATGAAGTATTTGCTCCAGTTGCAAGACTTGAATCAATTCGTGTCTTCCTGGCTTATGCATCATTCATGAAATTCAAGGTGTATCAAATGGACGTTAAAGGTGCTTTCTTGTATGGACCAATCACCGATGATGTGTATGTCAAGCAACCTCCGGGTTTCGAAGATTCAGAATATCCTCATCGTGTGTACAAGCATAGCAAAGCACTGTATGGTCTACATCAAGAGCCTAGAATCTGGTATGAAACATTATCACAACATTTGATTCAACATGGATACACCCGAGGGAAAATCAATCCTATTTTGTTTATTAAGAAGGATGCTGATGATCTCTTATGTGTTCAGGTGTATGTTGATGATATCATATTCGGTTCTACAAATCCAAAGTTGTGCAATGAATTTGAAGAAATAATGAAGTCTCGTCTCCAAATGAGTTCTATGGGGGAAATTAATTTTTTCCTTGGTCTTCAAGTGAAGAAGTCTGCAGATGGAATTTTTAACAACCAAGAGAAATTTGTTGATAAACTCTTGAAGAAATTTAAACTGCAAGATTGTCAATCCATAAGAACTCCAGCTGACGTAAATTCAAAGATTGAACCTGATCCGAAAGGACAATCTGTTGACCAAACTTTATACAGATCTATGATTGAATCTTTGATGTATCTTACTGCATCTAGACATGATATAATGTATGATGTTTGTGTCTGTGCTAGGTATCAATCTAACCCAAAGTAATCTCACTTAATTTCTATTAAACGAATATTCAGGTATCTCAAAAGAAAACCAGCTTTAGGGCTATGGTATCCTTATGAAGGAAACTTCGAGTTACATGGATATACAGACAATGATTATGAGGGATGTTGCCAAGATCATAAATCTACGACGGGTGGTTGTCAGTTTTTAGGTCCCAGATTAGTCTCATGGCAATGTAAGAAACAAACAAATGTCTCTGTTTCAACCAAAGAAGATGAGTACATAGTTGCTTTATCAGGATGTTCTCAAATCCTTTGGTTACAAAACTAACTGCTGGATTACGGGTTCAATTTTCTTAAAACCCCTATTTACATTGATAACGCTGCTGCTATGTTTATTACAGGTAATCCTATTCAGCACTCAAAACAAAACATATCGAAATTCGGTATCATTTTTTCAGAGATAACTCTGAAAAAGGTTTAATCATTTTGATTAAAAAAGCAACTGAAAAATAGTTGGCTGACCTATTTACAAAAGACTTTTTATCAGGTCGATTTGAATATTTGGTCTAATTAATTGGACTTATTAATCATATTTAAAAACTGGTTTTGAGTTTAATTCAGTTGTTTGAGTCATTTAAAATGATGAGAACCTTCCCTTAGCTTAATCTAAATATAGAAAAATTGTCAAAGTTAACTGCCTGATTGTATATATTGTATGTATATGTTCAATAGAAAATGAAAAAGCAAATACAAAAATAGAAAATTGCAAAATCAAATAGAAAAATATAAAACAAAAACACAAAAATAGAGTTTTTCTTGTTAGTTAAGTGTTTAGGACTGAATCTGTTTTTGTAATTTATGAGAAATGATAGATACATTAGTTATCATCAGTTGCATACTTCACTCGCTTCTAAAGTCTGACGTGATCAGATATGATGTGCAGGTAAACTCATGCAATTATACTGAAAAAGTAAATTCTTGTGATCAAACTAAATCACTCATGCATTGATGTTTGTCCCTTTTAGTACCAATGCGTAGTGTTGACTTCTCAAATTGATTGCTTGTTAAGTCATAATCCCACACTTGGTGGCGATATGAATAACCATTGAGCTCTAATAATTTAAAGCATCTATTCACTTCTCTGTTATGAGTCATCATAGACCTGAAGTGACGAGATATCCTTTGTTGTAAGTAATTACAGACCTGGATATTCTCACTTGATGTAAAAGATGTCAATGTGCACAATCTAAACATGAGATCTGGTTATAAGTATATGTCAGGTTAACAAGTTGAGAAAGGTGATTTCTGGCAGATCTTTATGAGCGTTGAACTCTCTAAGTCTAAGTGTGACTTACATAATGTCATATCTAATCGTACCTTAATCAATCCAAGAATTGAAAAAGTAAGTGTGATGAGTATCTTGCCAAAAGCACTAATTTTCTGTCCTTAGATCTAGTATCTCCTTTACTGCAGAAATGCTGACCTAGAACACACTTGATCAGGATTTAATCACTGTCTATGACTATCCATCATTTTTTTTATTTTAATGTGCTGATCTAAACTAATATGATCTCACTGCAACATGTGATTCAATTGTATATAGTATATTTTTATTCTGCTTTAATTTTTATTTTTTGCATGATTTCATGTGTGCAGGCATGTTGATAATGATTAGTTTTCTCTTCTTACAAAATCAAAGAAACTTTTAAGTTTGTAAAACTTAAAAGTTTAGGGAAAGTAAAAATGAAAAAGAGAAAATAATTGATTTTCAAAAAGTGAAAAATAAAAAATAAAGTGTTTTGGATGAAACGATGAAACTGAAATTTCAAGCATATGTGTGTTTGACATGATGTAAAAATGAACCTGTAAATCATTTAAAAATGTAAAAGCTTCTTGCAATATTTTAATATGAGAATTTTTGTTAAAATTAGAGACTAAAATGACGGGAGATTGTTTTTTAAAAAAAATAAATAAAATTTTAAATAAAAAATAAAAATTTAAATGTCAAAAGTTCAAAATTGAGGGTCAATTCTGTAAATTTTGGGTGAAAGTCAAAATTTGACAAATTGTTTACAGTACTAATGCGTTTAAACAGTGTTCGGGTGGAAGATTTGAAAATTACAAGTGTTAGACTCATGGAAGTAATCTCATACGCCTAAACAGTGTTCAAAAGTCCAAAATAGGAGCATGATGATTTTTTAGAAATTTGTACAAGTGTTGGGCGTTTCAGAGAACCTCATGCACCTAAACAGTTGCCATATGTCTGAAATTTTTGGTTAAGTGTTGGGCGTTTCATCCATACTCATGCGCCTACACAGTACCTGGCTTTCAAGAGTTAGGCGTTTCAAGTGAAAAATTACCAAGTGTAGGGCCAGTTAGTCCCATGCGCCTGAAAAGTGCAAAAGCGCCAAAACAGTGTTTATGCGTCTGAATAATGCCCATGCGTCGAAACCCCATGCACACAAATAGTGCTCATGCGCCTAAATACTAAGTGTAAAAATCAACCCCATGTGCGCAAACAGTGTGCTGAATCAATATTTCAGATTCGTTGAGCTTGGATCTTAGGATTCATCATTTTCAGATCCGAAAATTTCAAAATTAAAGACCGGTGGAAGTGTGTGAATCGAAGAACAAGGACGTGTGTGTAATGTATAATGTTATGATTTCATTGATATTGAATAAAAAATTACAATGAAGAAACATATACAAAGATAGATGAACATCCAACCCACCCAAAGGAGAGAAATTCTCCTTGGGTGGTGATTTACACCATGAAAAACACACACTTAAGAACTACAAGCCACTCACACACTTTGCAAGAACCACACATTACAAGTGGCTCTAGTGGTTCTATTTATAATATTTATACATCATGACCTAATTTTGACTTTTCTTGTGGTCTTGATGTTGACTTTGTCTTGTTGACTTTGTCTTGTGTTTGTTTTGTTCTGTTTATCAACTTGGTCTCTGAACTTGTACAATGAGATCTTCAGTTGGCTTTGATTGTGGTTTGAAAAGCTTCAGTTTATCAATTGTTGAACACAACACAGTGCTCATCCGCCTAAAAATTTTTCACTTAGTATAAATACAACACTTGTGAATTTCATTTCTTCATTCACTCAAACTCTTTGTTCATTACCCGATACACTCCCAAACACCTTCGATTGGTCAATTCATCATCTCAGATTGTTTTCATGCATATTAAGTGTTCGATTGATTATTACATTTGATATTAAATGTAAGTTGATGATCAATATCATCAAATTTCAGGTTTTCAAGTTCAAAATTGAACAGACGCATAACCTTTATGCGGGCGTTTCAAGCCCTGGATTTGAACTTAGTGAAATTTTGAAATGATTATTGAACTGATGATGATATTGAATGTTGATCAATGATAGAAATTTGATTTTGAATAGGTTAACTTGATTGAATCCATGTTCGAAATCAAGCTTTCTTGATGATCCTGTTCATCGGCCGATGCTTTGAAGATGAACAGTCATGAATAATTTAAAAAAAAAATTTGGTTAAAAAAAATTAATTTTGTAAAAAGAGGTTAAGAAAAGTTGAAATCAATTGAATGGAGTTAAATTTGTGAATAATATAAAACTTTCTCATAAATATGAATTTTTAACACATAGGAAATTTTAAATGATTAATTCAAATTTAAAAATAGATAGATGTTGATAAATTCAAAATTTTCTAACTCAATGTGTTTTATGATTGCAGATGGCTGAACTTAAGTCTGAACCTAAGCATAATGTAACAGCATTTCTAAACGAAGATGTTCGGGATGCTACAGGCTATGAAGAGATGATTAGATTCCTGTTAAGGACTAAGTATGTCTATGCTATGTGCTATCAGCCTGTGATTTATTCCAGACTGATCAAGAAGTTTTGGACTACTGCAACTGTTGAGATCAATGAAGAAGGGAGAAAAGTTTTGAGAGGATTCATAACCAATGAAAGAATGATTGAAGTGTTAGAACAATCCATTACAGAAGCATTAAGGCTTGGAAACAATGACCCTAAAGACTTAGCAAAACTCTCATTTAATGAATGTAGAGAAAACTTTATTGCTATGGGTCATCCAGATAATTTTCCTAAGACACAATTTTTCAGAGCCCGAGTGTACAATCACTGGAAACTACTATGCTATATATTCCAGCATGGCATGTCAAAAAGAAGTGTGGGTTGGAACTCCTTTCCAGTTGATATAGCCTCACCCATTGTCGCTCTTGCAACAAATAGAAGTTTCAACATGGCAAATGGATTCTTAATGGATTTATTTTCAACTTGGAGAAAAGGATTAGGAATAAATACCTAATGTACCCAAGATTTCTACAGATGATTATAAATGAAGCTAATCCTGACTTTCATGCTTATGGAGTTAGTGGAGAAGTTTTATTGCTAGAGCATATGAATGAAATGACTTATAAAAAGTTAGCTATGGTTACTGGTGCTCAGAACAGTCCATTGTTAGATTATATGAGAGTTGTTGCTCAAGATAATGTGAATATTAATGAAGAGCATTTTCATCTTATTGAAGATGAGCCAGTTGACCCAAATGATCTTATTGAAGAAGCTCCTTAAAATGAAGATGATGATGATGAAAATGAAGATGACAATGATGAAAGTTCAAGTTCTGATGATGACGATGATAATAACGATAGTGGTGATGATGGCAATGACATGGAACAAGTAAATGAAGATGTTCATGAAACTGAACAAGTTAAAGATGTTCAGGAAGTTGAGCAAGTTGAAGATAGAAATGAAGAAAGTCAAACTATTAAGCAGATAGTTAATATGATTAAAGAAGCTATTGAAATAGAAGAACAAACAGAAGTTAATGAAGATGTTCAAAACTTTGAAGTATTTGAAGATGTGATACATGATGATCCTGTAAGTTTGAATCAACAGGATACACATGTGGTGGAAGAAACAAACTTTCAGTTGATTATTTATGAACTAAAAGAAGAAAATGCTAAGCAAGTGAATCTCATTGAAAAGTTAATAGAAGAAAATGAGAAATTGAAGGAGGAATTACAAAAGAAAGATAAAGTGACTGCTGATTTGGAGAAAGATAAAGAAAAAAACATGAAAAATCCGTCTCCTGAAGTTATGATAGTTTCTGAAGTTACTCCAATTGATGTTGAGAATATATTTGAGGTAGATAAAGGAAAAAGAAAAATTGATGATGTAGACATTTCAGTTCTAGCTGAACCATCAACAAAAATTCAAAAGATTGTGACTGAAGGTGAAAGTAAAGAAGGAGAGGAAACAGATGTATATGAAAAAATTGAAGCTCTTAATGATTTGGAAACTGAATTTGCTGCCGATTGGTATAATGAAGTTCTTGAAGATGAAGACATAGTTGAAGCCAACTATTCACCAATCCAGGAAACAACTGAAGTCATACCTGTTGATATTGAAGATAAGTACAATTACTTGATTAGAATGAAATACAACAGAGTATTTTTGAATGGATTAACTGTCTCACAAATAAATGAAGAGTATGAAAAATGTATAACCGTTAAGTCTGTTGCACCTGTTGATCCGGATGAGATAGTATTAGAGCATGCAGAATGGAATCCGCTTCAAGAAAGTATCAATGTTAAAGAACTTTCAACTTTTAAGTTACACCATCCTGATCCAGATGATATGAATGTAATAGCTTTAAGGATATGGTTACAATCACGTAACTATCATAGGAAGAAATTAAACAGACTTCAAGCAGAATCTTTGAGGAACTTGGTGAGAAGTTTTCAAGAAACCTAGAAACAAACAAACAGAATGATAGTCCTCGACATGGACAACCCACAGTATCTCGAGATCACAAAGAGAACAAGAATTTTAAATCCTCAAGAGATCAAAAACATGGAGTTGATAAGAAGTGGACATGAAAGATGAAAGGAGCTAATGAAGTTGTTTCTAGAAAATGAAAAACAAGCATACCAAGTGTCCATTGAGCAAAAGCAACAATGGAACAAAGCTCGAACAGCAGGAGATTCGGTTCAAAATGTTTTACAGAAAGGACAATCGATTTTTGAATTGCTTAACGCAATGATTGTTCCTGACACAACTAAAGAAGTGAAGATAGTAGCGTGGAAGTATGACGAGATCTTTGATGCATTTTTGATTAAACAAGTAAATGCTATATGTGACGTCTATCATTTTTACTCGAGCATCATTGAACTTCCAGTTCAAGACTTGCAAGAATTAAACAGATTGCCTTTGATTAACCCAACCAAAGCAACTCGAGGTGAAAACTTTGTACAGTTACTGAATTGAGGTATATCTAGAATGAGTTCGTTTTTAAAGACTCCCTGTGATTTAGAAGACAAAATATATTTCAATTCAGTGAAGAGCAGAAGAAAAGATGCTGATTCAGCCGAAGAACAAGAGAAATTTTTGGATTTTTAGTGATAAATACTTTGATAAAGTAACAAATCCTGGTCTGAAAGTGATTAATGGCTCTTAAACGACAAAACCAATTCTACGATGGTTTTATAATGTTGATACATTTGAGTTGAAGCTTGTTAGAAATCTGGATGATTGGGATAAAGATATGATTTCTTTATTTGGAGTATTTGAGCTAAAATTTCTTTATCCAAGTTACATTTCTTTCTTATCAATTCAAAAGTTAGAACGGGTGTCTTCTGAAGTTGCTGAAAATGACAAGAAGTACTTCATGACAACTATTAAATCCATGAATGTTGCAATGGAAAGGATTGCATTATGCAAAGCCTTAGTGTATGCAAATATTGTGAAGATGGATATTAAGTCGATTGATTTTATGAGGATTTCGAGCAAAGGGGTGTTAGAAATTCACTCACAAGAGTTCTCTAAACCTCTGGAATTTTATGCTAACATTGACATTGCAGGCTTGTCCAAGGAGACATTGGAAAGAATGGAAAAGATAGAGATAAAGACAAATGAATCAAAGCCTGAGCAAACTATTCTGGCAGAAAAATTCAAGTCAGCAATTACAAAAGCATTGAGAGAACAAGAGCTGTACAAGGAGAAGCCTATGTTCAAAGTAAAAGAAGAACCAGAAGATTTCTTTGATGTATGAAGAATGAAGAATGAAGAATGAAGAATGAAGAATGAAGATGAAGATTGAAGAATTTTGAAGACCGAAGACCAAAGATTGAAGGTTTTGAAGACCGGAGACAATGTCAATCTAAGGGGGAGTATTGTAGAAGCCTCTCGAAGATTAACATTTAGTCTTTATTGTCTTTATTAATAGTTTTGTCATAGTTTAGGGACTTTTTTGTAAATATATGTTCTTTTTTGTGTTCTTTGATAGTATAAATAGCATAGACTATATATTGTGTAGAAAGGCACAAAGACTAGACTAGTGCACCTTAGAATCAGTTGAACGAATTGTAAGTGTTCTCTACACTTGTATTTCTATGCTTTCTATGAAAAACTATGAATTTTTCTAATATGTTTGCATTGATTAGATTACTTGCGTTTGTTTTGATTCAATTGCATCACAATATCATCACAGATCGATCCATTTTGATCCTATCAGGTGTCTTAGCATCCTTACACTCAGTTAGATGAAATCTGGTAACTATGTCTTACACATACTTTGACTGGTTTTTGAATATGCCATTGTCAACCTCTTTCACTTGAATTCTGAGATAGAAATTGAGTTCCCCCATGGCTCTCATTTCAAATCTATTCTTCAGAGCTTCTATAATACTCCCCCTAAGATTTACATTGTCTTCAGTCTTCAAAATCATCAATCTTCTGTCTTCAAAATTTTTCTGTCTTCAGTCTTCTTCAATCTTCAATCTTCAGTCTTTTTTCTTCTCTCTTTTGTCTTCATGAATCAAAGAAGTCTTCTGGTTCTTCTTTAATTTTGAAAATAGGATTCTCTTTGTACATTTCTTGCTCTCTCAAGGCTTTAGCAATGGCAGACTAGAACTTGCTCGCTAAAATTCCTTGCTCCGGTTTCGATTCATTCGTCTTGGTTTCCATTTGATTCATCACCTCCAATGTTTCTTTAGATAAACCTATGATATCAATATTAACATAAAATTCAATTGGCTTTGGATATTCTTTGGAATGAATTTCCAACACTCCTTTACTCGAGATCCTCATGAATTCTATTTCCTTGATATCCTTCTTAACTATGTTTGCATAAGCTAAGGCTTTTCTTAAAGATATTCTCTCCATAGCAGCATTCATAACTTTGATAATTGACAAGAAATACTTTTTGTCATTTTCTGCAACTTCTGATACAACTCTTTCAAATTTCTTGATAGACAAAAATGAGATGTAGCTAGGATGTAAGAGTTCCAATTCGAATACACCAAACAATGAAATCATGTCACGATCCCAATCGTCTAGATCTCGAACTAACTTTAACTTAAATGTATCAGCGTTGTAGAACCATCTCAAAATTGGTTTCGACTTTTGAGTTCCATCAATAACTTTCAAGCCAGGATTAGTTACCTTCTCAAAGTATTGATCGCTAAAAGCATCCAAATTTTTTTTCCAACATCTTTATCACCATCTTTTCTTTTCTTTTTCAATGACTGAAAATATTCTTTATCTTCTTGGTCACATCTTATTTGCAAAAATGAACTCATTCTACTTATACCTATGTTCAATAACTATACAAAATTTTCTCCTTGACTTGCTCTAGTCGGATTGATTAAAGGCAGTTTATTCAACTCCTTCAAATCTTGAACAGGTAACTTTATAATGCTCGAGAAAAAATGATATACATCACAAATTGCATTAACTCTTTTTATCAAAAATGCATCAAATGCCTCGTCGTATTTCCATGCCATAATCTTTACTTCCTTGGTCGTGTCAGGAACAATCATTGTATTAAACAACTCTGAAATTGATTGTCCTTTTTGTAACATATTACGAACCAAATCACCTATCGTTCGAGCTTTATTCCATAATTGCTTCTGTTCAATTGAAACTTGATATGCTTGTCTCTTAGTTTCAGGGAACATTTTCATTAGCTCTTTCCTTCTTTCATACACACTACTCTTCATCGCCATGGATTAATCTCTTAAGGTTTTGAATTCGTCGTTCTCTTTGTTGTCTCTAAATATTGTGGATTATCCATGTCAAGCACAATCATTTTATTTGTTTGCTTCTCCGTTGCTTGAAAACTTCTCACCAAATTTCTTAAAGATTCTGCTTGTAATCTATTAAGCTTCTTCCTTGGATAGTTTCTTGATTGTAGCCACATTCTTAAAGCAGTTACATTCATGTCATCAGGATTAGGATGATGTAACTCAGATGTTGAAAGTTCCTTAATATTTATGCTCTCTTGAAGAGGATTCCACTCTCCATGCTCTACAATTATCTCGTCAGGATCAATAGGAGCAATAGATTCAGCAGTAATACACTTCTCAAACTCTTCATTAATTTGAGATATTGTTAATCCATTAAGAAATACTCGATTATACTTTATCTTGATCAAATATTTATACTTGTCTTCAATGTCTACAGGTACATCTTCTTGTATTGTCTCAATTGGTGAAAAATTTTCATCAACATTAGCTTCAACTAAATCTTCATCTTCAAAAACCTCATCATACCAGTCATCACCAAACTCAGCTTCTAGATCATCAAGAGCTCCTATGGTCTCTTGAATATCTGAGTCTTCTTCTTCTACACTTGTAGGTTCATCAACAATCTTTTGCACTTTTGTTGATGATTCAGGTAAAACTGAAACATCTATATCATCAATTTTCCATTTATCTTTATCTATTTTAGCTATCTTTTCAACATCTATTGGAGAGATTTCAGAAATAATCATAAGTTCTGGAGACGAAGACTTTTGACTTTCTTTTATTCTTTCTATTTCTTCTTTTAAAGCTTCATTTTCTTCTTTTAACTTATTGAATTTTTCTTCCATCAGATCATAATCTTTCAGCATAAATTTAAAAGTTTTTACATTATCTTCTTTAATTTTCTCAAGATTAGAAATTACTTCATCTTTATTTTGTAGATCTTCTTTCAACTTCTCATTTTCTTCTTTTAATTCCTCTATAAGCTTCAATTGCTTAGAGCTTTCTTCTTTCAACTCTTCAATAATCTGCTGAAAATTTGTTTCTTCGGCCACATGAGTATCTTTTTGAGGCAAGCTTACAAAATTATTGTGTATCTCAGCTTCGAATACTTCAAAATCTTAAACATTCTCATTGAATTCAACTTGTTCTTTAGTTTCAACAATTTCTTCAATCATTCCCATAATCTCCTCAACATTTTGACTTTCTTCAACAACATCTTCAGCTTGATCTACTTCATTAACATCTTCATGACTTTCCTCAATAACTTCTTCATTAAATTTCTTCAGTTTCTTGATCAGCTTCATGTACTTCTTCATGAACTACTTCCATGTCATTATCATCATTACCACCTTCATTGTTATCATCATCATCATCATTCTCATCATCATCACCTTCATCTTCATCATCATCAGATTGTTCTTGAGGTATTTCTTCAATAAGATCATTTGGATCAATTGGTTCTTCCTCAATCAAATGAAAGTGATCTATAGTAATATCCACCTCATCATTTGCAACATTTCTCATGTATTCAAAAATATGTACATTTTGTGCACCTGTGATCATAACAAGTCTTTTGTAAGATATCTCTGACATATGTTTTAGTATCATTGTTTCTCCACTAACACCATGAACATGAAAATCTGGATGCTCTTCATTGATTATCATTTATAAGAATCTAGGATGCATCAAGTACTTATTCCTGATTCCTTTCTCCAGATTAAAAATGAAACCATTAAGAATCCATTTTGACATGTTAAACCTTATGTTAGTTGCAAGAGCTACACTAGGAGATGCTATGTCAACTGGAAATGAATTCCATCCTGCACTTCTTTTTGACATGCAGTGCTGGAATATATATAACATAATAGCTTCCAATGGTTGTAAACTCGCGCTCTGAAAAATTGTTTCTTAGGGAAATTATCTGGGTGACCCATAGCCATGAATGTTTCTCTACATTCATTAAAAGATAATTCAGCTAAGTCTTCTGGGTCATTGTGTCCCAATCTCAATGCTTCTCTAATTGAATCTTCAGAAACTTCAATCATTCTAACATTTGTTATAAATCCCTTTACAACTTTTCTACCATCATCATTGATTTCAACTGTGGCTGTGTTCCAAAATTTCTTTATCAATCGTGCATATATGACCGGTTGATAGCACATAGCATATACATACTTAGTTCTCAACAAGAATCTTATCATCTCTACATAGCTAATAGCATCTTGTACTTCTTCATTTAATAATACTATCACATTATGCTTTGGCTCAAACATTAACTCAGCCATCTGCGAAAATGAAACAAGAAATTTAGACACTTTGAATTTTAACACTTAAAATCAATGAATATCTATTGAAATTTAAAGAATTAGTATGTTTTAAAGATTTTTAATCTAACTTGCACTTAAAATTTTTTTCTAAGTGTTTAAATGATCTGTTCAAGAACAAACTACATTCAAGTTAGTATGTAGATGATATAAAACACATCAATTCAGTAAATTCTTCTCAAAACAGATTATAACATGAATTTATGATCAATTTTTTATTTTTATTAAAAATTCAAACATTGACTGTTCATTTTCAATAGTTCGACTGATGAAGAATCATCATCAGGAACAATTTTGATGAAAATCTGATTTGAATGTATCAATATGATCGAAATCAAGTTTATATCAACAATCATCATCAATTTCAGTTCTTAATTCCATTTTGTTCATAAATTTCAAAGATTCCAGTCGACTAGGGTTCATACGCCCGTATAGCATTAAAACGCCCAATCAAAATCAAACTTTAAACTTGAAATTTGTATGAATTTTTTCAAGTACTTACGTTTAGAATCAGAAATAAACACTATCGAACGCAAGTTTAGAACATAAATCAATCAGAATCAGAGAATCAATGGTAATCGAGAGTCGGGTGTGAGAGTTCAGGGGTTTTTGAGTGAATGAATTGACTAAAATCACAAAGTGTTGTATTTATACTAAGTAAAATTTTTAGGCGCATGAGCACTGTTTTTACGCATAAAGTTGATTTTTACACTAAGTATTTAGGCGCATGAGCACTGTTTGTGCGCATGAGGTTAGGCGCATGAGCACTATTCAGACGCATAAGCACTATTTAGGCGCTTTTGCACTGTTCAGGCGCATGGGTCTAGCTGAAACGCCCAACACTTGGTAATTTTCACTTGATACGCCCAATTCTTGAAAGTCTGGTACTGTGCAGGCGCATGACTATGGATGAAGCGCCCAACACTTAACCACAAATTTCAGACTTATGACAACTGTTTAGGTGCATGACGATGTCTGAAATGCCCAACACTTGTAAAAATTCTGAAAAATCATCATGCTCCTAATTTTGGAATTTTTAACACTGTTTAGGCGCATGAAATTGCTTCCATGAGTCTAACACTTGTGATTTTCAAATCTTCCACCTGAACACTGTTTAAACGCATTAGTACTGTTCATATACTAATTTTTTAAACAATATGTCAAATTTTGACTTTCATCCAAAATTTACATAATTGACCCTCAATTTTGAACTTTTGACATTTCGAACTTTTATTTTTATTTTTCATCATTTTATTTTTGTTTTAAATTTAAAAAAAAATTCCGTCATTTTAGTCTTTAATTTTAATAAAAAGAGTCTCATATTAAAATGTTGCAAGAAGCTTTTCCACATTAAAAAGTTTTTTTTTCAGGATCATTTTTACATTATATCAAACACACACATGCTAGAACTTTTTAGCTTCAACCTATCCATCCATAATATTTAATTTTTGATTTTTCATATCTTGAAATTTGAAAATTTTCTCTTTGACACTTTTACTTTTTCCTCCCCCTAAACTTTTAAGATTAACAAAACTTAGAAGTTTCTTGAATTTGTCACATGAAGATCACACTAATCATTGTTAGTATGCCTGCACATAGAAAACATGCAAAAATCAAAATTAAAGCAGAACACAAATCTAATATTTACAATTGAATCAATGTCTGTAGTGAAATCATATAAGTTAAGATCAGCACATTGAAATAAAAAAATGATGGATAGTCATAGACAGTGAATAAATCCTGATCAAGTGTGTTCCAGATCAGCATTTCTGCAGTAAAGGAGACACGAGATCTAAGGACAGAAAATGAGTGCATTTAGCAAGATATTCAGCACACTCACTTTTTCAATTTTTTGATTGATTAAGGTACAACTAGTTATGACATTATGCAGTCACACTTAGACTTAGAGAGGTTAATTCTCATAAAGATATGCAAGAAGTCACTATTCTCAACTTGTTTACCTGACATATACTATAACCAGATCTCATTTGGTATTTGTGCACATTGGCATCTTATTGTATCAGTGAGAATATCCAGGTCTATAATCACTTACAACAAAGGATATCTCATCACTTCAGGTCTATGATGACTCATAACAGAGAAGTGTTAGATGCTTTAAATAACTAGACCTCATGGTTATTCATATCACCACCAGGTGTGAGATTATGTCTTAACAAGAAATCAGTTTGAGAAATCAACACTACTTATTAGTGCTAAGATAGACAGACATGAATGCATGAGTGATTTAGTTTAATCATAAGAATTTACTTTTTCAGTCTAATTGCATGAACTTACTTGCACATCGTATCTGATCACGTCAGACTTTGTTATCGAGTGAAGTATGCAACTGATCATACTAATGTATCTATCATTTCTCATATAATGCAAAGACAGATTCATCTTAAATAATGAATTAACAAAGAAAAACTCTATTTTTGTAGTTTTTGTTTTATATTTTTATCTTTTGATTTTTTAATTTTCTATTTTTGTATTTGGTTTTGCTTTTTCTAAGAAACATGCACATACAAAATACAATCAGGCAATTAACTTTGATAGTTTCTCTTGCTATGTCCTATTCAGGTAAGGGAGGGTTCTGATCATATTTAGACTCAATTAACTGAAATACTCAAAAACCAGTTTTTAAATATGGTTAATAAGACCAATTGACTCTACCAAATACTCAAACCGTCCTGGTAAGAAGGCTTTAGTAAAAAGGTCAGCCAACTGTTTTTCAGTTGCAGTTTGAATCAGAATGATTAAACCTTTTTCAGAGTTATCTCTGAGAAAATGATATCGAATCTCGATATATTTTGTTTTTGAATGTTGGACAGGATTAGCTGTAATGAACATAGCAGTAGTGTTATCAATGTAAATTGGAGTTTTAAGAAAATTGAACCCGTAATCCAGCAGTTGGTTTTGTAACCAAAGGATTTGAGTACATCCTGCTGAAGCAGCTATGTACTCAACTTCTGCGGTTGAAACGGAGACATTTGTTTATTTCTTACATTGCCATGAGACTAATCTGGGTCCTAAAAACTAACAACCACCCATAGTAGATTTACGATCTTGACAACATCCTCCATAATCACTATCCGTATATCCATGTAGCTCAAAGTTACCTTCATAAGGATACCATAGCCCTAAAGCTGGTTTACCTTTGAGATACCTGAATATTTGTTTTGTAGCAATTAAGTGGGATTCTTTCAGGTCTGATTGATACCTGGCACAGACACAAACAACATACATTATGTCAGGTCTAGATGCAGTAAGATACATCAATGAACCAATCATAGATCTATATAAAGGTTGGTCTACAGATTTTTCTTTCGGATCAGGCTCAATCTTAGTGTTTACGTCAGCTGGAGTTCTTATGGATTGACAATCTTGAAATGTAAATTTCTTCAAGAGTTTGTCAACGAACTTCTCTTGATTAATGAAGATTCCATCTGCAGATTGCTTGACTTGAAGTCCAAGAAAGAAATTTATTTCTCCCATAGAACTCATTTGAAATCGAGACTTCATGATTTCTTAGAATTCATTGCACAATTTTGGACATGTAGAATCAAATATGATATCATCGACATACACTTGTACACATAGGAGATCATCAGCATCCTTCTTTATGAACAAAGTCGGATAGATTTTCCCTCGCGTGTATCCATATTGGATTAAGTTTTGTGACAATGTTTCATACCAGATTCTAGGGGCTTGATGTAAACCATACAAAGCTTTGCTAAGCTTGTACACACGATCTGGAAATTCCGAAACTTCAAAACCCGAAGGTTGCTTTACATACACATCATCGGTGATCGGTCCATACAAGAAAGCTCCTTTAACATCCATTTGGAACACCTTGAATTTCATGAATGATGCATAAGCTAGGAAGACACGAATTGATTCAAGTCTTGCAACTGGAGCAAATACTTCATCATGATCTATTCCTTCCTCTTGGGTGTATCCTTATGCAACAAGTGTCGCTTTATTTCTAATAACTATACCTTGATCATCTATTTTGTTTCTGAACAGCCATCTTGTGCCTATGGCATTTTCTCCTTCAGGTAAATCCATAATATTCCATACTGTTTGTTTGCGGAATTGCAATAATTCTTCTTGCATAGCCTCAATCCAACTATTGTCCTTTAACACTTCGGTAACATTTTTAGGAACAATTTGAGAAAGAAAACACGAGTATAAGCAAAGATTTGCTTGTTCTGATTTACTTCTCGTTGTTCTCTCATTCAATGGACCAATAATCGGAGATGTTGGATTGTCCTTGAACATGAACATCCAAATTGGTTTGGTCCAAGTTAGAAAGCTGATGCAATAGGTTCGAAGAATGTGGATTGAAATTGGGAACTTGAGTCGGTGAGTTGATGAAGTAATCAAGATTACCGGTATCAACTACATCACTAGAAATAGATGACGTTCTAGACTCGGGTTGTATAATTTCTATACCATCATTAGGAATAGGTTGTGAAACATCTTGATCTTCTGAAACTGAATGATCTTCATCTTGATAAGATTGATCATATTTATTAAACTAAATTATTGAATCTTTGACAATAGAAAAAAATAGATAATCTGGGCTTGAGTCATCCATATCATCAGAATCTGAATCATCACTGAAAGAACCGAGATCTTGTTGAAGTTTCTTCTCACCTATAGAATCAACCAAGTTAGATTGATTAAACAAGATAGATTGAAAAGAGTTTGACAATGAATCTAAATCAAATAACTAAGCTGGACCATTTGAAACTGATGGAAAAGAATTTTCAAGGAATTTAACGTTGAATGTTTCAAGTATAACATTTGTCCTAGAGTTATAAACTCAATAGGCTTTTGAAACAGATGAATATCCAATGAAAAATCCTTCATCAGATTTTGAATCAAATTGTCCTAGATGATCACTTGAATTTAAAATCAAAACTGGACAACCAAATGATTTAAGAAAATCTTTGTTTGGTTTCCTGCCAAACATCAACTCATAAGGAGTTTTCAGTTTGTCTTTCACAATTAAAGTACAATTCTATACAAAACACGCAGTAGATATGACTTCATCCCAGAAAGTGATAGGAATTTTCGCATTTGCTAACATGGATCGTGCAGCCTTAATCAAAGTTCTGTTTTTCCTTTCAGCAACTCCATTTTATTGAGGAGTTCTAGGAGCACTAAACTAATGAGCAATTCCTGTTTCTGCACAGAAAATGTCAATATTAGCATCTTTAAATTCCATTCTATTGTCACTTCTTATTATTTTTACTTTTTGTTCTAATTGATTTTCAACTTTTGTGATGAATTCTTTTAATAATTCAGCCGTTTCAAATTTAGCATTTAGATAGAAAACCCATGAAAATCTTGTGAAGTCATCAATGATAACTAAACAATAAGATTTTCTTCCAATACTCTTCACATTGGTTGGTCCAAAAAGGTCCATATGAAACATCTGGAGAGGTTTGGTATTTGAGTTTATTTGCTTGGGATTATAAGATGCTCTATGTTGCTTCCCCTTTAAACATGTTGAGCAGAGATCAGTAGTGGTAAACTTCTTTGATGGAAGGCCGATAACATGATTTCCTGCTACAAGTTTGTTCATATTCTTGAAGTTGGAATGTCCGAGATGTCTATGCCAAAGCTGGCTTTCGTCATTTGATGCTTGAGCAATAAGACAAGTTGTTTCTGTAGATGGATCAACTTGAGACATATCCAGCTTGTATACATCTCGATCCCTAACAGCTTTAACAACTACCCAGTCTTTGATAATCTGAAAACCTAGCTTCAAAATGTAGCAAAAAGAATCATCAAAAAGAACAAAATACGATTTGTCACAAATTTAGGAAACGCTTAACAAATTAAAGTTCAACTGTGAGCAGTAGTTGACTTTATGAAAGCTTATTATCCCATTGGATACTGTTCCCTCACCTGTGATTTTTCCTCCTGCATCACCACTGAAGGCGACATGTGTACCATCCTTTAACTTCAAATCTTGAAGTAAGGCATGATTGCCCGTCATGTGCCGGCTACACCCGCTATCCACATACCTTGTGTTGATTGGTCTTCTCGGGCGTACCTGCAAGATAAAGAAAATGAGTTATCTACCCAAGCTGAAATGGTCTTGGGCTTACCAAACTTATCAACGATGGTAAATTGTTTAAAATGGAGTTTATTTACATCAGGCTTGTTTTTGATGAATTTACCAATTCTATTATTCACAAATTTTTTATCATTATTAAGTAAATTCATATCATTTGAATAACCAATTTTTGAAAAATTTTTATTTCTAAAATTTTTATCATTCATTCTCACAGATCTTTGAATGAATTGATCTTGAATGTATTGTTTTGGTCTCACAGAGTCATTTCTTTTGAAAGATCTCAAGCCTAAGAAAGGTTGGTTATTTAATCTTAGAAAACTAACATTTTGATTTCTTTTAAACTGAGGATTAACATAGCCTTTGCTCAATTGTGTATTTGCAAATCCTTTCCTTGGTGAACTCTTTCTAAAGTAACAGTTTGCTATATTGTGAGTCCTTTCATCACAGAAGGTACAATACTTATTAAAGTAACAATCTGCTGTTGAGTGATTTCTAATATCACATATACGATAGTACTTGTTGAAAAAGCATTCAGCAGTCTTATGATTATACATGTCACAGATTTCACAGTACCTTTATGGTGTGTTAAACAAATGTTTATTAACTTTTGATGTTGACGCAATGTTTGATCCTTGTTTAGATTTAGGCGTCGAAAAGTTAATCTTTTGTTTTTGATTTGACAAATTTTTTTTTTGATTTGACAATTTATTCTTTTGTATATTTGGTTTTGACTTTTGTACATGAACTGCATTCTTAAAATCCTTATAAACAAATCGTTTAACAACAGCAGAAGACTTCGAATCTGAACCTGTTTTCAGATCAGAGTTTAATTGGTTCTTAGGAGTTTGTTTAACTTCTTGAATTAAGTTCATGTTCAAATTACCAGCAGACACAAATTTTTTTGGTTTAAATTGACTTGCTTGATTTGTTGTTTTGTCTAATTTTCTTGACTCTTATTTTAATCAGTTTTAGCTTTAGTAAATTTTCTTCTTCTTCTTTGGTTCCTTGATTTTGTAGAACTTGGTTTTATCTGAGATTGAACATCTTCAGGTGAAGATTCTTTTTCAGTTTCTTTCTCTTTCTGATTCTTTTGCCATTTAATAAACTCTGGATTATTTAGACCATAAGAGTTTGAATCTTCTGATGTTCCTTCTTCTTGTTTTGCTTATCTTTGTTTTTTGAGTTTTTTTTTATTATTTTTAATGATCACTTCTTCCAAACCAGATTCTTTGGGAACAAATATTTTCTTACTTTTCGGTTATGGTTCATATGATTTTACTTTTACCGGATGACCGTTTTTGATCTTTTAATATCTTTTTCTTCAAAGATTTCAACATTGGTTTTCTCTTCTTCACTATCAGAAATCTTGTTGTTTTTGTTTTGGAAAGCTTTAAGTTTAGCTTTATTTTTAGGAGAATGATAATGCATGTTGAAGTTCTCTGGTAAAGTGTTTGTTATAGATTCAGGCATTGGTTCGTGTGTAAGACCTAAGCCTGCTTTTTGTTTGTCCTTTCGTTCACTTACCAGTTGTTCCACAATTGTTTTAGAACTTTTGACTTTTGCAAGATCAACTTGTGTAGCAGCATGTGCTATTTTCTCCTCTTCCAAGTTCTTAGTCATTTCTTCAAGTTGTTTGGAAACAATTTCTAGTTCTTTCAAGGTTTTGTTCCATGAAGTGTGTAGAGAAATGATCTTTTCATCTGATATTTTGTGATCCTTTTTAAGTTTATTATGCATTAATTCCTCTTGCTTGAGCTTTTCACAAATTTTGTATGAGTAAGTTTGATAATATTATACATGATCAAAGCAAGATTTGGTGCATAGTTTTTCTCTTAATTCAGTTGGAATTTCAGGATATTTAGGTGAAGAAGTCTCAGAGTTAGAAGATGAATTTTCAACCTTTGGTTGATCTGACTGTGCTATTAATGCAACTTCTTCTGAATCCTCTTTAGGATCAGATTTATCACTCCAGTCATACTCTTCTTCTTCATTTTCAGAGTCATTTTCAGCCTTTGGATCACTGTCTTCTGACCAGCCTTCACCTTGAACCTCTGCAATAAGAGATAAACTAGAGGTTAAGTCAGCTGTAAACTGCTCTACATACGCACTCTAGTCATATCCATCCTTGATGCTCACGACAAGAGCTTTCTTAGGCTCTTTAGAAGACTTAGGTGTTGTTTGTTTTTTCTGTAGCAAAACGTCTGCAGTTTGCAGACCACATCTGCAGACATCTGCAGAAGAAGAGGTGGACCAAACGTCTGCAGTCTGCAAGAAGAAGACTGTTTGTTTTTTTAACATCTGCAGACTACAAAACTAGTCTATCAAGCATTTAACCTACACAAATACACACACATGACTATAGATCACTTCATGATCATGTGAAAAAATCTATTAAGAATTCAAGAGATAGTAATCTATCAAGCATTCAATCGCCTTCAAATCTACAACATCTAAAACATTTACATCATAGAAGCTAAACTATATCATAAAACGTTGGAATCAAAGCCACAAAAACTAACAATCCTGAGGCATGAGAGGATATCCAACGCCACTAAGGTTAATAAACTAGCTCCAATCCTTCCCCTGCTTCAACAACAGAGCAACAGTGTGCAACATACACACAATCATCGTCAGTCCTTTAGAAGTCACCAAATTCACCTTCTCAACCACCATCACATTCTCCATGCCTCAACACTCTTTAATAGATCACCTCTCTCCACATCAGAAGCTTCAGATCAAGATGCAACAAATAATAATTTTGCCGGTGGTACACTGCCCAGAGCAGTTGGTGCAGGCGAGCTCCGTCGAGTCTGTTGCAGGTGATGAAGTAGGCGAACCGAGAAACCTCTGGCAGAGTGTCGCCGACGCCTGCTCCGGAGATGTAGACGGAGGTGACGGTGGATGTTAAAGGGGGTTTTGGGGTGAAATTGGATGGTTTTACAGTGAGGAAGATAATGATGGTGAATATGGTGAAGATGAAGATGAAAGGAGCGAGATAGTTGTTGAATCGTTGAGTTGACGTGAATCGGAAAGGTTTGAGCGTTTGATGGACACGGGAGGGCTGCTATAGCAACGGTGGCTGGAGGTGGGTGCGGGGCCAGAGATGGGCGTGGTGGTCGGCGGAGGAAGCTGCCAAGATAAGGGGGAAGGTAGAGGGTAGAAGAGTGTATAAGTATTGGGTAGGGTAGAAGTGAATGAGAAGAGAGAAGAGAGAAGAGGTTAGAAGTGGAAAGAAGTGAATGATCCATATCTGCACCAAAAAGACTCCGCGCAGACGTGTTTTAGTGAAACATCTCCGAAAAATCAAACAGTCCGCTGAAGGAAATGTCTGCGCGGCGCAGACATAAGAGCTCAAGAAGAGCTACCTGAAAAAAATAAACAGCACCTTAGATTCATCTTTAAGCTCAGGCATTGGTAGACTTTGATATGGCTTTTGGAATGTTTTCTGAGACGGTTGTGAATATCTTTGATTTCTTGAACTAGATTGACCATTGCCACCTTTGTTTCTGGGAGCTTTGCATTCCCGTGAGAAGTGGCCATAGCTATTGCAGTTGAAACACCTTGACTTAGATTTATCAAATCCAACAGTCTTGTTAGCACTTGGCTTGTAGTTCCTGTTGACATAAGAATGTTTCTCGGTTCTATATGCAATCATCACCATTTTCCAGTTTAAGTCCATCTCTTTTACATCGTCTGGATCCATCTCGAATAAGTCCTGCAAAACAAGATCTAATTGTGTTAAATGACTACCTTGATAAACTTGGAAACTAGCCATAATTGCAGTAAAAACAGTTTTGGACTCCTCATCCTGTATGTGGATGTTAGTAGCATCTTTAACTTTGCTAGTTTTAGCAGAGTTAGAAGATGGAGTCTCAGTTTGAGATTTAGAGCTTTGAGGTTTAGGAGGAGACTGAGGTTGAGGTTGAGTTGCATAAGCAGGAGCACTGGAGCACTTGTATATGAAGAATCTGTAAAGAATCCTGCTCCAGCAAACAGATCACCCTCTTCTTCTGGTGAATTCTAATTTTTTGCCATAAAGGCATTCTCCATTGTGCTAGCTGGAGATGCAACATATTTGTACTGAGACATTGATACTGCTCTATCATCATGTCTTGAGCTTTCTTCATTCTCAACTGACTCAATCTTTGCAATCAATAGATCAAGATCCATAGGGAATTTTTCAGCGTGCTTCAACAATGTCACTGTTTGTTTCCATGAGGATGGAAGAGGTTTGAGAAGCCTGAAGTTTAGATCTTTGAGATCATTTTTGATGCCAGCAGTTGACATCTCAGTTGTGAGTTGCACAAATCTATTCATCATTTGGTTTATAGTTTCACCAGATAAATGCTCAAACAGCTCTAACTGCCTTTTCAGTTTTTGCTTCTTGAGATCTTAAATCTCCTTACCACCTTTATATATTATCTTCAAAGCTTTATACATGGTATATCTAGTTTGATATCCATCAAGTCTAGTTAAGACTTCAAGTGGTAATTCTTTACACATCAAAGAATAGGCTTTAATTTCCTTAGATCATCACCTTGTAACCCATCTTCAGGATATGGTTCTGGAGAGTCTTTAGTGTAAACAAACCCTCTATCTGGACCACCT
This sequence comes from Flaveria sonorensis, assembly GCA_025506505.1. Taxonomy (NCBI): domain Eukaryota; kingdom Viridiplantae; phylum Streptophyta; class Magnoliopsida; order Asterales; family Asteraceae; genus Flaveria; species Flaveria sonorensis. Next base: position 35,480,210 of record CM046429.1, on the reverse strand, counting down.
GAAGTGATAGGAATATGTGGTCCACTTTCTATTGACTTCCACAAGTCAGTGTCAATAGAATTAAGATGATGTTTCAATCTAAGAGACCAGTTCTTAAAATCAGCTCTGTTCTTCAACTTAGGAACTCTATTCTCAAAATCTTCAGATTTGACAATTTTAAATTTTTTGTTTTTAAGAAAAAGATTTGTTTTTGTTTTTTTTAAGTTTTTGAATTAAAACAATGAATTGAAAATATTTTTGGATTTTTAAATTTTGAAAAATTTCTAAGTGTTGAGTTGATGCGCCTAAACAGTGATGAAGCTCCCAAACAGTTTTGATACTTCTGACTTTGACATGGAAACGCCTAAGGGATTGCCTTGGGTCGAATTCTCAAAACGCCCAACTTGAAATGCGCCTAAGCAGTTGTAAAACGTTCAAACAGTTGTTAGACGCCTTGGTGTAAAAACGGCCAAACAAATCAAATGCCCCTACACAGTTGTAATGCGCCTAGAATTACTTTGTTTATGAAAAGTTTCAGTGATCAAACAGTTGTAATACGCCTCAACAGTGGTCAAACGCCTAGACCAAAAATGCCTGAATAGTGGTCAAATGCCAGAACAGTTGTCAAGTGCCTATACACTTAGGCAATTTTCAATAGTGTTTAACCTAATGCGCCAACTTCAACAGATTCATACGAACACAGATCTTCAGAAATTCTTCAAGACTTGTTGAATTGACCTAAAAACCTTCAATTAGGTAGTTTATAGGTCGATAATCAAACCTTCATCTTCAATTTCAACAAACAACAACAATAATTCAATCTTCGGATTGAAAATCAGTTCGAAAATGAAGAACAGGTTCGAACACTAATTTGAACAAATTCACTGATTTTGAACTAATTGAACTGCAAATTGTGATTCAATTCATGTTTCTAATGATGAAACAAAACTGAAATCAACAATTGTTTGATTGAATTGTATATTAATCATAGATTCAAGTGATTCAAAAGTTTGACAGTTTGACAAACTCAAATCACTAAACCAACAGCTCTGATACCATTTGATAGGATCAAAATAGATCGATCTGTGATGATATTGTGATACAAATGAATCAAAACAAACACAAGTAATCAAATCAATGCAAACATATCAGATAAATTCATTGTTTTTCATTGATAGAAATCATAGAAACACAAATGTAAAAAAACAGTTACAATTCGTTCACTGCTCTAAGGTTCTCACTTTTGCTTCCTGCACAATACATAATCTATGCTATTTATACTATCAAAAAAAAAAGAAAAAGGAACATATATTTACAAATAAGTCCCTAAAATATGGCAAAACTATTAATAAAGACAAAAAAGACTAAATGTTAATCTTCAAAAGGCTTCTACAGTAAATGTTGAATTGATGACATCACTTCAGGCAACTACTTGTTGATCATGTGTTGGTACTTGATGAGTGCTCATGCAAGTTGTTCTTCCGTAGGAAGTTATTCTTCCGTACGAAATTGGTTTTCCATAGGAGTTTGGTCTTCTGTAGGAATTTGGTCCTTTATTCTTGGAACTTCATCCTTAGGAGCAAACTCCCTTCTTCAGTAGCAACAGCAACTTGACTTTAGAACTTGTTCTTCAGTATATATTTACAAATAAGTCCCTAAACTATGGCAAAACTATTAATAAAGACAATAAAGACTAAATGTTAATCTTCAAGAGGCTTCTACAGTAAATGTTGAATTTATGACATCACTTCAGGCAACTACTTATTGATCATGTGTTGGTACTTGATGAGTGCTCATGCAAGTTGTTCTTCCATAGGAAGTTGTTCTTCCATACGAAATTGGTTTTCCATAGGAGTTTGGTTTTCTGTAGGAATTTGGTCCTTTATTCTTAGAACTTCATCCTTAGGAGTAAACTCCCTTCTTCTATAGCAGCAGCAACTTGACTTTAGAACTTGTTCTTCAGTAGATGTTGAGCTTCTGTAGGAGATCTACGGATGTACACTTGTTCAGATATGCTCTGGAGAACATCTACGGAAGAACAAAATTGTTCATCCGTAGTTGTTCTTGTACTTTGTCAGTGTTGCCACTACACTGTTGTAAGAAACCACTTCCAGTTCATCTTGTTCTAATATTCTGAGCTCAGTGATTGATGGAATGTCATATCTCATAAGTTGACCTGCTTCAAATCTTCTTTTTTTGCCAGCTTTAGGATGCAGCTTGTCAATCACTTGGATGATATGGACATATAAACATAAGTCATCTTGAGCTACTTTGTCATTTAATTTTGGAAAATACTTATCATGGAGATAGGATGTGTAGCTAGGATGAAGGAGTTTGATCTCCATTGGGTCAAATAGTCTTATGCTAGAAGATTTATTCTGAGGATCATTCCTTTGTAGCATAAGCTCTTTTGTTCTCTCCAGATATCCCCATCCTGTGATTGGGAATGAGTACTGATTTCCTTCAATGCTCTTTACATATGCTGAAGATTTGTCTACATATCCAACTCTTCTTAAAAATTCATCATCAACTAAGTGAGATAAGCTGGAATGAGACCTTTTCTGCCTCTGTCTTCTTTGATTGTGTTTAGCATCTTCTCTCTTTGCTTCCTTTAACACATCACCTTTAAACTTGCAATCAGCATAGAAAAGTCTCTTCCCCTTGGACTGATTGGGTAATTGATGATGGGGATGTTTTACAAAGAATACAGGTTTGCATCTAGGAGTGATAGGATTGTTTCCATCCAATGAAAATAGTGCACCATCCCAGATGCTCTCTGTATCACAGCACAATCTCATTCAGAATCAAACATCCATGCTATAATTTTGTTTTCTTCTACTGATCTTGAGGTGGTCATGTGCTCAAAAAGGTGGATCAGAGAAGATTTTTGTTTAGTTATTTCTCTCACAGCGGTTCCACGAGGCCAGATTTTGTTGGGGATTACATACATTGGCTCCCTAATAAGTTTTTCTTTTACTCTGTGCATGTCCTTGCTTTCTACAACTGTTGGCTCAGTATGAGTTTGTTTTGATTGTTGTTTCTAAGCAGGATTAGGAGCTCCGGTTTTAAATCTCACACCAGTGTCTAGCTCAACCTTCATTACATATTCCATCATGGCTCTCAATTCTCCCACTGATCTTCCATAAAGCTCATGAGACCCATAGTTGTGACTTTGCAACCAACAAGTCATGTTTTATTTTGTCAGCTTCTTAGGGTCACAGTGACCCAAATCTTTCCTTATCTTTTCAATGGCTTTGAACTTTGAGAATGTTTCATAGTTGCATACTGGCAGAATTAATCTAGTAGCATCAAATTTGTTTAGCACTTGAATCATTTCAGCCATGTTCATCTTCTCAACCATGTCATATGGGAACCCATTGTTTATTAAATCCATGAACTTTGAAAATTGGGCTCTTTCCTTAAAAATATATTTAGTAGATAATAGCTCTTCATCAGATTCTACTTCTTCATCATCCTTTTGAGTCTCATCTTTTATTAGATTTATCCATTCAGCATCACTTTCTTCTTCATCAGGTTTAGTTGTCTTGAGAGTAGAAAGATCCACTGATATAGTGTGCTCAGTAGAGATGGTTCTTGCTTTCTTTTGGGTATCTTCAAGTTGAGTAACTTCTTTTACAGTTTTTCCCAAATACTTTCTTTTCCTATGATATTTTAATGTTGGTTCATTTGATTTGATCATGGAAGAGAGAACAGTTTCTTTGATTGGCTTTTGCAGGCTAACTCCTTTTTGTTCAGCCACTTTCTTCTTTAATCCTTTTATATTCTCATCTTTGGCTTTCAGTAGATCCAACTGCTCAGAGATAGTAATTGTTGAGCTCAGCCATTGCTTTATCCTTTTCTTGTTTTTCTTTCTTAACAGATTCGTAGGACTCAGTTGCAAACAGATACATCCAGTCAATCACTTCATTGTTAGATTCAATCTCCTCTTGTAACTGCTTAATTGTAGCTTCTAGCTTTGAGATTGTCTCATCTTTCTCAATTATCTCCCTTTTTATTTTTCTCAACTTTTCCAACTTTTTATTACCTTTGATAATGAGATTGTTGTATTTGGCCACCAAAAAACTTTTGCTCACATCTATCTCTTCATCTCTCAGATCATTTTCATCATGAGCAATACGTCAATGTAGTTACTCTCATCTGGTTTTTTAACTACTTCATCATTCTCCCCTTCTACATCTAAACAACACTCTTCTGTAGCACCATCATTCACAGCATCATGCTCATCATCCTCATCAAGATTGACTAGTTCAGTGTGAATTGGGCTTTCATCAGGCGAGATTGGTTCAGTAGGTGTGGGTGAGGAAGTTGGTTGTGTTGTTGGGTGTAATGGAGATTGTTGAAGGCAGAAGTGCTTTAGAAGTTTTACACACTACATCAGAAAATAATCTAAGTGTAAAATCTTCCAAAGCCAAAGTCCAAATCTTTCGAAGCCAAAGATGAAGTCTTCCGAAGCTTCAGAGACAAAGTCTTCCGAAGCACTTTTGCTGTGAAGACTGATTTCTTCCGAAGATAGAGAAAGACATGCTTTCTCTGATCTACTTTACATAAAGCTAACACACTTTCCACTGCAACTCTGAAGACTCACCAACATGTATGAGTTGGTGAAAAGTCAATGCTTTTGTAAACTGTAGATTAAGGTCTTTGTCTGTAACTTCCTACTTTTGTACTTGTAAACCTTTTTGTAATAGAAAAGGATAAGAGCTATGGCATGTCATAGTCACTAGTAAAAAAAGAATCAGCCTTTTGACTTTAGATTGATCTTGTTGTCTAGATCAGTCAATTCCAACTGTCCTTCTAAGTATTAACAGTTGCAGAATGTAGTATAAAGAGTCCCAGGTTCTTGTAATTTAGATATGCTTTGTAACACTTGTAATAGAACTTGAGAGCAATATACAACACTTCTTGAAAACCATATTTCTGTGTTATTGTTACTTCTTCTGTCTCATTCCTTACTTGTGTTCATAATATCCTCATAATCAAACCCGGTTCCCTATTTGAACTGTTAAGTGTTCCAAGTCTCTCATCATTGTGAAACTGATTGTGTTAGGCATCCTTACTCGCTCTTGAAATTAGTATCAGAGCATTTCAGGCACTTGATTGTAAGACCTCACCATCTTTAATCCTCTTAGTTTCACAGTTCACTTAACATCTCAAATGGTAGCTATCACAAAGGCTGATATGGAAACCAATACAATGACAAAGTCCCCACTGATCACTCCTGAAGAGTTTGATACTTGGTGTCAAAGAATGAAAGGCTTTATGAAGTGTCAAGACTCTAGGATGTGGGGGTCTGTTGTCGATGGACCTCATGTACCATGCACCTCTTCAGCTGGTGCTGGTGGTCGTATGATACCAAAGGAAGTGGCTGACTATTCTGATGAAGACTGGAAGAAGATTGATATTGATTAGAAAGCCATGACCGCCCTTCAAACTGCTCTTCCAAACTCTATCTACAGAGGCTTCAAAATATGCAAGACTGCCAAGCAACATTAGGATACATTGAAGCTGATGTATGAGGGGTCTGATGATGCAAAAGAAAACATGAAAGACCTCTTGAAGCAGCAGTTTGAGAACATCACCTTCAAGACAGGTGAAACCATGACTCAACAATACTTTAGGTATGTTGAGATTATGGATGCTCTGACAGATGTTGGAGTAACTCTTGAGAACAGGGACATTATGAGGAAGTTCATGTCCTCTCTTCCCAGACAATGGACACACTATTGTGTGGTCATCAAGAGGACTGAGAACCTCAAAAACCATACTCTCACAGAGTTGTATGGTATCCTTAGTGTCTACCAGATGGAGATGAACACGCAAAATCCACCTGGTAACTCTAACAACCAACAGAGTGCAGCCCTTTATGTGTTTGAAAGGGATTGCAGAGAACCACAACACCATCTTATCTACTACCCAGACAAATCACAAAAGAGTCCTTTCATCAACTTTCTGGAGACACCAAGGGAAGGATACATCCCTGTAGCCTATTCCAGGAGACAAGTTCTTCACAAGCTTTTATGTCTTCTGATGAAAGTTCATACAAATTTCTCTTCACCCTTGAAGATCTGGACTATATCCATCCAGATGATCTAGAGTATATGGAAATAGTGTAGCAGATGACTCTTCTCACTCACAGAGCCAACAAATTCTACAAGAGGACTGGAAGGAAGTTTCTTAGCAATGCAGTGAGTGGAATGTTTGGGCTTGATAAAAGCAAAGTGAAGTGTTACAAACTTAACCAAATAGGACACTTTTCCACAAAGTGCAAGGAAATAAGGTCAAATGGTGGGCAATCAAAAACAAGGCCAAACTACATTGAAGGCGCTCACCAGAATAAGAAGCCAAGACAGCAAGCCGTAATTGCTATTGAAGAAGGAGCCTTTGACTGGAACTTTTAGGTGGAAGATGCATCTCCAAACCAAGCATTGATGGCTGATTATGATGAAGCCAAGGTATTGGAACATCTCTGTAAACCTGAATGTATTGCTAAAGTTAATAGATACAGGTCCTATAACTTAGAGATGAGATCTGATCTTGAGTCCTTAAATATCTTAAAAGCTAATTTTAAAAAAGCTGAAAATGATTATAAACTAAAGATAGAAGTGTTGGGACTGATAAGGATAGCCTATATTATAAACACAGTCAAAGTCAACAACGGTCAATGACACTGTCAAAGTCATCGGAAAATGCAAACAGATGTGTTCAAAACGAAGAACCGAGACAAGATGTTGAAGATATAAATGACTAGGAGTTTATTGTTAATAAATATATTTCATGTCAACAAAATATATTTATTTATGTTTAAGTCATTTTTATGTTTTATATGTAATTTCTCTAATTGTCTAAGTCTAGAGGCTTAATATGTCATTAGTGAATATTATCACTATATATAGATTTGTGACAATTAGGTTTGGGGTAGCTTGAATGAGCCATTGATTGAGGGGTTTTTCACTTTGTAATATCTTTAGCAATCAATTGAGATCAAACAAGGGTTTTATTGAATGTTCTTAAGGTGTTCATCATTGTCATCCATATTTTATAGTGTTTGATCTATATGTTACACAAATATCATTGATATCTGTGTTATCAGTGGGATTTGTTTGTGTATATCAAACAAGTACTTGTTATATCGATCAGTAGGACCAACAAGAAGATCTAGGGAAAACTATTTCAACTCCTAAGTATGAGCACACTAACTACAGGACTCAAATCATAGACCTCATCTCAAAGTTAACTGAATGCCAGGCTGAGCTTGTGACCAGCAAAGCCATGGAAAAAAATGTGTTCTTGAAGAAGAGACCTTCAAGAACATAATATCCTCATCCCTACATGCAAAAGTTTGTTATCAGAATAAGTAGGGACAAACTACACTGATGGTGCTCAACAGAATGAGAAGCCAAGACAGCAAGCCGCAGTTGCTATTAAAGAAGGAGCCTTTGACTGGAACTTTTAGGTGGAAGATGCATCTCCAAACCAAGTATTGATGGAAGATCATGATGAAGCTAAGGTATTGGAACATCTCTGTACACCTGAATGGGTTGCTAAAGTTAATAGATACAGGTCCTATAACTTAGAGTTGAGATCTTATCTTGAGTCCTTAAATATCTTAAAAGCTTATTTTAAAAGTGCTGAAAATGATTATAAACTTAAGATATTGGGACTGATAAGGATAGTCTATATTATCAACATAGTCAAAGTCAACAAAAGTCAACGTCACTTTCAAAGTCATCGGAAAAGGCAAACAGACGCGTTCGAAACGAAGAACCCAGACAAGATGTTGAAGATATAAATGACTGGTAGTTTATAGTTAATAAATATATTTTGTGTCAACAAAATATATTTATTTATGTTTAAGTCATTTTTATGTTTTATATGTAATTTCTCTAATTGTCTAAGTCTAAGGGCTTAATATGTCATTAGTGAATATTATCATATGTATAGATTAGTGACAATTAGGTTTGGGGGAGCTTCAATGAGCCATTGATTGAGGGGTTTTTCACTTTGTAATATCTTTAGCAATCAATTCAGATCAAACAAGGGTTTTATTGAATGTTCTTGAGGTGTTCATCATTGTCATCCATATTTTATAGTGTTTGATCTATATTTTACACAAATATCATTGATATATGTGTTATCATTGGGATTTGTTTATGTTTATCAATCAAGTGAACTGTTATATTGATCAGTAGGACCAACAATTTGGTATCAGAGCCATTGTGCTCTTGATTATTTGGTTTTTGTTTGGTTTCTAGTTCAAAGCACTGTTCCATTCATTTCCGATCTAATCTGCATCGTTTTTGACATGGAAATTGATTGAGGATTGTTTGATTTTTGTGTGGGAAGCTTTAGAAATCATCAGATGTCAAATTCATTGAGGTTTGGATGAGTTTGGATTGATTTCGTGCTGAAAAAGTCATTCAGATACGTTGGGCGAATCTACAGCTCTTCCAGGGAAACTGTATCTTCATTAAGAGAAACTACATAGTTTTGCTAGAGCTCTTTCAGCGAAACTACAAAGTTCTTGATTTTTGAATCTGGTTTCTTCGTCCCCTGCGAAAGTACATACGTTGAACAAAAGTTCATGGTGTTTGTGTACCAAACCCAGCGAAATTGCTGCCAAATTGATTTCTGAACGAAAGTTCAACTAGTTTCGGGCGAAACTACCCTGCGAAACTAGCATCAGCGTGCCACTGCTGTGCGAAACTGCTGTCGAAATTACTGGCGAAACTACTAGCAAAACTACTAGCGAAATTGCCAAAGAATTTATTGAAATTTCAGCAAAATTAATTACTGATCATGTCAAAAATGGTTCTTTCAGAAGACCCTAATTCCTTCAAATCTGACAATCTAATATCGGCACAAAGTCCGTTTAATTCTTTTGCAGCCATGAAAGATGAAAAGATATCTGATTTTGTTGAACGATTTCTAATGGTGGCAAGCAATCTTAAGAAGTATGATGACCAGCTGGGGAACCACGAACAAGTCATAAAACTTTTGGAATCTCTTCCTCCACAATGGAGTCCACAAGTTATATTGTTAGAGCAGGAAAGAAATTTTGCTGACTACAAACTCATTGAAGTTATCAACAAGCTGAAGTCATTTGATTTGGATATGAAAAGAGGAGAGTATAATCAATTCATGTATGGTGGTGTATCTTCAAGTGTTGAGATCAAAGAAACTAAAGAAGAAGTCAACCATGCATTGATGGCTGAGGTATTAAACAGTGATGAGGATTGTGTTGATGATTTTGATCCTTTCAAAGAATTCAGGTGTGACACTCAAGGTGAGAGTGTTAGTGATGTTGGTGATTGTGCAAGTCGGTGTAAAGTTCAGGATGAAGGAAAGCAAGAGGAAGTTGAAGCTGTAGAAGCTAAGAAGAAAGCTGCTGAGGAGGAAGAATACAAAAAGAACACTCATGTCTGTCAATGTGAAAAAACCCTAGCTACTGAAAAGATAGTTACGGGGCTTCCTTATGAGGTTATTCAAGACATGTGTTCTCCTCCCAGCAATATTCATTTATTTGGAGTTTATAAAGCTAACTGATTATTGTTAGAAAATGAAAAAGAACTAAAAAAATAAACAAAGAACTTAAAATCAATGAGTCCAAATATTTTATCAAACTAAAGAAGCTTTAAAAGAAAATGATTTTTTAAAAAGAAATCTATTAGAAAAGAATATCGAGATTAACGTTTTGAGCGAACGTGTCACATTAGTAGAATTTGAGACTAGTAAGCTTAAAACTAAACTTGATAAATGGATGATATCAGGGATGAAACAGGAAGAAATATTCTGTTAGCAAAGGGGAGCTAGAATCAAAACAGGTCTGGGATGTGGTGAAACTTCATATGTTTATCCTCCTCCCAGCTCTCATTGTTACTTTCCTATGCCTCAACCTCATCCATCTAAAGATTTAATTAAAGTTACAGATACTAACAGTCTACATGCAGGTTTAAGTAGCGTTAATCACAAAGAGGTTCGAGATGAATATGATTCTCCTGTTGGTTTGGGACTCATCAAATAAGGATCTAATAAGAAAAATGATAATTCCACCCTTGATGATTCAAATCTAGTATCTGGTGTTTCCCATAACTTATTTAACAAATTCAAAACAGGAAACATCCCTTCTTTTGTTCCTGTCAGGTTTGTCAAAGAAGGATCAACTGTGGAATCGTCAGGCAATTAGAACTCAACAAGTGGTATCAATCAAGATCCGTTGGAAGCAGACTTATGTATACCAGACTGGACAAGCTCAGATGAGGAATCAAAAATCATTAAGTTACCTAAAGTTGTCAAGTCTCAAATGCTTCCAAAAGTTGAATTAAGACCTATACGGAGCTCATCTCCAAATACTTAACAAATCAGCAGTCCCTCTAAAACTCAGCAGAAGCACTCACCATCTTCATCTGCTATCCATCAATCTCGCCATAAATCTGCCTCCATGTCTACCAAGTCAGCCAGTCATACAAAAGGGTTCTCAAAAGAATGTTTAGATCTCATCTCTTCGAACATCACACACCAAATCACAGCTTAGTTCGAAATCCATATCGACAAAGCCTCAAAAAGTTCAATCTTCTGATATCCGAAAGAAGGAGCTTCAAGGTAGTCAAAAGGCTGCAACAACCATAAAGCAGGCTCCACCCTCGCCTACATTACATGGGATAAAGCCTTTCAAGGCTTGCTTTAGATGTGGAAAAGAATGTCATGTGCTAAAGAAGTGCCCTCAAGTTCAAAGACAGGATTCGAGCGGTAAACATTACACGGGTTGCTTCTCAGGTTCAAAAGGTAAAAACCACACATTTTTGAATGGTTGGATGATGAATAATTTATCCAACCCTTCTCATGTGAAGCCGGTTTCACATGATTCAAAGATAAAAAATACCAATGTCTCAAAATTAAAATCTCTTCCTTCAGGCCTTAAACAGAAAATAATATCCAAATTTAATTCATTCAAATCAAAAGTAATTGAACAGAAATAAGTTTGGAAAGTAAAACAAAAGGTTAAAGAGATAAATGATTTTTCAAAAGTATGTGTGCTTAAGAAGGTTATGTACACTGATGAAAAAAGAACTCCCAGGACCATGATGGCCTAGGTCCCCCTCTCTAACTAATCTGTTAATGAGTGCAGGAAAAGTTCAGGAGGATTGTTAGATATCAATTTTACCGACAGAGAATGTTCCTCAGTCAAATTTGAAGAGAAACAAACAAGTTATGGTTTTGGTAACTCATCCATATTTTGGATACTTATCTGCATTATTACAGTTCACACTTCACAATCACTGCATTTTTCTTGGTACTTCATTTCTCATATTTTTGCTAGCATAATTTGGAAGACTTTCTTTCCTAGTATAATTGAAATGGTAACTAAGAACTTGATTTGGGACGACTGAGAAATGATAGTATGTTTTCTTTGTATACTTGGTTGCATGACTTGTACCTTTGTGAGAAATGTAGTAACTGAGGTAGATGTCTGTATCAATTAAAATTCTAAAATCTAAAAATACAGTTTCATTATATGATATGCATGGTAGGCTCGGCCCGAAAACGAAGTAAACAGTGATTCTGTAGCCTAACTAAAGCTTTAGAACTCAGTGATAATGATCATTTCCATGACATCTAGGCCTGCATAAAGTTACAAGTCTCATCAAAAACAGGTTGAGAGTATCTGACTTCTGCCTTGATCTCTTCCATTCCCAAAATCTCCCTATTCCCAAGTCCAGAATGTAGCTTCTTGTTTGCTCTTCAGATGTATATTTCGTGCTTATCTCCTATGCTATACGGAAGCATTGACCTGGAGCGATAATCTTCTTTGTTATATGTGAGTATAGAACTAAAGCTCTCATCTGGATGCTTAGATGATCATCTCCTCTGTTATACGTAAGTATAGACCTGGAGCTCTCATCATCTGTTCCCTAAAATAAAAGCACAGTGATTCTTAAACTAAGATCATTGTTGAACCTCGAAAGAAAATCAAGCAAAGTTAATCATATTACTCAATAAGCCCTGATGACGGGATAAGTTCTTTGCTGGATGTATGTGGGAACCAAGTTACCTGAGCTTCTCTAGTCGAACCTAAAACATGATAAAATCAGTTGCAGGTCACTCGTTGAAAAGAAAAAGGCATGAGTATAAATTGGACAAATATACCAACAATCATTCTTGAACTGTGTTTGGCTATCAAAGTTTTAAAATCATGATCAGACTTTGCTTCAATGTGATCTCACTAACTTGCTGATGTTTAAATACATCCCTGTGCTTAAGTATATCTTGAGGATGTGATCTCATGATCGAATCAGTTCTTGGTGTAAGGTGATTAATATATATATATATATATATATATATATATATATATATATATATATATATATATATATATATATGTATATATATATATATGTATATATATATATATGTATGTATAAAAGGGGTTTTTCATTTCAAATTATTTCAAGTCTTCCACATTATGCTATTAAAATGTTATTATTTTCACATACATTTCATGGGAAATTGCACACACTGATAAACACGGGTTTATTTGTTAACTGAAATGATCTGATAGGAAGTTGCGAGATTGTGGTTGTGATTGTGTTACAGATTTTTGCTTCAAATGATGGCCGATCATTAGCTGAGCAAAGTACCTGACCAGGTTCCTCAAGTTTGCAGAAGATACCAAGCTAGGATTCCTCCTCCTATATCTTCTGAAGCACTAAAGAATAGAGAGTTGGAAAAGTTGTTCCTGATCATTCACAAAGAATGCACACGAAGAAGGGCGCATACAAAAAGGGGGTGCCTGAAAGATAAAAAATCTTCAATACCAGATCATCAATCTAGGGGAAGATTGAAGATCATTATATGGTTGACTTATCGGTGCTGATCACGATACAAGACGTTGATAATGATAGACTAAGGGGGAGTATTGTTGGGACTGATAATGATAGTCTATATTATCAACACAGCCAAAGTCAACAAAGGTCAACGTCACTGTCAAAGTCATCGGAAAAGGCAAAAATACGCGTTCGAAACGAAGAACCCAGACAAGATGTTGAAGATATAAATGACTAGGAGTTTATTGTTAATAAATATATTTTATATCAACAAAATATATTTATTTATGTTTAAGTCATTTTTATGTTTTATATGTAATTTCTCTAATTGTCTAAGTCTAGGGGCTTAATATGCCAGGCTGAGCTTGTGACCAGCAAAGCCAGGGCAAAAAAAGGTGTTCTTGAAGAAGAGACCTTGAAGAACATAATATCCTCATCCCTACATGCAAAAGTTTGTTATCAGAATAAGTAGGGACAAACTACACTGAAGGTGCTCACCAGAATAAGAAGCTAAGACAGCAAGCCGCAGTTGCTATTGAAGAAGGAGCCTTTGACTGGAACTTTTAGGTGGAAGATGCATCTCCAAACCAAGCATTGATGGCGGATCATGATGAAGCTAAGGTATTGGAACATCTCTGTACACCTGAATGTGTTGCTAAAGTTAATAGATACAGGTCCTATAACATAGAGATGAGATCTTATCTTTAGTCCTTAACTATCTTAAAAGCTGATTTTAAAAGAGCTGAAAAGGAATATAAGCTTAAGATGTTGGAACTGATAAGGATAGTCTATATTATCAACTCAGTCAAAGTCAACAATGGTCAACGTCGCTGTCAAAGTCATCGGAAAAGGCAAACAGACGCGTTCAAAACGAAGAACCCAAACAAGATGTTGAAGATATAAATGACTAGGAGTTTATTGTAAATAAATATATTTTGTGTCAACAAATTATATTTATTTATGTTTAAGTCATTTTTATGTTTTATATGTAATTTCTCTAATTGTCTAAGTCTAGGGGCTTAATATGTCATTAGTGAATCTTATCATATATATAGATTAGTGACAATTAGGTTTGGGGGAGCTTGAATGAGCCATTGATTGAGGGGTTTTTCACTTTGTAATATCTTTAGCAATCAATTCAGATCAAACAAGGGTTTTATGGAATGTTCTTGAGGTGTTCATTATTGTCATCCATATTTTATAGCGTTTGATCTATATTTTACACAAATATCATTGATATCTATGTTATCAGTGGGATTTGTTTGAGTTTCTCAATCAAGTGAACTGTTATATCGATCAGTAGGACCAACAATTTGGTATCAGAGCCATTGTGCTCTTGATTATTTGGTTTTTGTTTGGTTTCTAGTTCAAAGCACTGTTCCATTCATTTCTGATCTGATCTGCATCGTTTTGACATGGAAATTGATTAAGGATTGCTCGATTTTGGTGTGGGAAGCTTTAGAAATCATCGGATGTCAAATTCATTGAGGTTTGGATGAGTTTGGATTGATTTCAAGCTGAAAAAGTCGTTCAAATACGTCGGGCGAATCTACAGCTCTTCCAGGGAAACTGTATCTTCATTAAACGAAACTACATAGTTTCACTTGGCAAAACTAGAGCTCTTTCAGCGAAACTACATAGTTCTTGATTTTTGAATCTGGTTTCTTCGTCCCCTGCGAGAGTACATGTGTTGAACAAAAGTTCATGGTGTTTGTGTGCCAAACCCAGCAAAATTGCTGCCAATTTGATTTCTGAACGAAAGTTCAACTAGTTTCGGGCGAAACTACCCTGTGAAACTAGCATCAGCGTGCCACTGCTGGGCGAAACTGGTGTCGAAATTACTGGCGAAACTACTAGCAAAATTGCCGACGAATTTAGTGAAATTTCAGCGAAATTAATTACTCATCTTGTCAAAAATGGCTCTTTCAGAAGTCCCTAATTCCATCAAATTTGATAATCTAATATCGGCACAAAGTCCGTTTGATTCTTTTGTAGCCATGAAAGATGAAAAGATATCTGATTTTGTTGAACGATTTCTAATGTTGGTAAGCAATCGTAAGAAGTATGATGACCAGCTGGGGAACCATGAACAAGTCACAAAACTTTTGGAAACTCTTCCTCCACAGTGAAGTCCACAAGTTAGATTGTTAAAGCAAGAAAGAAATTTTGCTGACTACAAACTCATTGAAGTTATCAACAAGCTGAAGTAATTTGATTTGGATATGAAAAGAGGAGAGTATAATCAATTCATGTATGGTGGTGTATCTTCAAGTGTTGAGATCAAAGAAACTGAAGAAGAAGTCAACCATGCACTGATGGCTGAGGTATTAAACAGTGATGAGGATTCTGTTGAGGATTTTGATCCTTTCAAAGAATTCAGGTGTGACACTCAAGGTGAGAGTGTTGGTGATGTTGGTGATTGTGCAAGTCGATGTAAAGTTCAGGATGAAGGAAAGCAAGAGGGAGTTGAAGCTGCAGAAGCTAAGAAGAGAGCTACTGAGGAGGAAGAATACAAAAAGAACTCTCATGTCTGTCAATGTGAAAAAGCCCTAGCTGCTGAAAAGATAGTTATGGGGCTTCCTTATGAGGTTGTTCAAGACATGTGTTCTCCTCCCAGCAATATTCGTTTATTTAGAGTTAATAAAGCTAACAGATTATTGTTAGAAAATGAATAAGAACTAAAACAAATAAACAAAGAACTTAAAATCATTGAGTCTAACTATTTTATCAAACTAAAAGAAGCTTTAAAAGAAAATGATCTTTTAAAAAGAAATCTATTAGAAAAGAATATCGAGATTAATGTTTTGAGCGAACGTGTCACATTAGCAGAATTTGAGACTAGTAAGCTTAAAACTAAACTTGATAAATGGACGATATCAGGGATGAAACAGGAAGAACTATTCTGTTAGCAAAGGGGAGCTAGAATCAAAACAGGTGTGGGATGTGGTGAAACTTCATATGTTTATCCTCCTCCTAGCTCTCATTGTTACTTTCCTATGCCTCAACCTCATCCATCTAATGATTTAATTGAAGTTGCAGATACTAACAGTCTACATGCAGGTTTAAGCAGCGTTAATCACAAAGAGGTTCGAGGTGAATATGATTTTCCTGTAGGTTTGGGACTCATCAAGTAAGGATCTAATAAGAAATATGATAATTCCACCCTTGATGATTCAAATCCAGTATCTGGTGCTTCCCATGACTTCTTTAACAAATTCAAAACAGGTAACATCCCTTCTTTTGTTACTGTCAGGTTTGTCAAAGAAGAAACAACTATGGAATTGTCAGGCAATCAGAACTCAACAAGTGGTATCAATCAAGATCCATTGGAAGCAGACTTATGTATACCAGACTGGACTAGCTCAGATGATGAATCAAAAATAATTAAGTCACCTAAAGTTGTCAAGTCTCAAATGCTTCCATAAGTTGAATTAAGACCTTTATGGAGCTCATCTCCAAATACTAAACAAATCAGCAGTCCCTCTAAAACTCAGCAGAAGCACTCACCATCTTCATCTGCTATCCATCAATCTCGCCAAAAACCTACCTCCAAGTCTGCCAAGTCAACCAGCCATACAAAAGGGTTCTCAAAAGAATGTTCAGATCTCATCTCTTCGAACATCACACACCAAATCACAGCTTAGTACAAAATCCATATCGAAAAAGCCTCAAAAAGTTCAATCTTCTGATATCTGAAAGAAGGAGCTTCAAGGTAGTCAAAAGGCTGCAACAACCTCAAAGCAGACTCAACCCTCGCCTACATTCCACGGGACTACAAAGAACCAAAAGCCTTTCAAGGCTTGCTTTAGATGTGGAAAAGAAGGTCATATGCTAAAGAAGTGCCCTCAAGTTCAAAGACAGGATTCGAGCGGTAAAGATTACATGAGTTGCTTCTCAGGTTCAAAAGGTAAAAACCACACATTTTTGAATGGTTGGATGACGAACAATTTATCCAAACCTTCTCATGTGAAGCCGGTTTCACATGATTCAAAGATAAAAAATACCAATGTCTCAAAATTAAAATCTCTTCCTTCGGGTCTTAAACAGAAAATAATATCCAAATTTAATTCATTCAAATCAAAAATAATTGAACAGAAATAAGTTTGGAAAGTAAAACAAAAGGTTAAAAAGATATATGATTTTTCAAAAGAGTGTGTGCTTAAGCAGGTTATGTACACTGATGAAAAAGGAACTCCCAGGACCATGATGGCCTGGGTCCCCCTCTCTAACTAATTTGTTAATGAGTGCAGGAAAAGTTCAGGAGGATTGTTAGTAATCCGTTTTACCGACAGAGAATGTTCCTCCGTCAAATTTGAAGAGAAACAAACAAGTTATGGTTTTGGTAACTCATCCATATTTTGGATACTTATCTGCATTATTACAGTTCACACTTCATAATCAGTGCATTTTTCATGGTACTTCATTTCTCATCTTTTTGCTAGCATAATTTGGAAGACTTTCTTTGCTAGTACAATTGAAATGGGAACTAAGAACTTGATTTGGGATGACTGAGGAATGATAGTATGTTTTCTTTGTATGCTTGGTTGTGACTTGTACCATTGTGAGAAATGATAGTAACTGAGGTAGATGTCTGGATCACTTAAAATTGAAAAATCTTAAAAGACAATTTCATTATATGATATGCATGGCAGGCTCAGCCCAAAAACAAAGTAAACAGTGATTCTGTAGCCTAACTAAAGCTTTAGAACTCAGTGATAAGGATCATTTCCATGACATCTCGGCCTGCATAAAGTTACAAGTCTCATCAAAAACGGGTTGAGAGTATCTGACTTCTGCCTTGATATCTTCCATTCCCAAAATCTCCCTATTCCCAAGTCCAGAATGTAGCTTCTCGTTTTCTCTTCAGATGTATATTTCATGCTTATCTCCTATGCTATGCGAAAGCATTGACTTGGAGCGATGATCTTCTCTGTTATACGTGAGTATAGACCTAAAGCTCTCATCTGCTAGATAATCATCTCCTCTGTTATACGTAAGTATAGACCTGGAGCTCTCATCGTCTGTTCCCTAAAATAAAAGCACAGTGATTCTTACACTAAGATCATTGTTGAACCTCAAAATAAAATCAAGCAGAGTTAATCATATTACTCAATAAGCCCTGATGACGGGATAAGTTCTTTGCCGGATGTATGTGGGAACCAAGTTACCTGAGCTTCTCTAATCAAACCTAAAACATGATAAAATCAGTTGTAGGTCACTCGTTGAAAAGAAAAAGGCATGGGTATAAATTGGACAAATATACCAACAATCATTCTTGAACTGTGTTTGGCTATCAAAGTTTTAAAATCGTGATCAGACTTTGCTTCAGTGTGATCTCACTAACTTGTCGATGTTTAAATACATCCTTATGCTTAAGTATATCTTTAGGATGTGATCTCATGATCGAATCAGTTCTTGGTGTAAGGTGATTAAAATATATATATATATATATATATATATATATAAAAGGGGTTTTTCATTTCAAATTATTTCAAGTCTTTCACATTATGCTATTAAAATGTTATTATTTTCACATGCATTTCACGGGAAATTGCACACACAGATAAACACGGGTTTATTTGTTAACTGAAATGATCTGACAGGAAGTTGCGAGATTGTGGTTGTGATTGTGTTACAGATTTTTGCTTCAAATGATGGCCGATCATTAGCTGATCAAAGTACCTGACCAGGTTCCTCAAGTTTGCAGAAGATACCGAGCTAGGATTCCTCCTCCTACATCTTCTGAAGCACTCAAGAATAGAGAGTTGGAAAATTTGTTCCTGATCATTCACAAAGAATGCACACGAAGAAGGGGGGCATACAAAAAGGGGGAGCCTGAAAGATGAAAAATCTTCAATACCAGATCATCAATCTAGGGGAAGATTGAAGATCATTATATGGTTGACTTATCGGTGCTGATCACGATACAAGACATTGATAATGATAGACTGAGGGGGAGTATTGCTGGGACTGATAATGATAGTCTATATTATCAACACAGTCAAAGTCAACAAAGGTCAACGTCACTGTCAAAGTCATCGGAAAAGGCAAACAGACGCGTTCGAAATGAAGAACCTAGACAAGATGTTGAAGATATAAATGACTAGGAGTTTATTGTTAATAAATATATCTTGTGTCAACAAAATATATTTATTTATGTTTAAGTCATTTTTATGTTTTATATGTAATTTCTCTAATGTCTAAGTCTAGCGGCTTAATATGTCATTAGTGAATATTATCACTATATATAGATTAGTGACGATTAGGTTTGGGGGAGCTTGAATGAGCCATTGATTGAGGGGTTTTTCACTTTGTAATATCTTTAGCAATCAATTCAGATCAAACAAAGGTATTGAATGTTCTTAAGGTGTTCATCATTGTCATCCATATTTTATAGTGTTTGATCTATATGTTACACAAATATCATTGATATCTGTGTTATCAGTGGGAATTGTTTGTGTTTATCAATCAAGTGCACTGTTATATCGATAAGTAGGACCAACAAGAAGATCTAGAGAAAAACATATCAACTCTTAAGCATGAGCACACTAACTACAGGACTCAAATCAAAGACCTCATCTCAAAGTTAACTGAATGCCAGGCTGAGCTAGTGACCAGCAAAGCCAGGGCAAAAAAATGTGCTCTTGAAGAAGAGTCCTTCAAGAACATAATATCCTCATCCCTACTTGCAAAAGTTTGTTATCAGAATAAGCAGGGACTAGGATCTACTGAGATAGCTCCTCCACACACTCTATTGTCTGTAAGATCTCCAAGGTGTGAAATTTGTGAAGATGAGCTTCCCCTCATAGACCCCATTGTTGAAGAGGATAATCAGGAGATAATGAAGGATGACTCTGAGAAGAGTGAGGAAGATCATCCTAAGAAGGGTCATTATTCTCCTGAGGAGAGGAAAGAGTCTAGAATGACCAAGTCAAAGAGAAAGAACTTAATCAGAAGAGCTAAGAGAAGATCAAAGAAGGCTCAAGAAATGTAAGGCCCCATTCCTGGGAACCCCACAGTTGGTCAATCACAACCTTATTTATCAAAACATATTAAGATTTATTAAGTAAATAAAATATTGCAGTG
The DNA here is from genome assembly GCA_025506505.1 of Flaveria sonorensis. Classification (NCBI taxonomy): domain Eukaryota; kingdom Viridiplantae; phylum Streptophyta; class Magnoliopsida; order Asterales; family Asteraceae; genus Flaveria; species Flaveria sonorensis. Next base: position 35,460,303 of record CM046429.1, on the reverse strand, counting down.
AAATAGTTCATCAAAAACTATTTCATGCTTTAATAAATAAATTTGCCAAGTAATACATCATCGTTTAAAAGATCACAAAATGTCACTTAGTTGTATTACAAAACAACATCATTATTATTGCATGGGATGGATGCCAGTCTTGCCCGCTAAGTAGCTTCACCCTCGTGCCATCCTCAGCAACAAACTACCTGCCAACTAAAAATGCATGAAAAAAGTCAGCGTTGCTGAGTGAGTTCTAGTTTTATAAGTAAAATACTTTACCTTTAGTAAAAACCTTACCTTTACTTTCGTTCGCGATCACACAACATACATACATCTTGATAATATCATTATTATCTTTTATCATCGTTCATAATCATTCATTTAGCACTTTTTCATTATCTTTCACTTCTATCTAGATCCTGTCATAAGCTATACCCCATCATTGGTGCACAAAGCGACTACAGCCTTGGGGTTAAGCGACAAGGATCCCGTTTCGCACGTATGGATCAGTCACCAAGACTGATGCCCCTGTGTGTACACCCTTATGGGTTAGCCAAGATCGCATTCTATATTGCACACAATTGAGCTAACAAGTCATCATTGAGTTGTGAACCTCTTTAAATTTGCTGGCAAGACTTTATATTCTTTCATTATGTTCGACTTTTCATTATCTTTAATCTTTCGCTTCTTTTATGATATTACTTTACGTATAAGAGCATTAATATACCATGTAAAGTCACGAAATAATATGTAATAAAGAACATCAATAACAGGCCACAACATGCATAACAAGAACAAACATAACCCACCAAAACATTCTAGAGCTTAATCATAAATTTCCATTTTTCCCAAAATTTCAGAAAAATTCTAAGGCAACTTAGGCGCATGAGCACTATGTAGGCGCATGGGCACTATGGAGGCGCATGAACAGTTGGGCGCATGGGAACACTTGGGCGTATAGGAAAACTTAGGCGCATGGGTACTATGCAGGCGCATGAGTACTATGCAGGCGCATGAGTACTTAGGCGCATGGGAAACTTATACGCATGAGCATACACTTAGGCGTATAGGCAAAAAGACTTAGGCGCATGGGAACAATGTAGGCATATGAGTACTATGCAGGCGCATGGATACTTTGGCGCATGAGCAAACCCAAGAGTATAGGCGGTTTGTGCGCATTGGCACTATGCCAGTTCTAACTTACACTAATTTTAGTTCCCGATCATCATCCTAACATATCCTTAGCCCAAATCTAGCATACTAAGCACATAAAACAAGCATACAATCACATAATTCAGTCAAACATTCACAAACACACATACCCACATAAAACAGGGGTAATACATGGTTCAACATACTAAAAGTTGTAAAATGATAATTTATATGCATTTCAGCCCCAAAACAAGTTTAAAACAGAAAAACCGGGGATCTAGAACTCACCTACAACAGCCTTCGAGTAAAACTCCTCCAAACTCGAGAGCACTTGGAGTTCAAACACCTAAACACACCAAAAACACTCAACCGAACACGGAGAAACACATAAGACTCGGTCTACAAACTGAAAACTCAGCTGAAACCGAACAAAACACCCAAAATCTTACCTTCTAGACGATCTTCTTCTTCTTCTCTCTAGAAAATCGATGGAAACTTTCTCCTTTTCTTCTTTCTGCAGTCGAGCAGTTGGTGAGTAGAGGTGTGGGCTGCCATGCCCACTTTTTAAACATAATAATATTAAAGTTTGCCTCTTGCACAACTTTAACCCCTTAACTTGGGTTATTTCAACTTTCTTTCTTTATACTTCTCTTTTCTTTTCTTTTTCTCTTTTAAAATTTCCAGGTGTTACAAGTCTACCACCCTTATATAGGTTTCGTCCCTGAAACATGTCACTCCTCGAACAGTTGTGGTAATGCTATCTCATCTCTTCCTCGGTCTCCCACGTAGACTCGAATCCCTTCCTGTGCCTCCACTGTACTCGAACCAGTGGAACCACTTTATTCTGTAATCTCTTCTCTTTTCCATCAATTATTGACACTGGTTGCTCCACATAATTGAGTCGTTCATCCACTTCAATGTCCTCTAGTGGTACAATCATATCTTCATCAACCAGGCATTTTCTTAGATGAGATACATGGAATGTTTGATGAATCCCACTTAACTCATTGGGTAGCTCCAACCTATAGGCCACCTTTCCTACTCCAGTAATGAATAGGAAAGGTCCTATATACCTTGAGCTCAGCTTACCCTGATTTCTGATCCGAATGATCCCCTTCCAAGGTGAAACCTTCAGCATAACTTTATCACCCACCTTGAATTCAATCGATCTATGCCTCTTGTCAACATACGACTTTTGCCTATCTTTTGGCGCCTTCATAAAGGCCTTGATCTTCTCCAACTTTTCAGTCGTAGCCTCGATCACTTCAACGCTCCCTAACTCCTTCTGTCCGATATCACCCCAACATACAAGCGTTCTACACTTCTTGCCCTGTAGCATCTCATATGGTGGCATACCAATGCTGGCATGATAACTGTTGTTGTATGAGAATTCAGCTAACGATAAGTGTTCGTCCCAACTTTCTTCGAAATCAATGACGCATGCTCGGAGCATATCCCCAAGCGTCTGTATGGTTCTCTCTTACTGACCATCCGTCTGAGGATGATAAGCCGTACTGATGTGCAACCTCGTCCCCATCGTTTCATGAAATCTCTTCCAAAACTTAGATGTAAACCTAGTGTCATGGTCAGACACGATAGACACTGGTACACCATGATGCATAACAATCTCTTTCATGAACAGATCCGCCAACCTTTCAGATGAATATGTCTCGCGGATCGGTAGAAAGTGAGCACTCTTCGTCAAACGGTCAACTATCACCCATATAGCATCGTACCCCCTTGCCATATGTGGTAACTTCATAATGAAGTCCATGGTGATGTTCTCCCATTTCCACTCAGGTATATCCAAAGGTTGGATCTTCCTGTATGGCTTCTGATGCTAAGTCTTCACTTGCAAGCAAGTAAGGCACTTACTCACAACCGCCACTACATCACGCTTCATACCCACCCACCAGTAATCTTTGTTCATATCATGATACATCTTTGTAGCACCGAGATGAATGGAGTATCAAGTCATATGAGCTTCATCCATGATTTTCCCCCATAGGTCTCCATAACGAGGGATCCACATCCGCCCAAAGCGGGTTCTAACTTCGAGAGTGTTCTCACCCAACTCCGAGACTAGACCTCTCATCCTTTCGGAGTTAAGGCGCTCTTCTTTCAATGCCTCATCTTGGAACCCCTTGACCCGTGTCATCATATTGGAGGTCATCACCAACTGGTAAGCTTTCACCCGAATTGGCTCGGGTGTCTCCTTTTGGCTAATGGCATCCGTCACTACGTTGGCCTTGCCCGGATGGTAATGGATCTCACAATCATAATCCTTGATCAACTCTAACCACTGCCTTTGCCTCAGATTGAGGTCCTTCTGCTCAAAGAAATACTTTAAGCTCTTGTGGTCAGTAAAGATAGTGCACTTCGTCTCGTACAAGTAGTGCCTCCAAATCTTCAATGCAAAGACCACAGCTGCTAGCTCCAAGTCATGAATAGGGTAATTAGCTTCATGGATTTTCAACCGTCGGGACACATAGGCTATAACCCTTCCCTGTTGCATCAGCACACAACCCAATCCTAAATAAGAAGCATCTGAATAGACCACTAAGTCTTCGCTTCCCTCGGGCAACGTCAAAACAGGAGCCTGAGTTAATCTCGTCTTCAGCTCTTCAAAAGCACCCTCCTGTTCTAAACCCCATACAAATTTCACATCCTTGCAGGTCAGCTTGGTCTATGGTGAGGCAATCTTGGAAAAGTCTTGAATGAATCTCCTGTAATACCCCGCTAAACCCAAGAAACTGCGGATCTCGGATGGCGTCTTTGGAGACTTCAACTGCATCACCGCCTTCACCTTTTTCAGGTCTACCATGATCCCTTCGGAATTTACCACATGACCCAAAAACTGAACCTCGCGTAACCAAAAAGCGCACTTGGAGAACTTAGCATACAACTTCTCTATTCTAAGTCTTTCTAATACCTCACGAATGTGACTGGCGTGCTCTTCTTTGTACTTCGAATAAATCAGGATATCATCGATAAACACAATCACTGATTTATCCAACATCAGCCGACACACCAGGTTCATCAAATCCATAAAGCTAGCTGGCGTGTTAGTTAGACCAAAAGACATACCGAGAAACTCATAGTGTCCATAACGCATGCGAAAAGCTATTTTAGGTATATCCTGCTCCTTCACCTTCAACTGATGGTAACCAACTAGCATCTTGGAGCTGATCAAACAAGTCATCAATTCTGGGTAGTGGATATCGGTTCTTCACCATCAACTTGTTTAACTCACGGTAGTCGATGCACATCCTCATACTACTGTCCTTCTTCTTTACAAACAAGACCGGAGCACCCCAGAGAGAGATACTCGGTCGACTAAACCCTTTGTCCAATAACTCTTGCAAATGAACCATCAGTTCCTTCATCTCAGACGGAGCCAACCTATACAGTGCCTTGGCAACAGGTTGAGCACTAGGTATCAAGTCGATCTGGAACTCGATCTCGTGGTCCGGTGGCACACCTGGTAACTCTTCTGGGAACACGTCTGGAAAGTCACACACAACTGGTACGTCAGAAAATTGTGGTACTGACGCATCCACATCCTTCATGTAAGCTAGGTAGGCACTACATCCACGTTTCATGCACTTCTCTGCCACCACCATCTAAATCACCTTCAGAACCATAGTAACTCGATCACCATAGATCGTCACCGAACTCCCATCAGGCGTAGTCAATCAGATCATCTTCTTGCTACACACAATATTTGCCTCATAAGCTGCTAACCAATCCATCCCCAGAACCACATCAAATCCGCCTATGGGCATCATGAATAATTTAGGAGAGAACCTATGGCCTTTTAATTCTATATCACAATTCTCTATCAGATCAAAAATCCTAGTAGACTTACCAATGGCAGTTTCTACATCAAAGGGCACATCCATCTTTCTACTCCTAACAGGAAACTTAGCACAGAAGGCAGCATAAATAAAACTCTTACTAGCACCAGAATTAAATAGTACAGAGGCACAAGTTTGGTTTACTAGGAACGTACTTGACACCGCGTCGGGGTCCACCCTAGTCTCCTCCAAAGTCATAGTGAATGCTCTGGCCTTCGCCCTCCACCTTCTTTCTTAATCCCCTTCTTTGCCCCAGAGCTCTTAGCCCTCGGCTTCTTGCAGTCCCTGCTCATATGCCCCTTCTCGCCATAGTTGTAACATTTCCCCGCACGACAATCCCTGGCCATGTGGCCCTCCCTTCCACACTTAAAGCAGAGGTTCGATCCCTACCTACATTCTCCTACATGCCCCTTCCCACACTTCCCGCACTCCTTCACTCATAACTCGGTTGCAGCCACCTGACGACCCTCTACCTTCGCCCTTTTGCCCTTAGGAGGGAAACCGCCACTACCAGAATGTTTTCCACTCCAATTCTCCTCTCTCCTCTCATTTTCCCTTACAGCCCTAATGACCCCAGTCACCAGAGACGGCAGGATCGTATGCACGACTTGATGAACCCTTCAACTATAGTCTCCTTCACTAAGACCAACAGATTAACGCTCTCATCCCCACCTCCATGGTGATGAAACTCGGGCCCTCTAGGAGCCGCTCCAGCAGTCCTAGCATCGTTCCTCGTGACATGTGGTCCAACACCATGTCCACCGTGACCTCCACCTCTAGAAGCCCCCAAAGATCTACCCCCAGCCGTCCTCTAAACACTATAAGATTCAAACACCAACACGGTCATTCAAGGTAATAGCTCGGATTATGTCAAGTATAGTAAGTCCCTAATTACAGTAGCCAATTGTGATTAGCCACTTACTTTACGCTTCATTCCCAAAGCATTGCCTATCCGGACTACATTAGTATCCAAATCTACTAAGAGCACATAAATCAGTAGCACACGTACATAATACCGGTTAACCTTAAGAAAATAAATTACCTGATGGCACGTAGCTACTTGGGCTGGCATCCCTCCATTTGGTCTCATTCTCAGTTTAAGTTTAGGTTTTGAAAATATTTATCCATTTCTCTTAAACTTTGTCTCTAATACCAACTTGTAAGGCCCCGTTCCTGGGAACCCCACAGTTGGTCAATCACAATCTCATTTATCAAAACATATTAAGATTTATTAAGTAAATAAAATATTGCAGTGAAATAGTTCATCAAAAACCATTTCATGCTTTAATAAATACATTTGCCAAGTAATACATCATCGTTTAAAAGATCACAAAATGTCACTTAGTTGTATTACAAAACAACATCATTATTATTGCATGAGATGGATGCCAGTCTTGCCCGCCAAGTAGTTCACCCTCGTGCCATCCTCAGCAACAAACTACCTGCCAACTGAAAATGCATAAAAAAAGTTAGCGTTGCTAAGTGAGTTCTAGTTTTATAAGTAAAATACTTTACCTTTAGTAAAATCCTTTCCTTTGCTTTCGTTCGCGATCATACAACATACATACATCTTGATTATATCATTATTATCTTTTATCATCATTCATAATCATTTATTTCACACTTTTTCATTATCTTTCACTTCTATCTAGATCATGTCATAAGTTATTCCCCATCATTGGTGCACAAAGCGACTAGAACCATGGGGTTAAGTGACAAGGATCACATTTTGCACGTATGGATCAGTCAACAAGACTGACCCCCCTGTGTTTACACCCTCATGGGTTAGCCAAGATTGCACGCTATGTTGCACATAGTTGAGCTAACAACTCATCATTGAGTTGTGAACCTCTTTAAATTTGCTTGCAAAACTTTATATTCTTTCATTATGGTCCACATTTCATTATCTTTAATCTTTCGCTTATTTTATGATAATACTTTACGTATAAGAGCATTAACACAGCACGTAAAGTTACGTAATAATATGTAATAAGGAACATCAATAACAGGCCACAACATGCATAACAAGAACAAACATAACCCACCAAAACATTCCAGAGCTTAATCACTAATTTCCATTTTTCCCAAAGTTTTAGAAAAATTCTAAGGCAACTTAACCGCATGAGCACTATGTAGGCGTATGGGCACTGTGCAGGTGCATGAACAGTTGGGTGCATGGGAACACTTGGGAGCATAGGAAAAACTTAGGCGCATGGGAAAAACATAGGCGCATGGGTACTATCCACGCACATGAGTACTATGCAGGTGCATGAGTACTTAGGCGCATGAGCAGACACTTAGGCGTATGGGCAAAAAGACTTAGGCGTATGGAAACTATGCAGGCGCATGAGTACTATGCAGGCGCATGGATACTTGGGTGTATGGGAAACTTAGGCGCATGAGCAAACACAGGCGTATGGGAAGTTTGGGCAGATGGGCACTATGCTAGTTCTAACCTACACTAATTTCAGTTCCCGATCATCATCCTAACATATCCTTAGCCAAAATCTAGCATACTAAGCACATAAAACAAGCATACAACCACATAATTTAGTCAAACATTCACAAACACACATACCCACATAAAAGAGGGGTAATACACGGTTTAACATACTGAAAGTTGTAAAATGATAATTTATATGCATTTCAGCCCCAACACAAGTTTAAAACAGAAAAACTGGGGATCAAGAACTCACCTACAGTGGCCTTCAAGTAAAACTCCTCCAAACTTGAGAGCACTTGGTGTTCAAACACCTAAACACACCAAAAACACACAACCGAACACAGAGAAACACATAAGACTCGGTCTACAAGCTGAAAACCCAGCTGAAACCAAACAAAACACACAAAATCTTACCTTCTAGACGATCTTCTTCTTCTTCTCTCTAGAAAACTGATGGAAGCTTTCTGCTTTTCTTCTTTCTGCAGTTGAGCAGTTGGTGAGCAGAGGTGTAGGAGGCCATGCCCACTTTTTAAACATAATAATATTAAAGTTTGCCTCTTGCACAACTTTAACCCCTCAACTTGGGCTATTTCACCTTTCTTTCTTTATACTTCTCTATTCTTTTCTTTTTCTCTTTTATAATTTCTGGGTGTTACAAGAAATCAAGGCCACTTTTGACTCCAAGCAGAAATAAGTGTTCATTTCTGTAGAGTTTGAAGTGGTAAAGGCTGAAGATTCAACTATAAACTCTAGTACCAGGAGTTCTAGTTTAGTTCCAAACCATTCCAGCAAGAAGAAGAAGACTGACCAGCTGTGTACCACTGCTACATAGCCTGAACCATCAAGCTCCAAGAGCAAACCTCTCCCTAAGAAGCTTGTTGCATCATTTATGAAGACACAGATGGAGAAGGACAGTGATCAAACTCAGTCTTGCTCTCAAAAGAAGACTCCCAGAAAGAAGCAAATGGACTGCATCATATGTGGTAGTACTTTTCATCTGGCTAAGGATTGCATCAACAATCCCAAAAGCACTATCCACATGGTCAAAGAAAAGGCTTCTGGGAAAAAGAAGGAAAAACAAGCTTTGAAAGGAAAATCTATTTCCTTCGGAAGCTCCAAAGTGAAGAAGAAGACAAGTGAGAACTTGCCTCCGAAAGAAATTTTGGTCTCGGAAGAAAGGAATGCTTCCGAAGTACTAAAGCATGCTGCAGTGAAAGCAAGATCTTCCAAAGGTCCAGTATCCAAAAACTCAGAAGTTATTGAAACTTCCAAGGTGTGAAGGTCAAGTCCAAACTTCCAAAGATGGTGTGGAAGATGAAGAAAGACCTGGTGATTGAGAGTTCTTCATCAACAGCAACTAATGATCCTTAAAGCTTGAATATAGGATCTGTTACTGTTATATTATCTTCAGATCACTTTGAAAAGCCCAAGACCAATGAGGCTTGGGTTTCCAAGTGTAACTAACCACTTTTTTTTTTATGCAGGAACAGCTAAAGACCAAGGAAAATGTGTGGATCATTGATAGTGGCTGTTTCAGGCACATGACTGGCAATGGTTCTTTACTTCAAAAATTTGATAAAATTGATGTAGGACCAGTTGCTTTCGGAGGAGATGCTGGAGGTTACATCACTGGAAGGGGTATGGTCACAAATGGTAAGCTTACCATTGAGAAGGTAAATTTTGTTAAGGAGCTTGGTTACAATCTACTAAGTGTATCCCAATTTTGTGATCAGAGACACGACATGCTCTTTACTGAGAATGAGTGCATTGTTCTTAAGCCCGAGGTGGTTATTCATCAAGAGCATATCCTACTTAGAGCCCCCAGGAAAGGGAACATGTACAAGATGGACTTGCAGAAAACATCTCCCTCAGGAGAGGTTTCTTGCTTTCTATCTAAAGCAAATAGCGATGAGTCATTCCTATGACATAAAAGAATGTCCCATGTAAACTTTAAGAACATGAGTAAATTAATTAAGAATGATTTGGTAACTAGAATGCCAAGAAAGAGTTTACAAGTGATGATCATTGTGTTTCATGCCTGAAAGGGAAGCAACACAAAGTGTCTCACAAGCCAAAGGAAAAGAACTCTATCACTACTCCCCTACACTTATTACACATGGATCTCTTTAGCCCCACCAGTGTAATGAGTTTAGGAAGGACCTCATATTGTTTAGTGATCACAGATGATTTCACAAGATTCATTTGGGTCTTTTTCCTTAGAACTAAGGATGAAACTCCTAAGATCTTGAAGAACTTCATTCTAAAAATTGAGAATCAATCAGATCACAAGGTCAAGATAATAAAATGTGATCAAGGAACAGAATTTAAGAATCAAATACTTGATACATTTTGTGATGAAAAAGGTATTACAAGACAATATAGTGCTCCTAGTACTCCTTAGCAAAATCGTGTTGCTGAGAGGAGAAACAGGACACTTACTAAAGCTGCAAGAATCATGTTGTTTGACTCTAAACTACCCATCACCCTCTGGGTAGAGATAGTTAACACAGCCTGCTATGTGCAGAACAGAGTTTTAGTGCTTAAGACTAATGGTAAGACTCCTTATGAGCTGTGGCACAAAAGGAGACCATTTATTGGTTTCCGCATGTCATTTGGATGTCCTTGCACCATCTTGAATACCAAAGATCAAGTAGCCAAATTTGATGAGAAGTCAGATGATGGACACTTTATTGGATATTCTTCCCAAGCTAAGTCTTATAGAGTATACAATCTCAGAAATAGAGTTGTTGAGGAGTCAGCCAATATGACATTCAATGAGCACACTCCTAGTGTGAAAGGTTTTGGTTCGGATTGGCTATTTGATCTTGACATAGTTTCCAACTGTTTTAACAAGTCTTGTTAGATTGTTTCAGGATCTATAGATAACATATCAAAAGGAGATCCCGACCCACGATTTGAGCTGAGAAGACCAAGCAAGATTACTACTTCAGCTCTTTTGGTGACTAACCCTGCAAATGAAGATCCTACAGCACAAACATGACAAATTCAGCTGATACATCTGAGATGCCTTCAAATTCCAGCTCAGAGGCTCAAAACTCAGGTTATGGAGCTTCAAATGTAGGAGGAAATGGAGGTGGTGATAGTGATCAAGAATTTCTTGATGCTGATAACCAATCCATAGAAGACAACATAAATGATGTCATACACTTATTGGATCAAGTCTCACTTGATAAGTGTGCTGATGTGATGGGTGACACTCCATTGCCAGATCTAAATTTTTCTAATCTAGATCTTTCAAACAAACTTGTTGGGATCCCTCAACTCCGGATCCACAAGTCACACCCCACAACAAATATCATTGGAAATGTTGATACAGGGGTGAGAACAAGAGGACAAACCCATGACAAAAATGTTTGTCTATATTCTTGCTTCTTGTCCCAAGTAGAACTAAAGAAAGTTGATAAGGCTTTGAAAGATGGAAGCTGGGTTGAAGCAATGCAAGAGGAGCTGCTTCAATTCAAAAGACAAAAGGTTTGGAACCTATGTCCTCTTCGTCATGGGAAGATTGTCATAGGAACCAAGTGGGTTTTTAGGAACAAAAAGGATGATAGAGGACTTGTCATCAAGAACAAGGCAAGACTAGTTGTTCAAGAGTACACACAAGAAGAGGGAATTGATTACATAGATGTTTTTGCTCCTGTGGCAAGACTTGAAGCCGTAAGAATATTCCTGGCTTTTGCTGCATCCAAGGATTTCAAGGTCTACCAACTTGAAGTCAAGTGTGCTTTTCTGTATGGGGTGATTGCTGAAGAGGTGTATATCTAACAACCACCTGGCTTTGCAGACCCAAATCATCTTGATTATTCTTCAAGCTTGATAAAGCTCTCTATGGGCTGCACCAAGCTTTAAGGAAGTGGTATGAAACACTATCTCAGTATCTCTGTCAACATGGTTATAAGAGGGGTACTATAGATTGAACTCTCTTCATCAAAGGGACAGGGAATGACTTGATGCTAGTTCAAGCATATGTGGATGACACTATCTTCAGGTCAACTAATCCAAAGCTCCGCAAAGTCTTTGAGAGGCTAATAAAGAACAGATTTGAAATGAGTGCCATGAGGGAACTAAATTTCTTTCTGGGAATTCAAGTGAAGCAAGTTGACAATGGCATCTTCATAAGTCAGTCAAAGTATGTACAAGACATACTTACAAGATTCAACATGACTGAATGTAAGGTTGCTATGACACCCATAGCCAGAAACCACTCCCTAGAACCTGATCTTAAGGGGAGTGTGGATGAACATCTTTACAGGGCTATGATTGGGTCTCTTATGTACCTAACAGCTAGCAGGCCTGATATCATGTTTGCCACATGCATCTATGCAAGATATCAAGCCAACCCCAAGATGTCACACCTGGTTGCTATCAAGATGATTCTTAGATATCTCAAAGGTGCTCCTAAGCTTAGCCTTTGGTATCCAAAGAGTTCTGACTTCAATCTGTATGCTTATACAGATAGTGACTATGGTGGTTGCAACATGACTGTAAAGTCTACATCTGGGGATGTCAATTCCTTGGTGGAAGGATTGTCTCATGGCAATGCAAGAAACAATCCTGTGTCTCCGCATTAACTGTTGAGGCTGAATACATTACTGCTGCAAGTTGTTGTACTCAAGTGCTTTGGATTCAGAATCAGATGCTGGACTACGGTGACTATGGTGGTTGCAACATGACTGCAAAGTCTACATCTGGGGGATGTCAATTCCTTGGTGGAAGGATTGTGTCATGGCAATGCAAGAAACAATCTTTTGTCTCTGCATCAACTGTTGAGGCTGAATACATTGCTGCTACAAGTTGCTGTGCTCAAGTGCTTTGGATTCAGAATCAGATGCTGGACTATGGATTCAACTTCAAAGAGACTCCCATCCACATAGACAACAATAGTGCTATCTCCATTATAGAGAATCTATACAACACTCAAGGACCAAACATATCAACATCAGGTATAATTTGATTAGAGATAATTTTGAGAAGGGATTAATCAAATTACTCAAAGTTAACAAAAATGAACAATATGCTTATCTATTTACTAAAGCTTTTGATGAACAAAGATTCAAGCATCTTGTATCAACTATTGGGATTAATAACATTGAGTAGAATTTCTTAAAAACTTAAATCAACTTTATTTCTAAAACCTATGTGTCCTAAGTTGTCTATTTTATCACCTTCATAAGCCCAGTTTATTTTGGAAGAAAATTTTTAATGATATTCCTTAGATTTTTGAAAAAGTTTCAAAACATATTTTCCTTCTGAAGATTTCAAGTTGTCTTCGGAAGAAATTTATGTCTTCAAATCAAATAACTACTTATAAGAAATTTACCTTTGGAAGAAATTCTGAGAATATCTTCTGAAGCTTAAATATGCTTCTAAGTACTTGTATGTATTTGAAGGACAGATATCTTCCAAAAGCAGTTAAGTCTCGGAAGATTTATTCTCTTTAGAATAAAACTCCCAAGTCTTAATATCTTCCGAAATCAAATATTTGGCGGAAGAAAAACTCTCTAAGTATTTTTCTTTCGAAGCCAAATTTTCACAATTCTTAAGAATATCTTTCGAAGCCAAATTGGCTTCAGAAGCTTTTTCTAAAAACTTTCGAAGCCAAATTACCTTCGGAAGATTTTCAACTTCCAAAATGACTACCTTTTTGGGCACTTTTTCAGAGGTGGGACCTACTTTTGGATTTCAAAGTTTATTCTTTGCATTAACTTTGTTTTAAATCCATTTCATATACATTCTCAAACGGTTCCCTCTCTTCTCACTCTCCTCTTAATCTACATTGTTCTCTAACCTAATTTCACCAAAAACCGCCTTTGTTCTTATCTTTTTTCACCGAAAAGCTACTTCAAATGGTCAACCTTGACCGCAGAAATCAACACGGTTTTTTCATGCATCTTCACAGGCAACATAATCAAGTTGCTCTGTTAGACTCTGAGAAAGATCTAGGTTTCTCAGAGGTTTGTCGTTACCTTTCTTTGACCAACTACTTCACCTCCCTCACCATTGATCCTCCTCTCTATGAGGATCATTTGTTGGAGTTCTGGCGGACCTGCGAAGAGGTCACCATGGATGGGGAGAAGGCACTGTCTGCCACAGTGTAGGGGAGGACAATCTTCATCACTTCGACCATCATAAACACACATCTTCAGCTGGATGATGTAGAAGGTGACTTGTCTTTCCCCAAAGCTGCAGTCAACCACTCCTTTGCGCAGATTGGCTATGAGGGTGACTTCTCAATCAAAACCTTCAGGAAGGGGAAGGTCTCATCCTAATGGAAGTACCTCCTTCATGTTATCATACATACTTGTCAAATAAGCATGGAGGATGGGATCATATTCCAGAAGACCACTCCTTCATAGTCCATGGAATGGTTCAGGGTGTCAAGTTCAGGTATTATCAATTTGTCCAGCACATTCTCTACTGTGAACTGGGCACACAATTGAGGGGAACAGGTAATATTCTTAAATTGGGACAAATGAAGCCCGACATCTTCAAAATAATGAGGAAGCCAACTGTTGGCTTCTCTGGGGTAGAAACAGCCCTTACCCCAAAAATGTTTGAGCTCGTTGCTCAAGGTGGCAACCTAGCAGCACCAGCTAGTGTTGAACCCATACCTTCTATCTCTCAACCACACATATAGCCCATAATAACCATCACCTACCAGAGAAAAACAAAACAAACCCATGCATATGCAATTCAGCTTGTACAGGCCCCCATATCACTAACCTTACAGGAGGAAGCGGACACTCGAGCTCCCACTTCCCCTGAGGAGCAAACCACTCCCATCTCTCATATGATCAGTGCTGAGGTTCCTCATGCTCAGATTGATGAGCTCACACCCCAAACATCCTTAAGCCTTCACTCAAAGTCTCCACACTCTAGTGAACAACCTTCCGGGGAAAGTTACCATCCCCAGCTACTGGATCTAAACCAACCAATTCTCAACCTTGACTTCTATGATGATGAAGACATGGCATTCAGCGAGTACCATGAGTCTCTCTTCTCCACACTTACTCAAGGAGAGATGAGTACTCCTGTCTCACCTAGGTCTATCCCACATCATTCACCTATAACTGAGGTGGATCTCCCTGAACCTGTTCAGGAGATCCATATGGAAGAGGCTCTCACTTCCGCAAGTGATTACATCTTTAAGACCTCAACCATGGCAACCAGGCCTTTTGACACTTCTCTTGAAGCTGTCATAAGGCAGGGAAAATCCAGCAGCCAAGAACAATATGTTGGTGATGAGGAGGAGGATCTTGGTCCAATTCTCTCATCCCCCCGTGATTCTTCTGATGAAGATGAGGTGAGTCTGAAACTAAGGGTGCAAAAACTGACTCAAATATGCACCTATTTAGTCTCAAAGATAAGTCACCTGGAATTTCAAGTGACTATCATAGAAAGAAGGGTCAATGACCAGCAACTTGAGATCACTGATCTCAAGGGCCAGCCAGCTGAGAGACAACCAAGATGAACTTAACCAGGTCCACAAGAACCTGTGAATGTGATAGACTCAACCCCCAGCTCACTTATGCAAGAAGGTGATGCTACCAAAAAGGGGGAGAAAGTCCAAACAGTCACAGAACCTGGGCGTTCCTCTCAGAGTATGGACATAAAGGATTCATCACCCTCTCTTGCAATAGTCCATACTTAGCAACCTCCTCAAGTCTACATAGATGTAGACACTGTCATTCAAAGTCTATTTGAGGTGGGTATACCCAGAGCCATGTCTACCCCATCTCCCCACTTTGAGAACCCAATCATAGGATAGAGGTATGACACAGAAATAAGATCTCTCATCATCTCTAGAACTCAAGGTCAACAAGAAACTTTCAACTTTTCAAACCTGAGTTTCTATGAGTGCATAAATCTGGTTAATCTTCCACTTGTCAACCCAAGCCAAAACAAACAAGCTGGAAGACTAGCAGACTGGATACAAGGAAGGATGCTAGAAGAGTTCAAGATGAGATCAAGACTATATAGATAGAGGATAGCAGGTGAGATCTTTGGTTAACTGGATGTTAAGGTGGACCCTAAGACTAGCTTTAAAGGGAAAACTAGACTGAAGGCCCAGAGGTTGAGCCTGTGAACCTTGAGATAGGATCTCCTTTTGTACCAAGTACCTTCAGTGAAGCACCAGCCAGTGATGGTTCTCCACAACCTTTCTCTAGCCAGAGCTTGACTGCTGAACCAAGCAATAAAGGCCAAAGCTCTCTCCACCCTAAGTCACTAAGGCCTATGCATGACAAAGGGAAGAGGAAAATGACCTCCGAGGAGTTAGAGGAGGAGAAGAGAGAGAGGAAGAGGAATCTAAGGGGAGAGAGTTTAGGAGGGTCCTCGGGATTCACGCAAGCTGCTATCTGAGCTACCCCCAGGCCAAACACTTAAGATGATGAGTTAAGGGCAGCTAGGCTAAACTACCTGGGGACTAGGAACTATAATATTGATGAACTCATATATCTCCCCTTAAAAGAGTTGAATGAGCTGGCTGACATTAGGCTATCAAAGGAGAGGAGGGAGGCAGAGGATACAACATTGCTCCTCAAGATTAAGGAATAAAGGAGAATGAAATGACTCCACAAACATGCTCCTGTCCTCTCCCCAGTTCAAGAAAGTCCTGTGATAGAGACTGTGGCACATGCACAACCTCATGTAGATAGGGAAGCTGAAAGAATGAATATGATCAACTACCTGAGTGCCACAAGACTCTATCAAGTAGCTGCATTTCTTCCCTTATCCTTTGAGTACATAGAGTTTGAATATCTCAAGCAGCTAGAGGAACAAGCCACAAAAGAAAGAAAAGCTGCTACGAGAAAGTTAAGGGTAGAAGCTACAAGATCAAGGGCCATCATCCATAAAATCCGAAAGAAGTCTGAAGAAAGACAAAGGATGATGAGCTTCTTGAAGCTGTACGGATTCTGTGGAAGGAGGCTTGGTCCTATGTCTCTATCCACCATGGATGAGCATATAAGAGTAATCAAGTAGAAGATTAAAAGGGGAGAGCTTGTAGATTTGCATTCTCCACCAAGTCCTGCTCAACTTGAAGTTGAGGTGAAGGTTGAACCCCCTAAGACAACACAACCTGATGCTAGAGCTACATCTCAGCCAACTTCATCTTCTGATCTGTAGTAGGGTTCTCCTCTCTCTCAATCTGAACTTGTGAGATAAGAGATCCCAACTGAGAGGGACATAACAGAACAATCTGGTGCTGAAGACCACTCATCTCAGTTGAAAACTTCAAAGAGAAGAAAAATGATGTCTAGAAAAAGTGTTTCATAGAAGAAGAAAACCAAGGAATCCACCTCCACACCTCAGGATGAGTCAGAGCACTAAGGAAGTGCATGAAGAGGCTTCTCAACTGACTCCTATTCAAGTAGAGCCTCTTGCCATTGGAAGACCGATCTTGTCCTGGAGTTTTGCTGCCAATCCGGACAGATGGTATGTCATCAGAGATCAAGGAGGTCAAGATGTCTACTTCTAACAAGACATGCCTAATCTTCCTCTACATGATTTCTATGGTATGAGAAGATACTATGAAAGTCTGAAGGATCCTAACCAGATGATGAAGAGAGGCTTGGTCTTGATCCTAATGAGGACTATCAACATTTGAAGTACTTCTTTGTTTTGGTAGCATCAGCCTAGGGGGAGTTTGTAAAGTAATATCAGAAGATTATAAGGCTGATGCAACCAAAAAAGCCAAAACAACCAAAGGTCTTCCTGCATGCATGCATTGGATGTACAAAGGTAGAAGTGCTTTGGAAGTTTTACACACTACATCAGAAAATACTCTAAGTATAAAATCTTCTGAAGTCAAAGTCCAAATCTTTCAAAGCCAAAGATGAAGTATTCTGAAGCTTCAGAGACAAAGTCTTCGAAAACACTTTTGCTATGAAGACTGATTTATTTCAAAGACAGAGAAAGATATGCTTTCTTTGATCTACTTTATATAAAGCTGACACACTTTCTGCTGCAACTCTAAAGACTCACCAACTTATATGAGTTGGTGAAAAGTCCATGTTTTTGTAAACTGTAGATTAAGGTCTTTGTTTGTAACTTCTTACTTTTGTACCTGTAAACCTTTTTGTAATAGAAAAGGATGTGAGCTATGGCATGTCATAGTCACTAGTCAAAAGGGAATCTGCCTTTTGGCTTTAGTTTGATCTTGTTGTCTTGATTAGTCAATTCCAACTGTCCTTCTAAGTATTGACGGTTGTAGGATGTAGTATAAAGAGTCTCAGGTTCTTGTAATTTAGTTATGCTTTGTAACACTTGTAATAGAACTTGAGAGCAGTATACAACACTCCTTGAAAACCATATTTCTATGTTATTGTTGCTTGTTCTGTCTTATTACTTACTTATGTTCATAGTATCTTCATAATCAAACCCGGTTCCCTATTTTAACTGTTAAGTGTTCCAAGTCTCTCCTCATTGTGAAACTGATTATATTGGGCACCCTTACCCGGTCCAGCAATTTCTTCTCCTTGATTTTGCCCACTGATCTTGTTGAGCATAGATCTTCCAAGGTGAGCTTGAACAAGCACTTCACCTTCTTGTTCAATATTGGGCATTGCTTCATTAATAATAAGCTAAAGAAACCTTGGGAACATATACATCTTATTTTCCTTCTCCACCCTGATATGGTCACATAAACATCCCAGAATGTACTTAGCATAATTGTATGTCCTCCCTTCAAATATACCAATGATTCCTGATGAGATGTGCCTTGAGAATCTATCCAAACTAGACTTCCTATTGGACATGCATTTTAAGTACGTGTGGTATAAGAATTTGTAGGGCTTGCACAACCTCCCCTTCCTTATTTCACCATTTCGATAGTCACCATCATATCCCATTAAGTGAAATACCTTTTGAATGTATTCATGTTCGAATACATTAGGATGACCTTCTTCTTGCTCTCCGAACTCCAACACCCTCCTAATGGTTCCTTCATTCACTATTAACTCTTCATTCTTGATTGTAGCATAAATCACCTGATCATCATTTTCTTCCTCAATCCTGGCTGAGTTCCAAAAATCCATAATGTGCGATTGATAGATGACAAGATCCGCAGATAAAGCATAGAACAATCTTGATCTTTTTAGGTATATGATAATATCCCTACACCTATCGACTACTGAATCCTCTAGATTATGAAAAGCACAGACATTATGTTTTTTTGCAAATCGATTAGCCATATTGATGTTGTTTGAGAGGTGATTTAGGTGAGGATTGTTGTGTGGAATGAAAATTTTGAATGTTTCGGTTGGAAAGGGGTTTATGGGTGAGAGCGTTTTTCTAGGTTCGTAATAGTGTTCTGAAAATGTGAATAGAAATGCCAACGGTCAATGTATCCTTTATACTCTCTCAGACAATTTAAAAACCTCTTAGTTAATGTTATGGGTCTCATATACCTCCGTACCCTTCCGTGGTTATCCACAAGTTTATTCTTCCGTAGATCATCTACGGAAGGAAAAACCTCCCCTTTTTGATTTCTTTTATTTTTATTCTTCCGCAGCACATCTACGAAAGATAAAATTTATGTTCTGTTCATTCTTCCGCAAAACATCTACGGAAGGCAAAATTTATGTTCTTCTTCCGAAGGTAATTTTGATAAAATTTTCTTCCCAACCAAATGTTTGTTTTTCTTCTGAAGTTAATTTTGATAAAATATTCTTACGAAGCAAATGTTTGTTTTTCTTTCGAATTTAATTTTGATAAAATTTTCTTCCGAAGCAAATGTTTTTGCTGTATGATACTAACATATTGTTACATAATTTCTTGTTTGCTGTTGGACTTTGTTGACTCTACTTCAAGGCAAATGTGCAAAATAGATATTTAGCTAAAAAACATCAGTTATCCTGTAGCCAAGTTAGTGCTCAAGATTCAACTTTCTTCATTTAAAAATAAAACATATTAAACTCAGATTTTCATGTTGATTACTACTCCCCCTAAATTTATGATTAATGATGAACTTATGCATTTATCAAAAATTTATTAAGAGAATAGCATGAAAAGCAATTATTTTTCAAACTTATTAGCAAATAAAAGAACAAAAACAAAATCTCTTTGTATTTTTGTTTACAAGCAGAAACTAAAACTTATTTACAAGCATTTACATTATACAATGGGATCATACCATGACACTAAGAAACTTCCTGAAATAGTTTTGTTTGATGACAGAAGACCTAGATCTAGTGCTGATTGCAAGTATTATGATTCACATAAATTCAAGCAAAAGTGTAGTTTCTACTTGTCATGATGTTTATCATGTTTTGGGACCAATTAAAGATAGACAAATATGGACTCCACATTCAATTCACATTAGAGTTTGTCCTCTGTTTATGAGTCAATTTATCACTTTTTCACACTTAAAACTATGTTCTTTAAGTTATAAGCTCTATATTAAGATTTCTTTGAAATCTTATTAATGCAGATATGATTTGTAAGCTCTGAATTAATATACAGTTGATCACATTTGATTCTTTTAGAGCTGTTCTTTTTTGGAATCTTTTTGATCATCATCAACAGGACACCAAGTCTTTACTTAAGTAAAACAGAGGTGCTTGTGAACCTAGGTCTTTGTTTACACAAAACAAAGGGTCCATGATGTGCAAAGATAAAGGTTATGTAAGATCATCTGAAGATTATGAGGGTGATGCAACCAACAAGCCAGAACAACCAAGTCTTCCATGCATGCACTAAGGAACAAAGATGAACTAGCTTTGGAAGTCTTACATTCTCAAATGTGTCTATGTTTAAGATCTTCCAAAGCTAACAGTTCAGAAGAAGTTACTTCGGAAGTTTCACACTCAAACAAAAAAAATATTCTAAGTGTGAAATCTTCCGAAGCCAAAGACCAGCATCTTCCGAAGCCAAAGATGAAATCTTTCAAATTTTCAGAGACAAAGTCTTTCGAAGCTATGAAGACTGGTTTCTTCAGAGGACAGAGAAAATATGCTTTCTCTAAATCAACTTTTGATAACGCTGACACACTTTCCGCTGCTTGCTCTGGTGGTTCACCTACCTTACACAAGTTGGTGAAACATCCATGCTTTATCAAAATGTAGGAATGGTCTTTGTCTATAACTTACCTTACTTGTTCCTGTAGACTTTTTGTATTAGGAAAAGTCAGTGAGCTATGGCTTGTCATAGTCACTAGTCAAAAGGCAATCTGCCTTTTGACTTTAGATTGATCTTGTTGTCTAGATTAGTTAAATCCCAACTGTCTTTACATGTAAGTGATGGTTGTAGGTTGTAGTATAAAAGTGTCTCAGGTCCTTGTAATTTCTTTATGCTTTGTAACACTTGTAAAAGAACTTGAGATCAATATACAACATCCTTGAAAACCAATCTTGTGTTGTTCTTAGTTCTGTCTCTTTAATTTACTTGTGTTCTTAGTAGCATCTGTTTTAAGTTACCAGATCCCTATTTGAATTGTTAAGTGATCTAAGATCTCTCCTCAGTGTGAAACTAAGTGTTAAGTACCCTTACCTGGTCCTGCAATTGGTATCAGAGCATTCCAAGCTCTTGATTGTAAGATCTTACCATCTTTAATCCTCTTTGCTTCACACATCACTTAACTCTTCAAATGGCAGTTATCTCTAAGGCTGATATGTAAATAGGAACTATGACAAAGTCCCCATTGATCACTCCTGAGGATTTTGACACTTGGTGCCAAAGAATGGAAGGCTTCATCAAGTCTCAGGATTCTAGGATGTGGGAGTCTGTTGTCGATGGACCTCATGTACCATCCACCTCTTCATCTACTGCTGGTGGTGGCATGATACCAAAGGAGAGGGCTTTTCTGATGAAGACTGGAAAAGGATTAATATTGATCAGAAAGCCATGACAGCCCTCCAAACTGCTCTTCCAAACTGCTATTCCAAACTCCATCTATAGAGGTTTCAAGAAGTGCAAGACCACTAAACAGCTATGGGATGCACTGAAACTGATGTATGAGGGGTCCAATGAAGCCAAGGAGAATAAGAAGGACCTCCTGAAGTAGCAGTTTGAAACCTTCACTTTCAAGACAGGTGAAACCATGACTCAACAGGATTTCAGGTATGTTGAGATTATGGATACTTTGGCTGATGTTGGAGTAACTATTAAGAATAGGGATATTGTTAGGAAGTTCATGTCCTCTCTTTCTAGACAATGGACACACTACTGTGTGGTCATTAAGAGGACTGAAAACCTCAAGACCCTTACTGTCTCTAAGTTGTATAGGATACTTAGTGGATACTAGATGGAGATGAACATGCAAAATTCATCTGGTAACTCTAATACTCACCAGAGTTCAACGCATCATATGGGTGAAAGGGATAGTAGAGAACCACCGCATCATCTTATCTGCCACCCTGAAAATTCACAAAAGGTTCCTTTCATCACCTTCCCAGAGACACCTAGAGAGAGCTACATCCAAGGAAGTCCCTTCTAAGAGACAAGCACCTCTCAAGCCTTTGTCTCTACAGATGAAAGTTCAGGGAACTTTCTTTTCACTCTTGAAGACCTGGATTGTATCCATCCAGATGATCTGGAATACATGGAGATAGTCCAGCAGAGCCTAGAAATTCTACAAGAGGACAGGGAGAAGGTTTCCCAGCAATGCTGCCAGTGGCAAGTTTGGACTGGACAAAAGCAAAGTGAAGTGTTACAATTGTAACCAGATGGGTCACTTTGCCAGAGAATGCAAGGCACCTAAGTCAAATGTTGGCCAAGCATCATCTAGGCCAAACTACACTGAGGGAGGGCACCAGAATGAGAAGCCAAGACAACAAGCTGTTGTTGCTATTGAAAAAGGAGGCTTTGACTGGAGCTTTCAGGCTAAAGATGCTTCACAAAATCAAGCACTCATGGCTGACCATGATGAGGCTAAGGTACTAGAACATCTATGCTCTCCTGAATGTATTGCTAAAGTAAACAGATACGGGTCCTACAACTTAGAAATGAGATCTGAGATTGAGTCTTTAAAAATTTTAAAAGCTGATTTTAAGAGAGCTATAAATGATTATAAGCTTAAAATAAAAGATCTAAAGAAAACAATTTCAACTCTTAAACATGAGCAAACAAACTTCAAGACTCAAATAAAAGATATTGTTACTAAGTTGACAGAATGTCAGGCTGAGTTGTGATTAGCAAAGTCAGGGTAGAAAAATGTGTTCTTGAAGAAGAGACCTTCAAGAACATAATATCCTCATCTCTGCATGTAAAAGTTTGTTATCAGAATAAGCAGGGACTGAGATCTTATGAGATAGCTCCTCCACACACCCTACTATCAGTAAGATCTCCAAGGTGTGGAACTAGTAAAGATGAGATTCCCCTCATAGACCCTAGTGTTGAAGAGGATGAAGAGGAGATGGTGAGGGATGACTCTGAAATGAGTGAAGAGAGTCAATCCAAAAAGGGTCACCATGCTCCTAAGGAGAGTAAAAAGGCTGGTATGACAAAGACAAAGAGGAAGAACTTGATCAGAAGAGCAAAGAGAAGATCAAAGAAGGCTCAAGAGATCAAGGCCACTTATGACTCCAAGCAGAAACAAGTGTTCATATTTGTAGGGTTTGAAGTGGTAAAGGCTGAGGAATCAACTACAAACTCTAGTACCAGGAGTTTTAGTATAGTTCCAACTCATTCCAGCAAAGAGCCTAACCCTATATATATAAATACATATATACATACTATTCCAATATAACACACCCCAATACAATACACATACATACAATACCATACACATTCATGCAGTCCACCATACATACATACATTACCATACCATTACATTCATATATCCCACAATACATGCATACATTACAAAGCATATATGTGTATACCTTACCTAATGCATACATTATATAACCCACATAAAGAGTCACAAAGTCTTGCAATCCTCACTTAGAAGATCCAAGACAAAGTCTTCCAAAGAATGAAGTCACAAAGTCTTGCAAATGACTTGGAAGAAGTTGAGTCTTCCGAAGTATAAATGGCCTCGAAAGACCTTATTCTTTTGAAGACATTTTGCCTTCAGAAGAATCAACTATGAACCAGTGGACATAAGTATGGGCTGTCTAATATCTGCTGACAACTTTGATGCACTGCATGGTGTTTTCTCACACTCCCATGTAGTTGACCATACATTAATCCACTGTTTTCCTTTTTTAGTTAGTACAGTTACCACACTTAGTTGCTGACAAAAGGTAAGTCATGGACCTATCATGACTACCTAATCTATGATATTTAATCAGCTTTCTTCTCTTGACCAGTGTAATTTGGACATGAACTAGGACTCCTAGTACTAGATTCCATTGTTGAGTCTTCAATCTTCACCACTTCAAATCAAACAAAAATGAAAACTTGCTTTTGCTTGGAGTTGAAGGTGGCCTTGATCTCTTGGGCTTTCTTTGACTTTCTTTTAGCTACCCTTATCAAGTTCTTTCTTGCAGACTTGGTCATCCTTGGTTCTTTCTTCTCTCCAAGAGAATAGTGTCTCTTCTTAGAATTAACCCATGTCACTCACCTCAGGTTCATCCTTCACTATCTCGGCTACATCTTCATCCCTCTCTTGGATAGGATCAATAGGAGGCAACTTATCTTGACAAGTTCCACACCTTGAAGATCTAATAATTAGAAGTGTGTGTAGAGGAGCTATCTCACTTGATCCTAGTCCCTGCCTATTTTGGTAACAAACTTTTTCATACAAGGATGAGGATATTATATTCTTAAAGATTTCTTCTTCAAGAACACATTTTTCTACCTTGGCTTTGCTGATCACAAGCTCAACTGGCAATCAGCTAACTTGGTTATGAGATCTTTGATTTGAGTCATGTGGTTTATATGCTGATGCTTAAGAATAGAAATGGTTTTCTCTAAATCTTCAATTTTAAGTTTATAATCATTTCTGCTCTTTTAAAATTAGCTTTTAAAATGTTTAAGGACTCAAGATTAGATCTCACTTCCAAGTTGAAAGACTTGTACATATGAACTTTAGCAATGCATTCATGAATACAAAGATGTTCTAATTCCCTGGCTTCTTCATGATCAGCCATCAGTGCTTGGTTTGGAGAAGCATATTCTACCTGAAAGCTCTAGTCAAAGCCTCCTTCTTCAATAGTAATAGCACCATGTTGTTTAGGTTGACTTGGCTTCTCAGTTCTAGGAGCTGCATCAGTATAGTTTGGTCTGGATTTTGCCTGGCCACCATTTGTCCTTGGTGCCTTGCACACTCTAGCAAAGTGTCCTATTTGGTTACAGTTGTAACAATTCATCTTGCTTTTATCCACGCCAAACTTTTCACTAGCCACATTACTTGGGAACTTCATTCCTGTTCTCTTATGGAACTTCTTGGCTCTATGAGTGAGGAGAACCACCTGTTGAACTATCTCCATGTATTCCAAATCATCTATATGGATGCAGTCCAAGTCTTTAAGAGTGAAGAGAAGGTTTTCACAACTTTCATCAGCAGACACAAAGGCTTGAGTAGAGCTTGTCTCTTTTAATAGGCTTCCTTAGATGTAGCTCTCCCTTAGTGTGTCAGGGAAGGTGATGATAGGACCCTTTTATGAGTTATAAGGGAAGCAGATAAGATAGATGTGGTTCTCTGCTATCCCTTTCAATGACATGAAGGGATGAGCTTTGCTGATTGTTAAAAAAAGCTGCTTGATGGATTTTTCAAATTCATCTCTATTTGGTAACTACTAATGATACCATACAACTCTGTGAGAGTAAGAGTAAAGATGTTCTTAGTTCTCTGATGCCCACACAGTAGTGAGTCCATTGTCTGGGAAGAGTGAACATGAACTTCATCACTATCTCTTTATTCTCAAGCTTGACTCCAACATCCATTAGAGTATCCACAATCTCAATATACCAGAAGTCCATTGTTTCACCTGTCTTGTAGGTGAAGTTTTCAAAGTGCCACTTCATAATGTCTTTCTTGTTCTACTTAGCTTCCTCGGACCCCTCATACATGAGCTTTAGTGCATCCCAGAGCTGCTTAGCAGATTTGCACTTCTTGAAGCCTCTGTATATGGAGTTTGGAAGAGTAGTTTGAAGAGCTGCTTTCTGATCTATATCTATTTTCTTCCAGTCTTCTTCAAAGTACTTAGCCATTTCCTTTTGTATCATCCCACCTCTAGCTGTGGCTGAAGAGGTGCTTGGGATGTGAGGTCCTTCAACCATAGATCTCCACATCCTGTTGTCATGAGACTTGATGAACCCTTTCATACATTGGCACCAAGTATCAAAGTCCTCAGGCATGATCAGTGGAGACTTTATCATAGTACTGGTTTCCATATCAGCCTAATAAATAGCTACCATTTGAGTTGATAAGTGTTTTATGATACTGAAGAGATTTTAGATAGCCAGATCTTACAATTAAGAGCCTGAAATGTTCTGATACCAATTGCAGGACCATTGAAGGATGGTCAATGCAACATTTTCACAAGGTGGAGAGACTTAGAACACTTAGCTGATCAAATAGGGAACCGGTTAGGATGAAACAAAGAACATAATTAAAAAAACAAGAGCAACAACAAGATAATATGGTTTTCAAGAATAATTTATATTGCTCTCAAGTTCTTATAAATGTTACAAAGCTTATCACCTAAATACAGGTACTTAAAGGCAAGTTGAAAACACTAATCAAGACAATAAGATCAATGTAGATTCAAAAGACAGATTGCCATTTGACTAGTGACTATGACATGCCATAGCTCACATCCTAATATATTACAAAAAGGATAAAAGTACATAGTTGGAAAGTTACAGAATCAACACCTTAATCTACAGTTGAAAAAAGCATGGACTTTTCACCAAACCATGTTGGTTAGTGAGTCTTCAGAAATGGCAGCGGAAAGGTGGTTCAGCTTTTGTCAAATAAGTCAGAGAAAGCATGTCATCTCTTTCTTTAGAAGAAATCATTCTTTGGCTTCGAAAGACTTTGTCTTTGATGCTTCGGAAGACTTTGCCTTTGAAGCATCGGAAGACTTCATCTTTGGCTTTCAAAGAATTGGTCTTTTTGGCTTCAGAAGCTTTGATACTTAACATAATTCACTGAGTTAAATCAAATCTTCTGAAGTACTTTCCTAGTACTTCACATGTGCATGTTGAGAGCTCTTTGTTTATTCTTTGGTTGCATCAACCTTTAAGCATAATCCTTACAAAAAACATCATAATCACGTCAATTATTTCCAAAACTCTTAATTAAAGCATTGAAATTGAGCTTTAATTCTTCAATTGCATTTTAAGACATTAAAAAGACCAAGATGGAAAAAGGAGCATAAAGAAGAATAAATTCAAGAAAATCAAGCTTCAGAGTCCAAGCATTGGGTCATGCCTCATGAGATATGCCGCTATGCCCAACCTGAAACACACTCCCATGCTAAAATTAGCACAACCCCATGTTTGTCAGTCTGACAGGACAAAAGTATTGTCCCCCGAAAGAAAGCACGGGGGCGTGCCGCATGAAACATGGAGGCGTGCCCCACCACAACATGGGGCGGGCCATGCTCCATCAAGCACGGGGTCGTGCCCGACCATGCCTATGCATACGAGGCGACCAACTTTCACGTACATCGTACTAGCACGGGACTATGTCTTTTGAGGGATAGGGTTGTACCCAGCACTAAAGAATGCCTATAAATAGTAGCTCATTTGCAACTTTTAAGGGAGCTTTTAAAAGGGTGAAACCTTTTTGTTTTGTCTCGAAAATCCAGTCTGGAAGATCGATGGGAGGATCAGGAGGTGCAATCAGTGCTATCAAGAAACCCAAGATTATCAAAACATCACTCATTGTGGATAATTGGTTTGATTGTTCCATTTCACCGATGATAGCATACTTATCTTTCATATTTGTTGTTGTTATGTTCAAGAGTATTATGAGCTAAACTCTTATTATTATCATAATTGGATGAAACTTATATAATTTGTGATTTTCTACTTGTATGATTTATGTTATGTTAATGGTATGGTAATTGGTAAAATGTTGATGAGAAACATCTATAATTGAACAGGCAGTTATGCACTTGTGGTTTGTAATTGTGAATATCATACAAGGTTTGTAGGATTGGTGTTTGTCTCACAACACAAGATTATCACACAAACTCACTTAGTGTCAATCGGATTGATGAAGCAGAATCTCTACTACATTCACAAGTAATATAATAAGTTAATGAAAACACAAGAACACAAGAATGGTTTTTCTAGATACTTGTATATATTACTTCTCCACTTCGTATTACAAGACTCTTACAAGCATGGTTACTAAGTTACATAGAGAAACTATATATACTACTATCTACAGCCGGTTATACTTGGAAAACCAGCTGGAATTTACAACTAGACAAATACTATATTGCTAGAAGTAAAGCATCTATGATAAAATAATAATATCCTAGATTAGGCAGTCATGACAGGTCTGTAGGATCGATGTTGGTCTCTCAACACAAGTTTTGTATCTCATAAACTCACTAAGTCTCACTTGGTTGATGAAGTGGAATCTATAACTAAGTTGACAATAATATAATAAGTTAATAAACACAAGAATGGTTTTCAAGATACTTGTATATATTACTTCTCAACTCAGTATTACAAGACTCATACAAACATGGCAACTTAAGTTACAATGAGAAACTATATATACTACTATCTACAGCCGGTTATACTTGGAAAACCAACTGGATTTTACCGCTAAGCAAATACTACATTGCTAGAAGTAAAATATCTAAGCTAAAATAATATCATAGATTAGGTAGTCATGATAGGTCCATGACTTACCTTTTGTCAGCAACTAAGTGTGGTAACTGTACTAACTAAAAAAGGTAAACAGTGGATTAATGTATGGTCAACTACATGGGAGTGTGAGAAAACACCATGCAGTGCATCAGAGTTGTCAGCGGATATTAGACAGCCCATACTTATGTCCACTGGTTCATAGTTGATTCTTCTAAAGGCAAAATGGCTTCAAAAGAATAAGGTCTTTCGAGGCCATTTATACTTCGGAAGACTCAACTTCTTCCAAGTCATTTGCAAGACTTTGTGACTTCATTCTTTGGAAGACTTTGTCTTGGATCTTCTAAGTGTGAATGCTTTGGAAGGATAATTACTTGGTCTTCATATACTTCGAAAGACTTGGTTCCACCTTCAAAAGTTCTTCATGTACTTTGGAAGTAAAACTACTTAGTCTTGGAAGACTTAGTTTTTCCTTTGGAAGTTTTCACAACAAAGCTGTGTGAAGGTTCATCGAACCTCCTCTGGACTATTTGTTTTCTAAGATGGAAGGGTTTGGATGAAAGCTTGTCTCCCTTTCTAGTGTCAAGTAGAGTCACTAGTCTCCTTCTCAATTTCTTCTCTTCTTCTGTAAGAATATCTGAATTGGTTGCAAGAAGTTGGAGAGCTTGGTCCAGTGCTCTCCTAGGTAGATCAAGGAATGCATCTCTTATGAGGGAACTGGAAGAGCTATCAGTGTATTTCAGCTTAATTGACTCTTCCTCACAAGAGATGTCGCCAATGTTGTGCAGTTGATGAGCTTCCTCTTGATCTCCTTGAATTCTTTTAAGGTCAGGGGCTTAGAAGGTTTAAAAGATGGTTTGGGTAAAGATTGGGTTCTGGGTTGTGTTTTGGGTTTAGGGATAGGTGGTGGTGGTGGTGGTTGTTTGAAATAGTGGGTGAGGGTGTAGGTAAGGCTGATGGTGTGGGTTCAGGGGTGTAAGGCTCAGTGGTTGGTTCAGTTTAATTAGGGAAGGGAAGAGGTGTGGGTGTAGGTTGTGCTGGCTTAGGTGTTGGTGTTGGTTTGGATTCCTTCTTCTAAACACTTGATAATTGACTTACCTCCTACCTTCTCCCTAAGCAAGTGTCAGCCTTGATGTCACTGACATGTCGCTGTAGGGTCTTCTCAGACATAGGACCCACATAACTGCCGGTGAAGCCATGGGCTTTGAGATAGGCTTTCATCCATTCTGTATCTCCTACCGTCTTGGTAGCGGCAAGTTGTGCCTCTTCCTCCTTTTTCTTTCACTGTCTCAGCTTTTCCCTGGCAGTCCTCTTCCTCTCTTTGTTGATTTGATCTTGCTCTTTGTGAAAAAGAAACAAGACTGTGTCATAATCATGAGGTGCCAGCTCCTCTTAAGAATAGCCTCTTGAGCAGAGACATGCTATTCTCTCCTTCCTTTCCCTTTCCGTAGCCTCCTCCTTCATCTTCCTCTTCTCCTCCTCTTCGGCTAACCTTGTTGCTTCCTCCTTTTCTGTTTGTATCAAGGTTGCCTTCTCTAGCTTTACAATCTCATCAAGTGGGAGTAGTAGGATGTCTTCATTGACTACTCCCAGGCTGATGAGCCTGTCAATAACCTCCACTCTCCTCGTGTTGCTGATACTTTCTTGAGCGGCTGTTGCTGCTTTGCTGCTTGCAGCCAACAGCTTCCCAGTATCAATTCTTCCCTTCTTCTTAAGCTTTACCAACCTTTCCTCCTCTAGAAGCTCCTCAGTAGTGAGCTTCCTCTTCCCCTTAGGATTAAAGGAAGATTTAGCCTTTGGATACTCAGGTTTATAAGATTCAGGTTGGGGAGAGTGGGGTTGGACTTGTGGTGTTTGGGAGAGAGGGGTTGTAAGGAAGTCCTCACTATTTACCTTAGAGGCTAGGTCAAGAATAGCCTCTGTGATGAACAGATCATTGGACGAGGAAGTCGGTTCAATTATTCCTTCCACAGCTTATATTTCTGCTTCAGAAGTAATTAGAACTACACTACCCGTCCCTTCCAAATTAGTAGCTAGGCCAAGAGTTTGTGTATCCCCTTTGAAGTTAATCTCGAGTTCAACAGAGACCTTAGGTTGACCAACTTTCTTTTCAGAGGTAGGTAGTGCACTCAGTCTTTGAAGCTCCTTAGCTCCAAAGTAGGCAACGGCTACATCAGGGGAAGGTTGTTCAATAGATGAGCTTATCAAAAATGTGGTTAAAAACCTGTTGAGGTCTATAAACATTTTTGGATCCACATGAATAGTAATGGGAGCTGGTTGAGGGAAGGTAGTTGCCGGGTGTTGCTGTGTAGGGTACAAAGAAGATATGGCATCAAAGGAAGTTGTTGTGATGGCAAGGCAAGGTTCCTCATGTCTTTGTTTCTATACATTCTCCTCCTTTTTGATAGCATCATCTTGAGAAGTAGATAAGCTAGAGGAAGAACTTAAAGAAACCTGAGTATGTACATGCATGACAGACTTCTCAAACTGTGTCTCAGCTAGTTGTGCCTTGAGATTTTCAATCTCAAGTTGCTGAGTGGCAGACCTGTCCTCTAAAGTCTTAACCTTTGATTCAAGGTTTGAGACTTTAGAAATCAGGTCTCTGATATTGAGTTTCAAGATACCCTAATCTTCTTTTGAAGAATCATTGGGAGATGAGAAAACATACCTGGTATGTTCATCATCACCACCAGTAATGGTTTCTCGGCGCCCTTGATACCCTTGCTTGCTGATGTCTCTTTCAGAGTCATCAAGAGGCAAGGTTGCCATAGACTCAGTCCTTTTATGTTACCACTATCCTGAGAGGTTATTGAAACACTCTAAGTAGTAGCAACTGAGCCTGCATGAGTCACCTACACACCAGTTTGACTCACCTCAGTTAGGTATAGCTGATGTGGGTTAGACATTAGAGGTTCCCTAGGGCTCAGTTGATCTAGAGAGTGGTATGGTAGATCAACATCATGGCTCAGATGAATTATAATGTCTTCATCAGGTAGGGTTGATAGGTCAATGAGGGATAGAGAGGTTAAATCTAATGAACCAGCACCTTGGTCAGCACCTACGGGTTCTTCTGCGAGAGCAGATGACCCAATGATGTTGGTATCCCTTTTTGGCTGCTCAGGGGAGTGTTAAGACTCACCCTGAGGGCTAAAGGCTTGGGTTATGGGCTCATCAAATTGAGACTGAGGAGACTCAATGCTAACATTAAGGTCAATGGTGGAGGATGGTTGGACCTCTTGCTGAGTGGGAGCCCTGAGTTCTACTCGAGCCTTTTTGGATAGAACAAAGCGGACCCGACCAATCAGAGTAGATTTATCAGGGGTTCGTTTGGGGTGTCTAGTGTATGTAATCATGATTGGGTGGGAAAAAGTGATTGGCTTTTGAGTGGTGGTGTCTGGTGTGGGTTCATCACATGCTGGGCTTGCAGGGATGTCACCAGGAGTCGTTGGCTCGCGCATAACTGGAAGAAGATCGGTGAATCTTCCAGAGAAGTTGGTGGACACCTTCTTCAAGGTCTTGAAGATGACAGGCATGTGATGGACCATTAGAACATTTGCACATTGTAATCTGTCCTGGTCCAGCTCACAGTTGATTATGTGCTGAATGAACCGGGGATACATGTAGAACTGATCCCGGGTAAGATTGCCTCTTAAGTTGTTCAGCATGAATCTTGAGTAATTGAAGCATAGGCCCTTTACCAACCCATGGACGAGGCAGCCCAAATCATATAGGATTTGATCCCATCCCCCGGATTTGTTAGATAGGCAATGCAGGACAATGTGCAACAAGAACTTCCAATTGTAGGAGAAGTAAAACTTGGAGATTGTAGACTTGTGCACATCACCGTCATATCCCGTCTGAGTGTAAGTGTCTTCCAACTTAGATTTAGGGAAATCAGTAGGGGCGCCCTCATCATGAAGCTCCAGATGCTCCCTGATGGTTGATTCAACAATGGTGATCTCCTATCCGCAGAGCCTCGAATGGTTGACCCTTTCACCATTTAGTGTTTCATCTTGACCATTGGCCCAGAATTTAGCCATGTGGTTAGTGTAGATGGTGGGGTTAACGTTGAGGGCTATGAAGTATGCCGATTGGGACAGAAATTCAATGATAGGGGCAAAGTCGGCATCCTTTGAAGAATCAAGGATGGCAATCTGATTATGTTGGGGATTTAGGGCCATTGTTAAGAGGTAAGGTAGGATTGAAAAAAGTTGAGAATGAGTGAAGAAGATGGTGGTTATTTTGGGCTTTTGCTGTGGTAAAGAAAGTAAAGAGAGAGACTCGGAAATTTTAAATGGGGTTAAAAAGCAAACTAATAAGGTGAAAGGACAGTTTAGGTTTCGATTTGACAGAGGCGGTAAGATAAAACATTTAAAATATTCTGACAATCATCAACAAAATCTTACTTTTTACAGAGTGGGGCCCGAAGATTTCTGTTACACAATAAAGATGTTCTTCCGAGGTAAACTTACTTCCGAGAGAAAAGCACTTGTTTTTCTCAATATTGTCTTCTGAAGTCACTTTTACTTCCGAAAGCAAACCATGTCTCAATGACAAGTTTGCTTCTAAGAGTACAATCTTCTTCCGAGAAAATAAGTTAGTAAGCTTCAAAAGTAAATTTGACCCATGATCAATTGTTCTTCCTAGGCTAAAAACTCTTCGGAAGATAATATTTAGGCAGAGGAACTTTCCTTCGGATGAAGGATAAGGATTTCTTCCGAGGGTAAATTTCTCTTCGGAAAAATTTACACTTAGATTTTTGAAGAAAGCCTTTTTTTACCAGGGCTTAGATTGTAGTTAGACAACATAGACAATACATATTTTAAAAAGATTTTTCAAAAGAGAAGAACTAGTCAATGTTAATCATCCCAATACCTGTAATTAAATATTGAAATCTTTGTTCATAAAAGGCTTTGGTGAACAAGTTAGCATATTGTTCATTTGAATTCACTTTGACTAGCTTTATTAGATTTTTCTCATGAATATCTATAATGAAATGATACCTGATGTCGATATGCTTTGTCTTGGAGTGCTTGACCAGATTTTCTGTGATAGAAATGGCACTCTTGTTGTCTATGTGGATAGGAGTCAGCAAGAAGTTAAAACCATAGTCCAGCATCTGATTCTGAATCCATAGCAGTTGAGCATAGCAGCTCGCAGAAGCAATGTATTCAACTTCAGCGGTTGATGTAGAGACACATGATTGCTTCTTGCATTTCCATGAGAAAATCCTTCCACCAAGAAATTGAAATCCTCCGGATGTGGATTTCTTGTTGATTTTGCAGCCATCATAATCACTTTCAATGTACCCATAGAGATTGAAGTCCTTATTATTAGGATAGCAGAGACCCAGTCTGGGAGCTCCTTAGATATCTAAGAGTTCTCTTGCTAGAGACACCTTGGGAGTAGCTTGATAACTTGCACAAATGCAGGTTGCAAACATGATATCAGGTCTGCTTGCAGTGAGATACATCAGAGATCTAATAATCACCCTGTACTGATGTGGATCAGTATCCTTCCTCTTGGAATCAGGACAAAGATTGTGATTTCTAGGTATAGGTGTCTTGGTTGGTTTACAATCTTTCATCTCAAATCTCTCTAAGATGTCTTTGACATACTTACATTGATTGATGAAGAACCATTCTTCCATCTGCTTCACTTGAATTCCAAGGAAGAAATCCATCTTTCCCATTGAACTCATCTCGAACTTCTTCCTCATGATGCTTTCAAAGTCTTTGCATATTTGGTCATTTGAGGAACCAAATATGATGTCATCAACATAGACTTTAACAAGCAGCATGTCCTTCCCAGACTTCTTTATGAACAATGTCTTGTCTATGGTGCCTCTGGTGTAGCCATTCCTAATAAGAAACTAAGACAGGGTCTCATACCATAGCCTAGGTGCTTGATGCACCCGTAAAGAGCTTTATCTAGTTTGCACACATAGTTATGGTGTTGTGGGTCTTCAAATCTAGGTGGCTGACACACATAGACTTCTCTATCAATATCCCCATATAAAAATGCACATTTGACATCAAGTTGATACACGGTGAAGTTCTTGGATGCTGCAAAACCAAGGAAGATTCTCACAGCCTCAAGTCTTGCAACAGGTGCAAAGACAAAAGTGTAATCTATTGCCACCAGGCCAACCTCCATCATCTCTCTTATTTTTGAACACCCACTTGGTGCCAATAGGGACCGGACACAATTTCCATACCTTTTGCCTTTTGAACTAAAGCAACTCTTCTTGCATAGCTTCAATCCAATTGTTGTCCTTGAGGGCTTCTTCCATCTTCTTTGGTTCCATTTGAGAGAGAAAGCATGAGTACAAGCAGACATTCCCAATATGGGTCTGAATTCTTGTTCTTACACTTTCTAAGACATCCTTAATGATGTTCTCAGCTGGGTGAGTGTTATGTATCCAAAGCCTAGGGATCACATCTAGTTGCATAGATAGATCTAGATTTGAGAAGTTTTGCTTAGGGTTTTGAACACCATGACAAGCTGATGTCTCACACTCATTCAATGAGGAATAATGAATGTGTGACAACATCAATGATATTTTGCTAAGAAGTAGTATCAATAGTTTCCTATTCCTCCAGATTACTGTCTTCATCAACTTGGTGTTAAATGCTGGAGTTGTTAGCTGATGAGTTTTGAGGCTCAGTTGGCTGACAACTTGTTGAAGCTCCATGATTTCCCGAGATGTTCAAGCTTTCAAGACTTCTAGTAGTGGGAGCTTGTTCTTCAATTCCTCTTCGAGAACTGGGAATAGGTCTGGGTAACTCAAACATTTGATCTTCATATATGTCACTTTGAGTTCCTGTTCCAGCTAAAACATTCTCACAAGATGGTTTAGAATAGTTTGGAAACAATTCTAGATTGAAGATATGATTAGGGCCATTCCCTCTAACACAAGGAGTGTGCTCAATAAAAACAATGTTGGATGATTCATCAAATTGTTGATTTTTAATATTATACACTATGTTCGCAATAGAGATTGAGAAGTATCCAACAAAGATAGTAGCATCTGACTTTTCAGCAAATTTTGCTAAATTGTCTTTTGTATAGAGTATGGTACACCTACTGCCAAAGGACCTAAGAAAGCCAATGAATGGTGTCTTCTTGTTCCATAACTCATAAGGGGTCTTTCCATGGGGCTTAACAATAAGAACCCTATTCTACACATAACATGCAGTGTTGACTGCCTCTACCCAAAAAGTTAGAGGCAGCTTTGAATCAGCTAACATAGTTCTTGCAGCCTCAATAAGTGTCCTGTTCCTCCTCTCAGCAACACCATTTTGTTGAGGTGTTCTAGGAGCACTGTATGGTCTGGTGATCCCTTTTGAGTTGCAAAATGAGTCAAGAACTTGATTCTTAAACTCAGTCCCTTGATCACTTCTACTGATTTTTACCTTGTGATCTTTTTAATTTTCAATTCTAAGAATAAAAGATTTTAAAGTTTCAGCCGTTTCATCTTTAGATCTTAAAAAGAATACCCATGTAAATCTTGTAAAATCATCAACAATCACAAGGCAATATGATTTCCTTCCAATGCTCATTATACTTGTGGGAACAAAAAGACCCATCTGCAATAAGTGTAAAGGAGTGGTGATGGCATTAATTTCTTTTGATTTGTGAGAGACCTTGTGTTGCTTTCCTTTCAGGCAAGCAACATAGTTATCTTTATAGAAAAATTCCTTTTTAGGCATACCATGTACCAAATTATTTTTAACCAGCTTATTCATAGTTTTAAAATTAACATGGCATATTCTTTTATGACAAAGAGTTGACTTATCACTATTAGCTTTGGAAAGAAAGAATGATACTTCACCCGATGGAGAAGCATTGTTCATATCAAGCTTGTATATATCCCCTCTCCTGGGAGATCTAAGAAGAACCAATTCCTGAGGAATTGTCATCTCGGGTTTGTGGATAATGCACTCATGTTCTGTGAAAAGCATTTGGTGCTTTTGATCATAGAATTAAGAACACTCAAGAGATTGTGTTCAAGCTGTTTGACAAAGTTTACTTTGTCAATGTTTAACTTACCATTGGATACACTACCTCTACCAGAAATGTATCCTCCGGATTCACCTCCAAACTAAACAGGACCTCCATCAAAATGTTCAAATTGTTGTAGGAGAGATCTGTTCCCTATCATTTGCCTGGAGCATCCACTATCCACAATCCAGACATTTCCATTCTTGTCATGTGGATATCCCTGCAAATAAGGTGAGATGATTAGTTGTTGTTGGACACCCAAGCCTTGTTGGTCTTGGTTTCTTCTAATGCAGATGATATAACTGAACCAAATTGTATGCATGGGGGCACAATTATAGTTTGTGAAGAAGAGGTTTGGGCTGCAGCATCTTTTCTGGTGTTCCATTCCATCCTATGGTTGACCTGTGTTGATGAGCCTGAGGAGGCTTGTTCAGCATGACTTGCTTCTAAAGCTTCTTTCTTTTCGAAAGAAGTTTTCACCACCTTTTTTTCTAAAGCAGCCATCTTCTTGGAAGGTTTCAAGGAAATGTTTTTGTTTCATTGTTTGTTTTTTGCCTTGTCTTTCGAAGCTATTTTCCTTTTGGAAGAATGAGTTTCTTCCGAAAGCAACTTGGCTTCAGAAACAAGCTTTCTTTTCCTTAACACTTGGACCATATGGTAAGGTCCAAATGTGAAATCATCCTTGACTCCATCTTTCTTAACATTGGTTGCATAATGTGTGCTTGCTAGATTGTAGTAACAATCTTTAGCCACGTGGTTATGCAGGACACAGATTATGCACTCAATGTTAATCTTGGAGGGACATGTGGGCTGTTGTTTCTTGCACTTATTCTCTTCTTCAATAGCCTTTCCCTTTTGTTTTTGATCATTCAGCTGGATAGGAGTGCTGGTACTACTCTCCTTTCCTGAATCAGAACTTCCAATTACTTGGAATCTAGCTAAGATGAATACACCCTTTTGCCTTGGGTCTATCTTCATCTTAGTCTCAACCACCTTTTTGGCAGTTTTTCTAGCTGCCCTGTTCTGGTTCTTTCAGGCTTTGGTGTTCAAGGGTTTATCAACTGTAGGGATGAGTTTTTCTACTTTATCCTTCTCTGTGGTGGTTTACATTATTGCATCATCTTCTGCTCACTAGGTAGTGGGTCAGCAGTTGGAACCTCTTTCTCTAATAGACACAAGAGAGTGTGGTGGAGTAATTTCATTGGATCCCAACCCACTTTTGTTTTGATAGCATACCTTAGAGTGGGAGGATGATGCTATAATGGTGTTGAAGTTGTTCTCTTGAATAGCATACTTCTGTGCTTTAGCCTCACCTATGACTAGCTGGGCTTGAGCTTTAGTCAACTTGATATTAGATCTTTTATTTAAGTCCTATAGTTGGTATGTTCATGTTTTAAAGGGGATACAATTTTCTCTAACACTTTTATTTTGAGCTTTGAGTCAGATTCTGTTCTCTTAAAATCAGATTTGAGGATATTTAAAGACTCAATATCAGATCTAGTTTCCATGTTGTAGTCCTGATACAATTTAACCTTAGCAATACTGGCTGGAGAATAGAGATGTTCATATACCTTGGTGTCTTTAGTTCCAGCCATGAGAGCTTGACAAGGAGTGACATCTTATACCATAATGCTCCAGTCAACCTCTTAAGCCACAACTGTAGTTTGTGACTCAGTGGGTTTGGTTGCAGCCTTTGAGGTAGTAGGATGTTTGGTGGCTTGAGCTACTCTAGGATTAGATCTTGGAGCTTTACATTCCTTAGCAAAGTGACCAAGCTGGTTACAGTTGTAGCATTTGGCCTTGCTCTTGTCAAACTCAAATTTGCTATTAGTTGGGTTCTGCGGAAACTGCCTTCTGGTTCTTTTAAAGAACTTCTTTGCTCTGTAGGTTAAAAGAGCCATTTGTTGGACAATGTCCATATATTCAATATCATCTGGGCTGAAACACTCTAGATCATCAAAACAGTATTAAAAATCTCCAGAGTGCTGAATCCCTGAAACAAAAGCACAACTCTCCTGGATGGGAGTGTGTTGATCTTGTTAAGACCTGGGTGTCTCAGGGAAAGTGATGTATGGTCCAGAAGAGGATGATGGTTGTTGGGGTAGTTTAGGTACAACTGAGGCTGGCGAGTTCTTGATCCTTCAGCAACAAGGAGAGCATTGTTGACTGCAGGATTTGAGGGTCTGTTCATCTGGTGGCTCTTCTGAGTCTCCATTTCCATACAGTATCCATCAAGGATTCCATATAGTTTAGTCATAGTGAGAGTGTTGAGATTTTCAGTTCTCTTGATTGAGACAAAGTAAAAAGTCCACTCATGATTTTTTTGACTATGTCTCTTTTCTTAAGAGCAACTCCTATAGTCTGAAGAGAGGTGTTCAAGTCCATATACCTGAAGTATTGTTGGCTCAAGGTCACACCAACAACATAATTAAAGTTCTCAAACTTTTTCTTTAGCATATCCTTCTTGTTTTCCTTTGATTCAGTAGAACCATAGTACATCACCTTCAAAGCTACAAAGAGTCTTTTGGCAGTCTCGCATTGCTTAAAGCCTGCCATTATGGAGTTTGATATGGCAGTAAGCAACACGATCATTACTTTGTAGTCAATGTCCATCTTCTTGAAGTCTTCATCAGAGTAGTCTTCAACAGCTTTCTCAGTCATGGCGCCATTACAATCCGAGTCGCCACCTTTGGCTTGTAAGGACCATGAGTGACAGATCTCTACATGCGGCTGTCATGATACTTGATAAAACCTTTAATACATTTGCACCAAGTTCCAAAATCATCAGGGGTGATGACAGGAGCCTTGGTCATGGTTCCCATCTCGGACTCAGAAAACTTTTGGTTAAGAGCGATTTGAGTGAAGTGAGTGTGTGAAGAAACGAGGGTGATTTGGGATGGTTAGATCTCACAACCAATAGCCTAAAAAGCTCTGATACAAATTGTAGGATCAATGTTGGTCTCTCAACACAAGTTTTGTATCTCATAAACTCACTAAGTCTCACTCGGTTGATGAAGTGGAATCTCTAACTAAGTTGACAATAATATAATAAGTTAATAAACACAAGAATGGTTTTCTAGATACATGTATATATTATTTCTCAAATAGTTTTCTAGATACTTGTATATATTATTTCTCAACTCAGTATTACAAGACTCTTACAAGCATGGTTACTTAAGTTACCATGAAATACTATATATACTACTATCTATAGCCGGTTATACTTGGAAAACCAACTGGAATTTACCGCTAAGCAAATACTACATTGCTAGAAGTAAAATATATAAGATAAAATAATATCCTAGATTAGGTAGTCATGACAGGTTCATAACTTACCTTTTGTCACCAACTAAGTATGGTAACTGTACTAACTGATAAAGGTAAATAGTGGATTAAAGTATGATCACCTACATAGGAGTGTGGAAAATCGCCATGCAGTGTATCAGAGTTATCAGCGGATGTCAATTGGCCCATACTTATGTCCATTGGTTCATAGTTGATTCTTCTGAAGGCAAAATGGCTTCAAAAGAATAAGGCCTTTCGAGGCCATTTATACTTCGAAAGAATCAACTTCTTCCAAGTCATCTGCAAGTCTTTGTGACTTCATTCTTTGGAAGACTTTGTCTTGGATCTTCTAAGTGTGAATGCTTTGGAAGGAGAATTACTTGGTCTTCATATACTTCGGAAGACTTGGTTCTACCTTTGAAAGTTCTTCATATACTTTGGAAGTAAAACTACTTAGTCTCGGAAGACTTAGTTTTTCCTTCGGAAGATCTTCATACTTAGGCTTCGGAAGATCTTCAACTTGTCTTCGGAAGAGCAGCTTTAGCTTCGGAAGACTTCGTCAATTGTACTTCGAAACTATTCTAAGTGTTGTTTTGGTTGCACCAGCCTCATATGATCCAACAAGGTCCGTGACTTACCTTTTGTCACCAACAAAGAATGGCAACTATACTATGTTAAGAATTGTGAACAGTGGATTAAATTATGGTCAACTACATGGGCGTGGGAAAGCACCATGCAGTATATCAAAGTTGTAACGGGCTGTCAGACAGACCATACTTATGTCCCCTAGTTCATAGTTGGTTCTTCTGAAGCTAAATGACTTCGGAAAAAAAAAATTTCCGAGGTCATTTTGCCTTCGGAAGAAACAACTTCTTTCAAACTTCTACAAGTCTTTAGGATTTTATTCTTCAGAAGACTTTGCCTTTGATCTTCTAAGTTGCATACTTCATATGGAGAACAACTTACTCTCGGAAGACCGAGTTCTTCCATCGGAAGTCATTTAGAAGTTCTTCATTCTTTAAGCTTCGGAAGATATTTGACTTAGCTTCGGAAGAGTAGCTTTATCTTCGGAAGACTATTTCATTTAGCACTTCAAAATCTTTCTAAGTGTTGTTTTGGTTGCACCAGCCTCATATGATCCAACAAATTCCCCCTAGGCTGATGCTACCTAAACTTCACTTCTTCCTACTCCTCAAGGTCATCTGTTGATAGTAGATCTAGTCTGTCGCTTTGGATGACATGTACTCTTTGTTCTGTCCCTTTGAAGAGAGTTAGTTGATGGGAACTATCATCATATTCCCATCTAACTATAGGTTCGGAAGTTGGTCCTTTAAACATCTGCATAAATGAATTTCCTTTTCTGGTTGCTCCTTCTTCTTCTTCCTTTGCTCTCTTTTTCAACTCTTCTTCAGTTTTGGCTTTTGTGGTAAGCTTGCTAACATGAAGGCTGCTCAATTGATTCCTTATGTGAGCAGCAATCAGAGAGTTGGAGGGATTGGAGAATGTTCTCTCTACTAACTCACCAATATCAAATCTACTAGAGTGTAACAGAGGAGACGTGTCAAGTCTGTTTACATGACCATTCTCCCTTTGCATAATAAAGCTGTGCGTAGGTTCATCGAACCTCCACTGGACAATTGAGCCTCTTTGATTGAGGGGATTAGATGGCAGCTTGTCCCCTTTTCTTGTGTCAAGCAGAGTCACTGGTCTTCTTCTTAACTTCTTCTCTTCTTCTCCAAGTACATCAGAGGTGGTGCAAGAAGTTAGGGAGCTTGGTCCAGTGTTCCCCTTGGTAGATCAAGGAATGCATCTCTTGTCAAGGAACAGGAAGAGCTGTTAATGCATTTCAGTTTAATTTACTCTTCCTCATAAGAGATCTCGCTCAAGGTATTGCACTGGTGAGCTTTCTTTTTTAAATCCTTGAATTCTTCTAAGGTTAGGGGCTTGGAAGGTTCAGAGGATGGTTTGAGTTGAGATTGGGTTTTGGGTTGTGTTTTGGTTTTAAGTATAGGTGGAGATGGAGGTTGTTTAGAGATAGGGGATAAAGATGTGGGAATCGCTGATAGTGTAGGTTCAGGGGTGTAAGATTAAGTGGTTGGTTGAGTTTATATAGGAAAGCAAAAAGGTGTAGGTTTTCTAGGTTGTGGTTTGGGTGTTGGTTTGGTTTTGGGTTTAGGAGTTGGTTTGGGTGCCATCTTCTAAACACTTTGTCTTTGGGGTACCTCCTGCAGTCTTCCTGAGCGAATATCAGCCTTGATGTCAGTGACATGTCACTGTAGGGTCTTTTCAGACATGGGTTCCACCTGCCTG
The DNA here is from genome assembly GCA_025506505.1 of Flaveria sonorensis. Taxonomy (NCBI): domain Eukaryota; kingdom Viridiplantae; phylum Streptophyta; class Magnoliopsida; order Asterales; family Asteraceae; genus Flaveria; species Flaveria sonorensis. The sequence continues at coordinate 35,418,534 of CM046429.1, read as the reverse complement.
CCAGTGAAGCCGTGGGCTTTAAGATAAGCTTTCATCCAATCCTTATCTCTCACTTTCTTGGCGGCAGCAAGTAATGCCTCTTCCTCCTTCTTCTTCTACCTTATATTTTCCAGGCAGCCTTCTTTCTATCGTTGTTGACCTCCTCAGTTTCTTTGTAGAAAAGAAACATGATCATATTATGATCATGAGGGGCCAACTCCTCCATCTTATAGCCTCTTGCGCAAAGAAATGCTATCTTCTCCCTTTTATCTACTGCCTTTGCCTCCTCCTTATTTTTTTTCTCCTCCTCTATGGACAGCCTTGCTGCTTTATCTCTTTCCTTTTGTAGCAAGGTTGCCTTCTCTAGCTTCATAAGCTCATCAAGTGAGAGTAGAAGCATTTCTTCAATGTCTACTCCTAGGCTGATGACCCTATCAATGACCCTCCACCCTCTTTTGATTGTTGATACTTTCTTGAGCGGTTGCTACTGCTTTGCTGCTTGCAGCCACCAACTTCTTTGTATCAAGTCTTCCTTTCTTCTTCAGCTTCTCCAACCTCTCCTCCTCTAGAAGCTCTTCAGCAGTGAGCTTTCTCTTCCCTTTAGGATCAGAGGAAGATTTAGCTTTTGGAGATTCAAGTTTAGAGGATTCAGGTTGGGGTGGTGGAGGTTGAATATGTGGTGAAGGAGAGATGGGATTTGTAAGAAAGTCCTTACGGTTAACCTCAGAAGCTAAGTCAAGAATGGCTTCTGTGATGAATAGGTCATCGGACATAGTGGACAATTCTATAATTCCTTCCGCAGCTTGGACTTCAGCTTCGGAAGAAATTTCTAGAGCTTTGGAAGTAAATAGAACTTCTTCCGAAGCTTGAGCTTCCACTTCAAAAGTTATTCTCGCAGCCTCGAAAGTAACAAGGATTGCACTATCTGTCCCTCTTGTGTCAATTGCTGGGCCATAAGTCTGTGTATCCCCTTTGAAGTCAATCTTGGGTTCAACAAAGACCTTAGGTTGACCTACTTCCTCCTTTGAAGCTCTTCAGCTCCGAAGTAAGCAAAGGCCAGATCAAGGGAGGGTTGTTCAAGTGAGGAGCGTATCAGAAATTTGGTTAAAAATCTGTTATGGTCGATTAGCATCCTTGGGTCCACCTGAACTGTGATAGAAGGGGGTTGAGGAAAAGTGGTTCCAAGGTGTTGTTGTATAGGATAAAATGAAGAAATGGCATCAAGGGAAGAAATCGCAAGGTTGGGATCCATTTGAGTTGATATCTGCTCCAAAGAGTGAGCAGATATCTCCTTATCATGTCTTTTTTCTCTAAATTCTTCCTTTTTTTTGGTAGCATCATCTTGAGAAGTAGATGAGGTAGAGGAAGAACTCAAAGAACCTGAGTGTGAACATGCCTAACAAACTTCTCAATCTGTTTCTCAGCTAGTTGAGCCTTGAGATTTTCAACCTCAAGTTGCTGAGTGACAGACCTATCCTCTAAAGTCTTAACCTTTAATTCAAGGTTTGTGACTTTATAAAGTAGGTATTTGAAAGTGAGTTGCATACTACCCTCATCTTTTTGAAGAATCATCAGGAGATGGGATAACAAACCTAGTATGTTCATCCTCATCACCAGTTGTGGTTTCTTGGCAGCTTGGATACCTTTACATACTGATGTCTCTTTTAGACTCATCAATGGGCAAAGTTACCGTAGATTCAGTCCGACTAATGTTACCATTGTCCTGAGAGGCTAGTGAAATACACTCAGTAGTGGCGGCTAAACCTACATGAGTCACCTCCACTCCAGTTGGACTCACCTCAGTTTGGTCTAGCTGATGTGGGCTAGATATCAGAGGTTCCTTAGGGCTCAGATGATCTGAAGAATGGTGAGGTAGAACAACATCATAGCCTTGATGAAACCTGATATCCTTATCAGGTCAGTTTAAAAGGTCAAGAAAGGATACAGAGGTTATATCTATTGACCCGGGACCTTGGTCAGCACCTAATGGCTTTCCTGCAATAGCAGTTGAACCAATGATATGGCTATCCCTTTTTGGATGCTAAAGGGAGTGTTAAGACTCACCCTGAGGGCTTATGGATTGGTTGATGGACTTATCAGGTTGAGACTGAGGAGACTTAACACTGATATTGAGGTCAATTGAAGAGGATGGTTGGACCTCTAGCTGAGTGGGAGCCCTTGATTCCACTCTAGCCTTTTTGGTTTAATAAAAGGGGGATTGACCAATCAGATTAGATTGATCCAGGGTTCATCTGGGTCGTCTTTTGTATGTGATTGTGATTAGGTGGGAAGAAGTAGATGGTAGTGTAGTGGTGGTGTCTAGTGTAGGTTCATCACCTGCTGGGCTTGTAGGGATCTTACCAAGAGCCATTGGCTCAAGCATACCTAGAAGGAGATCAGTGAATCTTCCTATGAAGTTAGTGAACACCTTCTTCAGAGTTTTGAAGATGCCAGGCTTCATGTGAGGGACCAGTAGAACATGATCAAATTGTAGTTTGTCCTGGTCCAACTCACAGTTGATGATATGCTGAATGAACCTAGGATACATATAGAATGAATCCTTTGTGAGATTGCTTCTTAAGTTATTTAGCACAAACCTCGAGTAGTTGAATCTGAGGCCTTTTATTAACCCATGGATTAGGCTGCCTAGATCATATGAAATTTGATCCCATCCCCCAAATTTGTTGCAGAGGCTGTGCAGCACGATGTGAAGTAGGAACTTCAAGTTGAATGAGAAGTTGAACTTGTAGACCGCCAACCTGATCACATCACCTCCATAACTAATTTGAATGTAGGTTTCCTCCAAATTAGATTTGGGGAAATCAGTGAGGGTGCCTTCATCATGGAGTTCCATATGCTCCCTGATGGTTGTTTCACTTATGATTTTCTCTTGTCCACAAATCATTGATCTGATGACCCTTTCATCATTGACAGTGTTGCTTCGACCATTGGCCCAGAATTAGTATGCTTGGGAAGTGGATATGATCTAGGATCAGATGTCCTTCCGAGACTAAACGTTCTTCGGAAGAGAATACTTATACAAAGGAATTTGCCTAAGGAAGATGAACAAAAACTTCTTCCGAGGGTAAATTTCTCTTCGGAAGAATTCATACTTAGAAATTTTGAAGGAAACCTTTTTGTAATAGGGCTTGGATTGTAGTTAGACAACATAGACAAGACATATTTTAAAAAGATTTTTCAAAAGAGAAGAACTAGTCAATAAATCTTTGTTCATCAAAGGACTTGGTGAACAAGTCAGCATATTGTTTATTTGAATTCACTTTGACTAGCTTTATTAGATTTTTCTCATGAATATCTCTAATGAAATGATACCTGATGTCGATATGCTTTGTCTTGGAGTGCTTGACCAGATTTTCTATGATATAAAGGGCACTCTTATTGTCTATGTGGATAGGAGTCTACATGAAGGTTGAACCATAGACCAGCATCTGATTCTGAATCCATAGCAGTTGAGCATAGCAGCTCGCAGCAGCAATGTATTCAGCTTCAGCAGTTGATGTAGAGACACATGATTGCTTCTTGCATTGCAAGGAGAAAATCCTTCCACCAAGAAATTGACATCCTCCGGATGTGGATTTCTTGTTTGCAGCCACCATAATCACTGTCAGTGTACCCATAGAGATTAAAGTCCTTATTATTAGGATACTAGAGACCCAGTTTGGAACTCCTTTAAGGTATCTAAGAATTCTCTTGGCAGAGACACCTTGGGAGCAGCCTGATATCTTGCACAAATACTGGTTGCAAACATGATATCAGGTCTGCTTGCAGTGAGATACATAGGAGATCAGATAATCACCTTGTACTGATGTGGATCAGTATCCTTCCTCTCGAAATCAGGACAAAGTTTGTGAATTATGGGTATAGGTGTCTTGGCTGGATTACAATCTTTCATGTCAAATCTCTCTAAGATGTCCATGACATACTTCGATTGATTGATGAAGAACCCTTCTTTCATCTACTTCACTTGAATTCCAAGGAAGAAGTCAATCTTTCCCATGGAACTCATTTCAAACTTCTTCCTCATGATGCTTTCAAAGTCTTTGCACATTTGGTCATTTGACGAACCAAATATGATGTCATTAACATAGACTTGTACAAACAGCATGTCCTTCCCTAATTTCCTTATGAATGATGTTTTGTCTATTGTGCCGCTAGTATAGCCATTCTTGAGAAGAAACTGAGACAATGTCTCATACCACAGCCTAGGTGCCTGATGCAACCCATAAAGAGCTTTATCAAGTTTGAACACATAGTTGGGGTGTTGCGGGTCTTCAAATCCAGGTGGCTAGCACAATTAGACTTCTCTGTTGATATACCCATATAGAAATACATATTTCATATCAAGTTGATAGACTGTAAAGTTCTTGGATGCAGCAAAAGCAAAGAAGATTCGCACAGCCTCAAGTTTTGCAACAGGTGCAAAGACATATTTGTAATCTGTTCCTTCCTCTTGTGTGTATCCGTTAACAACAAGTCTTGCTTTGTTCTTGATGATCAAACCTCTTTCATCTCTTTTGTTTCTGAACACCCACTTAGTGCCAATAGCAACCTGACCAGTTGGCAATGGATACAAGTTCCATACCTTTTGCCTTTTGAATTGAAGCAACTCCTCTTCCATTGCTTCTATCCAATTGTTGTCCTTGAAGGCTTCTTCCACCTTCTTTGGTTCCATTTGAGAGAGAAAGCATGAGTACACGCAGACATTCCCATCATGTGTCTGACTTCTTGTTTTCACACCTTCTGATACATCCCTAATGATGTTCTCAGTTGGGTGAGTGTTGTGTATCCTAAGCCTAGGAATCACGTGTAGTTGCATAGATAGATCCAAGTTTGAAAACTGTGAATCCAAGGATCGAATCAGGAATTATCAGTTTGATTGAACAAATAAAGATCGTGAAATTATCAATGTTTGATTTTTTAATTTAATTTTTTGTGAAATTGAAATCGACTAACAAAGTATAAAACAAATTTAAAACAGAACAATATGATGCAACAAAAGATTGTTTCAATTGTTTTTCATTGATACAAAATCAATTACAATGACTAATGATGCTTTGGTGATCTTTTGATCTCCAATGATGTTCTTGATGTTTTGTTATGTTTTTGCTATCTTGATTGAATAATTGATTGATATCATTTCTATGAATAAGTGACTCACTATTTTAGTATCGATATCTCTCAATCACGTATTCAATTACCTATTGATTGCTATCGATTTCTTATGAATCGACTATCAATAGCGTATGTCTTGTTTCTTTATTAACAAGTGCATCCTTGCCTTATATTTATAGGCAGAGATTCACGGATTACAATAGAAACTGTAACTTTCCCATTTGTGAAGGCTACAGCTGTAACATTCCTAATATGACATCCTAAGTCCTCTGACAGAAAGCACGTCTTCCGTAGATGTTGACTTGATGACATCACTTCAGGCAGCTACTTGCTGATCAAGTGTTGGTACATGATGAGTGCTCATGCAAGTTGTTCTTCCGTAGGAGGTTGGTCTTCCGCACGAAATTGGTCTTTCATAGGAATTTGGTCTTCCGTAAGAATTTGGTCCTTTATTCTTGAACTTCATCCTCAGGAGCAAACTCGCTTCTTCCACAGTAGCAGCAACTTGACTTCAGAACATGTTCTTCAGTAGATGTTGAGCTTTCGCAGAAGATCTGCGGATGCACATCACTTGTTCAGATATGCTCCGGAGAACATCTGTGGAAGAACAAAATTGTTCATGCGCAGTTGTTCTTGTACTTTGTCAATTTTTCCAAATTGATCAAGTATGATGTTTTCCTGCAATCACATAAAATCAACACAAATAATATTTGGGTTAACATATATTTCACGCATGATAAAATGATAAAGAATTACAGAAGTTCATTGAAAGAAATGATTCATCATCTAAACCTATACAAAAGATCTAGACCTAACAATACTCCCCTTTAGGTTTAGATTCTTGTAATCATCGGTTCAGAGCTCTCAATTCTTGAACTCTTCTCAAAATTCTTGTGTTGAAGTATTCAATCGCATTCTTTTGATCATCATATAAAAACTTGATCTTTATTCTCTTTATTTTCTTTAATATTTTGTAATTCAGTCCAAAGATGTCCTCTTCAGTGGTCAGTGTTGCAACAACACTGTCGTTTGACACCACTTCCAATTCATCTTGTTCTGACATTCTGAGCTCAGTGATTGATGAGATGTTAGATCCCATAAGTTGACTTGCTTCAAATCTTCTTCTTTTATCAGCTTTAGCATGCAGCTTATCAATCACTTGGATGATATGCACATATAAGCATAAGTCATCTTGAGCTACTTTGTTATTCTATTTTGGAAAGTACTTATCAAGGAGATAGGATGTGTAGCTGGGAGAAGGAGTTTGATCTCCATTGGATCAAATAGTCTTATGCTAGAAGCTTTCTTCTGAGGATTATTCCTTTGTAGCACAAGCTCTTTTTTTCTCTCCACATATCCCCATTCTGTGATAGGGAATGAGTACTGATTTCCTTCAATGCTCTTTACATATGCTGAAGTTTTGTCTTCATATCCAACTCTTCTTAAAAATTTATCATCAACTAAGTGAGATGAGCTGGAATGAGACCTTTTCTGCCTCTGTCATCTTTGATTGTGTTCAGCATCTTCTGTCTTTGCTTCCATTAACACATCACCTTTAAACTTGTTTCTATGTTTTGCAATCAGCACAGAAAAATCTCTTCCCTTTGGACTGATTGGGTATTTGATTATAGGGATGTTTTGCAAAGAATACATGTCTGCATCTAGGAGTGATAGGATTGTCTCCATCCAATGAATATATTGCACCATCCCAGATGCTCTCTTTAGCACAGCACAATCCCATTCAGAATCAAACTTCCATGCTATAATTTTGTTTTCTTCTGCTGATCTTGGGGTGGTCACGTGCTCAAAAATTTGGATCAGAGAAGATTTTTGTTTAGTTATTTCTCTCATAGCGGTTCCCAGAGGCCAGATTTTATTGGGGATTACATCCCTTGGCTCTCTAATAAGTTTTTATTTTCCTCTGTGCATATCCTTGCTTTCTACAACCGTTGGCTCAGCATTCGTTTGTTTTGATTGTTGTTTGTAAGCAGGATTGGGAGCTCCGGTTCTGAATCTCACCCCAGTGTCTAATTCAACCTTCATTACATATTCCATAATGGCTCTTAATTCTCCCACTGATCTTCCATTAAGCTCATTAGACCCATAGTTGTGACTTCGCAACCAATAAGTCATGTTATATTTTGTCAGCCTCTTGGGGTCACAGTGACCAAATCTTTTCTTATCTTTTCAATGGCTTTGAACTTTGGGAATGTTTCATAGTTGCATACTGGCAGTACCAATCTAGCAGCATCAAATTCTTTTAGCACTTGATTCATTTCAGCCATGTTCATCTTCTCAACCATGTCATATGGGAACCCATTGTTTATTAGATCCATGAACATTGACGATTGGGCTCTTTCCTCAAAAATATCTTCAGTGGATAATCGCTCTTCATCAGATCCTGCGTCTTCATCATCCTTTTGAGTCTTATATTTCGTTAAATCTATCCATTCAGCATCACTTTCTTCTTCATCAGGTTCATTTGGCTTGAGAGTAGAAAGATCCACTAATGGAGTGTGCTTAGTAGAGATAGTTCTTGCTTTCTTTAGGGTATATTCATGTTGAGTAATTTCTTCTATAGTTTTTCCCAAATACTTTCTTTTCCTATGATATTTGATTGTTGGTTCCTTTGATTTGATCATGGAAAAGACAACAGTTTCTTTAACTGGCTTTTGCAGGCTAACTCCTTCTTGTTTAGCCACTTTCTTCTTTAATCATTCCATCTCCTTATCTTTGGCTTTTAGCAGATCCAACTGCTCAGAGATAGTTTGTAGTGCATTGTTGAGCTCAGCCATTGCTTTCTCCTTTTCTTGTTTTTCTTTCTTAACAGATTCAAAGGAATCATTTGCAAACTGATCCATCCAGTCAATCACTTCATTTTTAGTTTCAATCTCCTCTTGTAGCTACTTGATTGTAGCTTCTAGCTTTGAGATTGTCTCATCTTTCTCAATTATCTCCCTTTTTATTTTTCTCAACTTTTCCAACTTTTTATTGCCTTTGATAATGAGATTGTTGTATTTGGCCACCAGAAAACTTTTGCTCACATCTTGCTCTTCATCTCTCAGATCATTTTCATCATAAGCAACTATGTCAATGTAGTTACTCTCATCTTGTTGTTCAACCACTTCATCATTCTCCCCTTCTACATCTAAACAAAACTCTTCTGTAGCACCATCATTCACAGCATCATGCTTATCATCCTCATCAAGATTGACTAGTTCATTGTGAGTTGGGCTTTCAGCAGGTGAGATTGGTTCTTTAGGTGTGGGTGAGGAAATTGGTTGTGTTGTTGGGTGTGATGGAGATTGTTGAAGGTCATCAAATGAGAACACTTCTGTTTCAGTAGAGTTCATTGATGTTTGAGAAAGTGAAGGAGATAGTGGTTGTGTGTATTCACTTGGTGGTGAGATGATATGGACAGGTGGTGATAACGGTATGTTGGTAAAGGATGGTGGTGAAGGAGGATTGGGTTCTTGATGTGGTGGTTTAAGGGATTCAGCTGGTGGAGTTTGTTGTTGTTGTTGATCAGAATATTTAGTTGATGATGTTTGTTGTTCCTGGTCATCAATGTATAGAAGTTCTTGAGGAATGTCAGCATTCTCATCAACTACATGAGCAAACATCTCCATTTCTTCTCCTTGATATTGCCCACTGATCTTGTTAGAATAGATCTTCCAAGGTGAGCTTGAACAAACACTTCACCTTCTCTTTCAATATTGGGCATTGCTTCATTAATGATTAGTTGAAGAAACCTTGGAAACATATATATCTTGTTTTCCTTGTGCACCCCTATGTTGTCACACAAGCATCCTAGAATGTATTTGGCATAATTATACGTTCTCCCTTCAAACACACCAATGATTCCTGATGATATACGCCTTGAAAATCTATCCAATCCAGACTTCCTGTTTGACATGCATTTCAAGTACGTGTGACACAGGAATCTGTATGGCTTGCACAACCTCCCTTTCTTGATTTCACCATTCTGGTAGTCACCATCATAACCCATTAAGTGAAATACTTTTTCAAGGTATTCATGTTCGAATATAACAGGGTGACCCTCTTCTTGATCTCCGAACTCCAACACCCTCCTGATTATTCGTTCATCTACCCTCAACTATTCATTTCATATTGAAGCAAAAATCACATGTTCATCATTTTCTTCCTCAATCCTTGCAGAGTTCCAGAAATCCATAATGTGTGATTGATAGATGACAGGATCCGCAGATAAAGCATAGAATAATCTTGATCTTCTCAAGTATCTGATAATATCCCTGCATCTATCGGCTACTGTATCCTCTGGATTAAGAAAAGCACAGACATTATGATCTTTTGTCAATCGATTGGCCATTTTGATGTTGTTTGAGAGGTGATTTAGGTGAGGATTGATGGTGGAAAGTAAATTTGATTGTTGGCGGAGAAGGATGTTGTGAGCATTTTTCTAGGTCTGAAAAAAATGTTCTGAAAAGGGAATAGAAATGCCAACGGTCAAGGTATCCTTTATACTCTCCCAGACAATTTAAAAACCTCTTATTTAGTGTTGTGGGTCCCATATCCCTCTTTACCCTTTTGTGGTTATTTGGATAGTTAATTCTTTCATAGAACATCTACAGAAGGCAAAACTTTCCTTGTTTCAAGTTAATTCTTTGGCAGAACATCTACGGAAGGCAAAACTTATGCTTTTCTTCCGAAGGTAATTTTGATAAAAATTTCTTCCGAAGCAAATGTTTGTTTTTCTTCCGAAGTTAATTTTGATAAAATTTTCTTTCAAAGTAAATGTTTGTTTTTCTTCCGAAGTTAATTTTGATAAAATTTTCTTCCAAAGCAAATGTTTGTTTTTCTTCCGAAGTTAATTTTGATGGAATTTTCTTCCGAAGCAAATGTTTTTGCTTTATGATCCTAACATATTGTTAGATCATTTATTGTTTGCTGTTGGACCTTGTTGACTCTGCTTCATGGCAAATGTGCAAAATAGATATTTAGTTAAAAACTTCATATATCCTACAGCCAAGTTAGTGCTCAAGATCTAACTTTCTTCATTTAAAAATAAAACACATTAAACTTAGATTTTCATGCTGATTACTACTCCCCCAAAATTTATGATGAACTTATGCCGTTATCAAAAATTTATTAAGAAAATAGCATGAAAAGCAATTATCTATCAAACTTATTAGCAAATAAAAGAACAAAAACAAAATATTTTTTGTATTTTTGTTTATAAGCAGAAATTTAAACTTATTTACAAGCATTTACATCATACAATGGAATCACTAAGCAACTTCCTGAAACAGTTTTGTTTGATGATCGTAGACATTGATCTAGTGTTGATTGCAAGTATTATGATCCACATAAATTCAAGAAAGAGCGTAGTTTCAACTTGTCATGCTGTTTATCATGTTTTGGGACAGATTAAAGATAGTCAAATATGGACTTCACATTCAATTCACGTTAGAGTTTGTCCTCCGTTTATGAGTCAATTTATCACTTTTTCACACTTAAAACTATGTTCTTTAAGTTATAAGCTCTATCTTAAGATTTCTTTGAAATCTTATTAATGCTGATATGACTCTGAATTAATATACAGTTGATCACATTGGATCCTTTTAGAGCTGTTCCTTTTTGGAATCTTTTTGATGATCATTAACAGAACACCAGGTCTTTACTTACTTAAAATAGAGGTGCCTGTGAACCCAGGTCTTTGTTTACACAAAAAAGGGTCCATGATGTGCAAAGATATAGGTTATAAAGTGTCATAACATAGTGTGCTTAGGTGAATAAGTTTATCACAGCAGGATAGGACTTACTTGCTTGTTCCTCAAAATGGAATTGTCCATAATTAGTCACCTTGGCATAATGTTATGCATGAACTTTTATAGTTTCCACTCAAGCTGAACCTACTCACATATCAAATCACATCTAATCAGTCGTTATTATGTTATAAAATTCAAGAAATTAAGCAAAGGTATAGTGTACTATCATTTCCCATGACATAAACTACTTATTCAAGAAAACATGAAACTATGACAATATTTTTGGAATTTTATATGTTTTATGAATGTTTTTTCTTATTCATATTAAGAAATTTAATGACAGATCATGCTTTTCTTTGTGTTGATTATTTAATCTAAGTTTATCATACGTAAGGACTCAATTAAGAAATTAAATCTCACTGAGTCAAAGGCTTTAGTGAATAAATCAGCAAGCTGATTTGTTGTATCAACTTTAATCAACTTAATTAAACCTTTTTCTAAACAATCTCTCAAAAAATGATATCTGATTTCTAAGTGTTTTGTTTTACTATGTTGCACTGGATTAGCAGTGATGAACATAGCAGCTGACTTATCAATATGCATTGGTGTTTGAAGAAAATTGTAACCATAATCAAGTAATTGGTTTTGTAACCATAAAACTTGAGAGCAACCAGCTGAAGCAGCTTTGTAGTCAGCCTCAGCTGTGGATACTGATACATTTGTTTGCTTTTTGCACTGCCAAGAAACTAGTATTGGTCCTAAGAATTAACATCCACTAGTTGTGGATTTTTTGTTATTGTTACACCCTCCAAAGTCACTATCAGAATAATAGTAGAGGTTGAAGTCTCCTTCTTTAGGATACCAAAGTCCTAGAGCTGGCTTTCCTTTGAGATATCTGAATATCCTCTTCACTGTATTCATATGTGACTCCTTGGGGTCTGATTAGTACCTAGCACAAACACACACAACAAACATTATGTCAGGTCTGCTGGCAGTTAAGTACATTAAAGATCCTATCATAGATCTATATAATCTTTGATCAACTGACTTCCCTTTAGAATCAGGTACAATCTTATCTATTGTTGATGCTGGTGTTTGCATGAAGAGGACTCAGCAAGGTTCTACTTCTTTAGGATTTTCTTCATATACTTTTCTTGATTGATGAAAATGCCATCTGGTTTCTGATGAACTTTTAAACCAAGTAAGAATGTTAATTCTCCCATGGAACTCATTTGAAAGTCAGATTTCATCAATGATTCAAAGTCTTGACATAATCTTTTGTTTTTTGACCCAAAGATGATATCATCCACATAGACTTAGACAACTAAAAGATCTTGATAATCATGTTTCAGGAAGAGAGTCTAATCAATTATGCCCCTTTTGTAACCATGCTTGAGCAAGAAGGATGACAATGTTTCATACCATTTTCTTGGGGCCTGATGAAGACCATACAAAGCTTTGTCAAGCTTGTATACCCTATGTGGGTAATTAGGATCTTCAAAGCCTGGTGGTTAGGCAACATAGACTTCTTCATCAATTTTACCATATAAGAAGGCACATTTACATCCATTTGATAAACAATGAACTTCTTATATGATGCATAGGCTAGAAAGACTCTAATGGCTTCAATCCTTGAAACTGGGGCAAACACTTCATCATAGTCTCTCCCTTCTGCTTGAGTATAACCTTGTGCTATCAGCCTTGTTTTGTTTCTGAAGACGATGCCTCTATCATCTAGTTTGTTCTTGAAAAGCCACCTTTTACCAATTGGATATTGGTCTTCAGGAAGATCAACTAGATTCCAAACCTTTTGCTTTCTGAATTGCTGAAGCTCTTCTTGCATTGCTTCAATCCAGCTGCTGTCTTTTAATGCTACAGTTATGTTGGGTGGAACCACTTGTGAAAAAATAGGAGAACAGACAATTATTGGCGGCTCCCCTTGACTTCTTGTGGTTCTTTCATTAAGATCACCAATAATGTTTTCTATTGGATGATACTTATGAATTATTGTTGTTGGTATTGATTCAACTGGAATAGATGATTCTAAGTTGGTGATGTTAGTTGATGGAGAAGGATCCAGCTGAGATGGGGAATCAACAAAGTAATTAAGATCCTCATCATTTTGGTCTTCTGATGCTGACTGAAATCCGTCTTCATGATTTTGTGATTCTGCATATGTTGGTATAACTTCCGCAGCATTTACGAGAACAACTACGGATGTTGTAGTTTGTGGGTCTGCAGATGTGAATGTTGTTGGAATGTTTTCTGATGGATTAGGAATTTCAAATGAAGGAAATGGATCATCTCTGGAAGTAGATGGAACATCTACAGATGTAGAAGGAACTTCTACTGATGTAGAAAGAACTTCTCCTGAGGTTGAATTTCCATTTCCATCAGAATTGTCATTGTTTGTTTGAGATGAAGGGCCTGGATCTGCAACCTTTGAAGTATGTGTCTATGGTAGTCTTGGAGGATCAGCTGACAATGACACTTCACTCATGCTTGGAGGTACATAAGGATAACATGTATTCGCAGGACCTCCAACATTCAAATAACCAGAGTTAAATGAATTTGTTAATGCATCTATATCAAACAACCAAGATGATCCTTTTATAGATTTTGGAAATAAAGATTCATCAATAGATACATTAGGTGTTTCCTCTACAATGTTGTGATGAGGAATGTATACTCTATATGATTTCGATGTTCATGAGTAACCAACAAAGAAACCATCATAAGCTTTTTCATCAAACTTTCCTAATTGATCTTTGGTGTTTAAAATAGACACATGACAACCAAAAGCTCTAAGATAACCTATAAAAGGTTTTCTTTTAAACAAAAGTTCATAAGGTCTTTTATTATGTTCTTTGACAATTAATGTCCTGTTTTGAACATTACATGTTGTGTTCACTGCTTCTGCCCAAAATGTGATAGCCAACTATGAATCAACTAGCACTGTTCTTGCTGCTTCAATTAGAGTCTTGTTTCTTCTTACAGTAAATCCATTTTGTTGTGGAGTTCTTGGTGCACTGAATTATCTGGCTATGCCTTTGTTTCTGCAAAAGGAATCTAAAACATGATTAACAAATTCAGATCCATTATCACTTCTTAAGATTTTGACATTTAAATCTAGTTGATTTTCTATCGTAGTGATAAACTCCATTAAAGTTTCTGATGTTTCACTTTTATGTTTTAAGAAAAAGACCCATGTGAATCTAGTGAAATCATCAACAATCACCAAACAGTATTGCCTTTTACCAATGCTCAAAACATTAGTTGGACCAAAAAAATCCATGTGTAGCATTTTGAGTGGTGTTGTGTTTGTGTTGATTGTTTTGGACTTGTGTGATACCCTATGTTGTTTTCCTTTATAACATGATGAAAAATAATTTGAACAATAAAATTCTTTCTTGGGAAGGCCAATGACTAAGTCATGTTTGACCAACTTATTCATGTTCTTCATGTTTGAATGAACCATTCTTCTATGCCACAGTTGAGCTTCATCTTCTGATGACTTAGAAATCAGGCAGGTTTCATTACTTTTCATAGAGGTGTTGTTCATATCCAAAACATAAGTGTTTCCTTTTCTTGGTGCTTTAAGAAGGATCCAATCTGCTGGGACTTGAAAACCTGGCTTAAGAGTGTAACAGAAAGAGTTATCAAATAAAGTGGTATAATTTTGATAACAAATTTGAGATACACTGAGTAAGTTGTATTGTAAATTTTCACAAAAATTAACTTTCTCAAATTTGAGTACTCCATTTGTTACCATTCTTTCACGAACAATTTTATCTCCCTTCTTATACCCACCAAATGCCACATATGAAGCATTTTTCTATTTGAAATCATAGAGGAGTGAACAGTTTCCTGTCATATACCTGGAACAACCACTGTAAACATACCACTTGTTGTCAGTCCTCCATGGATGTTCCTGCAAAAATAATGAAATCAATTAGAAAGTGGAGCCCAAGCCTTAATGGTCTTGGGCTTGCCATTGTTATCTAGAATAGTTACTCTATCATGAATGAGCCTAGATGTCTCAAGATTGTTTTTAGTCTCAATTGATTCATTATGTTCTGTTTGGGGTGAGGATGGTTTTGTTGGAGATGGACTTGAAGTACTTTGATCTTGATTCACAGTCACTTTCTCCATCACTTCATCCTTGAGTATCTTTTTCTTCAAACTTGAAGATGACATTATGTTAGAAAAAGTTTTAGCATCTTTTGTTTTTGACTGTGGTACATGATTACCCTTTTTAAAGTGATCAAAGAAGGCTTCATCTTCCTGTAACACTACCTTCTTGTGAGGAGTCTTGCTTTGATAGTGTTGCTTCTCCTTCTTCTTCATGTTTGATCAACAACAGATGTTGGCTTCTTGACCTTTGGCACCTTTTGGTTTGGTTGCTACTTCTTTTGTTTTGAGACCTTTGATTCTTCATTCTCAGAAGATTGTGAGTCTGATTCATCATTCTCAAACTGTTGCTTCTTTGGCACTTTAGATTTGTTCTTCTGGTTGAAGTAGCATTCATGAGTAGAATGGTTCTTCTTGTTGCAAATAGCACAGTGCTTATTGAAGTAGCAATCAGAAGTCATATGATTGTTCATATTACATATGGAACAATAGCTGCTGAAATAATAATCTTTTGTGTTATGATTATACATGTCACACCACTTGCAGTATTTTTCTTCAGCTTCACTATCAGACTCCACTGTCTTCTTTTGCTTCTTTTTCAATATTCTTTCAATCTTTGCAGCTGAAGTATCTTCTTGTTGTTGCTGAGGATTCACATCTCTTTGTTATTTCTTTACTTTCTTGACAGTTTGTGATTCAGCAAATGTTTTCTTCTTCCATAGATCTTCCACGGATGACTGTTTTGATTCAGATGAATGCTTCTTCCGCAGATCTTCTACGGAAGTTGACTTTGGAACATTTTTCCTTTGCTTTTGGATGTGTGAGGGCCAGTCTTCTTCTTCCATAGGTGTTCTGCTGAACTGTTTTTCTCTTCTTCCCCATAGTTCTTTTTGTTAACTGACTCTTGTGCTTTTTGTTGAGCTCCTGAATTCCTTCATTAAGCTGACCAATTCTTATGTAGATAGTGTTCAACAAATTTCTTTGTTTTGGGGGATAAGGTAGCTTGATCTCCTCAAGGACTTTGGGAATTATAGTTTTAATTACCATATTCTTTTCCTTACCCAACCCAGCACATTATTGTTCATTAGGCTCATCAACCTCATCCAGATTATCACAGTCATCAAATACAATTTCTGATTCATTTTGTTTTGAAAATTCTGATTCAGATGAATCAGTTTCACTGATTTCAGTATCTTCACCATTTACCAATTCATTATTTTCAACTTTCGATTCAGTTTTGGTGCTTGACACAAAATGATTTGATAAACTGTTTGTCATTGACTCAGGTAGTGTGGTGTAACTATCATTCACTGGTGGTGCAACAACATTAAATCCCAACCCATACCTATACTTTGATTCAATATGAGAAATTAACAGTTTCTCATATTGTTGTGATGATAACTGGAACTTCTGAAGTTTCACTTTGGTAGATGCATGATCAGACATGGACTTGGTTAAAGAGATGTTCAGATGCTCAACTTGTGCTTTCAGATTATAGTTTTCAGACACAAGTTTATCTAAATCCTTTTGCAAGAAAGTGATTTTGACCTCATACAGTTTATGTTCTCTTACATGAGATTCATTTAAAATCATTGTTTCTTGGACTTTATCAGCCAATTGTTGAGCATGGACCCTCTATCTCTCTACCTCTTCAACACATGTTGGTGAACATAACCTGTCCCTTACCTTGCTGGCCATAGGTGGAACTTTGTTCTCCAAGTATGCCATCAGTGCTTGAATTTCCTCTTTGACTTCCATCTCATACATGCTCCAATCACAAGTTCCATCCTACAAAATAATCAAACCAGTTTCTTTAGGGTTACTGGTACCTGTTTAAGAACCTGTGGCTGGTGGGGATGAGTTTGTTAGATGAGGTTGCATGAAGCTTCTCTGATTTGCTTGTCTTGTGTCTGTTGTTGATTGCTGATTGTTGTTGCATTCCCTTGAGAAGTGACCTTACAAATTACATTTGTAACACCTCATCTTTTATTTGTCAACACCAATCTTTGTTGTTCTTCCTGTAACAGATAGTCCTTTGTTCCTTCTCATGTACATCATGGCCCTGTAAGCAATCATGGCCATTTGCTGTTGTAGATCCATCTCTTCAGGATGAAGTTCTTCCAGCTCTTGTTGGCAAATGTGAGCAGGAGTCAGAGTACTACCCAAGTAAGCTTGAAAGCTTGAACTAATAGCTGCAAATGCTGCTTTTTGTTCTTCTGTTTCTAGAACCATGGTGTTTGGTTCAGATTTGCTGTTGCTTTTGTTGTTTGATGATTCCTTTGCTGTTGAGCTTTTAGAATCATCAGCTTTCCCTTTTGTTTTCTTGTTTGAACTGCTTTGAAAGTTAGATTTAGAAGTCTATGTTGCATAGAAACCAGCTTCTTCTTCATCATCACTTTCAGCACAAGAGCTTCCTTCATCACCATTGGAAATAAAGGCACTTCCAACATTCTTAGCTTCTTTGAATTGATATGGTGGAATAGGAGCTTTTGCACTCTTGTTTCTGGTTTTCTCATCCAACTCCAATGCTTCTACCTTGGCTACCAAAGTATCTAGTCCAATTGCCTTTAGATCAATGGTATTTTTGAACATAGACACAGTTTGTGTCCAACTTTCAGGCAAGGTATATAGCATCTTTTTGTTCATTTCCTCATTACTATACTTCAACTCAAGAATATTCATCTCAGTAATAAGTTGCATAAATCTGTGGAGTTGTTGAGGGACAGATTCACCCTGAATATGATGGAATGTTTCCTACTGTGAATGTAGGGTAGCCTTCACACAAGGTGTGAAGAATTTTCCATAGTGAGTTGGATGTTTTGTATGCTTCACATCTAATTAGAAGGTCTTCAGGTAGGTCCATGGTAAGCATACTATATGCCTTGATGTCGACTTTGAGTTTCTTGGCATCATCAGGAGACAGACCTTTCAGGTTTATGGCATGGTTGTTCTCATTTTAATCAGGTCCTAAGGCAGGTGGAATGTAAAGACCTTCAGAAATGGACACCCATAAATCAGAATCTGTATAGTTGACATAGTTCCTGAATCTGATTTCCATGTTTTGAAATCATATTTGTTCTCCAACTTCAGAGGTTGATAAGCTCCAACCACTAAATTGCTCATGTTGATTGTCTGTATTAATTATCCAAATTGTCAGTTGATCTAATATCCTATGAATGTGTATAAAACAATGCAAATACACTAACACATCAATAACAAATCACTGATAATATTGATATCAAATCAACTAAGACAAAAATTCCTTGGAATTAATGACTTCTGAGGTGAACGAACTAATTAATAACACACTCTTAATTAAATAAGAAGATGGTCAACATTAGACATATCACTCAATATATTCTCAGTTAATTTGAAAGTAAAAATGTCAGATGATGATGGGTTTTGTTCAAACTTGATAGAACAAGCTTGAAATATCACACAATAACACAAATCCACGAATCAAAAGTGATTCTGATGCAAATCGAAATTAATCGAGCAATGGAACAGTGAATAATGATCGATCTTACAAGATTTTGATGATTTGATAAAACAAACAATCAATTAAAATAATCAAACTGATAGATCAATTGATCTAGATCAATGAGCATGAGGCTCTGATACCACCTGTGAATCCAAAAATCGAATCAGGAATTATCAGTTTGATTGAACAAATAAAAATCGTAGAATTATCAATATTTGATTTTTTAATTTATTTGATTGTGAAATTGAAATCGACTAACAAAGTATAAAACAAATTGAAAACAGAACAATATGATGCAACAAAAGATTGTTTCAATTGTTTTTCATTGATACAAAATCGATTACAATGACTAATGATGCTTTGGTGATCTTGTGATCTCCAATGATGTTCTTGATGTTTTGTTATGTTTTTGCTATCTTGATTGAATAATTAATCGATATCGTTTCTATGAATAAGTGACTCACTATTTTAGTATCGATATCTCTTAATCACGTATTCAATCACCTATTGATTGCTATCGATTGCTTATGAATCAACTATCAATAGCGTATGTCTTGTTTCTTTATTAACGAGTGCATCCTTGCCTTATGTTTATAGGCAGAGGGATTCACGGATTACAATGGAAACTATAACTTTCCTATTTGTGAAGGCTACAGCTGTAACATTCCTAATATGACATCCTAAGTCCTCTGACAGAAAGCACGTCTTTAGTATATGTTGACTTGATGACATCACTTCAGGTAGCTACTTGTTGATCATGTGTTGGTACTTGATGAGTGCTCATGCAAGTTGTTCTTCCGTAGGAGGTTGGTCTTCCGCATGAAATCGGTCTTCCGTAGGAATTTGGTCTTCCGTATGAATTTGGTCCTTTATTCTTGAACTTCATCCTCAGGAGCAAACTCCCTTCTTCCGCAGCAGCAGCAACTTGACTTCAGAACTTGTTCTTCAGTAGATGTTGAGCTTTCGTAGAAGATCTACGGATGCACATCACTTGTTCAGATATGCTCTGGGGAACATCTACGGAAGAACAAAATTATTCATCCGCAGTTGTTCTTGTACTTTGTCAATTTTTCCAAATTGACCAAGTATGATATTTTCTTGCAATCACATAAAATCAACAAAAATAATATTTGGGTTAACATATATTTTATGCAATATAAAATGATAAAAAATTACAGAAGTTCATTACAAGAAATGATTCATCATCTAAACCTATACAAAAGATCTAGACCAAACAAAAAGTTTTGCTCAGGATTTTGAACACCGTCACCAGCGAATGTCTCACACTCATTAAATGTGTGACAGCATCAATGGTATTTTGCTGAGAAGCAACATCAACAGTTGTCTGTTCCTCCAGATCATTGTCCTCATCAGCTTGTTGTTGAGTACTTGAGTTGTCAGCTATTGAGTTATGAGGCTCAGTTGGCTGACACCTTGTTGAAGCTCCATTGTTTCCTGAGATATTAAAGCTTTCAGAACTTTCAGTTGAT
Organism: Flaveria sonorensis; assembly: GCA_025506505.1. Lineage (NCBI taxonomy): Eukaryota > Viridiplantae > Streptophyta > Magnoliopsida > Asterales > Asteraceae > Flaveria > Flaveria sonorensis. Next base: position 35,398,570 of record CM046429.1, on the reverse strand, counting down.
GGAGCTTGATCTTTATTTCTTTTTGGAGAGCTTGGAATAGGTCTTGGCAACTCAAACATTTGATCTTCATAGGGGTCACTTTGAGTTCCTGTCCCAGCTGAAACATTCTCACAGGATGGTTTTAAATAGTTTGGAAACAATTCTAAATTGAAGATATATACAAGACCATTGGGCTTAACACAAGGTGTGTGCTCATTGACAACAATGTTGGATGATTTCTCAAATTTTATATTTTTGATATAATAAACTCTATATGTAATAGAGGTTCTGGAATATCCCACAAAGATAGCATCATCAGACTTTTCAGCAAATTTTCAAAATTGTCTTTTGTGTTAAGTATGGTACATCTGCTACCAAAGGACCTAAGAAAGCCAATGAACGGTGGCCTCTTGTTCCATAGCTTATAAAAGGTCTTTCCATGGGGCTTAACAATGAGAACCCTGTTCTACACATAACATGTAGTGATGACTGCCTCTGTCCAGAAAGTTAGAGGTCAGCTAACATAGTTCTTGCAGCCTCAATAAGTGTCCTGTTCCATTCTGCTGAGGAGTTCTAGGAGCATTATATTGTCTAGCAATCCATTTTGAGTTACAGAATAAGTTAGGAACTTGATTCTTAAACTCAATCCCTTGATCACTTCTAATGATTTTTACCTTGTGATCTTTCTTATTTTTAATTTAAAGAATAAAAGATTTTAAAGTTTTAGTAGTTTCATCTTTAGTTCATAAAAAGAAAACTCAAGTAAATCTTGTAAAATCATCAACAATCACAAGGCAATATGATTTCCTTCCAATACTCATTATACTTTTAGGACCAAATAGATCCATGTGCAATAAGTGTAATAGGGTGGTGATAGAGTTAACTTCCTTGGATTTGTGAGAAACCTTGTGTTGCTTTCCTTTCAGGAAAGCAACACAGTTGTCCATACAGAAAAATTCCTTTTTAGGCACACCATGTACTAATATGTTTTTAACCATTTTATTCATGGTTTTAAAATTAACATGGCACATTCTTTTATGCCAAAGATTTGACTCATCACCATTTGCTTTGAAAAAAAAAGCATGATACTTCACCTAGTGGGGAAGCACTGTTCATATCTAGCTTGTACATATCACCTTTCCTGGGAGATCTAAGAAGCACTAATTCCTGAGGAATTGACATCCTGGGTTTGAGGATAATTCACTCTTGTTCTGGAAACACTTAAGAGATTGTGTTCAAGCTGTTTGACAAAGTTTTCTTTGTCGAATTTTAACTTACCAAATTTTAAGTTACCATTGAATACACTACCTCTACCAGAAATGTATCCTCCGGTTTCACCTCCAAACTAAACAGGACCACCATCAAAAATTTTAAACTTTTTTAGGAGAGATCTATTCCCAGTCATATGCTTAGAGCATCCACTATCCACAATCCAAACATTTCCATTCTTGTCATATGGATGTCCTTGCACATAAGGTGATTAGTTAGTATTAGAAACCCAAGCTTTATTGGTATTGGGCTCTTCTAATATAGATAATATAATTGAACCAAAGTGTATGCATGGGGGTTCAATTATGGTTTGTGAAGAAGAGGGTTTGGCTGCAGCATCTTTTCTCATCTTCCATTCTATCATATGGTTGATTAGTGTTGATGAGCCTGAAGAGGCTTGTTTTGCTTCTGAGGCTTCTTTCTTCTCGAAAGAAGTTATCACCACCTTTTGTTCCGAAGCAGTCTTCTTCTTAGAAGGTTTCAAAGGATTCTTGTTGTTTATTATTTTGTTCCTTAGCTTGTCTTTCGAAGCTATTTTCCTTTCGGAAGAATGAGTGTCTTCCGAAAGCAACTTGGCTTCGAAACAAGGTTTCCATTCCTTAAGATTTGCACCGTATGGTAAGGTCCAAATGTGAAACCATTCTTGACTCCTTCTTTCTTAACATTAGATGCATAGTGTGTGCTTGCTAGATTGTAGTAACAATCTTTAGCCATGTGGTAATGCAGACCAGAGATTATGCATTCAATGTTAACTTTGATAGGGCATGTTGACTGTTGTTTCTTGCACTTCTTTTCTTCTTCAACAGCCTTGCCCTTCAATTTTTGATCCTTCATCTGGATAGGAGTGCAGGTACTACACTCTTTTCCTAAATCAGGATTTCTAACCACTTTAAATCCAGCTGATATGAATACACTCTTTTGCCTTAGGTCTATCTTTAACTTAGTCTCAGCCACCTTCTTGGTAGTTTTTCTTGCTGCCCTGATTTTGTGCTTTCTAGCTTTGGTGGTTAAGGGTTGATCATCAGCTATGGGGATGAGGTTTTCTACCTTATCCTTCCTTGTGGTGGTTTCCATTATTGCATCATTCTTCTGCTCTTTAGGTAACATGTCAGCAGTTGGAACCTCTTGCTATTAGTACCACATCTTGGCTGTTTAATAGACATAAAGGAGTGTGGTGGAGCAATTTCATTGATTCCCAACTCACTTTTGTTTTGATAACGCATCTTTGAGTGGGAGGATGATGCAATGATGGTATTAAAGTTATAGTCTTTAATGGCATACTTCTTGGCTATAGCCTCAGCTATCACTAGCTGGGCTTGGGCCTCAGTCAACTTGGAGATTAAATCTTTTATTTGAGCCTTATAATTTGAATGTACATGTTTTAAGAAGGACACAGTTTTCTCTAACTCTTCCATTTTTGAGTTTGTAGTCAGATTCTACACTCTTAAAATTAAGATTTTAGCATGTTTAAGGACTCAATGTTAGATTTAATTTCCATGTTATAGTCTTGATACAACTTGACCTTAGCAATACAGGCTGGAGCACAAAGATGCTCATATACCTTAGTGTCTTTAGTTCCAGCCATGAAAGCTTGAGCAGGAGTGACATCTTGCACCATGAAGCTCCAATCAACTTCTTGAGCAACATCTGCAGTTTGTTGCTTAGTGGGTTTTGTTGCAGCTTTAGGCGTAGCAGGATGTTGTGAGGCTTGAGTTTCTCTAGGATTAGATCTAGGAGCTTTGCATTCCCTTGTAAAGTGACTAAGCTAGTTGCAGTTGTAGCACTTGGCATTTGTCTTGTCAAACCCAAATTTGTTGTTGGTTGGGTTTTGAGGGAACTGTCTACCAATTCTTTTGAAGAACTTCTTTGCTCTATAGGTTAGGAGAGCCATTTGTTGAAAAATGTCCATGTATTCAACATCATTTGGGCTTGAAGGTTTGAGGGTCTGTTCATCTGATGGCTTTTCTGAGATTCTATCTCCGTACGGTATCCATCAAGGATTCCTTATAGTTCGGTCATGGTGAGAGTGTTGAGATTCTCAGTTCTCTGAATTGAGACACAATAGAAAGTCCACTCATGAGGAAGTGCACTCAAGAACCACTCCCATAGATTGAAGAGAGCTGATCAAGTCTATGTACCTGAAGTATTGTTGGCCCAAGGTCTCACCAACAATGTATGTGAAGTTTTCAAACTTCTACTTCAACAAATATTTCTTTGCTCCTTGGATTCAGCGGAACCATAGTACATCAGGTTCAAAGCATCAAAGAGTTCTTTGGCAGATTCATATTGCTTAAAGTCTACCATTGTGGAGTTTGGTATAGTAGTGAGCAAAATAGTCATAGCTTTGCAGTCAATGTTCATTTTCTTGAAGTCTCCATCTGAATAGTCTTTAACGGCCTTCTCAATCATGGCACCATTACCAGCTCAGGATTCCACCTTTGGTTTGCATGGACCATGGTAAATGAACTCCACATGCGATTGTCTTGATACTTGATGAAGCCTTTAATACGTTTGCACCAAGTCCCAAAATCATCAGGAGTGATGAGCCTTGGTCATAGTTACCATCTCAGATTTAGAGAACTTCTGGTTGAGAGCCATTTGAGTAATGTGAGTGAGTATGAAGAAACAAGGGTGATTTGGGATGGTAAGATCTCACAATCAAGAGCCTAAAAAGCTATGATACCAATTGCAGGATCGGGGTTTGTCTCCCAACACAAGATTATTACACAAACTCACTTAGTGTCACTCGGATTGATGAAGCAGAATCTCTACTAAGTTCACGAGTAGTATAATAAGTAAATGAAAACACAAGAACACAAGAACACAATAATAGTTTTTCAAGATACTTGTATATATTACTTCTCAACTCAGTATTACAAGACTCTTACAAGCATGGTTACCAAATTACATAGAGAAACTATATATACAACTATCTACAGCCGGTTATACTTGGAAAACCAGCTAGAATTTATAACTAGATAAATACTACATTGCTAGAAATAAAGAATCTAAGATAAAATAATAATATCCTCGATTAGGTAGTCATGACAGGTCCATGACTTACCTTTTGTCACCAACTAAGAATAGCAACGGTACTAAGTTGAGAATGGTGAACAGTGGATTAAAGTATGGTAAACTACATGGGCGTGGGAAAGCGCCATGCAGTACATCAGAGTTGCAACAGGCTGTTAGACAGACCATACTTATCTCCACTGGTTCATAGTTGGTTCGTCCGAAGCTAAATGACTTCGGAAGAATAAATTTTTCCGAGGTCATTTTGGTTTCGGAAGAAACAACTTCTTCCGAACTTCTGCAAGTCTTCAGGATTTATTCTTCGGAATACTTTACCTTTGATCTTCTAAGTTGCATACTTCGGAAGGAGAACATCTTACTCTCGGAAGACTGAGTTCTTCCTTCGGAAGTTCTTTATTCTTTATGTTTCGGAAGATCGTTGACTTAGCTTCAGAAGAGCAGCTTTATCTTCGGAAGACTATTTCATTTAGCACTTCAAAATCTTTCTAAGTGTTGTTTTGGTTGAACCAGCCTCATATGATCCAACAAGGTTGAAAAACATATAAACTAACTTTTATTCATGAAATTGGTCCTCATAATAAATCCATGGCTAATGATTAGAAATTGTTATTAGAAATCATTTCACCTTAACTTTCTGATCATTTGTGAGTTTCCTTTTATTACTTTGAGAAATCTATAATAATTGTTGTGGTCTTCTAAAATTAATAATATGATAAAAAAAACTTGATCAACTCAGTTTCTAGCATTAAGTTATGTTTTCAAAAATCATCTATTAAAATAATGCACAAATTTTACCTACATCACTAGGGGCTTGGTGGATGTATTGTAAGCTATTAAACATAACTTTCCTTGCTACGACAGAGCTGGTTTACATTAACTCCACGCTAACTCGCATTTATAAACATTAGCAAAACAATTTTTAAACATATATCTTTAACAACAACACACAACTCATCATAGTTTGATAAGTTTAATCTAAATTAGAATGATATCCTTAATTCACTTAATAATTCCCAAAAGTCTCACACTTTAATTTTACTTTATTTAATTATCATTATGGAAAATAAAAAATGTAGTTACCTCAAATCAAACTAATCATATTCTAAAATCAAAGCACAAACTGATAGTGAATTATTAGGGTTATTGACTAGGAATGTTGTGTCCACAGATTGATACTCGATTCTTACCAACACTATATTACCGCACAACAGGTACACTTGTCTTTTTTGTGTGTAGTTTCGCATAAGTAAAAACCATTTTAAACTTAATTTGTTCAAACAATCCTATAAAAAAATATATATACTCTTCACATACTAGTCCTCTTATTCTCATGTGGTAGCCGGGTCATGGGGTCGCCCACCACATTGTCAACTACGTGATGTAGATAGTAATTTTACGAATCATTGCCCCACTCTTGTAAATTATGCAAACACGATGGTTAATCCTGATGCTAATCTTGCTTAAGCTTTTCTTGCCTAAAGTCACGTCAATACCGCTACATGTGACTGGTATTTCTACTTGGGTGCTACTGCTCACATTTGTCCATCCATCGAATATTTAAACGGTACTTCTCCTTGTCACACCCCGATCGATGGCGGAATCATCGAAAGAACTAACTATGAACCAGTGGACATAAGTAAGGTCTGTCTGACATACCGTTGCCACTCTAATAGACTACATGGTACTTTCCCATGCCTATGTAGTTGACCTTACTTTATCCACTGTTCAACCATTCTTAGCTTAGTACAATTGCCACTTTTAGGTGGTGACAAAAGGTAAGTCATAGACATGTCATGACTATCTAATCTAAGATATTATTTTATCTTAGATACCTTACTTCTAAACAATGTAGTATTTGTCTAGTTGTAATTTCCAGCTGGTTTTCCAAGTATAACCAGCTATAGATAGTAGTATATATAGTTTCTCTATGTAACTTTGTAACTATGCTTGTAAGAGTCTTGTAAAACTGTGTTGAGAAGTAATATATACAAGTATCTTGAAAACCACTCATGTGCTTTTATGTTTTTTGTTTGAACTTATTATATTACTTGTGAACTTGGTTAATATTCTGCTTCATCAACCTAAGTGACATTAAGTGAGTTTGTGTGATTATGTTGTGTTGTGAGACAAACACCGATCCTGCAATTGGTATCAGAGCTTTTTAGGATCTTGATTGTAAGACCTTACCATCCCAAATCACCTTTGTTTCTTCATACTCACTCACTTCACTCTAATGGCTTTCAACCAGAAGTCCTTTGAGTCTAAAATGGGAACTATGACCAAGGTTCCTATCATCACTCCTGGTGATTTTGAGACCTAGTGCATCCACATTGAAGGTTTTATCAAGTATCAGGATAGCCGAATGTTGAGGTCTGTTACCCATGGTCCATACGAGCCAAAAGTGGCATCTCCAGCAGAAAAGGGTGCCATGATTGAGAAGGCCATTAAAGACTACTCAGATGAAGACTATAAGAGAATGGACATTGACTGGAAAGCCATGACTGTTCTTCTTACTGCTATACCAAACTCTATAATGGCAGGCTATAAACACTATGAGTTTGCCAAAGTACTATGGTTCTGCTGAATCCAAGGAGTCAAAGAAAGATGTACTGAATCAGAAGTTTGATAACTTTACATATATTTTTGGTGAGACCTTGAGCCAACAATACTTCAGATACATGGATTTGATCACCTCTCTTCAGTCTATGGGAGTGACTCTTGAGAAGAGAGACATAGTAAGAAAATTCATGAGTGCACTGCTTCATGAGTGGACCTTCTATTGTGTCTCAATCAAGAAAACAAAGAATCTTAACACTCTCACCATGACTGAACTATATGAAATCCTTGATGGATACCGTATAAATATGGAATCTCAGAAAGGCCATGAGATGAACAGTATCACCAATTCTTCAATCAGCAATGCTCTGTATGTTGCTGAAGGTTCAAGAACTCCCCAGCCCCAATTGTACCTGAACTACTCCAACGGTCATCCTCTTCTTCTGGGACTTACATCATATTCCGTGAGACACCCAGGTCTCAAAAGGCTCATCAAAATCCTTTGCAGGATAGTTGTGCCTTTGTTTCAAGTAATAAGCACTCTACAGATTTTCAATTCAGTTTTGATGATCTGGAGTGTTTCGGCCCAAATGATGTAGAATACATGGACATTGTCCAACAAATGGCTCTCCTGACCTACAGAGCAAAGAAGTTCTTTGAAAAAACTAGAAGGCAGTTCCTTTATAACCCAACCAACTACAACCAGCTTGGTCATGTTGCAAGGGGATGCAATGCTCCTAGATCTAATCCTGGATCAACTCAAGCCTCCCAACATCTTGCTACCCCTAAAGCTGCAACCAAGTCCACTGAGCAACAGAGGGTAGCTATTGCTCAAGAAGTCGATTGGAGCTTCATGGTGCAAGATGTCACTCCTGCTCAAGCTCTCATGGCTGGAACTATAAACACTAAGGTATATGAATATCTTTATACTCCAGATTGTATTGATAAGGTCAAATTGTATCAAGACTACAACATGAAAATTAAATCTGATATTGAGTCTGTAAATATACTAAAATCTGATTTTAAGAGAGCAGAATCTGACTACAAACTAAAAATAGAAGCCCTTTTTAAAACATGAACATTCAAATTACAAGGCTTAAATAAAAGAATTAATCTCCAAGTTGACTGAGGCTCAAGCCCAGCTAGTGATAGCTGAGGCTAAAGCTAAGAAGTATGCCATTGAAGAGCATAAACTCAACACCATCATTGCATCATCCTCCCACTCAAAGGTGTGTTATCAAAACAAAAATGGGTTGGGAACCAATGAAATTTCTCCACCACACTTCTTTGCGTCTAATAGACAGCCTAGATGTGGTGTAGAGGAGCAAGAGGTTCCAACTGTTGACCTATTACCCAAAGAGCAGAAGAATGATGCAATAATGGAAACCACCACAGGGAAGGATAAGGTAGAAAACCTTATCCACATAGCTGATAATCAACCCTTGACCACCAAAGCTAGAAGAAACAAAATCAGGGCAGCAAGAAAAACTGCCAAGAATGTGGCTGAGTCAAAGTTAAAGATAGACCCAAATCAAAAGGATGTATCATATCAGCTAGATTTTAAGTGGTTGGTAATCCTGATTCAGGAAAGGAATGTAGTACTAGCATCTCTATTCTGAAGAAGGATCAAAAATTAAAGGGGAATGTTGATATTGAAGAAAAGAACCTCCAGAAGCAATCATCCACCTGCCCAATCAAAATTAACATTGAATGGATAATTTATGGTTTGCATAACCACATGGCTATAGATTGTTACTACAATCCAACAAGCACACATTATGCATCTAATGTTAAGAAAAAAGGAGTAAAGGAGGGTTTCACATTTGGACCTTACCATGTGGCCCAAGTGTTAAGAAAAGGAAAGTTTGTTTCCAAAGCAAAGTTGCTTTCGAAAGAAGCTTATTCTTCCGAAGGGAAACTGACTTTGGAAGACAAACAAAAGAACAAACAAAATCCGCTTAAGTTTTCCCTTAAAGCCAGAGTGCCTTCGGAAGCAAGTACTTCCAAAAGCAAACTAGCTTCTGAAGCAAAACAAAGGAACAAAAGGAATTCTTCAAAATCTTCCGAAAGAAGACTGCTTTGGAAGAAAAGGTGGTGACAACTACTTTTGAAAAGAAAGAAGCCTCGGAAGCTAGTTATGCTGCACAAGCCTGTTCAGGCTCATCAAGCTTGATCAACTATACGATGGAATGGAAGATTAGAAAAGATGTTACAGCCCAATCCTCTTCTTCACAAACCATAATTAAACCCTCAAGCATACATTTTGGTTCAATTATGTCATCTTAATTGAAAAAGCCCAAGACAAAAAAGGTTTGGGTTTCCAATAGTAACTGACCAGTTCACCTTATGTGCAAGGACATCTACATGACAAAAATGAAAATATCTGGATTGTAGACAACGGATGCTCCACGCGCATGATAGGGAACAGATCTCTCCTATAATAGTTTGAACACTTTGATGGAGGTCCTGTTAAGTTTGGAGGTGAAGCCGGAGGATACATATCTGGTAGAGGTAGTGTATCTAATGGTAAGTTAAAATTTGACAAAGTAAACTTTGTCAAACAGCTTGAACACAATCTCCTTAGTGTTTCTCCATTCTATGATCAAAAGCACCAAATGCTTTTCACAGAACATGAGTGCATCATCCTCAAACCTGGGATGACAATTTCTCAGGAAGTGGGGCTTTTTAGATTTCACAGGAGAGGGGATATGTACAAGCTGGATATGAACAAAGCTTCCCCACTAGGTGAAGTATCATGCTTTCTTTTCAAAGTAAATGGTGATGAGTGAACTCTTTGGCATAAAAGAATACGCCATGTTAATTTTAAAATCATGAATAAATTGGTTAAAAATAATTTGATACATGGTGTGCCTAAAAAGGAATTTATCTGTAAGGAAAACTTTCTTGCCTGCCTAAAAGGGAAGCAACATAAAGTTTCACAAAAACCCAAAGAGGTTAACCCTATCAGCACCCCATTACACTTGTTGCACATGGATATGTTTGGTCCTACATGTATAATGAGCATTGGAAGGAAATCTTATTGTCTTGTGATTGTTGTTGATTTCATAAGATTTATATGGGTTTTCTATTTAAGAACTAAAGATCAAACTACTGAAACTTTAAAATCTTTTATTCTTAAAACTAAAAATCAAATAGATTACAAGGTAAAAACAATTAGAAGTGATCAAGGGACTGAGTTTAAAAATCAAGATCTTGACATATTCTGTAACTCAAAAGGGGTTGCCAGACAATATAGTGCTCCTAGAACTCCATAACAAAATGGTGTTGCTGAGAGGAGGAACAGGACACTAATTGAGGCTGCTAGAACTATGTTAGCCGACTCAAAACTGCCCTTAACTTTTGGGAAGAAACATTTAGCACTATATGTTATGTGCAGAACAGGGTTCTTATGGTTATGCCACATGGAAAAACACCTTATAAGGTATGAAACAAGAGGCCACCGTTCATTGTATTTCTTAGGTCCTTTGGCAGTAGATGTTCCATCCTTAACACAAAAGACAATTTAGCAAAATTTGCTGAAAAGTCTAATGATGCTATCTTTGTTGGACAATCCTCAACCTCAATTGCATATAGAGTGTATCATATCAAAAGTCAACAATTTGAGGAATCATCCAAGATTGTTGTCAATGAGCACACACCTTGTGTTAAGGGCAATGGTCCTGAATATATCTTCAATTTAGAATTTTTTCCAAACTATTCTAAACCATCTTGTGAAAATGTTTCAGCTGGAATAGGAATTCAAGGTGACCCCTAAAAAGATCAAATGTTTAAGTTACCAAGAACTATTCCAATTTCTTCAAGAATAAATGAAGATCAAGCTCCTTTAACTAAAAATCCTGAATGCTTGAATATCTAAAGAAACAATGGAGCTTCATCAACTTGTCAGCCAACTAAGCCTCATAACTCAACAGCTGACAAATCAAGCATTCAACACCAAACTGGTGAAAACAGTGATTAGGAGGAACATGCAACTGTTGATGCGGCTTCTCAGCGAAATACCATTGATGTTGTCATACATTCATTGAATCAGTCCTCATTGAATGAATTTAAGACATCAGCTGGTGATGGTGTTCAAAATCCTGAGCAAAACTTTTTAAACTTGGATCTATCTATGCAACTAGATGTGATTCCTAGGCTCAGGATACACAACACTCATCTAGTTGAGAACATTATTGGGGATGTCTCAGAAGGTGTGAAAACAAAAAGTCAGACCCACAATGAGAATGTCTTCTTGTACTCATGCTTTCTCTCTCAAATGGAACCAAAGAAGGTGGAAGAGGCCCTCAAAGGCAACAATTGGATAGAAGCAATGCAAGAGGAGTTGCTTTAATTCAAGAGGCAAAAAGTATGGAACTTATGTCCATTTCCACCTAGACAGGTTCTTACTGGCACTAAGTGGGTATACAGAAACAAAAGAGATGATAGAGGTTTGATCATCAAGAACAAAGCTAGACTTGTTTGTTCAAGGATACACACAGGAGGAAGGTATAGATTACACAGATGTCTTTGCACCTGTTGTAAGACTTGAGGTTGTGCGAATCTTTCTTGCTTTTGCTGCATCCAAGAACTTCACAGTCTATCAACTAAAATATGAAATGTGTATTTTCTGTATGGGGATATCGATAGAGAAGTCTATGTGTGCCAACCACCCGGATTTTAAGACCCACAACATCCCAACTATGTGTGTAAACATGATAAAGCTCTTTTTGGGTTGCATCAAGCACCTAGGTTGTGGTAAGACACTGTCTCAGTTCCTTCTTAAGAATGGCTATACCAGAGGCACAATAGACAAAACCTTGTTCATAAGGAAGTCTAGGAAGTATATGATGCTTGTACAAGTCTATGTTGATGACATTATATTTGGTTCCTCAAATGTACACATGTGTGAAGACTTTGAAAGCATCATGAGAAAGAAGTTTGAAATGAGTTCCATGGGAAAGATGGATTTCTTCCTAGGAATTTAGGTGAAGCAGATGGAAGAAGGGTTCTTCATCAATCAATCTAAGTATGTCAAAGATATCTTAGAGAGATTTGAGATGACAGATTATAAGCCAGCCAAGACATCTATACCTAGAAATCACAATCGTAGTTCTGATTTCGAGCGGGAGGATACTGATCAACATTAGTACAGAGCAATTATTAGACCTTTGATGTATCTCACTGCAAGTAGACCTGATATCATGTTTGCAACATGCATCTGTGCAAGATATCAGGCTTTTCCAAAGGTGTCTCACCTAATTACTGCCAAAACAATTCTTAGGTAACTCAAAGGAGCTCCTAAATAGGGTCTTTGGTATCCTAAGAATAGGGATTTTAACCGCTATGGTTACACTAACAGTGATTATGGTGGCTGCAATATCAACAAAAAATCAACATCGGGAGGATGTCAATTTCTTGGTGGAAGGATTATCTCTTGGCAATGTAAGAATCAATCATGTGTATCCACATTAACTGCTAAAGCTGAGTATATTGTTGCTGCAAGCTGCTATGCTCAACTACTTTGGATTCAGAATCAGATGCTGGATTATGGTTTCAATTTCATGGAGACTCCTATCCACATAGATAACAAGAGTTCCATTTCTATCATAGAAAATCCATTCAAGCACTCCAAGACAAAACACGTTGACATCAAGTATCCTTTCATTCGAGATATTCATGAGAAAAATCTAATCAAGCCAGTAAAAGTCAATTCAAATGAACAATATGCTGACTTGTTCATAAAATCCTTTGATGAACAAGGATTTAAATATTTAATCATAGCTATTAGGATGATTAACATTGACTAATCTTTCCTTTTTCAAAATCTTTTAAAATGTCTATTGTCTATGTTTTCTAAATACAATCTAAGCCCTATTGCCAGAAAGTTTTTCAAAATTGTAAAAATTTTCTAAGTTAGAAATCTTTGGAAGAGAATTTTACCCTCGGAAGAGTTTTAAAAAACTCTTCCGAAGAGTAAAATTTCTTCAGAAACATTTTCTTCTGAAGAGTTTTTGGCATCGGAAGAAATTTTGACTATGAGTCAAAATGTTTTCCGAAGCTTATTAACTTTAATTCTCAAAATCATTTATTGTTCTCAGAAGCAAATGTGGTTGTAAACCAATGTTTGACTTCTGAAATAAAATGCCTTTGGAAGAAAATCTTCGAAAACAAACTCGTTTGTCTTCGGAAGAGTTTTAACTCTCAGAAGAAATTTTACTGTGCAACAGAAATCTTTAGGCACCACATGATTTTACTGTAGAGATATTGTTGGAGAACAGTAATTAGCCGGAATTTTAAATCTTTTTCATCATATCATTTGCCACCTACATCCACTTGGAACTCAAACCATCTTTTCATCTATCTTTTCACCTTATCCAGTGGAATTTTCCCACCATATAAAATTACCGGTTGTTTCTCTTTCTTAATTTTCTTTACCGTTCATCGAAACCCCAAGATTTCACTATTCATCCTCTTCATCCTGCTTTAACTATTTTCCCCCTTCAACCAAATAGTTTCCATCTGAACAATGGCCTTGAATCCCTAACACAACCAAGTCACCATCCTTAACTCTTCAAGGGATGCCGATTTTGCCCCTATCGTTCAATTTCTTTCTCAATCAACATACTTTACTACCCTCACTATTAACCCAACCATCTACTCAAACCACATGGCTGAATTCTGGGCAAATGGTCAAAACAAAACAATCAATGATGAAAGGGTCATCAGATCAAGGGTCTGCGAACAAGAGATCATCATCAGTGAAACAACCATCAGGGAGCATCTGGAACTCCATGATGAAGGTGCCTCCAAAGAATCCCTAAAGTCTGATTTAGAGTAAACCTACACTCAAATGGGATATAGAGGAGATGTGAGTAGATCTATAGTCTACAAGTTCAACTTCTCCTACAACTGGAAGTTCCTGCTTCACATTGTCCTTCACAGCCTATCCAATAAATCAGGGGGATGGGAACAAACGTCATATGATCTGGGCTGCCTAGTCCATGGGTTGGTAAAAGACCTCCAATTCAACTACTCAAGGTTTGTGCTAAATAATTTGAGTAGCAATCTTACCAGGGATCCATTCTATATGTATGCTCGGTTCAATAAGCATATTATCAATTGTGAGCTGGACCAGGATCAACTACAGTTTGCTCATGTTTTACTGGTCCCTCGCATGAAGCCTGGCATCTTCAATACTTTGAAGAAGATGTCCACTAACTTTACTGGAAGATTCACCGATCTCCTTCCAGGTATGCTTGAGCCAATGGCTCATGGTGACATCCCTGCAAGCCCAGCAGGTGATGAACCCCCACCAGACACCACCGCTACACTACCATCCACATCTTCACACCCAATTAAAATCACCTACCAAAGGCACCCTAAAAAAACCTTTGATCAATCTACTCTGATTGGTCAAGTCCCCTCTGTTCAATCCAAAAAGGCTATAGTGGAATCTAGGGCTCCCACTCAATCAGAGGTTTGACCATCCTCCATAATTGACCTCAATATCAGTGTTGAGTGTCCTCAGTCTCAAGCAGATGAGCCCATTGCCCAAGATATAAGTCATCAGGGTAAGTCTTAACACTCTCCTGAGCAGCCAAAAAGGGATAGCCACATCATTTCTCAACTACTATTGCAGAAAAGCCATTAGGTGATAACCAAGATCCCGAGACAATAGATATAACCTTTGTATCCTTTCTTGGCCTTTTAACCCAACCAGATGAAGATATCATGTTTCATTAGGGCCATGATGTTGATCTACCTCACCTCTCTCCAGATCAACTGAGACCTAGGGAACCTCTGATATCTAGCCCATACAGCAAGACCAAACTGAGGTAAGTCCAACCAGAGTGGAGGTGTCTATGTAGATTCAGCTGCCACTACTGAGACTGTTTCAATAGCCTCTCAGGACAGTGGTAACATCAGTCAGACTGTATCTACGGCAACCTTGCCCATTGATGCCTCTGAAAGAGACATCAGTATGCAAGGGTATCCAGGGCTCCAAGAAACCACAACTGGTAATGAGGATGAAAATACTAGGTATGTTATCCCATCTCCCAATGGTTCTTCAACAGAAGATGTGGGTAGTCTGCAACTCACTATCAAAGACCTAATTTCCAAAGTCACCAATATTGAATCAAAGGTTGAGACTTTAGAAAATAGGTCTGCCACTCAGTAACTAGAGATTGAAAATCTCAAGGCTCAACTAGCTGAGAAACAGATTGAGAAGTCTGTTAGGCATGTACATACTCAGGTTTCTATCAGTTCTTTCTCTAGCTCATCTACTTCTCAAGGTGATGCTACCAAAAAGGGGGGAGAATTTATAGAAACAAAGACATGATGAGGAGATATCTGCTCACTCTCATGAGGAGATATCAACTCAATTGGAACCCCATACTGCCATTTCTTCTTTCTACCCCAGACAGCAACGACTTGTAGCCATCTTTCCTCAACCACCTCCCATTTCAGTTTAAGTGGACCCAATGATGCTTATCGACCTTAACACATTTTTAACTAAGTTTCTGATAAGCTCCTCACTTGAACAACCCTCACCTGATCTTGCCATTGCTTACTTTGGAGCTGAAGAGCTTCAAAGGTTGACTGCATCATTTACCTCTGAGGAGGAAGTTGGCCAACCTAAGGTCTTTGTTGAATCGAAGATTGAATTTGAAGGGGATACATAGACTGATGGCCCAACAACTGACTCAAGAGGGACAGATAGTGCAGTTCCTGTGTCTTCCGAGGATGTGAGAACAACTTCCAAAGTGAAATCTCAAGCTTCAGAAGCAATTCTATTCACTTTTGAAGCTCTGGAAATTACTTCTGAAGCTGAAGTCCAAGCTGCGGAAGGAATTAAAGAATTGTGGTTTATGTCTGATGAACTGCTGGTTACAGAAGCTATTCTTGATCTAGCTTCTGAAGTCAACAGTGAGGACATTCTTTCAACCCCTCTCAAGCCAGCACCATAAGCTCAATATCCACCACCCCAACTTGAATCCTCAAAACTAGAATCTCAAAGGCTAAATCTTCCTCTGATCCTAAAGGGAGGAGAATGCTCACTACTGAAGAGCTTCATGAGGAGGAAAGGTTGGAGAAGCTAAGAAAGAAAGTAAAAGTTGGTACTGAGAAGTTGTTTGTAGCAAGCACCAAAGCAGCAACAGCACCTGGTGAAATTATCAATAATCAGAAGAGGGTGGAGATCATTGATAGGCTCATCAGCTTGGGAGTAGAAAATGAACAACAGCTTCTTTTCCCTCTTGATGAGCTTATGCAGCTTGGGAAAGAAACATTGCTACAGAAAGAAAGAGAAGAGGCATCAAGGTTAGCCAAAGAGGAGGAAGCAAAGGCTAAGGAGATCAACAAAGAAAGAATGAAGGCTGCAAGGGAAAGGCTAAGGGAGAAGATGTAGAAAGAAGAAGAAGCTATACTTGTTTCGGACAAGAAGGAGGGTGATAAGGAATGGATAAATGCCTACCTTAAAGCCCATGGCTTCACTTGCAAGCAAGTGGGGCCAATGTCAGAGAAGACCCTACAGTGATATGTCAGCGACATAAAGGCTAACATTCGCTTAGGAAGAAGGCAGGAGGTGCCTTGGAAACAAAGCCCCTAGAAGATAGCACCCAAACCCAAACCTCAGCCAGCAAAGCCACGTCCCACACATTCACCCTTCTCCATCAAAACAGAACCAACCACTGAACCCTTAACTCCCAAACCCACACCATTAGCAATTCCCACACCTTCACCCCATGTCTCTAAACAACCTCCACCTCCACCTATCCTTAAATCCAAAACACAATCTAGAACCCAATCTTAACCCAAATCATCTTCTGAACCTTCCAAACTCTTGTCCTTAAAATAATTTAAGGAGATCAAAAGGAAGCTCATCAACTGCACAACCTTGAGCAACATCTCTTATGAGGAAGAGTCAATTAAACTTAAATACATTGATGGCTCTACATGTTCCCTTATAAGAGATGCATTCCTAGATCTGCCTAGGGAAACATTGGACCAAGCTCTCCAACTTCTAGTTGTTAACAATGATACTCTTGTAGAAAAGGAGAAGAAGTTAAGGAGAACGTTGGTGACTCTACTAGACACCAGAAAAGGAAATATGCTACCAACCATCCCTTCGCTCCCAGGAGCTCAATTGTCCTGTGGAGGTTCGATCAATCTACTCAAAGCTTCATAGTGCAAAGACAGAATTGTCAAATAACCTGACTTGATGCATCCGCTGTACTACACTTAAGCAGATTTGATATTGCTGAGTTAGTAGAGAGATCATTCTCCAACCCCTCCAGCTCTTAGATTGCTACTCATATAAGAAATCATTTGAGTAGCATTCATTTCAACGACATGAAACTGAAAGCACGAGCTAAAGTGGAATGAGCAACCATCAAGGAAAGAATATTCCTACAAATGGTTGAGGGATCAACTTCAGAACCAATAGTCATATGGGAATATGACTATGGTTCTCATCAACTAACTCTCTTCAAAGGGGCACAATAGAGGAGACATGTCATCCAAAGTGAGTAACTAGATCTATTATCCATAGATGGCTTGTATAACATCCTCTCCACTGCATCAGGAAGAAAAATAGATACAGACAAATACCTTCTTTCCCTCGTGCTGAAGACTTTGAGGAGAAGAAACAAGTAAGGTTTTGGTAGCATCAGCCTAGGGGGAGTACTGTTGGATCTAATGAGGCTGGTGCAACCAAAACCACACTTAGATATATTTTGATATGCTAACCAAATGGTCTTCTGAAGGAACAAGTTGCTCTTCCTAAGCCAAGACAAAGTTCTTCCAAAAATCAAGTGTGAAGAACTTTCGAAGGGAGAACTTAGTCTTCCAAAGAATAAATTCCACGCCCATGTAGTTGACCTTACTTTATCAATTGTTCAACTATTCTCAACTTAGTACAGTAAAAGGTAAGTCATGGACATGTCTTGACTACCTAATCTA
This sequence comes from Flaveria sonorensis, assembly GCA_025506505.1. Lineage (NCBI taxonomy): Eukaryota > Viridiplantae > Streptophyta > Magnoliopsida > Asterales > Asteraceae > Flaveria > Flaveria sonorensis. The sequence goes on along the minus strand of CM046429.1, from coordinate 35,380,771 downwards.
ATATATTATTTTATCTTAGATACCTTACTTCTAAACAATGTAGTATTTGTCTAGTTGTAATTTCCAGCTAGTTTTCTAAGTATAACAGGCTGTAGATAGTAGTATATATAGTTTCTCTATGTAACTTAGTAACTGTGCTTGTAAGAGTCTTGTAAAACTGAGTTGAGAAGTAATATATATAAGTATCTTGAAAACCACTCGTGTGCTTTTATGTTTTCTATTTGAACTTATTATATTACTTGTGAACTTGGTTAGGATTCTGCTTCATCAACCCGAGTGATATTATGTGAGTTTGTGTGATTATCTTGTGTTGTGAGACAAACACCAATCCTGCAATACTAATCAAATAATACAATACAATCAAATAAAAACTCAAGTAGACATAATGAAATTGTCTTTAATTTTGATGAAGTCCAAGCCCTAAATGTGCATATAAGAATTCCAATAATCTGCATTCCAGAAATCATATTAAAAAGTAACGAGTTAGCTAATGAATTAGCTGGTGAGTAAACATAGGTTTGAATACATATATAGATTGATTAAATTGTTGGAAAAAAATTCAATTCACATGGCAGTCAAGACTTATAAGTGCAATAGTATAACATAAAAGACAAATCAAAACAATCAAACCTAATGACTGAATTGACTCGGTCCACGAACAAGGCCTTATAGAATGTATAATTTCGGTGTTAAACACCACGCAGATCTATCATGGTTACTGTGGTTGCATGAATTAATGATTGTGATATCATCTAGTTTATCTAAATATACACACATAATTGCAAGTAATAACATAGCATGTGTTGAATTAAATTTTGAAATAGAATAACAATGAATAACAATTGACTGTATAAATATCACATGATTTCCCCAAATAACAAACATATAAAAATGTGTAATAAATACTCACATTGATATTTGAATGCATAAACGCCGGATTAGACACCAACAATTTCCTCATGGTTAACCTAAGAATGGGGTCCTATGTTAGAATTTTTATGAACTTTTAGCATTTCGAAAAAGGAGATCTTCTATAAGGGAAAAGGCTTGCAAAGAATTTCCTAATTCAAGTCTTGGGCGAAGGGTGCCACGGGAAGGCTCTGACTGTGAAATGGGGTCAAAAGCTAGTCCAAGAAGCCGCTAAGACGTGGTCCAACTACTTGAACTAATAGGGCGATTTCAAACCTCCGCTAAAACTCCCTTGGTCGATTGACTTCGTTCGTCTACCCATGGACTCTCGGTTGAGCTAGTACATTGTTATGTACCCTCTCGCTACCTACCTTGTTTAACGCCCTATCCCGTAGGTTGAGTGGCTACGCTCGTTCCCTATCAAAAAAGTGATTACCTTCTCCTTATTCGTTTTCAATTACTTCATTCCGTTCACTAAGGACTACATATGAATCAGGTTTTCACTAGGAATTTGGGTTTAACAAATGATTTTAAACTAATATGTTGAATTTATTAGGCTTGATTAAATAAAATAATTTAAGTAAATGATTACGTATGAAAATAATTATAGCTAAATAGTGAACTAGAATTATAAAACATTATTTAAATATTTAATTTATGACAAATGGGGTTTGAATATTATATCATGGGAAAATGGAATAATTAATTTGTTAATTAATTAACAATATTTTTAATTAAATCAATTATTTCAATGACTTGCCTAATATTTGAAAGAATTTAGGTTGGATTTAAAAATCATTTTATAAAGTTTTAAGAACTTTTAAATATTTTTTTAAAATTATTTTATATTGTTATACCTTTAAAAAAATAAAGAAAAATAGAAAATTATATGATTTAGAATTTCAAGAACTTAAATAAAGATTTCTAGAATTAATATGATTAACAAAACAATTTTTATAAAATTTTAAGACTTATAAGTGAATTTGATAAATTGTATAACATTTTCATTCTTTAAAAAATATAAAAGTTATACTTAGTGGCTGATGCAACCAAAGAGCTCTATGCATGCACATCTGAACTACAAGGAAAGTTACTTTGGAATATTTGATACAACTCAATGAAATTCACTAAGTATCAAATCTTCCAAAGCTAAAAGACCATTTCTTCTAATGCCAAAGATGCAGTTTTTCGATGCTTCAAGACAAAGTATTCCGAAGCCAAGAGACTGATTTATTCCAAAGACAAAGAAGACATGTTTTCTTTGACATGCTTTTGACAAAAGCTGAATAACTTTTTGCTGCCATATCTGAAGACTCACCAACTTATATAAGTTGGTGATAAGTCCACGCTTTTGTCAACTGGAGATTAAGGTCTTAGAGTCTGCAACTTTCTACTTTGCACTTTTATCCTTTTTTCTATTAGATAAGGATGTGAGCTATTGCTTGTCACAGTCACTAGTCAAAAGACAATTTGACTTTTGACTTTACACTGATCTTGTTGTGTAGATTAGTGTTCCAGCTGGCCTTTAAAGTATGATCGGCTGTATGATATAGTATAAAATATCTCAGGTACTAGTACTTAGGGCTAAGCTTTGTAACATTTGTAAAACAGTTGAGAGCAATATACATCATTCTTGAAAAGCATCTACTTATGTTCTTATTATGTTCATTACTTGTGTTTAATGTTTCATTTAAGTTGGCTCCCTATTTGATTTGTTAAGTGCTCTAAGTATCTCCAACCTTATGAAACTGTTGCATTGCTCCCCTTCACCGGTTTTGCAATTGGTATCAGAGCATTTTATGCTCTTGATTGTAAGATCTCACCATCTTAAATCCCTTCAGTTTTATAAAACACTTACCAGCTCAAATGGCATCTCTTTTTAAGGCTGACATGGAAACCGATACCATGACAAAATCTCCACTGATCACTCCTGATGACTTTGATACTTAGTGCCAATGAATATAAGGGTTCATCCAGTCTCAAGACAACAAGATGTGTAGATCTATTGTCTCAAGACCTCACATCCTAAGCACCTCTTCAGCCGCTGCTGGAGGTGGGATGATTCCAAAGGAAGTGGTTGACTATTTTAAGAAAGATTGGAAGAAAATTGACATAGATCACAAGGCCATGACCGCTCTCCAAACTGCTCTTTCCAACTCTATATAGAGAGGCTTCAAGAAGTTCAAAACTACTAAGCTGCCTTTGGATGCACTAAAGCTTTTGTATGAGGGGTCTGATGAAGGTAAAGAATACAAGAAAGACCTATAAAGCAGCAGTTTGAGAACTTCACCTACAAATCAGGTGAAACTATGACTCAACAATATTGTAGGTATGTTGAAATTGTAGATACTCTCATGGATGTTGGAGTTAAGCTTTAGAATAGGGACATTGTGAGGAGGTTCATGTTCTCTTTTCCCAGACAATAGACTCACTACTGTGTGGCCTTTAAGAGAACTGAAAACCTCTCCACTCGTACTCTCATAGAGTTGTATGGTATCCTTAGTGGCTACCAGATAGAGATGTAATGGATAGTAGAGAACCATAGCATTATCTTATCTGCTATCCGGGCAACTCACAAAAGTGTCCTTTCATCACCTTCCCCGAGACACCAAGGGAGAGCTACATCAAAGAAAGCCCATTCCAAGAGACAAGCTCATCTCAAGCCTTTATGCCTGATGATGAAAGTTGTGACAACTTTCTCTTCATTAATGAAGACTTGGATTGCATCCATCCATATGACCTGGAGTACATGAAGATAGTCAAGCAAATGGCTCTTCTCACTCATAAAGCCAAGAAGTTCTAGAAGAGAACCGAAACAATGTTTCCCAGCAATGTATCCAGTGCGAAGCTTCGACTGGATAAAAGCAAAGTGAAGTGTTACATCTATAACCAGATGGGACACTTTGCTAGGGAGTGCAAGGCACCAAGGACTAATGGTGGCCAAGCATAATTCAGACCAAGCTACACTGATGTAGCTCCCAGATCGGAGAAGCCAAACCAACCAAAACAACAAGCTGTTATTGCTGTTGAAGATGGAGGCTTTGACTGGAGCTTTCACGTAAAGGATATTTCTCCAAACTAAGCACTAATGGCTAACCATAAAGAAGCCAAGGTATTAGAACATCTCTGTACCCCTAAATGCATTGCTAAAGTAAACATATATAGGTCCTATAACCTGGAAGTGAGATCTGACCTTGAGTCTTTGAATATTTTAAAAGCTGACTTTAAAAGAGCTGAAAATGACTATAAACTTATAATAGAATATTTAGAGAAAAAAATTTCAACTCTTAAGCATGAGCACATAAATTACAGGACTCAAATAAAAGATCTCATTACCAAGTTAACGAAATGCCAGGTTGAGCTTGTGATCAGCAAAGCCAAGGCAGAAAAGTGTGTTCTTGAAGAGGAAACCCTTAAGAACATCGTATCCTCATCCATGCATTCAAATATTTTTTATCATAACAGTTGAGGATTATGTTCAAGTGAGATAGATCTTCCATACACATTACTATTTATAAGATCTCCAAGGTGTGGAACTAGCCAAAATGAGCTGGCCCTCATTAACCCTATCCAAGAAGAGGATGAAGACGAAGAGGAGATAGTAAAGGATGAATCTGTAATGAGTGAGGAGGATCATCCCAAGAAGAGTCAGTATCCTCCTGCAGAGAAGAAAGAACCAAGTTAACAAGGAAGAACATGATCAGGGTAGCCAAAAGAAAATCAAAGAAAGCCCAAGAGATCAAAGCAACTTTCAACTCCAAGCAAAAACAAATCTTTATTTTTGCTGGATTTTGAAGTCGTGAAGACTGAAGACTTAACTATGAACTCTAGTACTAGGAGTCCTAGTTCAAGTTCAAACCATACTGGTCAAAAGAAGAAGGTTGGTCAATGTGCATCACTATTGTACAGCCTGAACCATCCAGTTCCAAGAGCAAGACTCACCCGCTAAAGCCTGCTGCATCATCTATAAAGATAAAGAAGGAAGTGGAAAGAGATCAAGCTTAACCTTCTCCTCAAAGGAAGAACCTCAGAAGTATGCCAACTGAATGCATTATGTGTGGTGATGCAACTCATTTTGCTATGGATTGCATCTACAATCCCAAGAATACCATCCACATGAACAAAAGAAGACTTCTAGGAGGAAGAAGAAAAAGACAATTTTGGATGGAAAATCATTTTCCTTCGAAAGCTCCAAGATGACTAAGAAGAAGATACGTGAAAACTTGCCTTCAGCAGAAAATTTGGTCTCGGAAGAAAGAAATGCTTCCGAAGCACTGAAGTCTGCTGTAGTGGATGCAAAAGCTTCCGAAGGTTGTCTCCAAAAATTTTGAAGGTCAAGTATAGTCTTCCAAAGATGGTGTGGAAGATGAAGAAAGACCATATGACTGATGCTTCTTCATCAACAATAGCTAAAGATCCTCAAAGCAGAATATGGGAACAATAACTGTTGAATTATCTTCAGTTCATCTTGATGAGCCTAAGACCAACAAGGCTTGGGTTTTGAAATGTAACTAACCATCTCTTTCTATGAAGGAACAGGTGAAGACCAAAGGAAATGTATGGATCATTGATAGTGGTTGTTCTAGGAACATGACAGGCAATGACTCTTTACTTCAGAACTTTGAAAAAATTGATAGAGGGCCAATTGCTTTTGTAGGAGAATCAGGTGGTTACATCACAGGAAAGGGTAGGGTCACAAAGGCTAAGCTCAATATTGAGAAGGTAAACTATGTTAAGGAGCTTGGGTACAATCTCTTGAGTGTATCCCAATTTTGTGACTAGAGGCATAACATGCTCTTTGCTAAGCATGAGTGCATTGTTCTCAAACCCGGGATGGTCATTCCTTAACATCATATCTTGCTCGGAGCCCCCAGGAAAGGAAACATGTACAAGGTGGATTTGCAGGAAACCTTCCCTTCAGGAGAAGTTTCTTGCTTTCTATCTAAAGCCAATAGTGATGAGTCTTTTCTTTGGCATAAAAGAATGTGGCATGTAAACTTTAAGAGCATGAATAAACTAATTAAGAATGATTTGGTAACTGGAATGCCAAAGAAAGAGTTTACAAGGGATGACCATTGTATTACATGTCTGAAAGAAAAGCATCACAAAGTGTCTCACAAGCCAAAGGAAAAGAACTCTATCACCACTCCCCTACACTTATTACATATGGATCTCGTTAGCCCCACCTGTGTAATGAGTTTAAGAAGAACTTCATATTGCTAGTGATCATAGTTGACTTCATAAGATATACTTGGGTCTTCTTCCTTAGAACTAAGGATGAGACCCCTAAAATCTTGAAAAACTTCATTCTTAAAATTAAGAATCAATGTGATCACAAGGTCAAGATCATAAGATATGATCAAGGATCTTAATTCAAGAACCAAATCCTTGATAGATTTTGTGATGAAAGGATACTACTAGACAATATAGTGCTCCCAAGACTCTTCAGCAAAATGGTGTTGCTAACAAAAGAAACAAGAAAATTATTGGGGTTGTAATGACCATGCTCTATGACTCTAAACTACCTATTACCTTCTGGACAAAGGCAGTCAACGCTGCCTGCTATATGCAGAATAGAGTTTTAGTAGTCAAGACTCATGGTAAGACTCCTTATGAATTATGGCACAAAAGGAGACCTTTCATTGCTTTCCTCAGGTCATTTGAATGTCCATGCACCATCTTGAATACTAAATATTACATAGCCAAATTTGCTAAGAAATCAAATGATGGACACTTTATTGGATACCCTTCCTAAGCTAACGCTTATAGAGTATACAATCTCAGAACTAGAGTAGTTGAGGAGTTAGCAAATGTGACCTTCAATGAGCCCAAACCTAGTGTGAAAGGTTCTAGTCCAGATTAGCTATTTGATCTTGATTCAGTTCCTAACTGTTTTAATAAATCTTATGAAGATGTTTCAGGATCTACAGGTAGCTTATCAAAAAGAGATCCTAACCTAAGATTTGAGCTGAGAAGATCAAGTGATAGAACTCCTTCAGCTCTAGTGGTAACAAACCATGTAGTTGGAAATCCTGTCAGCACAACCATGACAAACTCTTCAGCTAATACATCTGAGGTGCCTATAAATTTCAGCATTGAGGCACAAAACTCAAATGAAGGGGTTTCTAATGTAGGAGGAGATGGAGATGTGAAAGTTATCAATAATTTCATGATGCTAACAACCTCTCCAATGAAGAAAACATCAATGATGTCACACACTCATTGGATCAAGTTTCCCTTGATAAGTGTGCTGATGTGGAGGATGATACTCAATTTCCAGATTTGAATTTTGCTAATCTTGATCTATCAAACCAACTTGCTGTGATTCCTCAACTGAGAATCCATAAGTCCCATCTCACCACAAACATCATTGGAGATGTTGAGACTGGTGTGAGAACAAAAGGACAAACCCTTGATAAAAATGATTGTCTGCACTCTTGCTTCTTGTCTAATATTGAGCCAAATAAAGTTGATAAAGCTTTGAATAATGGATGTTGGGTTGAAGCAATGTAGGAGGAGCTGCTTCAATTTAAGAGACAAAAGGTTTGGAACCTATGCCCTCTTCCTCATAGGAAGACACCAATAGGTACCAAGTGGGTTACTAGGAATAAGAAGGATGATAGATGACTTATCATCAAGAACAATACAAGACTAGATATTTAAGGGTACACTCAAGAAGAAGGGATTGACTTCATAGATATTTTTGCTCCTGTGGCAAGACTTGAAGTTGTTAGGATATTCCTTGCTTTTGCTGCATTCAAGGATTTCAAGGTCTACCAACTTGATGTCAAGTGTGCATTTTTGTATGGTGTGATAGATGAGGAAGTGTATGTCATGCAATCACATGGCTTTTCAAACACAAATCATCCTGATTATGTGATAGGTTCAAAAGGATCGAATCTGTGATGATATTGTGATGCAATGACCAATTCAAACACAAAGTAATTTGCATATGCAAATACATCAAAAAATTCATAGATTTCATTGATAGCAAATGCACAGGATACAAAGTGTAAGGATTCAGTTCATTCAACTGATTCTCTCTATCTTTCTATTCAGATGTTGTTACTATTGAACTCTTTTACTACACTACATAAAGTATCCTATTTATACTATCAACAAAACAATGGAACATATATTTACAAATAAGTCCCTATACTATGACAAAAAACACATAAAGACAAAATGTTAATCTTTTAGAGGCTTCAACAATACTCCCCTTCAGATTTACATTATCTTCAGTCCACATTGAACTCTTTTGTCTCATCTTTGATCTTGAACACGGGCTTCTATTTGTAGAGTTCCAACTCTCTCAAAGCCTTCTTGAATGCAGACTTGAACTTCTTTCAAAGATTCTATGATCTGCTCAGCATTCAAGATCTCAGAAAGGACTGTAGAATTTTTTGTTGATCTTCCACCTTCATCTGGCACATGAATAGGTGAATCAGCAACAACTTTGATAACTTCGAGTGAAGATACCTCGTCAATCAAATTCTCTTATGATACCTATATATCACAAAGATTAACTGATAACAATTGAATGTTTAATGAATGAGTGTATTGGGTGTTCGAGTGAGTGAATCAAAGTGTTTGAGTGTGTCTTTGTGAATGATTGAATGAAAACTACACAAGTGTTGTATATATGTGTAAATTTTTTAGATGCATGAGCACTGTTTATATGCATAAGCACTGTTTAGGAGCTTGGGCACTGTTCAGGTGCATGAGACTAAATGAAACTCCTAACACTTGGTATTTATCCCTTCAAACGTCCAACCCTTGGAAGTTTTGGTACTATTTAGGCGCATGAGTATAGACTGAGACGCCCAACACTTAACCAGTTTTTCAGACACATGACAACTGTTTAGGCGCATGGGCTTGAATGAAACGCCCAACACTTGTGCAAATTTCTGAAAATTCACCATACTCCTGATCTAAACTTATGAGTACTGTTCAGGCGCATAGGATCCTTTCCATGAGTCTTGACACTTGAACTTTTCTCATCATCCATCTAAACACTATTTAAACACATTAGTACTATTCACACTCAAGCTTAACAAAGCTCTTTATGGACTGCATCAAGCTCCATGGAAGTGGTATGAGACACTGTCATAGTATGTTGCCGAGCATGGCTACAAGAGAGGTACTATTGACAGCACATTCTTCATCGAAGGAACAGGAAATGACATAATGTTGGTTCAAGTTTATGTAGATGACATCATCTTTGGGTCAACTAATCCAAATCTCTGTAAGACTTTAAGAAGCTGATGAATAATAGATTTGGAATGAGTGCCATGGGACAAATCAATTTCTTTCTAGGAATTCAAGTGAAGCAGGTTGATAATGGCATCTTCATAAACCAGTCAAAGTATGTGCAAGACATAGTTACCAGATTTCATCTGACTGAGTGCAAGGTTGCTAAGACACCCATAACCAGAAACCCCTGCCTAGGATCTGATCTTGAGGGGGAGTGTGTTGATGAACATCTCTAAAGGGCTATGATTGAGTCTCTTATGTACCTCACAGCCAGTAGGCTTGATATCATGTTTACCACATGCATATGTGCAAGATATAAAGCCAACCCCAAGATGTCACACCTGGTTGTTGTCAAGAGGATTCTTAGATACCTCAAAGGTGCTCCCAAGCTGGGACTTTAGTATCCAAAGTATTTTGACTTCAATCTGTATGCTTAAAAAGATAGTGACTATGGTGGCTGCAACATGAATGTAAAGTCTACATCAGGGGGATATCAATTCCTTGTTGTAAGGATATTCTTATGGCAATGCAAGAAACAATCTTGTGTATTTGCATCAACTGCTGAAGCTGAATACATTGTTGCTACAAGCAGTTATGCTCAAGTGCTTTGGATTCAGAATCAGATGTTGGACTATAGATTCAACTTCAAGGAGAGTCCCATCCACACAAACAACAACAGTGTTATCTATATTATGGAGAATCCTGTGAAGCACTCAAAGACAAAGCCCATCAACATCAGTTACCATGTAATAAGAGATAATTTTAAAAAGGATAAAGTTGGTCAAATTTAACACAAATGAAAAATATGTTGATCTGTTCACAAAAGCTTTTGATGAGCACAGGTTTAGGTATCTTGTATCAGCAATTGGGATGATTAACTTTGAGTAGATTTTCTTAAATAAATTTCAAGATTATTTTCAAATATGTGTGTCTTAAGTTGTCTATATTATCACCTATATAAGCCCTGTTTATCTTGAGAGAAAACTTTTAAAATGATATCCCTTAGCATTTTGAGAATAAAATATATAGTTTCTTTCAGAAGACATTAATTGACTTCAGAAGGAAATTATGTCTTCAAAACTAATAACTACTTATTATAAAATTTACCTTCGAAAGAAATTCTGATATATCTTTCAAAGTTTAAATATGCTTCTAAGTACTTATATGTTTTGAAAGACAATTTTATTCTGAAAGAAATTAAGCCTCAAAAGCTTTATTTATCCTTTGAATAAAACTTCTGAAGTTTAATATCTCCCGAAACCAAATATATCTCGGAAGCAAAATACTCTAAGTAATTTTCTTCTGAAGTAATTTTATAAAGCTAAGGAATATCTTCTAAAGTCAAATTGGCTTAGGAAGTTTTCTCAAAACTACCGAAGACAAATTACCTTCGGAAGATTTTCTACTTGCAAGATAACTACCTTTTTATGCGCTTTTTCAAAGGTGGGACCAACATTCGGATTTCAAAGTTTACCCTTTAGCATTAACTTTGTCTCAAATCCAACCATATAAATATCCTTACAACGGTTCCCCCTCTTTCTTCTTACCATTCATCTGCAAAAGTTCTATCCCTAAATTCACCGACAAACCCTCTTTGTTCTTAGCTTTCTTCATCCCAAAGCTTTCTCAAATAGCCATCCCTGAACCCTGAAACCAACCAGATTTCTCCATGCATCTTCACAGGCAACATAATCAAGTTGCTCAGTTATCATCTGAGAAAGATCCTTGTTTCTCAGATGTTCTCCGTTTCCTTGCTCAATCAACCTACCTCACCGCACTTACAATCGACCATCCATTATATGAAGAACATCTACTGGGGTTTTGGAGAACCTGCCAAGCGGTGATCTGGGATGGTGAGAAGGCACTGTCTGCATTCGTGCATGGGAAGACAGTGTTCATCACCCAAGCCACAATCTACACTCATCTAACGCTGGATGATGAAGAAGGCGAGCTGTCTTTTCCTAAATCTGCTGTGAATGAATCATTCAGGAAGATGGGCGATGAAGGGGACCTCACCATCAAAACCTTCAGGAAAAGTAAGGTCTCTTACCAGTGGAAGTACCTCCTTCATGTTGTTATTCACTCCTTATCAAATAAACAAGGAGGATGGGACCATATTCCTGAGGACATATCCTACATAGTCCATGGAATGGTTCAAGGGGTCAAGTAAAAGTACTCGTAGTTTATCTATACAAACTTGCTTGCTAACTTGAACTACTTAGAGTACTAATTGTTCCCCAGATATGTCTAGCACATTCTTAACTACGAACCGGGCTCACAGTTAAGGGGAATAGGTGCTACTCTTAAATTGGGACAGCAGAAACTTGACATCTTTAAAATCATGGAAAACCCACTACTGGCTTATCAGGGGTAGAAACAGCCCTGGTTCTAAAAATGTTAGAGCTCATTGCTCAAGCTGACAACTTGACAACACCAATCAATGTTGAACCCACACCTTCCACATATGCATCACCCACACAGCCACAAATAACACTCACCTAGTCAAGAAAATCCAAACAAACCCCTTCTCAGTCTATTTAGATTGATCAGGCCCCCATAAAATCACCAATGTAGGAGGAAGTGGAACCAAGAGCTCCCACTTCCCCTGAGGAGCAAACCACTTCTATTACTTCTTTGATCAATGTTAAGGTTCCTTATGCTTAGCTTGATGAGCTCATTGCCCAAACCTTAAGCCTTCATACTGAGTCTCAAAACTTAAATGATTAGCCATTAGGGGACAACTACCATCCCAACTGTTAGACTTAAACCAACCCATCCCTGAACTCCAATTCTATGATGATGAGGAGATAGGTTTCTCTAAGTACCATGAGTCTCTCTTCTCCTACCCTACTCAAGGAGAGATTAGTGCTCCTATAACACTCATATCTAGCCCACATCATCAACCCCTAACTAAGGTGGATTTCCTTAAACAATTCTATGAAGGATTTCCTTAAAATCAACCCCTATCTCCAATTCTATGATGATGAGGAGATAGGTTTCTCTAAGTACCATGAGTCTCTCTTCTCCTACCCTACTCAAGGAGAGATTAGTGCTCCTATAACACCCATATCTAGCCCACATCATCAACCCCTAACTAAGGTGGATTTCCTTAAACATGTTCAGGAATTCCATATGGAAGAGCTTCTCACTTTTGAAAGTGATTACATCATTAAGAGCTCAACCATGGCAACCCAGCCACTTGACATTTCTGTGGAAGCTATTATGGAGCAGGGGAAATCCGGCAGCCGAGAACCACAAGCTGGTGTTGAAAGAGATGACTCTAGTTATGTTCTCTCATCCCCCTATGATTCTTCTGATAAAGATGAGGGGAGTCTGCCATTAAAGGTGCAAAACCAACCAAACACATGCACCTATTTAGTTTCAAAGGTAAGTCACTTGGAATCTCAGGTGGCTACCTTACAAAGGCAGGTCATTAATCAGCAACTTGAGATCATCGATCTCAAGGGCAAGCTAGTTGAGAGACCTGCCAGGAAAACTCAACAAGGTCCATAAGAACTTGTGGATGTGGTGGACCTAACCCTTAGCTCTCGTATGCATAAGGGTGATGCTACTAAAAAAGGGGAGAAAGTCCTACATGCAATTATAGAACCTAGGATTTCTGTCCAGTGTATGGACACAGAGGCCTCACCATCCTCACTTATGATTGTCCATACTCAACAACCTCCTCAGTCTCACATTGATGTGGATGCCTTGATCCAAATCTTATTTGAGGAGGGAATTCTAAGGGATATGTCTACCCCATCCTATCCTACTGACAATCCAATTATATGATGGAGGTATGATGCTGATAGAAGAGCGGTGGTACTCTCTAGATCTCAGGGGCCACAAGAAGTCTTCAATTTTCAAACCCTAAGATACTATGAGAGCTTTCCTTTGGTTGACCTTCCAATTGCCAACCCAAGTCAAAACAGGCAACCTGACAGGTTAGCTGAGAGGAGCCATAAAACGGTGCTTAAAGAGTTTAGAAGAATATCCTACTTATATAGACAGAGGCTAGCAAGCAAAACTGTTTGTCAACTGGATACTAAGGCAGACCCTAAGATTAGCTTCAAAGGGGAAATTTTAGTTGAAGGCCCAGCAGTTAAACCTGTGAACCTTGAGACAGGAACTGCTTCAGCACCCAGTACCCTATGTGAGGCACCAGCTGGTGAAGTTGTCACACAGCCTCTCCTTAGCAATAGCTCAATTCTACACCAAGTGATAAAGGCCAAAGCTCTCTCTACCTCGAGTCACATAAGCCAGTGATTGACAAAGGGAAGGGGACTATGACCTCTAAGGAGATTAAGGAGGAGAAAAGGGAAAAGAAGAGGAAGGTAAGGGGATAGAGAACATGTGAGACTCCAAGCTTTATGCAAGCTGCAATCAAGGCTGCCTCCAGGACAAACACTCAGAATGAAGAGTTAGAGGCAGCCAGATTGGACTATTTGGGGTCTAGGAACTACAACATTGATGAAATCATCTCTCTTCCCTTAGATGAACTAGATGAAATGGCTGACACTGAAGTGTCAAAAGAGTGGAAGGAATCTGAGGCTATAGAGTTGCACCTCAAGATAAAAGAAGAAAGAAAAAAGAAAAGACTTTATAATGCTCCTACCCTCTCTCCAGTTCAAGAAAGCCCTAAAGCAGAGGCTGTGGCTGCTGAACAAGAAACTCAAGTAGGTAGGGAACAAGACAGACAAAACATGATAACCTACCTGAGTGCCATATGCCTTTATCAGGCAGCAGACCTACTTCCCCTATCATATGAATACATTGAGTTTGAGCACCTCAAACAGCTTAAGCAAGAAGTGTTAAAAGAAAAGAAAGCTGCTATGAGGATGATGAGGGAAGAGGCTACTAAGTCAAGAGTGTAGAAGCCTCGAAGATTAACATTTAGTCTTTATTAGTCATTGTATAGTTTTGTTATAGTTTAGGGACTTATTTGTAAATATATGTTCCTTATTTTGTTTTCTTTGATAGTATAAATAGCATAGTATGTATTGTGTAGAAAAGACCTTAAAAGCACTATTAAATGAATTGTAACAGATTTCTCTACACTTGTACTTTCTATGCTTACTATCAATGAACAACTATGAATTTTTATGATTTGTTTGCATTGAATTAATTACTTGTGTTTGTTTTGATTGAATTGCATTACAATATCATCACAGATTGATTTTGATCCTATCAAATGGTATCAGAGCTGTTTGTTCAGTGATTTTGAGTTCATCGAACATTTTTTAGCTCTTTGAATCACTTGAATTTGTGATTGATAGCAATCTGATCAAACAATTGTTAATTTTAAATGTGTTTCACCAATAGAAACATGATTTGAATCACAATTGCATGTTCAATTCGTTCAAAAATTGAGAAATTGATCAAAACAGTAGTTGAACTGTTCTTCAATGTTTCAAACTGATTTTTCAATCTAAAGATTGAATTGTGTTGTTGTTTGATGAAATTGAAGATGAAAGACTGTTAATCGATCAAATTACGGTCTAATTGGAAGTTTTCTGAGCAATTTAACAGGTTTTGAAGATTTTCAGCAGATCTGAGTTCGTTTGAATCTGTTGAATTTGGCGCATTAGGTCAAAACACTACTGAAAATTGCCTAAGTGTTTGGGCGCTTGACAACTGTTTAGGCATTTCACAACTGTTAAGACGTTTTACCACTATGGGGGCGTATTACAACTGTGTGGACACTTTGAAACATCCCAGAAACTAAGTGTTTTCAGGCGCATTACCACTGTTGAGGCGCATCTGAACTGTTTGGGTGTTTTTGACACCTAGGCGTCTAACAACTGTTTGGGCGTTTCACAACTGTTCAAGGCGCATTACAAGTTGGGCGTTTGCGATTTCTTCTAAGGCAATCCCTTAGACGTTTCAGTCAAAGTCAAAGGAGTTTCACCACTATTTGGGCGCTTCATCACTGTTTAGGCACATCAACTCAACACTTAGAAATTTTTTTAAAAAAAATTAAAAAATCCAAAAATATTTTCAATTCATTTTTTTTAATTCAAAAATTAAAAACAACAAAAATGAATTCTTTTCTTAAAAACAAAAATTAAAAATGATAAAATCAAAAGATTCTGATAACAGAGTTCCCAAGTTGAAGAACAGAGCAGACTTTAAGAACTGGTCCCTTAGATTGAAACATCATCTTAATTCTATTGACACTGACTTGTGAAAGTCAATAGAAAAAGGACCTCATATTCCAATTACTTCAAATGGTCCTGATGGAGGAATTATGTATATACGAGATTCTCCAAAACCATATCCAAAAGATGGGTTACAAGGTGATGATCTAAGTAAAGACAAGAATGATATTAAAGCCTATTCTTTGATGTGTAAAGGATTACCACTTGAAGTCTTAACTAGACTTGATAGATATCAAATGGGATATACTATGTATAAAGCTTTGAAGATAATATGTGAAGGTGGTTAGGAGATTCAAGATCTCAAGAAACAGAAACTGAAGAGGCAGTTAGAGCTGTTTGAGCATTTATCAGGTGAAACCATAAATCAGATGATGAATAGATTTGTGTAGCTTACAACTGAGATATCAAATGCGGGTATTAAAAATGACTTAAAAGATCTAAATTTCAGGCTTCTCAATGCACTTCCATCTTCATGGAAACAAACAGTGACATTGTTGAAGCATATGGAAAAATTTCCTATGGATCTTGATTTGTTGATAGAAAAAATTTAGTCAGTAGAGATTGATGAAAGCTCAAGGAACAATGATAGAGCAGCATCAATGTCTCAATACAAGTATGTTGCATCACCAGCTAGCACTATGGAAAATGCATTTATGGCAAAGAATGAAACTGCACCAGAAGAAGAGGGTGATCTGTTTGTTGGAGCAGGGTTCTTCACAGATTCTTCATATACCAGTGCTCCTGCTTATGCAACACATCATCAACCTCAGTCTCCTCCTAAAGCTCAAACTTCTAACACTCATACTAAGACTCCATCTTCTAACTCTGCTAAACCTAGCAAAGTTAAAAATGTTATTAACATCCTTTTACAGATGATAAGTCCAAATAAGCTTTTACTGCTTTCATGGCTAGTTTTCAAGCATATCAAGGTAGTCGTCTAACTCAATTAGATCTTGTTTTGCAGGACTTATTCAAGATGGACCCAGATGACGTGGAAGAAATGGATCTGAACTGGCAAATGGTGATGATTGCTTATAGAACTCAGAAACACTCCTACGTCAACCAGAACTACAAGCCTAGTGCTAACAAGACGGTGGGATTTGAAAAATCTAAGTCAAGGTGTTTCAATTGCAATAGCTATGGTCACATCTCATGGTAATGCAAGGCTCCCAGGAACAAAGGTGGAAATGGTCAAGCTAATTCAAGCAATCAAAGAGTTCCACAACAGTATCAGAAGACATTTCAAAAGTCATATCAAAGCTTACCAATGCCTGAACTTAAAGATGACTCAAAAGCTTCTGAAGACCCCAAGAAAGCTTTAGTAGTGAGCATCAAGGATGGATACGACTAGAGTGCATATGCAGAGCAGTTTACAGCTGACTTAACCTCTAGTTTATCTCTTATTACAGAAGTTCAAGGAGAAGATTGGTTAGAAGATAGTGATCCAAAGGCTAAATATGATTCTGAGAATGAAGAAGAAGAATACGATTAGAGTGATAAATCTGATCCTAAAGAGGATCCAGAAGGAGTTGAATTGATGGCAAAGTCAGATCAACCAAAGGTTGAAAATTCATCTTCCAACTCTAAGACTTCTTCACCTAAATTTTCTGAAATACCAGCTGAAGTAAGGGAAAAACTATGCACCAAATCTTGCTTTGAACATGTAGAGTATTATCAAACTTACTCGTACAAAATTTGTGACAAGCTCAAGCAAGAAGAATTAAAGCATAATAAACTCAAAAATGACCATAAAATATCTGATGAAAAGATCATTTCTTTGCAATCATCATGGAACAAAACTTTAAAAGAACTGAAAATTGTGTCCAAACAACTTGAAGAAATGACTAAGAATTTGGAACAGGAGAAAATAGCACACGCTGCTACACAAGTTGATCTAGCAAAAGTCGAAAGTTCCAAAACAATTGTGGAACAACTGGTAAGTGAATGGAAGGAAAATCAAAAAGCAGGCTTAGGTTTTACACACGAACCAATGCCTGAATCTATAACAAATACTTTAACAGAAAACTTCAACATGCATGATCATTCTCTTGAAAATAAAGCTAAACTTAAAGCTTTCCAAAACAAAAACAACAAGAATTTTGATAGTGAAGAAGAGAAAATCAATGTTGAAATATTTGAAGAAAACAATATAGAAAAGATCAAAAATGGTCACCCGATAAAAGTTAAATTATATGAACCAAGACCAAAAAGTAAGAAAATTTTTGTTCCAAACGAATCTGTTTTGGAGGAAGTGATAATTAAGAACAAAGATAAACAAAAACAAAAGGAAGAAACATCAGAAGATTCAAACTCTTATGATCTAAATACTCCAGAGTTTAAATGTCAAAAAGATCAAAAACCAAAAGAAACTGAAAAAGAATCTTCAACTGAAGATGTTAAATCTAAAATGAAACCAAGTTCTTCAAAATCAAGGAATCAAAGAAGAAGAAGAAAAGTGACTAAAGCTAAAACTGATCAAAATAAGAGTCAAGATAATGAAACAAAAACAATAAATCAAACAAATAAATTTAAACCAATCAAATTTGTGTCTGCTGGTATGTTGAACATGAACTCAATTCAAGATGTTAAACAAACTCCTAAGAACAATTCGAACTCTGATCTGAAAACAGGTTCAGATTCAAAGTCTTCCACTGTCGTTAAACGATTTATGTCTAAGGAATCAAAGAATGAAGTTCATATACAAAAGCGAAAACCAAATATGCAAAAGAACAAACTGTCAAATCAAAAGCAACAGATTAACTTTTGGACACCTAAACCTAAACAAGGATAATACATTACGTCAACATCGAAAGTTAATAAACAGTTGTTCAAAACTCCACAGAGGTACTACGAAATCTGTGACATGTACTATCATAACACTGCTGAATGTTTTTTTAATAAGTACTGTCACATATGCGATATGAGAAATCACTCAACATCAGAGTGTTATTTTAATAAGTATTGTACCTTCTGTGATGAACGGACTCACAACACAGAAAATTGTTACTTTAGAAAGACTTCTCCAAGGAAAGGATTTGCTAATGCATAATTTAGCAAAGATTATGTTAATCCTCAGTTTAAAAGAAATCAAACTGTTGATTTTCAAAGATTAACTAACCAACCTTCATTACGATTGAAATCTTTCAAAATAAATGATTCTATGAGACCAAAACAATTCATTCATAATCAATTCATTCCATGGTCAGTGAGAATGAACAATAAAAATTTCGGAAATAAAAATTTTTCAAAAATTGGTTAATTCAATGGTATGAATTTTCTTAAAAATGATCAAAAGTTTGTGAATCATAGAATTCGCAATTTCATTAAAAATAAGTCGGACGTGAACAAACTTCATTTTAAACAATTTAGTATTGTTGACAAGTTTGGCAAGCCCAAGTCCATCTCGGCTTGGGTTGATAATTCAACTTAATTGTTCTTGAAATGCAGGTGCGTCCGAGAAGACCAATCAACACATGGTATGTGGATTGCGGGTGCAGCCGTCATATGATGGGCAATCATGCCTTACTTCAAGATTTTAAGTTAAAAGATGGTACACACGTCGCCTTTGGTGGTGATGCAGGAGGAAAAATCACAGACGAGGGAACAGTATTCAACGGGATAATAAGCTTTCAAAAAGTCAACTTCTGCTCACAGATGAACTTTAATCTGTTAAGCGTTTCCCAAATTTGTGATAAATCATATTCTTTACTTTTTGATGATTCTTTTTGTTACATTTTGAAGCTAGGTTTTCAGATTAACAAAGACTGAGCAGTTGTTAAAGCTGTTAGGGATCGAGATGTATACAAGCTGGATATGTCTCAAGGTGATCCATCTACAGAAACAACATGCCTTATTGCTCAAGTATCAAATGACAAAAGTCAGCTTTGCCATAAACGTCTCAGGCATTCCAACTTCAAGAATATGAACAAGCTTATAGCAAGAAATCATGTCATTGGCCTTCCATCAAAGAAGTTTGCCACTACTGATCACTGCTCAGCATGTTTAAAGGGGAAACAACATAGGGCGTCTTATAAGCCCAAGCAAATAAACTCAAATTCCAAACCTCTTTAGATGTTGCATATGGACCTTTTCAGACCAACAAATGTGAAGAGTATTGGAAGAAAATCTTATTGTTTAGTTATCATTGATGACTTCACAAGATTTTCATGGGTTTTCTTTCTAAATGCTAAATCTGAAACGGCTGAATTATTAAAAGAATTCATCACAAAAGTTGAAAACCAATTAGAACAAAAAGTAAAAATAATAAGATTTGATAATGGAACGGAATTTAAAAATACTAATATTGACATGTTCTGTGCAGAAAAAGGAATTGCTCATCAGTTCAGTGCTCCCAGAACTCCACAACAAAATGGAGTTGCTGAAAGGAAGAACATAACTTTGATTGAGGCTGCACGATCCATGTTAGCAGATGCAAAAATTCCTATCACTTTTGGGATGAAGCCACATCTACTGCTTGTTTTGAACAGAATCATACTTTAATTATGAAAGACAAACTGAAAACTCCTTATGAGTTGATGTTTGGCAGGAAACCAAACATAGATTTTCTTAAATCTTTTGGTTGTCCAATTATGATTTTAAATTCAAGTGATCAGCTAGGAAAATTTGATTCAAAATCTGATGAAGGATTTTTCGTTGGATATTCATCTGTTTCAAAAGCGTATCGAGTTTATAACTCTAGGACAAATGTTATTCTTGAAACATTTAACGTTAAATTCCTTGAAAATTCTTTTCCATCGATTTCAAATGGTCCAGCTTGGTTATTTGATTTAGATTCATTGTCAAACTCTTTTCAATCTAACTTGTTTGATCAATCTAACTTGCTTGATTCTACAGGTAAGAAGAAACCTCAAGGAGATCTCGGTTCTTTCAGTGATGATTCAGATTCTGATGATATGGATGATTCAAGCCCAGATTATCCATTTTTCTCTTTTGTCAAAGATTTTATAATTTGATTTGAAAATAATGATGATCTCTCTCAACAAGATGAAGATCATTCCGTTTCAGAAAATCAAGATGTTTCATAACCTATTCCTAATGATGGTATAGAAATTATACAACCTGAGTCTGGAACGTCATCTATCTCTGGTGATGTAGTTGGTACCGGTAATCTTGATTACTTCATCAACTCACCGACTCAAGTTCCCAATTTCAATCCATATTCTTCGAACATATTGCATCAGCTTTCTAACTTGAATCAAACCAATTTGGATGTTCATGTTCAACGGAATGAGATTCCAACATCTCGTATTCACAAGAACCATCCAACATCTCAGATTATCGGTCTATTGAATGAGTGAACTAGGAGTAAATCTAAACAAGCAAATGTTTATTTATACTCGTGTTTTCTTTCTCAGATTGTTCCTAAAAACGATACCAAAGCGTTAAAGGACAATACTTGGATTCAGGCTTTGCAAGAAGAATTATTGCAATTCCACAAACAAGAAGTGTGGAATCTTATGGATTTACCTGAAGGAGAAAATGCCATAGGCACAAGATGGTTGTACAGAAACAAAACAGATGATCAAGGAATTGTTATTAGAAATAAAGCGAGACTTGTTGCACAAGGATACACCTAAGAGGAAGGAATAGATTATGATGAAGTATTTGCTCCAGTTGCAAGACTTGAATCAATTCGTGTCTTCCTGGCTTATGCATCATTCATGAAATTCAAGGTGTTCCAAATGGATGTTAAAGGCGCTTTCTTGTATGGACCAATCACTGATGATGGTATGTAAAGCAACCTCCGAGTTTTGAAGATTCGAAATTTCCACATCGTGTGTACAAGCTTAGCAAAGATTTGTATGGTTTACATCAAGCCCCTAGAATCTGGTATGAAACATTGTCACAACACTTAGTCTAACATGGATACACGCGAGGGAAAATCGATCCAACTTTGTTCATAAAGAAGGATGTTGATAATCTCCTATGTGTACAAGTGTATGTCGATGATATCATATTTGGTTCTACAAGTCCAAAATTGTGTAATGAATTCAAAGAAATCATAAAGTCTCGATTTCAAATGAGTTTAATAGGAGAAATAAATTTCTTTCTTGGACTTCAAGTCAAACAATCTACAGATGGAATCTTCATTAATCAAGAGAAGCTCGTTGACAAACTCTTAAAGAAATTTAAACTGCAAGATTGTCAGTCCGTTAGAACTCCAGCTGATGTAACTACTAAGATTGAGCCTGATCCGAAAGGAAAATCTATAGACCAAACTTTATACAGATCTATGATTGGTTCATTGATGTATCTTACAGCATCTAGACCTGACATAATGTATGTTGTTTGTGTCTGTGCCAGGTATCAATCGAACCCGAAGGAATCTCACTTAATTGGTATCAAACGCATATTTAGATATCTCAAAAGAAAACCAGCCTTAGGGTTATGGTATCCTTATGAAGGAAACTTCGAGTTTTATGGGTATACGGATAGTGATTATGGAGGATGTTGTCAAGATAGAAAATCAACTACAAGTGGTTGTTAGTTTTTAGGACCCAGATTAGTCTCATGGCAATGTAAGAAACAAACAAATATCTTTGTTTCAACCGTAGAAGCTGAGTACATAGCTGCTTCAGTAGGATGTTCTCAAATCCTTTGGTTACAAAACCAACTGCTGGATTACGGGTTCAAAATTCTTAAAACTCCAATTTACATTGATAACACTGCTGCAATGTTCATTACAGCTAATCCTGTTCAATATTCAATAACAAAACATATCGAGATTCGATATCATTTTCTTAGAGATAACTCTGAAAAAGGTTTAATCATTTTGATTCAAATTGCAACTGAAAAACAGTTGGCTGACCTATTTACTAAAGCCTTCTTACCAGGACGATTTGAGTATTTGGTAGAGTCAATTGGTCTTATTAATCCTGTTTAAAAACTGATTTTTGAGTATTTCAGTTAATTAAGTCTTAATATGATCAGAACTCTCCCTTAACTGAATAAGTCACAGTAAGAGAACCTGTCAAAGTTAATTACCTATCTGTATATATTGTGTGTGCATGTTTAGTAGAAAAAGCAAAACCAAATACAAAATTAGAAAATTGAAAAATCAAAAGGTAAAAATATAAAACAAAAATCATAAAAATAGAGTTTTTCTTTATTAATTCATTTGATTTAGGAGTGAATCTATCTTTGCAATATGTGAGAAATGATAGCTACATTAGTTAGATCAGTTGCATACTTCACTTACGACTAAAGTCTGACGTGATCAGATATGATGTGCAGGTAAGCTCATGTAATTATACTGAAAAAGTAAACTCTTGTGATCAAACTAAATGAATCATGCATTCATGTTTGTCAATTTTAGTACCCATGAGTAGTGTTGACTTCTTAAATTGATTGCTTGTAAAGTCACAAACTCACACCTGAAGTGACAAGATATCCTTTGTTGTAAGTCATTACAGACCTGGATATTCTCATATGATGCAAAAAGATACCAATGTGCACAAAATAAACATGAGATCTGGTTATAAGTATATGTCAGGTTTTTAAGTTAAGAAAAGTGATTTCTTGCATATCTTGATGAGAGTTGAACTCTCTAAGTCTAAGTATGACTTACATAATGTCATATCTAATTGTACATTAGGCAATACAAGAGTTGAAAAAGTAAGTGTGCTGAGTACCTTGCCAAAAGCACTCATTTTTTGTCCTTAGATCTCGTGTCTCCTTTGCTGCAGAAATGCTGACCTAGAACACACTTGATCAGGATTTATTCGGTGTCTATGACTATCTATCATTTTTTTTATTTCAATGTGTTGATCTTAACTGATATGACCTCACTGCAGACATATGATTCATTGTACATATTAGATTTTTATTCTGCTTTAATTTTGATTCTTGCATGTTTTTATGTGTACAGACATATTAACAATGATTAGTGTATTCTTCATGTGACAAATTCAGGAAACTTCTAATTTTGTTAAACTTAAAAGTTTAGGGGGAGTAAAGAGTAAAGAATTAAACAGTAATAGTGTCTAAGAGAAGATAATTCAAATATCAAGATATAGAAAATATGAAAATTCAAAATTGAATGTTTTGGATGGAAAGGATGAAGCTAAAAAGTTCAAGCATGTGTGTGTTTGATATGATGTTAAATGAACCTGAAAAACATTTTAAATTGGAAAACTTTCCTACAAATGTGAATATGAGATTATTTTTGTTAAAATTTTAGAGACTAAAATGACAGGAAATTATTTTTAAAAATTTAAAACAAAAATAAAAAGGTTAAAACATAAAAATAAAATTTTAAATTAAAAATAAAAGTTTGAAAATATCAAAAGTTAAAAATTGAGGGTCAATTATGTAAATTTTGGGTGAAAGTCAAAATTTGACAAATTATTTAAAAAATTAGTATATGAACAATACTAATGTGTTTAAATAGTATTCAGGTGGAAGACTTGAAAATTACAAGTGTTAGACTCATGAAAGTTATCTCATGCGCCTAAACAGTGTTCAAAAGTCCAACTATGAGCATGATGAATTTTTCAGAATTTGTACAAGTGTTGGGCATTTCAGACATTCTCATGCGCCTAAACAGTTGTCATAAGTTTGAAATTTGTGGTTAAGTGTTGGGCGTTTCATCCATCCTCATGCGCCTGCGCAGTACCAGAATTTCAAGAATTGGGCGTATCAAGTAGAAAATTACCAAGTGTTGGGCGTTTTAGCTAGACCCACCATGCTCCTGAACAGTGCAAAAGTGCCTAAACAGTGCTTGTGCATCTGAACAGTGCTCATGCGCCTAACCTCATGCGCACAAACATTGCTCATGCGCCTAAACACAAGTGTAAAAATCAACTCCATGCGCACAAACAGTGCTCATGCGCCTAAAAATTTCACTTAGTATAAATACAACACTTTGTGATTTCAGTCGATTCATTCACTCAAAACCTCTGAAATCTCACACCCATCTCTCGATTAACAATGATAATCTGATTCTGTTTGATTTATGTTCAAACCCTGCTTCAATAGTGTTCATTTCTGATTTTAAGCGTGAGTACATGAACAAAATCATACAAATTTCAAGTTTAAAGTTAATTTTGATTGGGCATTTCTATGCTATACGGGCGTATGAACCCTAGTCATCTAAAATCTGTGAAATTTGTGAATAAAATGGAAATCAATTCGAATGAATCAAAACCAGAGCAAGGAATTTTAGCAAGCAAGTTCAAGTCTGCTATTGCTAAAGCCTTAAGAGAGCAAGAAATGTATAAATAGAAGCCGATTTTCAAAATTAAAGAAGAACCAGAAGATTTCTTTGATGTATGAAGATTAAAGATTGAAGATTAAAGAAGACAAAGATAAAAGATTGAAGATAGAAGATTGAAGACAAAGACCAAAGACAGAAGAAATTTGAGGATTTGAAGACTGAAGATTGATGATTTTGAAGACTGAAGACAATGTCAATCTTAGGGGGAGTATTGTAGAAGCCTCTTGAAGATTAACATTTAGTCTTTATTAGTCTTTGTATAGTTTTGTCATAGTTTAGGGACTTATTTGTAAATATATGTTCCTTAATTTGTTTTCTTTGATAGTATAAATAGCATAGTATGTATTGTGTAGAAAAGACCTTAGAAGCACTATTGAGCGAATTGTAACAGATTTCTCTACACTTGTACTTTCTATGCTTACTATCAATGAACAACTATGAATTTTTATGATTTGTTTGCATTAAATTGATTACTTGTGTTGGTTTTGATTGAATTGCATTACAATATCATCACAGATTGATCCATTTTGATCCTATCAAAGAGCCACCATCCGAGTCAATCAGAAGAAGTCTCCTGACAGACTAAAAATAGTGAGGTTCTTGAAGTTGTATTGGTTCTCCGGAAGGAGACTTGGTCCAATGTCTCTATCCACTATAGACGAGCATATTAGAGTGATCAAGCAGAAGATTAAGAAAGGTGAGCTGGTTGACTTGCATTCTCCACCAAGTCAGGCTATACCTAAAGCTGAGGTCAAGGTTGAACCATAAGAGACAACTCAACCTAGACCTAGTGTTGTATCTCAGTAAGCTTCATCTTCTAACCCATAGAAGGGTCCTGATGCTTTTTCTTTTGAACTTGTGAAGGAAAAGGACCCAACAGAGAAGGATAAAGAAGGAACATTTGGTACTTAAACCGACTTCCTTAGTTAAAATATAGAAAGAGGGAGAGGATGGCCATCAGAAGCGACAAGAAGAAGAAGAAAAAGTTCAAGGCATCCACCTTTGCACCTCAGGATGGATCAGAACATCCTGATGATGATCAAAAAGAGGATGCTCAACCAACTACACTTCATGTAGAGCCTCTTACTGCTAAGAGACCCATTATCTTAGGCATTTGATACTAACCCTGACAGATAGTATGTTACTGGATATCAAGGTGGTCAAGATGTGTACTTCTGGCAAACATGCTTGACCTTCCTCTACATGATCTCTATGACATGAGAATATACTTTGAGAGTCTGAGGAATCCTGACCAACTGATGAAGAAGGGAATGGTCTTGATTCTGATGAAGATGGTCAGCATGTGAAGATCAAGAATCAAAGTTATCCTCCAGTTTTGGTACATCAGCCTAGGAGGATTTTGTAAGAGTTATACTTAGAGGCTGATGCAACCAAAGATCTCTCAACATACACATCTGAAGTACAAGAAAAGTTACTTTGGAAGATTTGATACAACTCAATGAAATTCACTAAGTATCAAATCTTGCAAAGCCAAAAGACCATTTCATCCTAAGCCAAAGATGAAGTCTCCCAAAACTTCCAGACAAAGTCTTCCAAATCCAAGAGATTGATTTCTTCCAAAAACAGAGAAGACTTGCTTTATCTAACATGCTTTTGATAAAAGCTGATCAACTTTTCGCTACCATCTATAAAGACTCACTAACTTATATAAGTTGGTGATAAGTCCATGCTTTTGTCAACCGGAGATTAAGGTCTTAGAGTCTGTAACTTTCTACTTTGTACTTTTATCCTTTTCGTTGCCATCTAAACTTTTGTCAACTGGCATGTCATAGTCACTAGTCAAAAGGCATTCTACCGTTTGACTTTACAATGATCTTGTAGTCTAGATTAGTGTTCCAGCTGGTCTTCAAACTATGGCCAGTTGTAGGATGTAGTATAAAGTATCTCAGTCACCAGTCCTTAGGACTATGCTTTATAACATTTGTAAAACACTTGAGAGCAATATACATCATTCTTAAAAACCATCTACTTATGTTCTTATTGTGTTCTTTACTTGTGTTCATTGTTTCATTTAAGCTGGTTCCCTATTTGATCTATTAAGTGCTCTAAGTCTTTCCCACCTTTTGAAACTGTTGCATTACTCCCCTTCACCGGTCTTGCAAAAGATAATTAAATGTAACAATTATATCTTTTAAAATTTTCAAAAATTAATTAATAATTTCTGAAATGATTTTAGTTTAAAAAATAATTTTATATAAATTTAATAATATAATAATAACTTTCTCTAATTAAATAATAAGTAAAACTAATTTTAAAAATAATATGGGGGAGGCCCAGTTCAAACTCGCGTCTCTTCTATAACTTTTGAGACTGTATATCGGTGGGCTAGCGACCCAATTCTAGTTTATTTTCGATTTGTAAATTATAAAAATAAGTATTACATAGTTTCCCAAATGCATGTGAATCCTAGATTGAAATTGATCCAAATTGAACACCCAATCTATTATTATAGTTGAATTAAACTTAGGGATTTTGCTTATGATGATAATACGAATATGTGTGTGTGTTTAATTACATGATTTGGATCGATTCGGGGACGAGTTAAAGAAAGAATAGCGCGACAGAGGTTGGGTTTGATCTTGAGATGATAATGTTAAAATTTCTTCAATTGTTGGTGTATAGAGCTTCCAAGAACACCAATAAGCAATAACCCTCAATCAATTTAAGGTTATGATGCTCAGAGGATAGCTATCGACTAGGTTTTAGGTCAATATGAACCTGGTGACCAAGTGTGTAATGCGTGTGATTTGTATGTTCAATTGAGAGTTCGAAATAACTCAATAGAAACGTTTAGGATGATTTCCTTCTATTATATTCAACTGATTTTATCTATTTCAAGTCGAACGAGTAATTTCTTTGAATCGGGGGTTTCGAGTATGATTCGGTGGTTAAGGTGTTGTTTCAACTGAAATTAATGGTACCTTTGAATTTACAATGATTAGATAAGTGTCTCTAATTGATTAATATGGTTAAGAACGAATGATTATGGTTGGAGCTGTTTTGATTTAAGATGGGAATTCGGTTTCGGGTGTTCAAGGCATAACAGACGAGTTTTTCACATTAAGATGAGGCATAAGTTCGAATCAAATCCGCGTTCAGCATGGAACGGATTAATATGAGTAAAAGAGATTATGTTCGGAGATTGGCACCGCCGGAGGTTTGGCCGGAATTACAAGGGATGACGGGGGTGGGCGGTTTGGGTTTTAAATAAATTTACAAATGAGACCCTGGGGTATGATAGTTTTGTAATTTTATGTAAAAAGCTTTTATTTCAAGTTTTAAAAATTAAAAATTAGACCCTAAACTTAATAAAACCATAATTTATTAATAAATTCAATTTATTTATAAACTTCATAAATTTTACAAATCTTTTAGAAACTTTGTAAGTTAACTATTTATTTTACTTTAATAACTAAAACTCATAAATGACAAATAAAACTTTATAAATTTATAAAATTTATTTTATAAATTATTAAATTATTATAAATTGATTAAATGATATAATAAATTAAAATCGAATAATATAATTCACAAAATTAGTCATATAATACATTTATTGCTTTTCAATCATCAAAATAAATATAATAGTTTAAATAATATGTTTGATTTACATAAGCGACCCAACGGTTCGGGTTTTTATTTTTGAAATGGGGCAAATGTTACTCTCCTTATCTTGGTTTCTCTGACATCACTTTTGGTAACGGTAATGTCTTACCCATTACTCATATCGGGTTTACCATAATAGGAATAATCTTCACATAAATAATGTTTTTGTTGTTCTAACTCTTACTAAGCCTTTATTGTCTATTAGTAAACTTACTTCTAATAATCCAGTGACTGTTTTATTTTCTCACCCTTTCATTAGAATACATGTTGGATTGGGTATTAAATAACAAGACTTTGCTAGTGATCAGTAGATGACAAATATGGAATATGAGTCAACTGTCTACTAACAAACACAAATACTTTGAGTAAAAGTAATGACACAAAAGATTCTTTCAAAGTATTCACTTGATTAACTTTTATAGATTACAATGAGTAAAACAGTATATAACAAGCATCCAAACAAGCTAACCTCAAAACTATACAAGTGTGAGGTATATATACTAAGAAAGCTAAATACTTAAAATAAATCATTTTACATCTATTCTAGGTTCCTCTCGTCAAATAGCTAAAAGTCATCATTTATGTTTTCAAGAAAATGAGAAATATTCTCTCAATCCTTTAGAGTTAGTTCATTGTGATTTATGCAGACCATCACCTATTGTGTCACACTCTCAATTTCCACAAAAGGGGTTCTACAGTTAGGCACACGACATACCAGAATCTCAGCCAATAGTTACACTAAATGACACAATAAATTACAAAACCTAGTTGTTCAATATTATTAGAGAATCCCAAAAGCATATTTAATAATAAATTCAAGAAATCATTTGTGGAAGCGTAATCAGTTAACCATTTAATTTTAACAGCGCAAAACACACGCAATCCAAATAAATGTAATTTCACCCAAAAACTAATGTTTAAACTGTCAAATTAATGAACCAGAAATGATGAAGTGATGCAATGCTCCACTTGTGCAAAATTTATGAACCTGAAAGAAACATGTTAATGTGTTAACACAGGTTGGTGAGCTCACAGGTTTTGATAA
Source organism: Flaveria sonorensis (assembly GCA_025506505.1). NCBI lineage: Eukaryota > Viridiplantae > Streptophyta > Magnoliopsida > Asterales > Asteraceae > Flaveria > Flaveria sonorensis. The sequence continues at coordinate 35,351,544 of CM046429.1, read as the reverse complement.
ACAGTAACATAATTGAGAGCAGATCTAGTAAATAAAGTAATATTAGTAGATAGCTAGTCTTGTTGGTCCAGATGATCGTTTGAACATGCTTTTGATGAAGATTTAACACAAGAATCCACAAGATATCACTATATCTAATAGCTTGTGGACCAATTAAAGATACAAAATGAACACAAATCAAACATAAAGCATTTGTAAAAGGATTTGTAATGATGAAAATATAAGCTTCTAGCAATACATCATCGATCAATAAACTCAAATCAGTAATATCATTAAAGTTCCAAGAGTTGCAAAATGAGAAACAAGCAAACATATTTATACAGGACCTAATTTCGCATACAGTTTTGCATACTACGAAACTGTATGCACTATGGGATGTGAAACTATCGGGCGAAACTGTAGTTTCGCATGCAGTTTCGCATGCAATTTCGCATGCCACAGATAGAATACAAGGAAAATCTAAACTAGATCCTATTACAAGAATATCTAAGCTATAACAAACTATGACTAAACCAAAACAAATAGCGAGGTGAATACCACCCTATACTTGATCATCAATACTCCCCCTAGGGGGGTATTCACCTGTCGGGTCTTCAAGATCAGTAACAGCCTTTGCTTGCTCCATTATTCTCAACAAGTCTCTAACTTCTGCCTCCAGATCTTCATGTTCCTCCACGCTCTTTGCGAGCTGCTTAATCTTAGATCTCATACCCCAAGCTTTGTTTGCAACCCTCTCAAACAAGCTAGCCTAAGTTTTAGTCTCTTCTCCTGCCCCAGCCTTAATCTGATTCTCACATAACACCTTCAGATCATCGTCACTGAATGAGGATACCTCTATAGGATCAAACAACCTTATTTCATTTCCATCCTTCACCCTTACCACTACTTCACCTGTTTGGTTATCATAGAACCACTTCTCAAAATTCTGCAGTCAAGAAGGTTGTTGATTAGGTATCCTTACTCTGTTGACGGTCTTAGCAGGCTTTAACTTCGGAACAATCTTTCCTTTACCCGTATCCCAATCCAAATCCTTCTTTGACCTTCTCCTCTCAGCCTTCATAAATCCAAAAGTTACAAAGTTCTCTTGAACGCCCTGTCGGATCTCATGCTCTAGCATCATGGCACGTTCGCTCAAACCCGAATCTAGAAGAGGGATCTCTACCAGTCTTCTCAGGTCCTACTTCAGAAGAGTTTTAAATGCCTTCCTTTTATGCAAGTATGAAATCCCACCTCCTCCCCTCTTGAACATAAACATCCTCAACTTCAAGTTTTATTTCCAGCTGATAATCTTCTTATCCATCTCCTTCCTCCCCGGTTCTTGAATTTTTGGAAGAGTGGGGTTAGTTTTTCTGGCTCTTCCACTTTAGTGAACCAGTCCTCTTTATCCATTTCAATCACATCACCTTCAACTGAACTGCTCTGAGCCACGTAGGTCATTGGCCTCTCATCAACTACATAAAATTTTAGCTTAGAGTCATAGTCCACTAACTGCTCTTCCACCTTTTCCTCCTCATCTATTATGTTAAGATCAACATTCCCCTTGTAACCTCCTTGTCTTTCCTCCCTGATTACCATATTTCCAGTAAGATCGGTGTCCAAATCAAACCCCAAATCAATGAATTCAGCCTTAATCACCTAATCAACATCCTCTCCTTCTGCAACTCCTTCTCCACTACCTGCACCAGCTTCACACCCAACACCACTACCACCAGTTTCACCTCCACCAGCGTCAAATTCACTTCTACCACTGCCACTAGCTCCTGATCCTCCTACACCACTACCACCAGCTTCTGATGCTTTATGTATAAATGTGAACTTAGATAAGTCAGTCATTTCCTTGATCTGCTCAACACTTGGTACATCAACAGCACCAGCATTCCTCCTTAACTTACTAACCTCTTCCAACAATCTCTTTATCAGTTCCTGTTGACTTAGAATCACTTTCTTCATCTCATTAATCTCCATATCCCTTAGTTTTCTCTTTCCTCTGAGTTTAATATCTTAGTTTTTATCATGCTCAGCTTATTTGATAGAGATGTGTTGACATTCCTAATCAAATCGTCATCAAGCTCTATTGGTCCAAATGATCGATTTAACAGTGCACTTGATTATTCCTAATGAATCTATTGAATCAACACTTATAAACACAATAGCATAAGGAAAATCAATGAATATAAACCATAAATGCAATAACAAAGGCTCAAAGATATAGATGATAAACTTCCAGCCAAACACACAATAGCAACACAAATATTTTTTATTAGGGTTTTTGCCAAACTGTCTCCCGCAAGATAGAAAGATTACAATATATATATAACAAACCTAGTTTCGCTGGTAGTTTCGCTGAATAGCAAAACTCCCTAACTAACTACAGTTAAAATAGTTTCGCTGATGTGGCGAATTTGTAATTTCGCCAGACATAGCAAGACAGCTTCGCTGAAGTTATTGAAACTAAGTTCAACAGTTTCGCTGACGGACGAAGCTATAGTTTCGCTAGGCACAATATATAGTTTCGCTGTAGATTGGTCATAAGTTCTGACCAACAAAAGTGTAGATTTGCTGTAACTCAGCCCTAGACCATGAGTTTGAGCGATTCTACACTTTCGCTGAGGACAAACTTATGAATCATACAACAGCGAAGTTGTAGGTTCACTGACCCCAACAGAGCAGATAATGTGCTGGGCGAAAGTATAGTTTCGCTGGAAAGGTTCGAGCGAAACTGTGAGGTATGCTTGGACAGCATAACCAGATAGATTCGCTCACAACAAGGAACTTTCATTCAGTTTAACTGGAAGAATTTGGTAGATTCGCTGGACGAAACAGGCGAAGTTTTGAACCAGCGAATCAACCCTAAGCAATAGATTAGGCCATAAAACCACGATTAAACCGCAAATACATAGACGCAATACCTACCAAAAGGTTTAGAATCAAACAATCTCGATGGAAATGATGAAAAATTTGGGTCAAAAAGATTCGGCCTGAGAGAAACTAGGGGCACGATATAGTGTGAACTGATGAACACACTGTGCTATAAATATGACCTAGTTTCGCTGGCAGCGAAACTGTAGTTTCGTTCGGCATCTCAAAAGAAATTATTGTTTGGTGAATAGCGATATTGCTAGGAGAAACTGCAGATTCATTGGGAGAACCTGCAAGCGAAACTGTAGTTTCGCTGGAACCAAAAACTAAAAAAAAAAATTAAACAAAAATTAAATATAAATGACTTTTATGAAAAAGGTTCTTTGTCCCACATTATCAGCACAAAACAAAGAATTTAAAAAAAATTAAAATAGATAAGAAAGAAAAATAAAAGGATATGGAGACTTCTTTTTCAAGAAATTGATCCGGGGAATCAAAGATTTGCGGGATTGTTGATATGTTTTTCCTTTTAAACTCATGTCTTCCTCTTTTCAACAAGTAATCTGCAGCTGTTTTATCATGTTTTGGATTTATTGAAAAACTCAGATGACTTGGATCTCACAGATATTCAGCAAAGTACTAATGTTGTTCTTTATGGTTTATTGAGCAATATAATTCACTTTGCTTGCAATTTTTTTTTAAATATTTCAACAATGACTCTTAATTTCTAAGAATCGTTGTGTCTTTATTATAGGGACAGATGATAAGAGCTACAGGTCTATACTTACGTAGAACAGAGGAGATAATCATTTTATCTCGCTGATGAGAGCTTCAGGTCTATAATTACGTATAACAGAGAAGATCATCAGAATGTGCCGATGAGAGCTCCAGGTCTATACTTACGTATAACAGAGGAGATCATCACTCCAGGTCAATGTTCACACATAGCAGAGGAGATAAGCATGAGATATGTCACCCATTTGATTTTAATATTTTTACAACCAGCAAAGATTTGAAACTCTCAACCCCTTTTAGAAAAGGCCTTGTATCTTTGTGCAGGTTGAAATATCATAAGGATAATCCTTGTCGTCGAGTTCATTGACTTATAATTAAGCTACACGATCCCTGTTTATTTCGATATCTGACTGAGCCTACCAGCATATTCCAAACAAAGCAGTTAATTCTTCATCAAACTTCTTTAGCATGAAGTTCCTGAAAAGACAAAAAAAAATTAAACTTAGACAAATAAGAATAGATCTTTATTTTCCCCCAAAATTTCTTTTTAACTGTCATGAGACAAGAAAAAGAAATTTCCCCTCTTTTTTTTAAGTATTAAAAAAAGTTGAAACAAACAGAATAAAGATGTGAAGACATATGGGACTCAGAAGTTTATCAATAAAAGTATAAACAAAAAGAGTTATTTACAGAATTATGCACATTAAGATAAGAAAGTGGTTTCAAAAAGATATTAAACCCAACATGGAGATCAATTCATAAAAACACCGTTTATCAAAAGTTTTTGTGAAAAGATCCGCTCGTTGATTTTTTGTGTCAATCGGAATAATATCTATAAAACCCTTTTCCTGAGCATCCCGGATGGCATGAATTCTCATTTCAATATGCTTGGAGCGAGTATGATGAATTGGGTTTTTGGCAATCCCAATAGCAGCTTCATTATCATAGAAAAGTGTTGTATGAAGAAAATTTATCTCGTAATCCATCATTTGATGTTGTATCCACAGCACTTGGCAAAAGCAACTGGAGGCAGCAACATATTCAGCTTCTCCTGTAGATAGAGATACTGTAGTTTGCTTCTTACTCTGCCATGAAAAGAGACAATCTCCTAGATATTGACATCCACCGGTGAAAGATTTCCGATTGACTCTGCAACCATCATGATCACTGTCAGAATATGCATGTAAGTCAAAGTTACCTCCTTTTGGGTACCAAAGACCCAACGAGAGGAACCCTTTAAATAACGAAAAATTCTTTTAACAGCTTTTTCATGGGATTCTTTTGGGTTGGCCTGAAAACGAGCACAATAGCACACAGCGAATGTAATATCAGGACGTCTGGCTGTAAGATACATGAGGGATCCGATCATAGAACGATAGCGATGAGCATCTACGGATTTCCCATTATCATCTGGAGTTAAGCACGTCTGAGCAGTGAATGGAGTAAGTTCTGAAGAATAATCATCCATGTTGAACTTTTTGAGAATCTCCAGAACGTACTTTTCCTGATGAATCAAAATACCAGACTGCTTTTGTTCAACTTGTAATCCCAAGAAAAAGCATAACTCCCCCATAATGCTCATTTCAAAATGATCCTTCATGACCTCTTCAAATTCTCTACATAGTTTCTCATTTGTTGACCCGAAAATAATGTCATCAATGTACACTTGAACAAACAACATTTCACCATCAACTTCTTTCTTGAACAGAGTCATATCTATCAAACCACGAGAGAAACCTTTACTCAGCAGATACTGAGTCAGAGTTTCATACCAGATCCAAGGGGCTTGATGTAGTCCATATAAGGATTTGTCAAGTTTATACACTTTGTCTTGAAAATCTGGATCCTCGAAACCTGGAGGTTGACAAACATAAATCTCCTCATCAATATTCCCACATAGAAATGCGCATTTCACGTCCATCTAAAAGACTTTAATGATTTTGTGAGCTGCATGAGCAAGAAAGATTCGGATGGCTTCAATTCGAGCAACTGGAGCAAACACTTCAGTATAGTCAATTCCTTCCTCCTGAGCAAATCCTTGAACAGCCAACCTGGATTTGTTATGAATTATTACTCCCCAATCATCTGGTTTGTTCCGGAATACCCATTTAGTACCAATAGGAAACTTGTTTGGAGGAAGATCAACTAATTACCAAACTTTTAATTTCCTGAACTGCTGAAGCTCCATTTGCATAGATTCAACCCAACTTGGGTCTTGAAGTGCTGCTGAGACATTTTTGGGAACTGTTTGAGATAAAAAAAACAAGCATAAAGGCATTCATTTATCAATCCAGATTGACTCCGTGTCCTCACTCCATCAGTAATAGAACCAATGATGTAATCGTGTGGCTGGTCTTTTAAGGTTTTAAAATTAGTGTTAAGGGTTATTGGATTTGTTGAAGATGAGGAGGTGGTTTGTGATGGTTGTGAAGGCAGTGATGAGGAAGTGGGTGGTTGGTTTGGAGAAGATGATTGTGGTGGAGGTGTAGGTGGTACATTAAATGGAGGTTGAGGGTGATGGTCAATTGGTGGTTGTGGATGGGGTGCAGGTGGTTGTGGTACAGGTGGAAGAGGTTCAGTTGAAATTATGATTTCTACATTGGTTTGAGGAACCACATCATCATCAAAAACTAGAAGAATGAAAGAGTTGAAGACTGTATTTGAGTCATAGAACCATGCAGGATCAGATCCCATGTTAGGAGAATTTGAGTCTTGCCAATCAACATAAAATGATTCCCTCACAATACGCGTTCTTTTGTTGTACACCCGATATGCTTTTTGAGAGGAGGAATAGCCAACAAAAAAACATTCATCAGAAACTGCATCGAACTTTGACTTCTGAGCTTGAGTGTTTAGCAAGGTACATGAGCAACCAAATGGACGAAAGAAGTTAATCAAGGGTTTTCGTTTATGTAGAAGCTCATAGGGAGTTTTCATTTTGTCTTTCACAATAAGGACCCTGTTAAGTACATAAGAAGCACAGTTGACTGCTTCAGCCCAGAGAATTATTTGAAGTTTTGACTCAATCAGCATAGTTCTAGCTGCTTCGATAAGCGTCCTATTCTTTCGCTCAGCAACACCGTTTTGCTGAGGTGTCCTAGCAGCACTGAATTGTCTGAGAATCCCCTTGCTTGCACAGAACGAGTCAAAGATATGATTTCTGAATTCAGTACCGTTATCGCTTCGGATGGCTATAACGTTCCTCTTGTTGACAGTCTCAATTGAAAGGATCAGCTTTTGTAGCTCTTTGGTAGTATCTCCCTTGCTTGCTAGAAATCTCACTCTATTTGATGCCCACCTGAGTGACGTGCTATGCTGTTAGAAAAAGAGATTAAGGCGGGAATGAATGATAATTTTAAAGCCTTTGGATATATGAAGACTGAAAGGAGGAGATCAAAGATTGACTTGGATTGGGCTACCGGAAAAGGAAAGATTGTGCTGAAGTTGAAGCCAGCCAAAACTGTTAACAGAGTGAGTGTCACACCCCAACCTTAACGCCAACCTTAACGGCGGAAACGTCGAGATGTGAGGGTTAAGATTGTTCACAGCCACATAACACTACCATAAATTATAAATATAATTATTCATAAGTTGAAATAAACATTACAACCAAATGTCTTAACGAAATAAAGTAAACAAAGTTCAACTTCCAAGTTTCAAGATATTTTATTTATTTTTCCTAAGTCCAAATCCTAAGTGTAAGCATGCTTCAAAAGATAATCATCAACCTTGTGCATTTCCTGAAACATGTTAAAAATAAAGGTCAACTTTGAAAGTTGGTGAGTTTCCATGGGTTAAGCATACATATATATATAAAAGTTTACAAGTAGCAATTCATGTCAATGTTTACAAGTAAAGCAAGTTTATAGTAAACATATAGCTACAATCAAACCTTGACCAAGAATATCATTTACAAGTTATAACGTTTAGCTAAGTGTACTTGGTTCCCATGATGAACAAGCATACGTCATCAGGAGCCGGCAATAACCTCAGCTTTAGCACCAAATAGGCTTGTCAGGCCCATAGATCTATGATGTCGCCAGGCTAGCAATAGTTAATGATTGTCAACATATAATGTCCATCATATAAGACTCACAATAATACAAATAACCATGACAAAAAGAAAGATGAATTGCATGTGCATTTGCAAGTACCAAGATGTTTACAAGTGCAAGTTTATAAAGATAACATGTTTCACCCCAAAAGATGTGAAATAAAGTAAAAGAGGGGCATGAAAACTCACATAATATAAGTTGGTGTTAGAGGTAATATCAAGTAAACGGTGCTCCAACGATTTTTTTTACAAGATACCCAAACGTATATATTCCAAGATTAAGTTTAAAGATAAGTTTAACGATTCATATGTGAACTAGGGTTTCAAGTGGAGTTTGGGGCTTTTGACAAATAAATAAATTTAACAAATGATACCGCTTATATTTTGGATTCAATGAAAAAGAAATAAATATACTATTTAAGTATTTTAATTTAAAGAAATAAATGTAAATCATTTATAATAATTAGTAAAGTTTAAATATAAAGTTTAAATAAACTTTTATAATTATTTAAAATAATCAGGATTTAAACGATAATTTAAGGGTAACGTTTGGACCAATAATAATTTATTAATTTAAACTATCATTTTAAATCCATTTTTTAAGAACTAACTAAAAATAATTTTTGTTATATTGTTTTATTAAAAGAATATTAAAGTATTTAAATTAAAAAATTGACAGAAAATAATTTGGTGTCTTTAAAAAATAATTAAAGTTGACAAAAATAATTTTTATAATTATTAAGATTTTTCTGTAATTAAATTTGTTAAGAAAAAGCCTTTAAAAAAAATGTGTGGGTGCCCGGGTTCGAACCTGGGAACTCAAGGATAGAAGAGTGATGTGTTACCATTAGGCTGGGGCGCCTATGCCTGTTAGGAAATGGGTTTTAATTCTTAAAAACACAAATACAAAGAAACCTCCAAACCATATGAACCCTAGAACGATTTGAACCAAATTGAAGATCCGTTACTGTTAACGCTAATGATCATGGGGCTTTTGTTCCCCATATAAAATCGAGTATGTAGGAGGGTTAAATTACCCGGTTGAAGTCGAATTGATGATAAGGCAGAAGAAGAACAGGCCGCGACCGAAGCTATAATCAATCTATGTGCAAATGATGATGATAACCAAATTCATTGCACAGAGAGCTTCTACTTGTCCCAATGAACGAAAGCCCCCTATCAATTTCAACTAAGATCGCTCGAAGGTCGATGAACACCACGGATGCAGACGCGATGAAGAGTGTGACTTGTTTGGGATGTTTGAGTGTGTTTCAGATGAAATTATGTTTGATAGTAGTTTAGGATTGATTAAACGATCGATTACGTTACATTTAATTTGATTATTATTGAGTTTTAATGATCAAACGGTTCTATGATTAAAGGCTACGGTTAATCGGTGATTCGAGTTCGTAACCGTCGTTTTAATTCAATTAAAGTTCATCTCAAAGTTCGAAACATCTTCACGAAGCGGTTGGAAACGATTGGGGTCGGAATTTGAAGGAGATTAGTGGGTTTCGAAGCCGCCGGAGGGTGACCGGAGAGTGGCCGCCGGAAATACGGGGGTCAAGGGGTGGTTATAAGTAATTTGCACATTGGTCCCTGTAGTTTTTATGTTACTATTTTATGTAAGAACTTTATATTTAAAGTTTCTAAATTGACAATAATGCCCCCTGAACTTAATTAAACTTTAAGTTTTTAACATTATTCTAACTTATTAATTATTTAACTTTTACAAATTATTATTTCTATTATTATTATTATTTTTATTTTATTTTGACTATTATTATTATTATGTTTATTATAGTAAAAACAAATTATTAACTCTTAAATTAATGAATTAATGCTCAATAAAAGAAATATTCATAAACAACCCATATAGTTTCTTAAATGACATAAATGGTCCTTACAAGAACATAACAGGGTTAACTATTAATTAACGAAAACACGAAAGGTTACAGTCTCCCCAACTTTTAAAAATTTCGTCCCGAAATTAAGAATGAACTAAACGAACAAATACGGGTATTTCTTCTTCATATGCTCCTCACGCTCCCAAGTAAACTCAGGTCCACGCTTATTCTCCCAACGAACCTTGACGATTGGGGTGGTAGTGGTCCTAGTCTCCTTCATGATACGATCCATGACTTCAACGGGTTTCTCAATAAAATGTAATGACTCGTCGATCTGGATGTCATCTAATGGGACATGCAGACTTTCGGCAGCCAAACATTTTCTCAAATTTGAGACATGGAAAACAGGATGAACCCCGCTAAGATCGGAAGATAGTTCCAGTTTATAAGCCACTTTCCCAATCCTTTTCAGGATCTTGAAAGGTCCTACAAATCGTGGAGCTAATTTACCCTTCTTCCCAAAGCGAACGACTCCCTTCCATGGTGAGACTTTAAGAAGAACCATATCCCGAACTTGGAATTCCAACGGCTTGCATCGTTTATCGGCATAACTCTTTTGTCTACTTCTAGCCACTTCAAGGTTCTTGCGAATCATGGAGACTTTATCGGTCGTTTCTTGTATGAGCTCAGGACCAGTGATGAAATTTTCACCAATGTCAGTCCAGCAGATCGGGGAACGACATTTACGACCATAAAGCGCTTCTAAAGGTGCCATGTTGATACTCGAGTGGTAACTATTATTATACGAAAATTCCGCGAGAGGTAAATGCGTATCCCAGTCACCACCAAAGTCAAGGACACAAAGACGTAGCAAATCCTCTAGGGTTTGAATGGTTCGCTCAGTTTGACTATCCGTTTGAGGATGGTAAGCAGTGCTTAAATCCAGTTGAGTACCCATGAGTTCATGCATAGACGACCAAAAGTGCGAAGTGAAACGAGCGTCTCGGTAGGATATTATATGCAAAGGTACGCCATCACGACTCACAATCTCATCAATGTATATACGAGCTAACCTTGATGTTTTGTAAGTGTCACGTATGGGTATGAAATGTGCCGACTTGGTCAATCGGTCAACGATCACCCATATGCTATCATGACCACGAGAAGTGCGAGGTAGTTTGGTTATGAAGTCCATAGATATGTGTTCCCATTTCCACATAGGAATCTCGGATTGTTCAAGGAGTCCACTAGGACGTTGATGTTTAGCTTTAACCTTCGTACACATAAGACACTTAGCTACGTAAGTTGCTATGTCTTTCTTCATTCCAGGCCACCAGTATTGACCACATAGATCCATATACATCTTATCGGAACCAGGATGAATTGAGTAATGAGTTTGATGAGCTTCATTCATGATAAAGGTACGAAGATTATCACGGTTTGGAACCCAAATTCGATTCAAGAAATACATCAACCCATTGGGTTTCGTTTCCAGTTGAGCTCGAAGATTGTACTCCAATTCCTCTCCTATTTTTCCTTCTTCTTGAACCGCTTGTTGAGCCTCCATGATACAAGTCTCGATGTCATTCTCAATCCTCAAATTTTGCAGCAGCACCATAGTCTCGTTAACATCCAGACGAATCTCAGTATCAAATTCTCCCAAGGTATCAAACCATTATCGTCAATCGTGAATTTCTTGAAACGAGATCATCTTGTTATGAATCTTATGACTTAGTACATCGGCTATGACATTTGCCTTTCCAGGGTGGTAACGAATGTCACAGTCATAATCACTAATCAACTCGACCCAACGACATTATCTCATATTGAGATCCTTTTGATTGAAAACGTATTGTAGGCTTTTGTGATTGGTGTAGACTATACATTGCATGCCATAAAGGTAATGTCTCCAAATCTTTAGGGCAAAAATCACAGCACCAAGTTCAAGATCATGTGTCGTGTAATTCACCTCATGGACCTTCAATTGCCTCGATGCGTATGCTATGACCTTTCCTCGTTGCATGAGAACACAACCACGGCCTTGTTTAGATGCATCACAATACACGGTGAAATCATCGTTTCCATCGGGAAGGGTCAAGATAGGAGCATTACACAACTTGTGCTTTGATGCTTCAAAGGCTTCCTCTTGTTCAGACCCCCACTCAAATGGTTTATTCTTTTGAGTCAAGGAAGTAAGTGGCTTCGCGATTCTAGAGAAGTTGGCAATGAAACGTCGATAATAGCCAGCAAGACCAAGGAGAGAACGAACTTCGGTTGGAGTTGTAGGAACACACCAATTTTTCACAGCTTCCACCTTAGCAGGGTCAACGTGAATTCCTTGGCTATTCACCACGTGTCCTAGAAATTGGACCTTCTCAAGCCAAAATTCGCACTTTGAGAACTTTGCGTACAGTTGTTCTTTCTTCAATAGCTCAAGAACTTGTCGTAAGTGAAGTTTCGTGATCGGTTTTGGACTTGGAATAGATAAGTATGTCGTCAATAAAGACAATCACAAACTTGTCTAGATACGGCTTGCATACTCAATTCATGAGATCCATAAAGACAGCAGGAGCATTTGTTAAACCAAAGGGCATAACCATGAACTCATAGTGTCCATATCGAGGACGGAACGCAGTTTTTGGGATATCATCATCATAAACTCGTATGTGGTGATAGCCAGAACGTAAGTCAATCTTTGAGAAAATAGCAGCTCCTTGAAGTTGGTCAGAAAGATCATCGATGCGAGGAAGAGGGTAGCGGTTCTTGATGGTAAGTTTGTTAAGCTCATGATAATTGATGCACATACGAAACGATCCATCTTTCTTCTTTACGAACAGAAAAGGTGCGCCCCAAGGCGATGCGCTAGGACGGATAAAGCCCTTGTCGGACAGTTCTTGAAGTTGACTAGCTAGCTCTTGCATTTCCGACGGTGCAAGTCGATAAGACTTAGCCACGGGGTTCGCTCTCGGAATCAAATCAATCTTAAACTCGACTTCTCGCACGGGAGGTAAACCACTAAGGTCATCGGGAAACACTTAAGGAAAGTCTCGTACAATCGGAACATCCTTAAGGTCTTTCCCTTTGACTTTCGTGTTGACCACGTAGGCCAAGAAATCCATGTAATTCTTGTTTAGGCATTTTCGAGCTTGAGTACACGACATGAGTTTGAGTCCTTTGGATGATTTTTCACCAAATACTTTCAATGTATCCCCCAAAGGCAAAGGAATTCGAATGCACTTCTCGAAACAAATAATTTCAGCATGATGTTTGGCTAACCAGTCCATGCCAATGATAACATCAAAGCTTCCAAGTTTCATAGGAATAAGGTCGATAAAGAAATCATGCTCGTTTAGGCTCAAAATGCAATCACGAATAACGACATCAACGGTGATGGGTTCTCCATCGGCGACTTTGACAGTAAGAGGTGTTTCTAATTTCGTATGTGGCTTAGCAAGTATAGGCTCAAATTATAACGAGATAAAACTCTTATAGGCTCCAGAGTCAAACAGAACGTAGGCATATGAATTATTAATAAGAAACATACCTGTTTAGTTTTAAAGACGTTTAACGATACAGGTAAAGCAACAAAAGAACTTAGATCATAAAGTTGGGGTTGGATTTGACATACCGTTCACCACATCGTTGTTTGCTTGTGCTTGGTTTGCATTGATGTTGAAGGCACGTCCTCGGGCTTGTGGTACATTACCCGCAAGACGAGGGCATTATGGGCGAAAATGACCAGGTTCCCCATAATTGTGGCAAGCACAATTAGCAACCAACGCGGCATTGTTTGGTGCATGGTGACAAGTAGCCACCAAGTGTCCATACTTACCGCACAGTGTATAGATGTGGCACGGGGTATTACCCGCATGATGATACCTATAGACATTGCACAAAGGTAGAGGACCAGCATAGGCCCTAGCAGCAGGTGCTTGTGCAATAGGAGCGGGTTGCCTTTGTGGTACTTTAGGTGTAGCCACAGCAAAGTTTCGGGTCAGTGCGAACTTGCACTTCTTGTTATTGTAGGATGGTTCATTCTTACTATCCTTGGTTGCTTAAGGAAATTTCCTTTCAGTTTTTTTAGCACCTTTGACACACAAGGTGCCCGCTCGAATATGGTTTTCAGTAAGTTGAGCGGTGATGGTAATGGCATCTTCCAAATTTGTAGGTCTACTTCCCACCACGGCATCTTGGATTTGAGGTGGCATCCCCTTGATAAACTTCTCAATCTTTCTAGGAATAGTGTCAACCATGTGAGGCAACAGGATGCTCAACTCGTGATGCCTAGTTGAATAGGCCAAATGATCTCCACCATCTTGCTTGAGATTCCAAAACTCCTCCTCCAACTTTTGCAGCTCACTTCTCGGCCAGAACTTTTGGATGGAAATATTCTTGAATTCATCCCAAGTTAGTGTCAACACAACATCAGCACCACGGTTTCTCTTCTCACTATTCCACCACATAAGTACCCTTTGTTGAAACATACTCGTGGCATAACGGACTTTGAGCACCTCGGGACACTCACAGTTAATGAAGGTGTTTTCCATGCTTTCGAACCACTCGAGAAGTCCAGTGGCTCCTTCCTTTCCACTAAAGCTAGTGGGTTTGCAGAAGTTAAAGTGCTTGAACGTGCAGGTTTGGTTGTTTCGCCCTTGGTTCGCACTATTCTCTCCTTGCCCATTACCATTGTTGTTGTTACTAGAGTTGGTCATCAAGGTGCTATTCAGTTCCGCAACCATGGTCGGAATGACAGCAGCCATTTGACGGGCAATCATGGCGGCTAATTTGCGGTCGGAGCTACCACGCTTTCCATGATGACGAGACATGCAGGATACAAAGTAAGTTAGTCACAGAAATTTGGTGGTAGAAGATAATAAATCAAACAAAGATTATTCAAGACTTGTAAAACACACATGGAATGATTCCATTTGGTAACTCATTACCATTTGGAAACGTTGACACGTCAAGGTGAGTTAACTCCAATTTCCTTAGAAACTTGTGTATATTGACCGTAGTTTATCACTCATCCCAGAAATCCCCAGGTAAGCATAACTAGTCCCACGGGATTTATGCGAAATGCTTACCTTAGCCCGAAGGCTTTTTGCCAGGAAATCCAGAATACAGGTGTTTATGTATCACATAATATTTTTTAGGTTCATGGAATTAAAACCTTGATGAGATTTTCATAGATTAGACATAAAGTCTAAAGATTTGAACCTTTCGATATAAAGCGTACTTTCCCACGTGTCGTCGAGAATAAGTTTAAGAGATTTCATCGTCGAGAGAATAAAGGATTAAGAATAAGTTTTAGGGGAGACAAGGCAACCAAGTTTCTCAATTACAAGGCAATCCTAACTAAAGGCATCAAGTTGCACATTAAGAGGCCTTCCTAAATAGGTAGCATCATGTAGCATGCAACAATATATATTTACAAGATCATAAATATTTTTCTTATGAGGTTCATGCATCAACTATAGTCTAGGTCACCATTTCTAATAACCTAAATCCCTATAGTTATGGGCTCTGATACCAATCTGTCACACCCCAACCTTAACGGCGGAAACGTCGAGATATGAGATTTAACATTGTTCACAGCCACATAACACTACCATAAATTGTAAATATAATTATTCATAAGTTGAAATAAACATTACAACCAAATGTCTCAACGAAATAAAGTAAACAAAGTTCAACTTCCAAGTTTCAAGATATTTTATTTATTTTTCCTTGGTCCAAATCCTAAGTGTAAGCATGCTTCAAAAGATAATCATCAAACTTGTGCATTTCCTAAAATATGTTAAAAATAAAGGTCAACTTTGAAAGACGGTGAGTTTCTATGGGTTAAGCATACATATATATATATATAAAAGTTTACAAGTAGCAATTCATGTCAATGGTTACAAGTAAAGCAAGTTTATAGTAAACATATAGCTACAATCAAACCTTGACCAAGAATATCATTTACAAGTTATAACGATTAGCTAAGTGTACTTGGTTCCCATGATGAACAAGCATACATCATCAGGAGTTGGCAATAACCTCAGCTTTAGCACCAAATAGGCTTGTCAGGCCCATAGATCTATGATGTCGCCAGGCTAGCAATAGTTAATGATTGTCAACATATAATGTCCATCATATAAGACTCACAATATTACAAATAACCATGACAAAAAGTAAAGATGAATTACATGTGCATTTGCAAGTACCAAGATGTTTACAAGTGCAAGTTTATAAAGTTAACATGTTTCACCCCAAAAGGTGTGAAATAAAGTAAAAGAGGGGCATGAAAACTCAGATGATATAAGTTGGTGTTAAAGGTAATATCAAGTAAACGGTGCTCCAACGATTTTTTTTTACAAGATACCTAAACGTATATATTCCAAGATTAAGTTTAAAAATAAGTTTAACGATTCATATGTGAACTAGGGTTTCAAGTGGAGTTTAGGGCTTTTGACAAATAAATAAATTTAACAAAGGGTACCGCTTATATTTTGGATTTAATGAAAAAGAAATAAATATACTATTTAAGTATTTTAATATAAAAAAATAAATGTAAATCTTTATAATAATTAGTAAAGTTTAAATAAACTTTTATAATTATTTAAAATAATCATGATTTAAACAATAATTTAAGGGTAACGTTTGAAGCAATAATAATTTATTAATTTAAACTATCATTTTAAATCCATTTTTTAAGAACTAACTAAAAATATTTTTTGTTATATTATTTTATTAAAAGAATATTAAAGTATTTAAATTAAAAAATTTACAGAAAACAATTTGGTGTCTTTAAAAAATAATTAAAATTTACAAAAATAATTTTATAATTATTAAGATTTTTATGTAATTAAATTTGTTAAGAAAAAACCTTTAAAAAAATGTGTGAGTGCCCGAGTTCGAACCCGGGACCTCAAGGACAAAAGAGTGATGTGTTACCATTAGGCTAGGGTGCCTATGCCTGTTAGGAAATAGGTTTTAATTCTTAAAAACACAAATACAAAGAAACCCCCAAACTATATGAACCCTAGAACGATTTGAACCAAATTGAAGATCAATTCGTTACTGTTAACGCTAATGATCATGGGGCTTTTGTTCCCCATGTAAATTGAGTATGTAGGTGGGTTAAATTACCCTGTTGAAGTTGAATTGATGATAAGGCAGACGAAGAATAGGCCGCGACCGAAGCTATAATCAATCGATGTGCAAATGATGATGATAACCAAATTCGTTGCGCAGAGAGCTTTTACTGGTCCCAATGAACGAAAGCCCCCTATCAATATCAACTAAGATTGCTCGAAGGTCGATGAGCACCACAGATGTAGACGCGATGAAGAGTGTGACTTGTTTGGGATTTTTGAGTGTGTTTCAGATGAAATTATGTTTGATAGTAGTTTAGGATTGATTAAACGATCGATTATGTTCCATTTAATTTGATTTTTATTGAGTTTTAATGATCAAACGGTTCTATGATTAAAGGCTACGGTTAATCGGTGATTCGAGTTCGTAACCGTTGTTTTAATTCAATTAAAGTTCATCTCGGGGTTCGAAACATCTTCACGAAGCGGTTGGAAACGATTGGGGTCGGAATTTGAAGGAGATTAGTGGGTTTCGAACCCGGTGGAGGGTGGCCGGAGAGTGGCCGCCGGAAATACGGGGGTCAAGGGGTGGTTATCAGAAATTTGCACATTGGTCCCTGTATTTTTTAAATGTTACTATTTTATGTAAGAACTTTATATTTAAAGTTTCTAAATTGACAATAATGCCCCCTGAACTTAATTAAACTTTAAATTTTTAACATTATTCTAACTTATTAATTATTTAACTTTTACAAATTATTTTTTCTATTATTATTATTATTTTTATTTTATTTTGACTATTATTATTATTATGTTTATTATAGTAAAAACAAATTATTAACTCTTAAATTAATGAATTAATGCCCAATAAAAGAAACATTCATAAACAACAAATATAGTTTCTTAAATGACATAAATGGTCCTTACAAAAAAAATAACAGTGTTAACTATTAACTAACGAAAACACGAAAGGTTACAGTGAGAGTGCCCAATCTAGTTCCCTCTAGACTGCAAAAGTTCGAAAATGGTTTTATGACAACAATACTGGGGAAGCTGTCATTAGGTTGAAAGGTGGTGGTGAGATAAAATTGTTTGATCCAATGGAAGTATTTTCTTTTTGTGACGAAGACCTTGTAACTCTTTGTGAAAATCATATCAAGGCAAGAGCTGGAGATGAAACAAGAAGATAAGCCAGTCTGTTTATGAACGTGGCAAACAAAGTTCGAGGTGTAAGGGCAGAGGTCAGGGAGCTAGCAGAGAAAGCATCCAAGGCTGACGAGTTGAGGATGGATATGCAAGATCTTACCAAACAATTTGCTAGAGCTAGTGCAAGAGCTGAAGAGGAAAGTGCAGCAGGAGCAGAACCAGAAGCATGAGATAAAGCTGAAGAAGGTGCAAGAGGAGAGCAAGAAGATTGAGAGTGAGGTCCAACCAAGGGGGAGAATTGATGATCTACATAGGTTGGACTCACTATAGTTGATAGGTTTATTTTGCTTTGTAATAGGTTAATTGTTAGTTTCTTATTTTTAATTTGTCTTTCTATGTAATTTTGTATTACAGCGAAACTACGGGCGAAACTGTAGTTTCGCCCGGAGTCAGCTGATCTAGTTCACCCGGCGGATCTATAGTTCGCTGCCGGGTGAAACTGTAGCGAAACTAGGTCTGTTATATATATATATTGTAATCTTTCTATCTTGGGGGGACTTTTTGGCAAAAACCCTAATCGAAAATATTTGTGTTGCTATTGTGTGTTTGGCTGGAAGTTTATCATCTATATCTTTGAGCCTTTGTTATTACATTTATGGTTTATATTCATTGATTTTCTTTATGCTATTGTGTTTATAAGTGTTGATTCAATAGAAAATTCATTGGGAAGAATCAAGTGCACTGTTGAATCGATCATTTGGACCAACAAGCTCTGATCTTCTATCTTTCCTAGGTCTCTTAAATTCTCTTTCAGACCCAGCCTCAGAGATAACTGGTTGATTACTTTTCCTCCTCTTATCTCGAGTAGGAGAGTCAGCACTACCATGAAATAACCGTTTCTATACTCCTTCGTTTTCTTCCTTCTCAGCTCCTCTTCTATCTCATCCAATTGCTCTTCAAAAGTCAAATCTGTCTCTTTCGTGTACTTCTTTCTTTTCTTGATCTCCTCTACATTTCTTGCAGTTGCTGCTGCTCTTTGTTCCTCCAGAGGGATTAGAGTCTTAATGTAGTTCCATCTCTCCTCAGTATACATGCACTCCAGCAGATATGTGATCTTTCCCTGAAAAATCATGCCTGGAGGCAGCACAGTCAGCAAAAATCCTTAGATTCATTGGAGTCAGTTTCAGTTCATCTTCAAGCTTTGTTTGGCTTTAGGTGGTCTAGGATAATCTGAATGAATCTTTGATAAAGCAGCCATTTATCTTTCTTCAATGCCATGATGTTCTCCAATAAGTAGTCATGAATAATCGGAGCTATGTTTGCCTTCTCACCTCTACAAAACATAATCATAGCGGTTGACCACCTCAGATACAGTCCATTTGATCCTCCCTTCCTGTGATCTAAACAGCTAATGAAGACATGAGCAATAAACCTCCACTCCTTTGAAAGAAATGCCTTCTTGATCTCCTTTCATTTTTTGAAGTCGGTTCCCTCATATCTAATATCCTGCTCTAATAACTTCTGAGTCAGCCATCTCTACACTCTCCCTCATATCATCCTCCTGTCTCAATGCCTTATCCTTCTTTAATGATTCTTTCCTTTGCGTCATATTCAGCAGTTCTCCAGAACTCCCTGATTAGCTGCTCGCCTATAGTAGGAGAGTGTGAGATAGCATAATGGATGGGAGATCTCTTCAGCCAACCTATGGCATCTCGATAACCGACAGACTTCGAATCTCTGTCATTCAGATACGCCACCACGTTTGATCTGGGATCAAACTTCAAATTTCCCATATTCACTGCAGGTGAAAACGAGAGTTTGTTAGATCATAAGAAATTTAGCAAGCATTTAAATTTATAATTATAATTATTTTATTGATTTATTATTATTAAATATGTATATATATATATATATATATATATATTTAAATAGTTTCGCAAATAATTTCGCACAGAGAAACTATAGTTTCGCAAAAAGTACGAAACTATAGTTTCACACAGTTTAAGAGAAACTGTCTTTCGAAACTACAATTTAGAAACAATAGTTTCGCATAGGAAAACCTATAGTTTCTCATTGACTACGAAACTATAGAGTCACAAGATCCGGTCGAAATTGTTCAGTGCACACCGGCAGCATGACTAGATAGTTTCGCACGGATCACTGAACTCTCGTTCAATTTCGCACTATCACACCATAGTTTTGCACAAAGATTGTGCGAAACCCAAAAGTCACATATACGATTTTTCAACCAAAAACATGATTAAATGCCATACGAAGGTTCGAAACCAATTAAAAGTCAAGGATTACCGGTTAGAGTCATAAAAATACACGGCAATAATCGATTCAGAGTTAAATGGCAGAAAGTCGTTCGTATTCAAAGTTATTATTATTTTTTTTTTTGAATTTTTGCAAATGACGAAACAAAGGACGAAACTGATATTTATACAACTTAGTTTCGCAAAGGAAGAAACTATAGTTTCGCATGGATCAAGGTAATCTTACGATATGCGACACTACAAGTGAATCTATAGTTTCGCATGCTCAGCCAGCTAGCGAAAGAGTAGTTTCGCATGGCCAAACAATAGTTTCGCAGGAGACATTAATTTTATAAGCAAACAGAAGACTTCTTTACCCACATGATAGACCTTAAGATAGTAAAAAGAAATAAAAGAGAAAAGACAAAGACAGATATAAGGATATCAGACACGCTTTTGCAAGAGATCGTCTAGAGAATCAAGGATTGGCGAGATTGTCAATATGTTTGTCCATTTAAACCCTTGCCTTATTCTTTTCAACACTTAATCTGTAGCTGTCTTTAACATGTTTTTGGTTTGATTAAAGAAGCTCTAGTAACATGGTCCCCACAGACATTTGTCAAAGAACTCATCCTGTTCTCTTGGTTTATTAAGCAATATGATTAACTCTGTTTGATTTTCTTTTGAGGTTTTGACAATGATCTTGATTTTAGAAGCATTGTGACTTTATTTTGGTGAACAGATGATGAGAGCTATAGGTCCATACTCACGTATAATAGAGGAGATGATCATCTGAGCATGCTGATGAGAGCCTCATGTCTATACTCACGTATAACAGAGAAGATCATCACTCCAGGTCAATGTTCACACATAGCAGAGGAGATAAGCATGAGATAAAGTTCTGAAGAGCTAACGAGAAGCTTCAATTCAGAGACAATTCTGATGAGCTAGACTAGAAGCATTTATCGTGCTGACTAGAAGCATCATTCAGAACTTAGGGATATGCAGATTTGGGAATTTTTGGTGAAATCAGCACAAAGATTTGAAGCTCTCAACCTGTTTTTGACAAGGACTTGTAACTTTGTGTAGGCCAAGATGTCAAAGGGATAATCCTTATCGCCAAGTTCTTTGAACTTTAGTTTAGCCACATTATCACTGTTTACTTCGTTTTTGGCCACAAGGCCTACCGACATCTCCCAACACCATGCTTTTAACCTCCTTCAGATACTCTCAAATCTTCCTGAATCCTTCACCAGAGATAGAAAAAGTTTAGATACGCAAAAACTTTAAAAGAGCCAAAATAAACAAGATAAAGTCTATTCTCCCCCAAAATTTTTATAAAGTGTAACTAAAGAAATTTCCTTTTTCAAACCAGAATGAACTTTGGGGAAGAGTGGGTATCGAAGCTCCTAAGCACATAAGACATAAAAAATTATTTGAATTAAAATATTTTTTTATCTCAAAACACTAACAATATCAAATAGTTACAGATTGTCACCAAAATTTGCTCTTAGAAAGATGTTAGGCCCAACATGTTGATCAATTCATAAAACTGGGGTTTATCAAAAGTTTTTGTGAAAAGATCGTCCTTTTAACTTTTGGTTTCAATGGGAATAATATCTATAAACCCCTTTTCCTATGCATCGCGAATTGCATGAATTCTTGTTTCAATGTGCTTGGTGCGTGTATGATGAATTGGATTTTTGGCAATTCCAACAGCCGCTTCATTATCGCAGAAAAGTGGTGTGTGAAGAAAATTAATCCCGTAATCCATCATTTGATGTTGAATCCACCACACTTGACAGCAGCAACTTGAAGCAGCAATATACTCAGCCTCGCCAGTGAATAGAGAAACTGTTGTCTGCTTTTTGCTCTGTCATGAAACAAGACAATCCCTAAGATATTGACATCCACCGGTGACTGACTTTCTATCAAGCTTACAACCTCCATGATCGCTATTAGAATACGCATGAAGATCAAAATTTCCTCCCTTTGGGTAGCAAAGACCCAAACGAGGAGAACCCTTCAAGTAGCGGAATATACGTTTAACAGCTTTGTCATGAGATTCCTTTGGATTGGCTTGATATCGAGCGCAGTAACACACAGCAAATGTAATATTTGAACGACTCGCGGTGAGATACATTAGGGATCCGATAATTGAACGATAACGGTGAGCATTAACTGGCTTTCCATTGTCATCAGGGGTTAGGCAGCTTTGTACAGAAAATGGAGTGAGCTCGAAAGAAGCATCATTCATATTGTACTTCGATAGGATTTCTAGAATGTACTTCTCTTGATGAATGAGAATTCCATCTGGCTTTTGTTCGACCTGTAATCCTAAGAAGAAGGACATCTCCCCCATCATGCTCGTTTCAAAGCGCTCTCTCGTCACTTTTTCAAACTCTCGACACAGCATTTCATTTGTTGCTCCAAAGATGATGTCGTTGACATATACTCGGACAATGATTACATCTCCATTAACCTCCTTCTTGAACAAAGTCATGTCTATAGTTCCACGTGTTAAGCCTTTTTCGAGAAGATACTGTGTTAAGGTTTCGTACCAGATTCTAGGTGCTTGATGTAATCCATACAAGGATTTATCCAATTTGTACACTTTCTTAGGAAAGTCTGGATCTTCAAAACCCGATGGTTGACAAACATAGATCTCTTCATCAATTTCTCCATACTAGAATGCACACTTTACATCCATCTGAAAGACTTTGAAGTTTTTGTGAGCAGCATGAGCGAGAAAAATACGATGGCTTTAATGCGAGCCACGGGGCAAACACCTTTGTGTAGTCAATACCCTTCTCTTGAGCAAATCCTTAAACAACCAATCAAGAGTTTTTTTCTAACCACAACCCCACAATCATCTGGTTTATTCTTGAATACCCACTTTGTTCCAATCGGATACTTAGTTGAAGGAAGATCAACTTGTTGCCACACCTTTAATTTTCTGAACTATTGAAGCTCTAATTGCATTTACTCTACCCAGCTTTGGTCTTCAAGTTACATGGTCACATTTTTTGGAACAATTTGAGATAGAAAACAAGCAAAGAGACATTCATTGATAAGCCCAGATTGGCTTCGAGTCCTGACACCATCAGATATTGATCGAATGACATAATCATGTGGGTGGTCTTTTAAGATTTTGAAGTTAATGTTTAGGGTTGAGGAATTAGATGAAGTCTATTATGGTGATGATGGTTGTGAGGTAGGTGATGGTAAGGTGGATGGTTGATTAGAAAGAGGGTTTTGTGACAGTTGTGATGGTGTTGAAGGGATTTGATCAGGTTCAGGTGGGAGATCTAGTTGTGGTTCAGGTTGTGGTTGAGGTAGTAGTTCTGGTTGTGGTTGAGGTTGTGGTTGAGCGAAAACGAAGGGTTGACCACTTGATGAAGGAAAATCATCATCAGGAAAGAATGGTAGATTGAATGAATTGAAAACGATGTTTGAATCATAGAAACAATCCAGATCAGCACCAACGTTGGAAACATTGGACTCTTGCCAATCAACATAGAAATATTCTTGCACAACTCTTGTTTGTTTGTTGTATACTCTATAAGCCTTTTGAGATGAAGAATATCTGACAAAATAACATTCATCAAACATTGCTCCAAATTTTGATTTTTGAGCTTGAGTATTCAACAACGTGCATGAGCAGCCAAAAGGACGAAAGAAGTCAATCAATGGTTTTCGCTTGTGGAAGAGTTCATATGGAGTCTTCATCTTATCTTTCACAATCTGAACTCTTTTTATAACATACGAAGCATAGTTGACTGCTTCTGCCCAGAAAATGATAGGAAGTTTAGATTCAATGAGCATAGTCCGAGCAGGTTCAATGAGAGTACGATTCTTTCTTTTAGCAACATCGTTCTGCTGAATTGTCTAAGAATCCCTTTTCTTGCACATAATGAATCAAATATCTGATTTCTAAACTCCATTTCATTGTCACTTCTGATCGCCAAGACTTTCTTCTTGCTGATGGTCTTAATAGTCAGAATCAGCTTCTATAACACCTCTGCTGTCTCCCCTTTGTGTGACAGGAAACAACCCAAGAGTATCTAGAATAATCATCTGTTATAACAAGACAATAAGATTTTTTTAGCAATACTTTTCACACTTCTTGGACTAAACAAATCACAATATAACAACTCAAGAGGGTTAGAAATGGAATTTTCTTTTTTAAGCTTGTGCGATTTCTTGTGCTATTTACCTTTAGCACAAGACATGCATTTTTCAACTACCGAAAAATCCTTTTGAGCTGATCCTCTGACAAGATTTAACCAATTTATTAATATTTTTAAAGTTCACATGACTGAAACATTTATGCCAAAGAAAAGACTTAAAAGATAAAGCTTTTGACAAGAGACAAGTCATGGTGGAGGTAGATTCTTTGGAGTTCATATCAAGCAGATATGTGTCAATTTTTCCTTGGAGCTTGCATAATCACCAAATCATCTGGAATTGAAAATTCTGGCTTTAGAAACAAACATTCATTTGACTTAAAAAGCATAGGAATATTCTTATCACAAATTTATGATATGCTCAGAAGATTGAATGCTAATTCAGGCATGAAATTTACCTTTTCTAAGGTTAAAGAACCAATGGATACCTTACCTTAACCTATCATTTTACCTCCTTTCTTATCACCCGCAAAAGCAACATATCCTCTGCTTATTATCTGATAATTGGTAAGAAGGTCCTTTAATCTGGTCATGTGCCTAGAGCATCCACTATCAACGTGCCAAGTGCTATTGATAGTCCTTCTTGAATGTTCCTGGCAAATGAATTAGAGACAATCATTTAGACACAGGGACCCAAACCTTAACTGGCTCGGTTCTAGGTAGGAGGAATTTGTACAAAAGAAACTATCCACAAAATGTTTATCCTATTTCCTAAAGAACGGTTATCTATATTCCTATTTACAACTTCTGGGTAATGCTTAACAACATGATCATCTTCTCCACAGTTAAAACAACGAGATTTTAAACTTTTTCTTTTATCCTTTTGAATTTTAACATGATCTATGATAATCTCTTCCTCATACTCAGACATAAGAGAATCATAATATTTGTATGTGACGTGCACTTCCTGTGAATTGTTTTTAAAGTCAAATGATTTATCATGATTTGTGGATTCTCTTATTTCTGAAATTTTACGATCATATGAGGATGTTGCTTCACTTGGTGTAGAGATTCGAATAGGAGTGAAGGTGGGGATGGGAAGACAGATTAATTTTTCAAAACAGTTTCCTTTTGCAGAATTTTTATGGCCTTTATTGTGAACACCAACGTTTTCATTAACACTTGAAACATTAACTCCATTTAATTCAAACATTTTGAAATGAGAACAACTTGAATGTAAACTATTCAAACTACAATCTATGCTTCTAAAACTATTGTCTACAAGAGACTTTTTGAAATCTGAAGAACTCAAACTACAACTTCCAAGACCTCTACCTCCTCCATAATCATAATCTTCCTGGCCTCTTTATGATTCACCCCTTCTAAACCTGCAAACAAGCTAATAGTATCCTTTTCAATTAAATCATTTGTAGCGTAAGGTGTAGGCATTGGAGAATAGCAGAAGGTGCTAGAAGGTGGGTAAACATAAGTGGTTTCACCACAACCCAACCTTGTCTTAGTTTTGGCCCCCCTTTGTTTGCTATAGAGTTCTTCTTGCTTCATTCCAGAAATGATCCATTTATCAAGTTTTGTTTTAAGCTTTGTAGTCTCAAATTCAGCCAAGATTACCCTTTCAGTCAAAGTATTAATTTCTTCATTTCTCTCAAAAAGGGTTCTTTTTAAATGATCATTTTCTTTTAAAGCTTCATTTAATTTTACAAAAATTTTTGCTTCATTCTTTTTAAGTTCCTCGTTTATCCTCTTTAGTTCCCCTTCGTTTTCTTTTAATATATTGTTCACTTTCTAAATTCCAAACAAACGAATTTTGCAAGCAGATGAACACATATCTTGAATTACCTTATATGGAATCTCATCACCTTCTTCTCAGCAGCTAGAGCCTTTACACATTTGCAGACTCTTGATTCACTTTTCAACTCCTCCTCACTCACCGCATTTGCAGCTTCAAACTTTTGCTCCCTTTCACTATCATCCAAATTTCTGTAGTTTCACAAAATAGTTTCGTACAAAGAACTACAATTTCGCACAATGAATATGAAAACCCTCTTTTTGCGAAAAGTGACTCAAAAATCACCAAAACTCACTCAAATCATAACAGTTTGGAAACTGTTGATTCCACACGTTTCCCAAGTTCACACCACACCTTCTTCAATCGATTTCCATGGATAAGAAATGTAAAACAGCTCCAAAATGATTAGGAAGATGAATATTTCAAAACTAATCCAATAACACAAACAATCAAGAGCACAAAGGCTTTGATACCATATCATTGGTCCAGATGATCATTTAAACGTGCTTTTGATGAAGATTTAACACAAGAATCCACAAGATATCACTATATCTAATAGCTTGTGGACCAAGTAAAGATACAAAATGAACACAAATAAAACATAAACCATTTGCAAAAGGATTGTAATGATGAAGAAGAATAATAATCAAAGATGACAAATATAAGCTCCTAGCAATACATCATCGATCAATAAACTAAAATCAGTAATATCACTAAAGTTCCAAGAGTTGAAAAATTAGCAACAAGCAAACATATTTATACAGGACCTAGTTTCTCATACAGTTTTGCATATTGCGAAACTGTATGCACTATGGCATGTGAAACTACCAGGCGAAACTGCAGTTTCGCATGCAATTTCGCATGCCATAGAATACAATATAAGGCAAATCTAAACTAGATCCTATTACAAGAATATCTAAGCTATAACAAACTATGACTAAACCAAAACATATGACGAGGTGAATACCACCATATACTTGATCATCAAGTCTACATAACAAGTTACTTAGTGTATGAAGTTTGCAACCAAAACTAACAAATATAAGTATGCCTCGCCTGTGGTTACCAGACCACAATAATAGAAATTAGGTCAATTAAACACCCGTTTGATGTCCAATCGTGTTAGCGTGACTAGCCAGGGTGGGATTTCTCAAACCCAGTAGATCTACTCAGAATTACCTTGCTAAAGTAAATAAATTTATGGTTCGAAAGTGAGAAATTAAGTTGGTACAACACTAGCAAACATGCGATAATACAGCATAATGACTAAATGAAAGAACGTTTAAAAGGAACATGTTTCTCTTCCCAAAAAAGAGTATAGTTAAATTAGGGCCGTAAACTCATCTTAAATGCACAGCAACGAATATATACGAGCACAAGCGGTTAGGTTTCCGAATAATCCTGATTGCGCATTTAATGTCTAATTAATAAATAAAAAAATATTAATACTTGGACTATACGGTTTAGGGTTTTCAACTTGGCTATACTGCAGGTCATTGATGTTTCCTCCATTCACCCACAAGCATACTCAAACACAACCCACACAAGCATAATGCAATCCGGTATATACAGAACACATATACGGAAAATACACATCATAATACAAATTCATATATAGCACATACAACATATATACTATGTATATGACACACCTACAGAAACACCCACATGCACCCTCAAAACCCGATTAACCCAAGACAACTACACACCCATGCACTCGACCAACCCTAAAAGAGGACAACATGGACACTAAAACCTTAACTGAACACACTTATGCATCCATACATAAACATTAACCCGAGCCCATACACAAATAACAAAAAAAACGTAATGATAGCATACCCAACCATGCAAACCCTGCTTCACAAACACACATATGCAACCCATATACAACTAAGCCAATGATCCCGAAACCAACACACCCATGATGAGATCGATCACCATAATACTCACATGATCATCCTGAGTACACAATCAATTATTGAAACCTTAGTCGAAACCGTCGAAACCATCGAAACCATAATGAAATGAACACAACTAACTAAAGAAAATCCATACCAAAAAAGATGCAGAGATAGAGAGAATTCCACCGGTGTTAATCTGCTTCCTATCTACGACTTTCGGAGGGTGAAAACGATTGTCGGTTACAACAATCGACCGAATCAATGAGCTTGTGGTATAGCGATGATGGTGATTGTTGATGAAATTATAATGGCTCACGGCTGAAGGTGGAAACAACCGCCGGAGGGTTGCACTAGGCTGTCATGAACAGTGGGGATGAGAGGGAAGTTTAGGGTTTGCGAGAATGGAGACAAGGTGGAACTTCGAATGAATGTAAATCATGGGTTTAGGTTTCCTTGGGTAACTATATAACAAATAACAAACAATATATATATATATATATATATATATATATATATATATATATATATATATATATATATATATATATATATATATATGTATGTATATAATAAGTTAAGTAGTTACCATTATTTAAATAATTAATTTTAATTACATAAGTCAGTTAAATAGATAAAATTTATTATATGAGAACGCTGATGTGACAAAAGTCAGGGTGAAGATGGTATCCTGAAAGTACGGGGGTCACATTATCTCCTTGATGAAGGAATTTTCGTCCCGAAAATTTGTACACCGGATTTAACGAATTGATCCATGATCAGGAGTAAGAAGATTTTCTTAAACAACCCAAAGAAAGAGTTATGAATGCTTTATGAGGGTTGCGACATCACCCCCATGTTGAAGGGAATTTCGTCTCGAAATTAAAAGGAAATATATCTTAAGAATGATACCTTAAAAAGTGGATGCCTGAGCATTGAATAGTTGTGGGTACTTCTTCTTCATCTAATCTTCCTGTTCCCAGGTAAACTCTGTTCCACGCTTATAATTTCACCTGACACGCAAAATAGGGATCTGGGTACGCTATATGGTTTTGACTTCTCAATCCATAATCTTAATTGGTTCCTCAACAAAACGTAGCTGTTCATCGATCTCCAGTTCCTCTAATGGAATGATAAGTGATTCATCAGCTAAGCACTTCTTCGGATTTGGCACATGGAACATGTTATGAACACCATCGAGTTCCTCGGGTAAATCCAAGTGATAAGCTATTGTACCGATTCCTTTAGCAATGTAAAACGGTCCAACATATCTAGGGTTTAGTTTGCCACACTTCACAAACCGTATCACACCTTTCCAATGTGAAACTTGCAACAACACTCTGTCACCAACTTGAAATTCCAAAGGCTTTCTCCTTTGATTAGCTTTTCTGACGATCCCAAGTTGCAGCCATACGATTACGAATTTGACAATCTTCTCAGTGGTTTCATGAATAAGCTCAGGACCTGTTTGTTGACTATCACCAGCTTCTGTCCAACAGAGAGTTGATCTTCACTTTCTACTATAAAGTGCTTCAAATGATGAGGCCTTGATACTTGTGTGATAACTATTATTATAGGAGAACTCAACCAAAGGCAGATATGTTTCCCAGCTATTCCCAAAGTCTATAACGCACTCCCTAAGCATATCTTCTAGGGTTTGAATCGTGCATTCTATCTGACCATCTATCTGTGAATGTTAAGCCGTACTCATATCCAAACGAGTACCTAAAGATTTCTACAGTGGCCGCCAAAAGTGCAAAGTGAATCGCACATCACGATCAGAGATGATCAAAAGTGGCATGGCATGTCGAGACATAATTTCCTTCAAGTAAAGCTGTGTTAGTTTATCCATCTTATAATTCTCAAGAATCGGTAGGAAATTTGCTGATTTGGTCAAACAATCCACTATCACCCAAATAGTATCATTTCTAGCTTGCGAATAAGGTAACTTAGTAACAAAATCCATAGATATGTTTTCCTACTTCCATATTAGGATCTCTGGTTGTTGAAGCAAACCTGATGGTTTTTGATATTCCACCTTGACTTTAGAACAGGTCAAACACTTTGACACATAAGTGGCAATTTTAGCTTTCATGTTAGGCCACCAGTAGATGACCTTTAGATCTTGGTACATCTTGTCAGATCTAGGATTTATTGAACAGTGAGACTTGTGAGCTTCATCCATTATCAATTCCCTGAGAATCCATACCCGATCTCATAGTAATAAAGCCCATCTGATTTCCCCTGTAATAGTTTCTCAGCTCCATTCTGACTTGATGTTCTACTCTTGTAACGCCTCGACCTAGGCAGTCTTGATCTGTAACGGTAGGTCTAAGTGAATTGTCAACTCCAATGCATGAATAGATCAGGTTTTAGGGTTTCCTTTTGACTAAGGGCATCGGCTACCACATCATCCTATCCCGGATGATACTTGGTGGCACAATCGTAATCATTCAGAAGTTCTAACCATCATCGCTATCTCATGTTCAACTTCTTATATTCATAAATGTCCTGAAAACTCTTATGATCAGTAAAGATCGTGTACTTGGTTCCATAAAGATAATGCCTCCAATCTTAAGTGCAAATACAACAGCTCCTAACTTCAAATCATGAGTTTTATAATTCTTCTCATGCACCTTAAGCTATCTTGATGTATAAGCTATCACTTTCTTGCATTGCATCAACACGCAACCCAAACCTTGGATTGACACATCACAATACACCACGAGATTGTCCGTTCCACCTTGCAAGGCTAAGATCAGCACACTACAAGGCTTCTCTTTAAGCACTTGGAAAGCCGCTTCTTCATTACTGCCCCATTTGTAAATAGTTCCTTTATGAGCGGGGTAGTCAGACGCTATGCAAGTTTCGAAAATCCTTCTATGAAACGCTGGTAATAACCCGCTAATCCAAGAAATTGGCGCACCTCTGTAGGCGTCGTTGGCGCAGGCCAATTCTTGATTGCCTCAATCTTCGACGAATCAATTTGAATACCATTCTTGTTAACTACATGCCCTAAGAATTGTACTTCTCTCATCCAGAAGTCACATTTGGAAAACTTTGCATATAGTTATTCTGTCTTCAAAAGTTCTAAAATAAGTCTCAAATGTTTCTTTTGTTCCTCCCTATTCTTGGAATAAATTAGTATATCATCAATGAAGACGATGACAAACTTGTCTAAGTAGGGTTTATAGACACGGTTCATCAAGTGCATAAAGACTGTAGGAGCATTTGTCAATCCAAATGACATGATCGCAAACTCAAAATGCATGTATCAAGTTCTGAAAGCTGTCTTGGATAAGTCTTCTTCTCGAACCCTAAGCTGATGATATCCAGATCTCAAATCAATTTTTGAGTAGTAACTCGATCCCTGAAGTTGATCAAATAGGTCGTCGATACGTGGGAGAGGATAACGATTCTTTATGGTGACCTTGTTCAGTTCTCGATAGTTAATGCACATACGAAAGGTTTCGTCTTTCTTCTTCATGAATAAAACAGGTGCTCCCTAGGATGATGAACTAGGGCGTATAAATCTTTTGTCTAACAGTTCCTACAGTAGCTTCGATAATTCTTGTAATTCGTTCGGTGCCAAGCGGTACGGCGCCCAAGCGATTGGGACGACTCCTTGTGTCAGTTAGATTTCGAACTCTACTTGCCTGTGTGGAGGAAGACAAAGAAATTCCTGTGGAAACGCTTAGAGAAAATCCTTAACGATAGGAATATCGTCAATCCCCTTCTCCGATGTGGTCTTTCCAGTAACTAAGGCCAAAATCAGTGAATGTCCCTTCCGCAGGCATTTCTCAGCCTTCATGTAAGAAATGATGTCGACCACGACACCATACTTATCACCTTTCAATGTGAGTATCTTTCCACTAAGAAGAGGAGGTCTGATGAGTTTCTCTCGACAGATGATTTCGACTTGGTTTCTAGACAACCAATCCATACCGACAATGACATCGAAACTACCGAGTGTGATAGATAAGAGGTCAATATCAAATTCATACCCAGACAGACCTGTCTTACAACCACGGTATATGTGAGAAGCTTCTATAATCTTACCGGGGGCTATTTCCATAGTATAGTTCGAGTTTAAAGTTGTAGATGTAACATCTAATAACTTACTGAAATTATGAGAAATAAAACTCCTATCAGCACGAAAATCAAATAACACAGAAGCAAAACATCCATTGACAGGAAATTTACCAGTTACCGTAGAATGGTCATTTCGAGCCTCACCTGATCCAATGATGAATGCTCTGCCCTTAGTATCATCGTTCCCGCTGCCCCCATTATCCTTCCTGTTGTCTACACCATTACCACCATTGCTTCCACTATTGTTTTTCTTTCTCATGTTTGGGCAATTCCTCTTGAAATGGTTGGTTCGACCACATTCATAATAGCCCTTTTGTTCATCCTGCTGTGGTGGCAGCTTGGTTGTTATGTTTCGTTGGCAGTTTTTGGCAGCATGGCCAAATTTACCACACCTCTCATAGTTTTTTCTATTACATGGCCCATTATGGTGGTAATTACATTTGTCGCATTTGGGCAGTGTCCCGTTATAGCCACCAATGTGTTGAGATGATGAAGAAGACTAGTTGAATGAGCGGGAGTTGTCAAATTTCTTGGGTTATTAAGGCAGTTGCTGAACTATACCTTGTTTGATGCTGGGACCAGATTCCCACTTATGCTTGTTGCTTCCATCAGTGGTAACCGACGTAGAGCCCTGCAGGGGTAGCTTTCCTTGCGCGACAGCCAGATCAGTCAATTTTTGGGCCAACCTGATTGCCTCTTGTATCGTATTTGGTTGAGAAGCAGTGACCATACTCTACATTTTCTGAGCTAACCTGTTAAGATATGTTTCAATCCACAATGAAGGAGGGTTGCTCATATTAGGGCACAGTGTAGAGAGCTCATGAGAGCAAGTAGTATACGCCTCGATCTCAGAACCCGTCATCTTGAGATTCTAGAATTCCATCTCCAATTTCTACACCTCATCACGGGAGCAGTATTCTTCCTTCATGAGATTCTTGAGGTCATCGCATGAACTTTGATTGGAAATTATGACACCCAAACTTTGCACTTGGGTGCTCCCCCAGGATAGGGCAGCTCCATCCAATGTGCCCATAATATACATAACCTGATTTGCCACCAGGCAGTTACACATCTCCAACACGGACTCTAACTTCTCAAACCACTGTATGAGTCCAACATCTCCTTCAACCCTAGTAAACAGCTTGGTTTTGCAGTCCACATGTGGGGTTTTACCATGATGCAAGTGAACAAACTAGGATCCAAGTCATTCGTTACTCTGAACGACTCTGTATGTAACAGTTAAAACAAACCAGAGTTTAAAACTTTAAAACATAGTGGAAGCGTTTTGTAAATATTTCAAGCCCAAATACTAAAATGTAAAAAGTGCAAAACACGCTCCCAAACCAATATTTGTAAATATGCAATAAACCAAATATAAATCAATGATTGTTCAAAGCATGCTCGACTCGTGCATTCTCCTAAGGGCAGCTGCTAGTAATGACCTGAGAAAAGCATACTAAAAGTGTCAACAAGATGGTTGGTGAGTTCAAGAGTTTGCAAGTCATCATATCAATACCGTTTGTAAAACATAAGCAAGTGCATTGAAATAGATATCTAGTCTAATTTCATAAGTAATAACCATAGTGATTTCGCGATTCAAGCTAAGTATGTTCGTTTGTTTGCCTTCCGCCATGACATACCAAGTTGTGATGCTGTTAGTCATTTAGGACAATATTGCACCCGCTTGACCTCCAGTCGTACGGGTGGGCTTGTTAGACCCAGTAGTACTACCCAAGATTTCGAGCTAATTTTCTTAATTAACGATCCGAAAGTGTAAGGACTTTCGATGGTATCTCACACTATGTTATACTATACACAAGTTATAATAATAAAGCATTTGATAAATATAAGTATGTTTTCTTCCCCAAAAAGAGAGTGAATAAAAATAGGGCATTTAATTCACCTTATGCGCAAACGAACAATAGTAGGGAGGCTAACGGTGAGTGGAAAGACAACCCGTCAAAGGTTACCTAGAACACGTGAGTACATAATTACGTGTAACCAGAAAGTTTAACAACTTTAAGTACTCAATAAACAAGTTGTCCTAAGGGTTTTAGAAAACAAAGACATATTTGACCTAATTGACCCGTTTAACCCATTGGTGACATGTTAATTGAAATCTTGTTTGATCAATAATAACAACTCATTACCCATGATTATCATACAAGTTATTCACGTATACCACATTATGAATTTAAGTTCTATCAACATCATCATACCAACATAGATTATCATACAACACATGCGAATCCCAACCAAACATCATGCTCAACATAAATATAATTAATTCCCAATTAACAACTCATACATTGAGTTTAATCATACACTACATGCCATCTGAAGCCACTCACGACTTCACACCCTAAGCCTAGTCAATCCTACTATGTAGGGGCCTCAGATTCGCACGCGTGTATGATGTTCATCCTCATATTTCTCTACAAGATTCATACTAATTAACATACATAACAATGATCTACCATAATCCCAAATAGAGTTCTATAACCTTCTAATATAACTAAACACTTATGCAATATTTCATAAAACCTAGATTTTCTAAATAATCCATAAAGTATCCACATGACCCAAGTAACGCATTCTATCGCATTAGGCATCATCAACAAGCATTCTAGCATGATCCTAACATCATATACATGCCCAATTCAAAATATCCAATGATTCACATCAATAAAGTTTCCTTTTCGGGAAAGTAACACCCTACAACCAATCTACCATCCAATTCAATTATAAATTCATCAAATTTATACCTAATCTAGTTCATAGCAATCATCTAAACATGATAAAAATCAACAATTCATCAAAATTCCCAATCCTCATGCACAAAAGTTTCTACTTATAGTAAGGTATGAACAGCACGTCAATTCCATGAAATTCTTGCATAATCAACGTAAACTAGCATCAATACAATACAACTAACATCATATCATCATCTAACAACATAAATTTTGACTTTATCCATGTGAATTGAACTAGGGTTTTTTTTTTAATCAAAAACAATGAAAAACCTTATGAAACTTACCTTAAATTGTGTAATGATCAACACTTGCACTTGCTAACATGTTGGAATGATTGAGACCAAGAAAAGTCGAATGAGTTTTAGTGTTTTTTATCAAAAATATTGAGGGTAAGGGAGGGATAAGGCTTTGGCCAATTGTAGGGGGTAATTGGGGGCTACGGTTTTCAATTTTGTTAATATTAACTTTTGTGGTAATTAGAAAATTAACCCCTCTTTGTTCACCTTTTGTAAAAATTAATCTGTTAACACTTTTTAAATCATTTTTAACTACAAAACTCATGCATTATTAATCAACAATAATAATCATATATTTTTTAACTTGCAACAAAACACCTGAGTCAAATATCATATATTGTCATGTTATAAAGTAAAATTCATAAATAATATTTAAAATTCATTAATCACATAACCACATAACAATAATCAAAATTATCAGTTAAGTTATTATTAGTTATCCAATATTAATTATTATTAAGTCACCAACATTCAACGACAACTAGTATGTGCTTATGACACGTGTATGCAAGACCTAATGAAACTAACAGAGTTTTGGTAATGGAAAATTACCGGATACCACATTATCCCCATGTTGAAAGAAGTTTTGTCCTGAAAATTGCATTACATGGCTGCGTTACATCACTAATCTACTACACTGGCACAAGAAATCGAGTGAGTTGTCACGTCATCCCATGTTGAAAGAAATTCCGTCCTAAAATTTAATCATTACCTTCGCCGATTGTCGTCGTCATTTTGAATAAATAAGGATACTTAAGTTTCATCTAATCCTCACGTTCCCATGTGAATTCCGGTTCATGCCTTGAGTTCCAGTGAACTTTCATTATGGGTATCTTGCTTTGCTTAAGAGTCTTGATTTCACGATCCTTCACCTCAACCGGTTCTTGAGTAAATCGTAATTGCTCATCTACTAGTACTTCCTCGAGTGGTACAACCAAAGTCTCGTCAGATAAACACTTCTTTAGGTTCGAGACATGAAAAACATTTTGAACTCCACTCATCAAGTTAGGTAGATTTAATCAATACGCCACTAGACCGATTCTTTCCAGAATCTCAAATGGTCTAACGTATTCGGATTAAGCTTGCCTCTTTTTCCTAATTGAATCATTCCTTTCCACAGTGAGACTTTTAGCAATACTTTGTCTCTGACCTGAAACTCTAAAGGTTTCATTCGCTTGTTATCATAGCTCTTCTGTTGATCTCGTGCTGCAGCCATACGGTTCCGTATCAGCATGATCTTTTCAGTAGTTTCATGAACCAATTCGGGGTCAGTTAGCTGACTATCACCAACTTCCGCCCAACAAACTGGTGATCTACACCTTCGCCCATACAACGCCTCAAACGGTGCTACCTTAATGCTAGTGTGAGAGCTATTGTTGCAAGAAAACTCCACCAATGGTAGATGAACTTCCCAATTGTTTCTAAAGTCAATCACACAACCTAGTAACATGTCATCCAATGTTTGAATAGTACGCTCGCTTTGCCCATTGGTCTGCGGATGATAGGCAGTGCGCACCCAAAGATTTTTGCAATGATTGCTAGAAATAGGATGTAAAACAAGCATCACGATCCGAAATAATTGAAATTGGTACACCAGGTCGAGAAACCACTTCTTTCAAGTAAATCCTAGTTAACTTATCCATCTTGTCTATTTCTTTGATTGCAATGAAATAAGCAGACTAACGATCCACGATCACCCATATCGTGTCACAACCACTAGGAGTCCTGGGTAACTTAGTAATAAAATCCATAGTAATCGGCTTCCACTTCCACAAAGGAATCTCAGATTGTTGCAGTAACCCTGATGGTTTCTGGTACTCAACTTTCACCTTAAAGCAGGTTAAACACTTGCTCACGTATGTAACTACATCCGCCTTCATATTATGCCACCAATAGTGTGCCTTCAGTTCATGATACATCTTAACGGAACCAGGATGTAATGAATATTTAGACTTGTGTGCCTCACTCATAACCAAGTCTCTTAGGTTTTCGTATAAGGGTACCCAAAGCCTACCCATGAAATAACGAATCCCATCGGCTTTCACTTCAAATTGCGCATCCATCCCACGTATGGATTTAGATTCAACATTTTTTTCTTTCAAGGCTTCCGCCTGAGCTTCCTTGATTTGTTCAGGAAATTGAATGCTGATCGTAAGCTGCAAAGCTCACACTCGTTGGATTTAGCGGTTTTCTTTCTGCTTAAGGAGTCAACGACTACATTCGCCTTTCCCGAGTGGTATTTAATAGCAAAATCATAATCATTCAATAATTCCACCCTGCTTCGCTGCCTCATATTCAGCTCTTTCTGCTTAAAGATATGCTAAAAACTCCTGTGATCAGTGTAAATAGTACATCTAGTACCGTACAAGTAATGTCTCCAGATCTTCAAGGAAAAGACTACTGCATCGAGTTCCAAATCATGGTGGTGTAGTTCTTTTGACGCACTTTTAGTTTTCTTAAGGCATAGGCTATCACTTTGTCACGTTGCATCAGGACACAACTGAGTCCTTGGATAGAAGCATCACAGTAAAACCAAGAAGTCATCACTTCCCTCTGGTAATGCTAATATCGATGCGTTATAAAGTTTCTATTTCAACAACTGAAAAGCTGCTTCTTGACTCTCTCCCCATTTATATGTTTTACCTTTATGGGTCAAAGCATTGAGAGGTTGATCAATCTTAGAGAATCCCTCAATGAAACACCGATAATATCCTGCCAGTCCAAGAAATTACCATATCTTGCTAGGCATCTTGGAAACCGGCCAATTCATAATCGCCTCAATCTTTGCTAATATACACATGGATTCCCTTCTCGTTAACAATATGACCTAAGATTTGCAGTTCACAAATCAAGAAATCAAACTTGGAAAACTAGGCATACAGTTGTTTCTTTTTAAGTAGTTCTAAGATTAAACTTTGATGCTTCTCATGTTCCTCCTTGATCCTAGAATATATCAGTATGTCATCAATAAAGACAATAACAAACTGATCGAGACAGGGTTTGCACACACAATTCATGAGGTCCATGAATACCATTGGTGCATTAGTCAACCCAAATGGCATGACCAAGAATTCATAATGACCATAACGAGTACGGAATGGGTTTTTGAGATGTCTTCCTCTCGAACTCTTAGTTTATGGTAGCCAGACCTCAAATCAATCTTAGAATAAAAGCTTGATCCTTGAAGTTGATCAAATAGATCATTTATGCAAGGCAAAGGGTATTGATTCTTGACCGTAACTTTGTTCAATTCCTTGTAGTCGATGCATATTCGGAATGTGCCATCCTTTTTCTTAACAAAGAGAACAGGGGCTCCCCATGATGATGAGCTTGGTTGAATAAATCTTTTATCCAATAGTTTTTGAAGCTGTGTTGATAATTTCTATAGTTTGTTTGGTGCTAACCGATAAGGTGCTCTCGCAATTAGAGCTTCTATGGAGTCAAATCGATCTGAAACTCAACTTGATGATGAGGTGAAAGTCCAAGAAGATCCTCTGGAACACCTCTAGAAAATCATGAACTATCGGAATATCCTATATTTTATTTTCCTCTTGCTGCTTTTCAGTCACAAGGGCTAATATGGCTAAGCGACCCTTGCGTATCCACTTTTGTGATTTCATAAATGATATGATGCCTATCATTGCACCACTCTTCTTGCCCTTAACCAAGAGGATTTCTCCACCCAAAAGGGGAATACAAATAATCTTCTAATGACAAATGACTTCCGCCTGCTTCTCGGACAGCCAATCCATGCCCACGACCACATCGAAACTCCCAAGTGTAACATGCATAAGATCAACGTCAAAAGTTTGACCAGCAAGTTCTATCTTATAACTCGTAAACACGTGTGTAACATGAATTTGCTTACCATCAGCTAATTCTATGGTATATTTGGATTCCAACGTAGAAGGCATATCACTTAAGAGAGTACTAAACTTAGTAGAGATAAAACTTCTATCAGCTCTGTTATCAAACTGAACAGTAGCATAATGACTGTTAACAGGAAATTTACCAGTAACATTAGTAGGATCATTCAGAGCCTCACCTGTACCCATGAAAAAAGCTCTTCCTTTAGCTCTACCATTGTTGCCACCATTGCCATTGTTGTTATTGTTTCCATCGTTGCCAACACCATTCCATTTTTCTTCAGCTGAGGATAGTTCCTCTTGAGTGTATCCTAATTTTATGATCAGACACATAACATGCTCTTTACTAAGCATGAGTGAATTGTTCTCAATTCTGGGGTGGTCATTCCTCAAGGGCATATCCTACTCAGATCCCCAAGGAAAGGGAACATGTACAAGATGGATTTGTAGGAAACATCCCCTTCAGGATTAGTTTCTTGCTTTCTATCTAAAGCAAATAGTGATAAGTCTTTCCTCTGGTATAAAAGAATATGCCATGTAAAATTTAAGAACATGAATAAACTAATTAACAATGATTTGGTAACTGGAATGCCAAAGAAAGAGTTTACAAGTGATAACCATTGTGTTGCATGCCTAAAAGGGAAACAACACAATGTGTCTCACAAGCCAAAGGAAATGAACTCTACCACTACTCCCCTGCACATATTACAAATAGATCTCTTTGGCCCCAAAAGTGTAATGAGTCTAGGAAGGACCTCATATTGTTTGGTGATCACAAAAGACTTCACAAGATATACTTGGGTCTTTCTCCTTAGAACTAAGGATGAGAGACTTGACATCTTGAAGATGTGATGAAGGAACAATGTGATCACAAGGTCAAAATCATAAGATGTGATGAAGGAACTGAATTCATGAACCAAATCATTGATACATTTTATGATGAAAAGGGTATTACAAGACAATATACTGCTCCTAGAACTCCTCAGCAAAACAATGTTACTGAGAGAAGAAACAAGAACTTATTGAAGCTACAAGAACTATGTTATCTGACTCTAAACTACCTATCACCTTCTGGGCAGAGGCAGTTAACACTGCCTACTATATGTAGAATAGAGTTTTAGTAGTCAAGACTCATGGTAAAACTCCTTATGAACTATGGCACAAAAGGAGACCTTTTATTGGTTTCCCTTAGATCATTTGGATGTCCTTGCACCATCTTAAATACCAAGGATCAAATAGCCAAATTTGCTGAGAAATCAGATGATGGACATTTTTATTGGATACTATTCGGTAAGGCTTATAGAGTATACAATCTCAGAACTAGAGTAGTTAAGGAGTCAGCCAATGTAACCTATAATGAGCATAGACCCAGTGTGAAAGGTTTTGGTCCTGATTGGCTATTCGATATTGATTTAGTTATCAAATGTTTTAACAAATCTTGTGAAGACGTTTCAGGATCTACAGGTAGCTTATCAACAGAAGATTTTGATCCAAGATTTGAGCTAAGAAGACCAAGTGTTCAAACTACTTCAGCACTAGTGGTAACTAGCCTTGTAGTTGGAAATCCTATCAACATAACCATGACAAATTCTTCAGCTGATACATATGAGGTGCCTATAAATTCCAGCACAAAGGCACAGAACTCAAATGAATGAATTTCCAATGTAAAAGGAGATTCAGGTGGTGATAGTGATCAAGAATTTCTTGATGCTGATAACCACTCCATACAAGACAACATCAATGATATAACACACTTATTGGATCAAGTTTCTCTTGATAAGTGTGTTGATGTGGTGGATGACACTCAATCACCAGATCAAAATTTCATAAGTCCAACCAACTTGCTGTGATTCCTTAATTAAGAATCCACAAGTCACATCCTACCACAAACATCATTGGAAATATTAAGATAGAGCTGAGAATAAGAGGACAAACCCATGACAAAAATTTTTGTCTTCACTCTTGTTTCTTGTCCCAGATAGAGCCTAAGAAGATTGAAGAGGCTTTGAAAGATGGAAGTTGGGTTGAAGCAATGCAGGAGGAGCTGTTTCAATTCAAAAGACAGAAGGTTTGGAATCTATGTCCTCTTCCTCAAGGGAAGACTACCATAGGTACCAAGTGGGTTTTTAGGAACAAGAAGGAAGACAGAGGACTTGTCATCAAGGCAAGACTGATTGTTCAAGGATACACACAAGAAGAAGGGATTGACTACACAGATGTCTTTGCTCCTGTAGCAAGACTTGAAGCTGTTAGTATATTCTTGGCTTTTGCTGCATCCAAGGATTTCAAGGTCTACCAACTTGATGTCAAGTGTGCCTTTTATATGGAGTGATTGATGAGGAGGTTTATGTCAAACAACCACCTGGCTTTGAAGACCCAGCTCATCCTGATTATGTCTGCAAGCTTGACAAAGCTCTTTATGGGCGGCATCAAGCTTCAAGAAAGTGATATGAGACACTATCACAGTAACTCTGTTAGCATGGATACAAGAGAGTACTATTAATGGAACACTCTTTATTAAAGAAATAGGAAATGACTTGATACTGGTTCAAGTATATGTAGATGATATCATCTTTGGGTCCACTCATCCAAAGCTCTGCAAATACTTTGGGAAGCTGATGAAGAATAGATTTGAAATGAGTGCCACGGGGGAACTCAATTTCTTTCTAGGAATTCAAATGAAGCGAGTTGAAAATGGCATCTTCATAAACCAATCAAAGTATGTGCAAGATATACTTACCAGATTTCATCTAACTGAGTGTAAGATTGCTAAGACACCCATAGCCAGAAACCACTCTCTAGGACATGATCTCAAGGGGGAGTGTGTTGATGAACATCTATATAGGGCTATGATTGGATCTCTTATATACCTCACAGTCAGCAGGCCTTATATCATGTTTGCTACATGTATTTATGGAAGATATCAAGCCAACTCCAAAATGTCACACATGGCTGTTGCCAAAAGAATTCTCAGATATCTCAAAGGTGCTCCCAAATAAGACTTTGGTATCCTAAAAATTCTAACTTCAATCTATATGCCTATACAGATAGTGACTATAGTGGATGCAACATGACTGCAAAGTCAACATCTGGAGGATGTCAATTTCTTGGTGGAAGGATAGTCCCATGGTAATGCAAGAAATAATCATGTGTGTCTGCATCAACTGCTGAAGCTTAATACATTGCTGCTGTAAGTTGCTATGCTCAAGTGCTTTGGATTCAGAAACAGATGTTGGACTATGGATTCAACTTCAAAGAGACTCCCATCCATATAGACAACAACAGTGTTATCTCTATCACAGAGAATCCTATGCAGCACTTAAAAACAAAATACATCAACATCAGGTATCATTTGAACACAAATGAACAATATGTTTATCTGTTCATAAAAGTTTTTAATTAGCAGAGATTTAAGTATCTTGTATCTACTATTGTGATGATTAACTTTGAGTAGTTTTTCTTAAACTAAATTCAAAATTATTTAACATGTGTGTGTAAATTTGTCTATGTCATCACCTATATAAGCCCAGTTTACTTTAGAAGAAACTTTTCAATATTGATAACCCTTAGAATTTTGGATATATTTTTCTTTGGAAGACATCAAGTTTTCTTTAGAAGAAAATTATGTCTTCAAAACAAATAACTACTTCTGAGAAATTTACCTTCGAAAGAAATTCTATTATATCTTCCAAAGCTTATATTTGTCACCAAGTACTTACATGTGTTGAAGGACTATTTTCTTCCGAGAGCAATTAAGTCTTGGAAGCTTTATTCTCTTTTTGAATAAAATTTTGGATATTTGATATCTTCTGAAACAAAATTTGTCTAAAAAGTAAAAATACGCTAAGTATTTTTCTTCCGAAGCAAAATTCTTGAAAGACTAAGGAATATCTTCCGAAGCCAAATTGGCTTTGAAAGTTTTTCTCAAACCTTCCGAAGACAAATTACCTTTGGAATATTTTATAACTCCAAGAAAACTAACTTTTTGGGCACTTTTTCAGAGGTGGGACTGACATCCAGATTTCAAAGTTTATCATTTTCCATTAACTTTGTCTCAAATCTGATCCATATAAATATACCTTTAACGGTTCCCCCTTTTTCACTTTCTTCTTCATCTGCAAAAATTCATAACCTATATTCACCCACAAACCACCTTTGTTTGTATCTTCCTTCACTCCTAAGCTACTCAAAACTCGCCAACCCTAATCCCCGAAATCAACCTGATTTTTCCATGCAGTTACACATGCAACACAATCAAGTTGCTCTGTTATCATCCGAGAAAGATCCAGGTTTCTCATATGTTTGCCGCTTCTTTTCTCTTTCAAACTAACTCATCGCACTTACCATTGACCCTCTCTTGTATGAAGATCAACTTTTAGAGTTCAGGAGGACCTGCCAAGAGGTCATCTTGGGTGGTGAGAAGGCACTGTCTGCCACAGTGCATGGGAAGACAATTTTTGTCACTCCGGCCACCATCAACTCTCATCTAAGGCTGGATGATGAAGAAGACAAATTGTCCTTCCCCAAATCTGTTATAAACAACTCATTCCGGTAGATGGGCTATGAAAGGGACTACTCAGTAAGAACCTTCAAAAAGGGTAAGGTTTCCTCTCAATGGAAGTACCTCCTCCATATGATCATCCATTCTTTGTCCAACAAACATGGAGGTTGAGACCAAGTTCCTGAGGACTTGTCCTACATAGTCCATGGAACAGTTTAAGGGGTCAAGTTCAGGTACTCTTAATTTGTTTATACAAGCTTGCTTGCAAACTTAGACTCCTTAGAGTATTACATATTCCCTAAATATGTTCAACACATTCTTGACTGTGAACTGGGCGCACAGTTAAAGGGAACATGTAACACTCTTAAACTGGGACAGATGAAGCCCGACAACTTTAAGACAATGAGAAAGTCCACTGTCTGCTTCTCAGAGGTAGAAACAGCCCTGGTCCTAAATATGTTAGAGTTCATTGCTCAAGGTGACAACTTGGCAGCACTAGCCAATGTTGAACCCACACCTTCTACACCTTCACCACCCACATAGCCACAAATCACCATCACCTACCAAAGAAATCCAAACAAACCCCTGTTCAGTCTAATCAGGTTGAGTAGGCCTCCATATCACCACCCATGCAGGAAGAAGTAGAAAAAGAGCTCCCATTTCTTCTGAGGAGCAAACCACTCCCATTATTTCCTTGATCAGTGCTGAGGTTCCTCATACACAACCTGATGAGCTCACTACCCTAGCCTTAAGCCTCACTTTGAGTCTCAAAACTCTAGTGATCAACCTTTAAGGGAAAGTTACCATCCCCAACCTTTAGATATCAACTAACCAATCCTAAAAGATTGAATTCTATGATGATGAAGATATGGGCTTTAGTGAGTATCATGAGTCTCTCTTCTTCACCCCTACTCAATGAGAGATGAGTGCTCCTAAATCACCTATATTCAACCCATATCATCCACCCACAACTGAGATGGACCTCCCTAAACATGCTCAGGAAGTCCATATGGAAGAGGCTCTCACTTTTGCAAGTGATTACATCATTAAGACCTCAACCATGGCAACCCAGCTTATTGACCCTTCTC
The DNA here is from genome assembly GCA_025506505.1 of Flaveria sonorensis. Lineage (NCBI taxonomy): Eukaryota > Viridiplantae > Streptophyta > Magnoliopsida > Asterales > Asteraceae > Flaveria > Flaveria sonorensis. The sequence continues at coordinate 35,307,141 of CM046429.1, read as the reverse complement.
TTGAAGTTGTTATTGTGTAGGGGAAATCCAACAGCCAAGAACTACTAGCTGGTGGTAAGGAAGAAGACCTTGGTCCTATTCTCTCATCCCCCCATGATTCTTTTGAGGAAGATGAGGGACTCTGCAACTAAAGGTGCAAAAACTATCAAAAACATGCACCTATTTAGTTTCAAAGGTGAGTCACCTGGAATCTCAGGTTCCTACCTTACAAAGAAGATTCAATGACCAGTAACTTGAGATCATCGATCTCAAGGGAAAGTTAGCTGAGAGACCCATCCAGAAAACTCAACCATGCCCATAAGAACCTGTGGATGTGGTGGACCTAACCCTTAGCTCCTTTGTGCAAGAGGGTGATGCTACCAAAAAGAAGGAGAAAGTCCCACCTAAAATCACAGAACCTGGGAGTTCCTCTCAGAGTGTGGACATGGAGGACTTATCACCCTCACTTGCAGTTGTCCATACTCAACAACCTCCTCAGGTCCACATTGATATGGACTCACTCATTCAAAGCTTGTTTGAGGAAGGTATACCAAGGGCAATGCCTACTCCATCTCACCCTGTTGAAAATCCAATAGTGGGATAGAGCTATGATGTTGAATGGAGAGCCCTGGTAATCTCTAGGTCTTAGGAACAACAAGAAATCTTCAACTTCTACAACCTGAGATACTATGAGAGCACCTATTTAGTTGACCTCCCACTTGTCAACCTAAGTCAAAACCGCTAGGCTGCAAGGTCAGCTGATAGGATTCAAGATAGGGAGCTTGAAGAGTTTAAGCTGATATCCAAATTATATAGACAGAGGCTACTAGGTAAGACTGTTGGTCAACTGGATGCTGAGGTGGATCCTAAGATTAGCTTCGAATAGGAAACCTTGGCTGAAGGCCTAGTAGTTGAGCATGTGAATCTTGAGAAAGGAACTACTTCAACACCCACTACCTTTAGTGAGGCACCAGCCGGTGAAGGTGTCTCACAGCCTCTCTCTGGCCAGAGCTCAAGTGCAACACCAAGCAATGAAGTCTAAAGCTCTCTCCATCTGAGTCACAAAGACCAGTGACTAACAAAGGGAAGAGGAAGATAACCTCTAAGTATATTGAGGAGGAGAAGAGAGAGAGAAAGAGGAAGGCAAGGGGAGAGAGTTCAAGTGAAACTCCTTGCTTCATGGAAGCTACAATCAGGGTTGCCCCTAGGCCAAGCACTCACGATGATGAATTAAGTGCAGCTAGATTGAACTATCTAGGGTCTAGGAACTATAATATTGATGAACTTATCTCTCTCCCCTTGGATGACCTAAATGAACTGTCTGACATGGAAGTGTCAAAAGAAAGGAGGGAAGCTGAGGATGCATAATTGCTACTCAAGATCAAGGAAGAAAGGAGGAGAAAAAGACTCTACAAAGCTCATACCCTCTCCCTAGTTCAGGAAAGTCCTGAGGCAGAGGTTGTGGCTACTGAGTAACAAACTCAGGTAGGTAGGGAATAAGACAGGCAAAACATGATAACCTACTGAGTGTCACAGGTCTCTATTAGGCAGCAGACCTTCTTCCCTTATTATATGAATACATTGAGTTTAAATACCTCAAGGAGCTTGAGCAACAAGTGCTAAAAGAGCAAAAAGCTGCTAAGAGGAAGATGAAGGAAGAGGCTGCAAGGTCAAGAGCCACCATCAGAGCAAATTTCAAAAAGTGTGCTGATAGACAAAAGATGGTAAGCTTCTTGAAGCTGTATTGATTCTCTGAAAGAAGACTTGGTCCAATGTGTCTATCCATTATGGATGAGCACATTAGAGTGATCAAGCAGAAGATCAAAGGGGGTGAGCTAGTTGACTTGCATTCTCCACCAAGTCTTCATCACAGCTAGCTTCATCTTTTGATTCATAGCAGGGTTCTGATCCTTCTCCTTCTGCACCTGTGAAGAACACAAACCTAACTGAGAAGGACAAATAAAAACAATCTGGTACTGCATGCAAATATTCTTAGTTAAAGTACAGAAAAAGGAAAAGGATAGCCATAAGAAGGGACAATAAGAAGAAGAAGAAGTCCAAGGCATCCACCTCTACACCTCAGGATGGGTTAAAACATTGTGAAGGTGCTCAAGAAGAGGCTGCTCAACAAAGTTCACTCATAGTCGAGCCTCTTGCTGCTGAGAGACCCATCTTGTCTTGGGTGTTTGCTACTAACCCAGACAGATGGTATGTCACTAGAGATCAAGAGGTCAAGATATGTACTTCTGGAAAAACATTCTTGATCTCCCTTTGCATGATCTCTATGACATGAGAAGATACTTTGAGAGTCTGAGGAATCCTGACCAACTGATGATGAAGGAAATGGTCTTGATTCTGATGAGTACTGTCAACAGATGAAGATCAAGACTCAAAGTTCTCTTTAGTTTTGGTAGCATCAGCCTAGGGGGAGTTTGTAAGGAATACACTTAAAGGCTTATGCAACCAAAGAACAACCAAGAGCTCTCAGCATGCACATGTAAAGTATTAGGAAAGTACTTCGGAAGATTTGATATAACTTAGTGAATTATGCTAAGTATCAAATCTTCTGAAGCCAAAAGACCAATTCTTCCTAAGCCAAAGATGAAGTCTTCCGAAGCTTCAAAGACAAAGTCTTTCGAAGCCAAAGATTGATTTCTTCCGAAGATAGAGAATGTATGTCTTCTCTGACAAACTTTTGTAAAAAGCTGAAACACCTTTCCGCTACCATCTCTGAAGACTCACCAACTAGCATGAGTTGGTGAAAAGTCCATGCTTTTATCAACTGTAGATTAAGGTGTTGAGTCTGTAACTTTCCAACTATGTACTTTTACCCTTTCTGTAATAGATAAGAATGTAAGCTATGACATATCATAGTCACTAGTCAAAAGGCAATTTGCCTTTTGACTCAACATTGATCTTGTTGTCTAGATTAGTGTTTCCAGCTGGCCTTCAAAGTATGGCCGGCTGTAGTATGTAGTATAAAGTATCTCAAGTACTTGTATTTAGAACTAAGCTTTGTAACACTAGTAAGAACTTGAGAGCAATATACAATATTCTTAAAAACCATATACTATCTTGTTCTTGTTATTGTTCTTTACTTGTGTTCTTTGTTTCATCAAAAAGACCAATTCCCTATTTGATCTGTTAAGTGTTTTAAGCACTCTCCAAACATTATGAAACTGTTGCACTGACCACCCTTCAACGGTCTTGCAATATGTCATATCATAAATGTGTAATTTATTAGTTATAGAATTTGTACAAAACTAGTAAGGAAATTCAGCAGAGTAGATTTTCAGTATTTGCGTTGTCCTGGTTGCACCACAACTCTTCACTACTGACATCCTTATTACAAATACACTCTACCAGCATATATAATTGCTAATCACAAAAACCAATGTATCAACTAATACATAGTCATTCCACATATGAAGTCTCTGGAAGGCAGACTTCACTTTGACAGTTAGATTTTTTTAGCATGAGCTAGTTTGGATTTTTGATTAAATGTTTTAGGTAGATTCATCCTTTGACTATCTCAACATTTATGAATGACTAATAGAAACTACCATCACAACCATACGACAATTAACGTACATAATATTTAAGTTTATTTATATTATAGCTTATGCATGTTCTACTCTTTCCCCTACTCACTAGCTCACCACTCATAATAACATCACTCAAGCACTTGACGATCCAAAATTTTCATCTAATCACCCATTGTCTGAACTTTTTCACCTAGCTCTCAGTTCCTTGTTAGCATAGTAGCAAATTTCTTCTTAATCTCGTCCATCTTATGAATAGAATGGTCTATGTATTCGTACAGAGATACTTGGCATTCTACTATGTATCCATATTTGGGTGGAGACTCCTTCGCCCCAACTGAATATCTTGGTAGATGGAATTGTCATGCTAGGCTTCATTGCGGTCGATCACAAAACTTTCTTACTCATTTTAAAATTTAAAAAATAAGGGTGGACCTTCTTTCTGCTTCTCTATTTCTTCCTCTAGATCTTGCCCCTTTTCGTTGTCATCCTCCTCCGTCATTTCAATCTTCTTATCAATCTCTCTCATTTTTGCTTTGGTAGGCATTAGAAACAACTCATGGTAGGTTGCCACCTTGATCTTCGATTTTCTAGACTTGCTTGAATTTCTCCATATGGAACTGGCTATGTTAGCTGCATCTGGGTAAGCGCAGAACTCAAATCAGTCAATTTGATGCCCTGGCTTTCAGCTTCCATTTTATAATTCTCATCGGTGGTAGGTCTCGTGTGCACCTATAGGCTACGAAACCTATTTCGCCCCAAAACCTAGGGTTTTCGTTTTGGGTTTTGTTTAAGTCGTTTATAGTGCTATGGGGTACATTAGGTCAAGGGTGAGCTATTCACTATAACCAAATACTGTGATAATCAAAGATTGGGTATTAAAAGTAATTAACATGCATGTTCCATTGATTACTTGTTTTTTTTAATATTAACTACAACTGTTTTCACATCCATGAGCAACTTCCAATGGATTCCGCACGTTTGGGAGTTGTTAATATCGCTTGGAATATCGATCTACCATGAAACCGAGGCTGCTTGTAAGCCTTCAAACGAACTGAATGTTCAATAAACAGTTCTACAAGCGAGAAACGAACTGAATGTTCAATGAATATTTCGTGAACTGTTTAGCTGGAAGTTGATTTATGTTTGTTTATTTAATATATAATCGAATATGAACAAAACAATTATTTACATTCGGGTGAACGAACAAACATGAACAAAGATCTCGTTTGTTCATTTATTTTCACTAACGTTTGATAATGTATTTGTTTATGTTTATTGGTGCCCGTTTATCAAATCTTAACAAACTTAGTAATTTTGTAATGATTATGTTTATGATAATTATTTAAAGTATATGCTCGAATAATTATGTTCGTAACAAAAATAAACATATTATTCTGGAATAATATATGATTGTTATATTTATTTTTATTTATAAAAATTTGTTTGTTTCATTTATATTCATGAACGTCTGTTTGAGTTATATTAGCAATGATTGCGTTCTTTTACATTCAATAAGTATTTATAAACAATCTATTAACAAATGCATTTATTAATGAAGTAACAAATGCATTTATTAATGAACTAAAAGAAACAATGTGTTGGCCTTGTTCATTTAGTTGGTTGCAGTCCCAGTCGCTCCGCTACAAGTAGTCTTGGAATGACACAAATACTACTACACTAACGTTATATCATACACAAACAAACAACGTACATATGCTTACTTAAAAAGGGAACAAACAAATACAAAACAAAAAAGATATATAAATCTTAAATCAGTAGCAAGATCAAAAAACCAATCTTGCAGTTGATAAAGATAGAGGGACTACCTACAACAAAGAGATCAAAAAACTGTCTCATTGTGTTCTTCCCCTTTTACTTTTACTTACTACCAAATTCAAATAAACATCTAAAACAGTCGCAGAAACATGGCCTGTAATATGCAGCCTATTTCCGCCATTAACATCAAGCTTCAAGCTTCATCCTTCCTTCCAGAAGAAAGGATTCACCTGCGGTTCAAAAACAGAGAAATCATAACTCCCCTGTTCTTGTTGTACATGTTCTTCAAGATTACGCTGTTCTTGAACGCTTCCCAGATTGAAATTAGAAGGAAGCATGAGGTTGTTGTTGGAATCAAGAGAATCCCACATCGCACTCCCCGGACCCCAACCCGAATTGTACCAACTCTCAGCCATTTCACCCCACGCTGGATCGGAATCACCTCCCCCTGTTGCACCTTCATCGCCCTGTGAACTTTCGTTTTCAGTCACGATTTCCTCAGATTTCATCTTCTCTGTGTCATCTTTCACCAATTCAGCAGTCACAGGAGACGAAGAAGATGAATCTTGACCAGCAGAACCCGATTCCGTTTTCGATTTCCCGAGAAATCTCTCCGGGAAGTTCAATCGGGCGTTTTCACCCCGTAGTTTGAAGGCTTCACGATCGTATGCCATCGCAGCGTCCTCTGCGGTGTCGAATGTCCCGAGCCATAGGCGGGTTCGGTTCCTCGGAAGTCGGATCTCCGCGACCCACTTCCCCAATGCCGTTGCCTCACGCCTCTGTATAGCTTTGTGGTGTGAATCGGTTGAATTGGGGGTCTGATTTTGTTCATCATCATCATCCTGCCTCTGGGGCTCAGATTCAATGCGTCACTCCAGTAGTTCAGTAGCTGCTGCTGTTGGGATAAGCCTGAGTGCTCGCCGGAAAAATATGGCGGGAACCCGAAATTGTGGTGGATCATTGGTGGTTGTTGGTGTTGGTGATGGGGGTTGAAGGAGATCATTTGTTGGTTTTGCAGTGGTGGTGGGAGTGAAGGCAGATGATGATGATTGGAAGTGGAAATTGATCTGTAGTGCTGTAATGATTCGAATGTTGGTTGATTGTTCCCATCGAATGCAAATGGGAAGAGCTTTGAAGAAGATGAAGATGAGGATGGAGATTGATGTTCAGGGCTTTTGATTTTCTTGAGAGGTCTGTTAGGGTGTGTGTTGGTGTTGGTGTTGGTGTTGGTGTTTGTGTGTGGGTGTGGGTGAGACATGGAAGCTTCATCAAAAACTTGCTTCCATTCTCTGGTGTCATCAAAACCCATATGATCAAAGTCCATCTGTGTCAAATTCTGAGATTCTACTGTATATTTTTTGGATTTCCCACTGCTCCTAGCTGCAGCCATTGATGAACAATCAACAAACAAATTCACACAATCAAAACCAACAAAACCAGAAAGAAATTAAAACAAAACAAAAACAAACAGTTTTTGCCGCTCACTCGCTCTATTATAATCACTGGATTGAAGCACAAAAACTAGCTTAAAATCCAGATCTAACAAGAACCCAATTGAAAAAAGAAGTCAAATTTCAAAACCAAGAAATCTAAAAGAAGAAGAAAGAACAGATCAACAGAAATGGGAGTAATCAAAGAAGAAGAAGAAAAGACGAATGGAGAAAAGAAGATCCATTCTGTAAAATTGAACAAGAGACGAGACAGCGAGCGGCTTAAAATAAACAAAAACTCAGGGAATCCAAAACGGAATTTGTTGATTTTGTGTGTGATTGTGAATGATTCTTTTGTTGATAGAAGAACAGATGAATAAAGAAGCACAAAAGGCAGAGGACTTTGTGGGGGTGTGCGTGTGTTGTGTGTGTGTGTGTGTGTGGTGGTGAAAAGGGGAAGGTGAAGGAGGTGGGTTTATAAGAGATGAGATAAAGATTTTCTATGTGTTGGGACCCACACGGCTTATATTAATGTTTGAAAGGTTCCGTTGCTTTCACTCTAACCTTTCTTAAACCATCAACTCTCTCTTTGTCATTAAACATAATAGATATTTTCTTATTTTTTAATTTAATATTTTTTAACCACAAACCTACAGTACCCATCTTAAGTTGCTTCTTGAACTAATTATTATATATTATATGTAACATCGTAACGTTAAGCTGTTTAATACCGTAATTAAAATTTGATCCTTGATCGCTTCTTGAACTGGTGATAGATATGATCAAGTGTAAAATTTATGCCTGTGTAAGAAATATTGTTATATCAAACTTAATTTAATACGAATAATTAAATTCACGTTGTTAAGAGGGTTTTGGTTGATGAATTTTGAAGTCATAAAATAAAAAGATATTTCATTCATAGAAATTCAAATTACAAACTTCATTTTGCATACATAATGTATAAAGTAAAGCTAAAATTGAACACATAAGTGATAATTATCTTGCAATAGTGAAATAATCATACTAGAAAGGATTACCACACAAAAGGTAAAAATTATCACGTAAGTATTAACTTTTTCTTTTATGAAATAGATAGTCTATAATAATATTATCACTCTGTAAATGGTGTAAAAAGAATAGAGCACCACCTAGTCACCTAACACGAACTATGAACCTATGGCCCATTCCAAGCCCAAAACACGCTCCTAGCACTTGATTGTTGCCGTTGGTACCTGTTGGAGGTTGTGTGTCCACTCCTAGTAAATGTTTCAGGACACCATATACACAAGAAAGCCATATTGACACAAGATTAACAAAACGATTTTCAGGAAGTTCATGATCATGAGGGTCAATGCTTGAGCACATGTACGACCTTCAAGCTATTCATAATCGAACCATCTTCATTGTAACCCGAGCCTATTTACACACCACAATCTCATCTTAGACTTTATTAGTGGTGGATTTAATAATTTTCTTTAGGAGCCCAAGTATAATTATAGAAATATAAATGGGATAGATTAGATTACAACGGGTGAGATCAACCGAATCAAATAGATATCATTAATCTAATCACAACCAAATGATTTCTCTATCCAATCCTTCAAACTTGAACTTAAGCATTTATTAAATTGTGTCATTCTTTCCCTTCCTTTCACTCAACCATAGATACAAAATATATTCACAACCAAACACAACAATCAAACATTAACACAAACACACAAAGACTTAATATTGTGTGGCATACACAAGGGAGAAAAGAGAAGAAGATAGCATTGAGAGTTTTGTTAACTGTTGGTTTCCTCTAAAAAATATTTGGGGGTGTAGTCTCGGTTAGGAAAAAAATATGTTAGCTTGATTAAAATAACATTTATGCTTTATAATAGTATCTTACAATTGGTGTAAAAAAGAAATCAAATAAAGATAAACAAATTTAGTTTGAAACTTAATTTACCCTTTTTGGTAGTTGATAAATCCGTGAGATTAAAAAAATTGAAAGGTTGGGATTAATCTATTTAAGTGAATATATGGTTATGATTGGTTTTCATGTTCCTTTTTTACTAAAAAAAACCAATTTTTCTTTGTTTCACGTAAATGGATTTACTAGGCATAATTTCATCACGTACAAAATGTTCTTCGTAACTCAGCAGCGAGTCACCATATTGGAAAAAAAATAATTTGGCATCATTCGCATACAGGTAGCAGCTTTGAAAAGTTATTATATGAAGGATTGTTAGAGGTTTTGTATTTAATTTAATATATAAAATAAAAAAACGTGGTTATAAATAAAAAAAATTTAAAAAAGATTGATAGTCATTCAATAATAATGAATACTTAAATCATTAAAAACTTTATATTTAATGGAACTATAATAATTACTGTTAACATTGTTATTAGTATCACAAAATACTTATTTTAACAAAAAATGTATTTTACCAATTGATGTTAAAAAAAAGCTTAAGAAAGGTGTGCTTGAGTTTCTTTTAATAATATCTTTATATGTGCTTGAGTTTCTTTTAATAATATCTTTATAATAAGACATCTTTAAATAAATAAAAAATTTATAAGTATATACTTTTTTAGAAATAAACCTAAATAATAAATTACTAAACTAAGTAATAAAATAGTATGTAAATTATAATATACATTAAAATCAACTTCACTATCAGTGAAGTTTGTTTTTTAATATATTGGCCGTATATTTTTACAAATTGTATTTAAAACCTAGGTTTTAATTAGGACAAACAATAAAGTTTTATATTTTCGCTTTTTGACCACAAAAGTTTATTTTTTGAGCTTTTTGCGTCAAACATTGGTATTTGTATTTGATATTATCGGAATCGGTATAGATATACGCTTTGTGGTTTCCGATGAGCCGAGCTGACAACGAAGAAAGTCACGGTAGCATATGACAGGGGAAAAAAACCAAGCTTTCGCGCGTGTAAAGCAGGTGAAGTTTGCTTTTTAATTAGGATTATTCTTTTGGTTTTCACCCAAGCTATTATGAAGTTTTTTTATTTTTTTTTTTTATTTTTATTTATTTTTTTTTTTATGATGAAGGCATGTGAGGTGCTACAGCAAAGTTTTATATTTTTGCTTTTGACCAAATAGTTTATTTTTTGTGTTTTTGGCATCAAACATTGGTATCGGTATTCGGTATTGTCGGAACCAGTATCGGTATGCGGTTTTGTGGTTTTCTATGAGCCGACCCGACAACTAAGAAAGTTATGGTTGCGTAAGACAGTGAAAAACAACCAAACTCACACGCGCGTAACGCGGGAGAAAACACTATTTTAGTAACAAAAAAAAAAGAAAAATATAAACACTTTTTTTTGGATCACATAAAGTAGAAATTAACTTGACCATAAATAAAAGAAACCCTAAAGATTTTGATACCGTATTTATTATTTTTACTATTAATACACTCAAGAGTTTCTTGTTCCACTAAGTTAGAAGCATTTGTATTTTTAGCTTTATAATAGAGAAGTTAGCATTTAAGAGAGAAAGAAATGAATCCTCCTCCTCCCATTTTCATTGTTTCTTTTCCTGGTTCCTCCGGTCTTTTCCTGCGAATTTCGCATGTTATGTTTTCATCTTCTCTCTTTGTGTTAGCTAGTTTACAACTTTAATAGTAATAATCTGAAGGCTCAAAGTGTAAAAAACCCAACTTTAATGGATATCTAGTTCTGGTCGTCAGAGTGTCAATTTTTTAACCCTTCTAGTTCCGCTCTGATTCGTATTGTTTTATAATTAATGTTTATAGCTTATTTATTTATATTTTAAAACTTTTAACAAAAGTAAAACACAAATGTGGGTGTGACAACATAAGCCGACATAAACTTCTATTTTACTGCCTTAGTATTTATTTTCAAGTTTTATATCAATATTTATTTAGTTTAATATTATTAATAATTTCAAGACTTATATATAACTCTTAGAAATAAAACGTTGGGATTGAAATAGTCAACTGAAAGTCGGTGGACTTCAACGGCTGTCGGTGGTCCACTCACCACTCATGCTACCAAATATCTCATGTTCAATATGTTACTTTCTTGGTGATGTTTATAAACCCAATTTTGACATGATGTTCGGACTTATAACAATTTTGGAGATAAACAAATAACCAATTTAATAGGGGAGATGGAAAATATTCATACTATTTTTATTTGTTATTATTTTTATTGAGTTGTCAAATCAATTTATTATTTCTTTTCACTTATTTTTTTTAATATCACCGTCTTAAACATTTTAAATAAAAAACATATGGGTAATTGAATGGGCAAGGGCTTTTTTACTAGTTTTCTCATTCTTATATTAATATTTATTATTTTTCTCTCATCTTAACTCACGATCAATTTAAAAAATTTACCTGAAAATACAATATAGACCCTGTAAATATTTTATCATAAGTACTCACAACCATCCATATAATACACATGACACATTTACATAAAAATAGATAACCTATTGCGAATGTTTTAAAGGTATGTGTTTAGCCTACTTTTACTAGCTAACTTATCTTTTTGGTTTGACAAGATGTTAGAGTGATGTGTGTATATTATAATACATATAAGAAGAATATGAAAAGCTTAAATGCAAACCAAAGAAATTATGAAAATATATAAACAAAATCTAAACATTTGGATGGTTAAAATTCATGGTTTTAAATAATGTTGAAAATAATCTCAACGAAGTAAAAATATGTACTTTTTTATGTACTTTTTTACTAAGTAAAAATATGTACTTTTTTACTCAAAAAACTAGAATTATGAATTTTAACCAAATTAAAAGCTTCGATTTAGTTTCAAAGTTTTATCGATTTCTTTTGGTTTGCAAATGGACTCTCTCATAAGAATGATAAGATAAATAAATTTATATAAATTTTAATACATTAAGTAATTACAAGTATTAAAACACGTTATATAATCTTTTAAAGAGAAATTGTTTTTTTTTTTACTTTTAAGCTTGTCCACCATTGAAGATTGGAGACAAAATTCATACAGAAAGTTACTATAAATACATAAGTCTTCTTACTTGAAAAAATTGAACCATGCATTCCCCTCATGCCCTTTTAACTTAAGTTAGGTAAGCAATGATCATTTTCAACTTTATTTTTTTAATACAAAAATTTGCAAATTTAACCAAAGCTCGCTCAAAAAAATCTTGGCTCGAGATCGACTTGGTTGTAAACTCGTCGAGCTAGTTCTGCTCGCTTTGTAAACTAGTGAGCTCAACCTAGCCTTGCTAGGCTTGTGTTCCCAGCGGCATTGTGCGAGCACCCCACTAGTATGCATATTGTATGTGCTTGTGTGTGTGTGTATAGAATGTTGTTTGGGTAAAAAGGGGGGATACTTTGTAAAGTGTGGGAAGAAATCTTTGCTAGAAGATTATTGTGCTTTGTAAGGAACATCTGAAGATTAAAAGGCTGATGCAACCAAAGTATACCAAAACAACCAAGTCTTCCTGCATGCACTAAGGAACAAAGATGAACTAGCTTCGCAAGTTGTACACTCACAAATAAGTCTAAATGTAAAATCTTTCGAAGCCAACAGTTCAGAAGAAGTTACTTCAAAAGTTTCACACTCATCAGAAAATTATTATAAGTGTGAAATCTTCCGAAGCCAAAGACTCATTTCTTCCGAAGCCAAAGATGAAGTCTTCCGATGCTTCAAAAGACAAAGTCTTCAGAAGCCATTTTGCTGTGAAGGCAGATTTCTTCCGAAGATAAAGAAAAGATGCTTTCTCTGAGTTACTTTTTGATAAAGCTGATATACTTTCCGCTGCTGCTCTGAAGACTCACCTGCTAACATTAGTTGGTGAAACTTCCATACTTTATCAAACAGTAAAAAAAGTCTTTGACTGTAACTTTCCACTTTTGTACCTGTTGACTTGTCTATTTTAGATTAAGTCAGTGAGCTATGGCATGTCATAGTCACTACTCAAAAGGCAATCTACCTTTTGACTGTAGATTGATCTTGTTGTCTAGATTAGTCAAAATTCCAACTGTCTTTTTGTATATTAACGGTTGTAGGATGTAGTATAAATAGTCTCCGGTTCTTGTAATTACATATGCTTGCAAACACTTGTAATAGAACTAGAGAATAAATATACAACTTTCTTGAAAACTTAATCTTGTGTTCTTGTGATTTTGTTCTTGTACTTATAGTTCTGTCTATTTAATATTACTTGTGTTGCTTGTATCATCAGTGAAGTTACCAGTTCCATGTTTGAGTGGTTAAGTGATTTAAGATCACTCCTCTTATGAAGCTAATTGCATTCTTAAGTACCCTTACCGGTCCTGCAATTGGTATCAGAGCATTCCAGGCTCTTGATTGTAAGATCTCACCATCTTAAATCCTCTTAGTTTTACACTTCACTTAATTTTTGAAATGGAAACTATCTTAAAGGCTAATATGAAAACTAGAACAATGACAAAGTCCCCACTGATCACTCCTGAGGATTTTGATACTTGGTGCTAAAGAATGGAAGGCTTCATCAAGTCTCAAGATTCTAGGATGTGAGAGTCTATTGTCAATGGACCTTATGTACCATGGACCACTTCAGCTGCTGGTGGTGGTAAGATACCAAAAGAAAGGGATGATTTTTCTGAAGAAGATTGGAAGAAAATTAATATTGATCAGAAAGCCATGATAGCCCTTTAAACTGCTCTTCCTAACTCCATCTACAGAGGTTTCAAGAAGTGCAAGACCGCCAAACAGCTATGGGATGCACTGAAGCTGATGTATGAGGGGTCCAATGAAGCCAAAGAAAACAAAAAGGACCTCTTGAAGCAATAGTTTAAGAATTTCACCTTCAAGACAGGTGAAATCATGACTCAAAAATACTTCAGGTATGTTGAGATTATGGATACTCTAGCTGATGTTGGAGTAACCATGGAGAATAGAGATATTGTTAGGAAGTTCATGTCCTCTCTTCCCAGACAATAGATACACTATTGTGTGGTTATTAAGAGGACTGGAAATCTCAAGACTCTCACACTCACTGAGTTATATGGAATACTCAGTGGATACCAGATGGAGATGAACATGCAAAATTCATCTGGTAACTCCAACACTTCTCAGAGTTCAGCCTTCCATGTGATTGAAAAGGATTGCAGAGAACCAGAGCACCATCTCATCTACTACCCTGACAAATCATAAAAGGGTCCTTTCATCACCTTTCTAGAGACACCAAAGGAAGGCTACATCCCTGGAAGCCCATTCCAGGAGACAAGTTCTTCACAAGCTTTTGTGTTTTTTGATGAAAGTTCAGGCAACTTTCTCTTCACCTTTGAAGACCTAGATTGTATCCATCCAGATGATCTGGAATATATGGAAATAGTCCAGCAGATGGCTCTACTCACTCATAGAGCCCAGAAGTTCTACAAGAGGACTGGGAGAAGGTTTCCCAGCAATGCAGCCAGTGGAAAGTTTGGGCTGGACAAAAGCAAGGTAAAGTATTACAACTGTAACCAAATGGGACACTTTGCCAAGGAGTGCAAGGCAACAAAGTCAAATGGTGGCCAAGCACAATCCAAACCAAACTACACTGAGGGAGCTCACCAGAATAAGAAGCCAAGACAGCAAGCTGTAGTTGCTGTATAAGAAGGAGGCTTTGACTGGAGCTTTCAGGTTGAGGATGCTTCCAAACCAAGCACTAATGGCAGATCATGATGAAGCCAAGGTATTGAAATATCTTTATACTCCTAAATGCATTGCTAAAGTTAATAGATACAGGTCTTATAACTTAGACATGAGATATGATCTTGAGTCCATAAATATCTTAAAAGCTGACTTTAAAAGAGCTGAAAATGATTATAAACTTAAGATAGAAGATCTAGAGAAAACCATTTCAACTCTTAAGCATGAGCATACAAACTACAGGACTCAAATCAAAGATCTCATCACAAAGTTAGCTGAATGCCAGGCTGAGCTTGTGATCAGCAAAGCCAGGGCAGAAAAATGTGTTCTTGAAGAAGAGACCTTCAAGAACATAATATCCTCATCCCTACATGCAAAAGTTTGTTATCAGAATAACCAGGTACTGGGATCTATTGAGATAGCTCCTCCACACACTCTATTGTCTGTAAGATCTCCAAGGTGTGGAACGTGTGAAGATGAGCTTCCCCTCAAAGACCCCATTGTTGAAGAGGATGAAGAGGAGATAGTGGAGGATGACTCAGAGAAGAGTGAAGAAGGTCATCCTAAGAAGGGTCACTATACTCCTGAGGAGAGGAAAGAGGCTGAAATGACCAAGTCAAAGAGAAACTTGATTAGAAGAGCGAAGAGAAGATCAAAGAAGGCTCAAGAAATCAAGGCCACTTTTGACTCAAAGCAGAAACAAGTGTTTATTTCTGCAGGTTTTGAAGTGGTAAAGATTGAAAACTCAACTATGAACTATAGTACCAGGAGTTCTAGTTTAGTTCCAAATCATTCCAGCAAGAAGAAGAAGACTGACCAGCTATGTACCACTACTAAACAGCCTGAACCATCCAGCTCCAAGAGCAAGTCTCTCCCTAAGAAGCTTGCTGCTTCATCTGCAATGATGAAGGTAGAGAAGGAAAGTGATCAAACTCAGTCTTGCTCTCAAAAGAAGACTCTCAGAAAGAAGGAACTCAATTGTGTCATGTGTGGTAGTACTTCTCATATGGCTAAGGATTGCAAGTACAATCCTAAAAGTACCATCCACATGACCAAGAAGAATATTTCTGGGAAGAAGAAGGAACCAATAGCTTCGGAAGGAAAATCTGTTTCCTTCGGAAGCTCTAAAATGAAGAAGAAGACAACTGAAAAATTGCCTTTGGAAGAAAAGTTGGTCTTGGAAGAAAGGAATGCTTCCGAAGTACTAAAGCTTGCAGCAGTGAAAGCTAGATCTTCCGAAGGTCTAGTCTCCAAGACTTCCAAAGTTGTCAAAATTTCCAAAGCCTTGAAGGTCAGGCCCAATCTTCCAAAGGTGGTGTGGAAGATGAAGGAAGACCATGTGAGTAAAAGTTCTTCATCAACAACAGCAAATGATCCTTAAAGCTTGAATATAGGATCTCTTACTGTTGCATTGTCTTCAACTCATTTTAATAAGCCCAAGACCAATGAGGCTATGGTTTCCAAGTGTAACTAACCACTTCTTTTTGTGCAGGAACAGCTAAGGACTAAGGAAAATGTGTGGATCATTGATAGTGGCTATTCCAGGCACATGACTGACAATGGTTCTTTGCTTCACAATTTTGAGAAAATTGATGGAGGACCAGTTGCTTTTGGAGGAGATACTGGTGGTTACATCACAGGAAAAGGTATGGTCACAAATGGTAAGCTCACCATTGAGAAGGTAAATTTTGTTAAGAAGCTTGGATACAATCTACTGAGTGTGTCTCAATTTTGTGATCAGAAATATAACATGCTCTTTACTGAGCATGAGTGCATTGTTCTCAAGCCCGGGGTGGTCATTCCTCAAGAGCATATCCTGCTCAGAGCCCCTAGGAAAGGGAACATGTACAAGATGAACTTGCAGAAAACATCTCCCTCCAGAGAGGTTTCTTGCTTCCTATCTAAAGAAAATAGTGATGAGTCATTCCTTTGGCATAAAAGAATGTGCCATGTAAACTTTAAGAATATGAATAAATTGATTAAGAATGATTTGGTAACTAGAATGCCAAATAAAGAGTTTACAAGTGATGACCACTGTGTTGCATGCCTGAAAGGGAAGCAACACAAAGTTTCTCACAAACCAAAGGAAATGAATTCCATCACCATTCCCCTACACCTATTACATATGGACTTGTTTGGACCCACCAGTGTAATGAGTTTAGGAAGGACCTCTTACTGTTTAGTGATCACAGATGATTTCACAAGATTCACTTGGGTCTTTTTCCTTAGAACTAAGGATGAGACCCCTGAGATCTTGAAGAATTTCATTCGGAAAATTAAGAATCAATCTGATCACAAGGTCAAAACCATAAGATATGATCAAAGAACAGAATTTAAGAACCAAATCCTTGATACATTTTATGATGGAAAGGGTATTACAAGACAATATAGTGCTCCCAAGACTCCTCAGCAAAATGGTGTTGCTGAGAAGAGAAACAGGACACTTATTGAAGCTGCAAGAACCATGTTGTCTGACTCTAAACTGCCCATCACCTTCTGGGCAGAGGCTGTTAACACTGCCTGCTATGTGCAGAACAGAGTTTTAGTGGTTAAGACTCATGGTAAGACTCCTTATGAGCTGTGGCATAAAAGGAGACCATTTATTGGCTTTCTCAGGTCATTTGGATGTCCTTGCACCATCTTGAATACCAAAGATCAAGTAGCCAAATTTGATGAGAAGTCAGATGGTGGACACTTTATTGGATACTCTTCCCAAGCTAAGGCTTATAGAGTATACAATCTCAAAACTAGAGTTGTTGAGGAGTCAGCCAATATGACCTTCAATGAGCACACTCCAAGTGTGAAAGGTTCTGGTCCAGACTGCTATTTGATCTTGACTTAGTTACCAACTGTTTTACAAGTCTTGTGAGAATGTTTCAGGAACTACAAATAATATATCAATAGGAGATCCTGACCTAAGATTTGAGCTGAGAAGACCAAGCAAGACTATGACTTCAGCTCCTTTGGTGATTAACCCTGCAAATGAAGATCCTATCAGCACAAACTTGACAAATTCAGCTGATACATCTGAGGTACCTTCAAATTACAGCTCAAAGGTTTAAAACTCAAGAGAAGGAACTTTAAATGCAGGAGGAAATGGAGGTGGTGACAGTGATCAAGAATTTCTTGATGATGATAACCACTCCATAGAGGACAACATAAATGATGTCATACATTCATTGGATCAAGTCTCACTTGATAAATGTGCTGATGTGGTGGGTGACACTCCATTTCCAGATCTAAATTTCTCAAATCTAGATCTGTCTAACCAACTTGCTATGATCCCTCAACTAATGATCCACAAGTCACACCCCACTACAAACATCATTGGAAATGTTGATACTGGGGTGAGAACAAGAGGACAAACCCATGATCAAAGTGTTTGTCTGCACTCTTGTTTCTTGTCCCAGATTGAGCCAAAGAAGGTTGATGAGGCTCTGAAGGATGGAAGCTGGGTTGAAGCTATGCAAGAAGAGCTACTTCAAATCAGAAGACCAAAGGTTTGGAACCTATGTCCTCTTCCTCAAAGGAAGACTGTCATAGGAACCAAATGAGTTTTTAGGAACAAGAAGGATGATAGAGGAATTGTCATCAAGAACAAGGCTAGACTGGTTGTCCAGGGATACACACAAGAAGAAGGAATTGATTACATAGATTTCTTTGCTCCTCTAGCAAGACTTGAAGCTGTAAGAATATTCCTGGCCTATACTACATCCAAAGATTTCAAGGTCTATCAGCTTGATGTAAAGTGTGCCTTCCTCTATGGGGTGTTAGATGAAGAAGTTTATGTCAAACAACCACCTGGTTTTGCAGACCCAGATCATCTTGATTATGTCTGCAAGCTTGATAAAGCTCTATATGGACTGCATCAAGCTCAAAGAAAGTGGTATGAGACACTATCAAAGTATCTTTGTCAACATGAATACAAAAGTACTATTGATGGGACTCTCTTCATCAAAGAAACAGGAAATGACGTAATGCTAGTTTAGATATATGTAGATGACATTATCTTTGGTTCAACTAATTCAAAGCTCTACAAAGACTTTTAAATGCTGATAAAGAATAAATTTGAAATGAGTGCCATAGGGGAACTCGATTTCATTCTAGGAATTCAAGTGAAGCATGTTGAAAATGGCATCTTTATTAGTCAGTCAAAATAGGTACAAGACATACTTACAAGATTCAAGATGACTGATTGTAAGGTTGCAAAGACACCCATAGCCAGAAACCACTCCCTTGGTCCTGATCTTGAGGGGGAGTGTGTTGATGAACATCTCTATAGGGCAATGATTGGGTCTTTTATGTACCTTACTGCTAGCCGGCCTGATATCATGTTTGCCACATGTATATGTGCAAGATATCAATCCAACCCCAAGATGTCACACCTAGTTACTGTCAAAACAATTCTCAGATACCTCAAAGATGCCCCTTAACTTGGCCTTTGGTATCCAAAGAATTCTGACTTTAATCTGTATGCTTATACAGATAGTGACTACGGTGGCTGCAACATGACTGCAAAGTCTACATCTGGGGGATGTCAATTCTTTGGTGGAAGGATAGTCTCATGGCAATGCAAGAAGCAGTCCTGTGTGTCTGCATCAACAGCTGAAGCTGAATACATTGCTGCTGCAAGCTGCTGTGCTCAAGTGCTGTGGATTGAAAACCAGATGCTAGACTATGGGTTTAATTTCAAGGAGACTCCTATTCATATAGATGACAATAGTGCCATTTCTATTACAGAGAATCTTGTACAGCACTCAAGGACCAAGCACATTAAAATCAAGTATCATCTGATTAGAGATAATTTTGAAAAAGGATTAATCAAACTAATCAAAGTTAACTCAAATGAATAATATGCTGATCTGTTCACCAAAGCCTTTGATGAACAGAGATTTAAATATCTTATATCAGCTATTGGGATGATTAACTTTGAATATATTTTCTTTAAACACTTAATCAACCTTATTTCTTAAAACTATGTGTCCTAAGTTGTCTATTAAAACACCTTCATAAGCCCAGTTCTCTCTGGAAGTAAATTAAAATTTCAAATGATATTCCTTAGATTTGTAAAAATTTATTATTTTGTCTCGACAGAACTCAAATTGTCTTCGGAAGAAATTTATATCATTAAATCATTTAACTACTTATCAGAGTTTACCTTCGGAAGAAATTCTTGGAATATCTTCTGAAGCTTAAATATGCTTATAAGAACTTAAATGCATTCAAAGAACAAATGTCTTCCGAATGCAATTAAGTCTCAGAAGATTTATTATCCAAGGATAATAATTTTCTCAGACTTAGTTCTTCCGAAGCAAAATATACGTCGGAAGAAATTTCTTTAAGTATATTTCTTCCAAAGCCAAATTTTTAAAACTCTTTGAAATATCTTCCGAAGCAAAATTGCCTTCGAAAGCTTTGCTGAAAAGCTTCCGAAGCAAAAAATACCTTCAAAAGATTTGCAACTTCCAAGAAAACTCTTTCAAAACTCAAATTGTCTTCGGAAGAAATTTATATCATTAAAATTTCAAAAAATACCTTATTTCAAAACTCTTTGGGCACTTTTTCAGAAGTGGAGCCCACTTGCGGATTTCAAAGTTTATCTTTTTTTCTTAACTTTGACTCAAAACCACATATATCTTCTCAACGGTTCACTTCATCTCTCTACTCTCACAAATCTTTAACCTAAATTCTCCCAAAATTCATCTTCTTCTTCCTTTCTTCACTGTTAAGCTTCAACTAAATGGCCAACATCGATCGTCGAAACAACCCAAACTTCTCCATGAACCTACACAGGCAACACAATCAAGCTTTCCTATTGCACTCTAAAAAGGATTCAAGTTTCTCCGACGTGTGTAGGTACCTTTCTTCATCTCACTACCTCACCTCCCTTACAATCGATCCTACGCTCTATGAGGATCAGTTGCTTGAAATTTGGCGGACCTGTCAAGAGGTCACTATAGATGGGGAGAGGGCACTGGCTGCTATAGTATAGGGGAGGATGGTTTTCATTACTCCGGACATCAAAAACACTCATTTGCAGCTGGATGATGAAGCAGGTGAACTGTCCTTCCCAAAAGATGCTGTCAACCGTTCCTTCCAGCAGATGGGCTATGAAGGTGACTTCACAGTCAAAACCTTCAGGAAGGGGAAGGTCTCATCCCAGTGGAAATACCTCCTCCATGTCATCATACACAGTTTATCTAACAAACATGGGGGATGGGATCAAGTTCTAGAAGACCTCTCCTTCATAGTCCATGGGATGGTACAGGGAGTCAAGTTCAGGTACTCTTAATTTGTTTACACAAACTTGCTTGCTAACTTGGACTCCTTAAAGTATTACATGTTCCCCAGGTATGTTCAACACATTCTCAACTATGAATTGGGCCCACAGTTGAGGGGGACAGGTAATATTCTTAAATTGGGACAAATAAAGCCTGACATTTTCAAAATCTTAAAGAAGCCACCTGTTGGCGTCTTGAGGGTAGAAACAGCCCTTGTCCCAAAAATGTTTGAGCTTATTGCTCAGGGTGACAACCTAGCAGCACCAGCTAGTGTTGATCCCACACCCTCCACCTCTCAACCACCTCAAACACAGTCTACCATCCCCAGTACCTACACTACAAAGCGCAAATGAACCCCTGCACTTGCTAATGAGCATGTGCAGGCACATATATCATAACCCATACAGGAGGAAGTAGAATCTCGAGCTCCCACTTCCCCTGAGGAGCAGACCACTCCCATCCTTGAAATGATCAGTGCTGAGGTTCCTCATGCTTAGCCTGATGAGCTCACAACCCCACAAATAGCCTTAAGCCATCGCTCTGAGTCTCAACACTCAAGTGATCAACCTTCTGGGGAAAGCTACCATCCCCAACCTCTAGACTTTAACCGACCTATCTCCAGCCTTGACTCTTACTCTGATGAAGATTTGGGATTCAGTGAGTACCATGAATCTCTCTTCTCTTCCCACACTCTAGGAGAGATGAGTAGTCCTGCTTCTCCCACTTCTAGCCCACATCAACAACCCCCTACTGAGGTGGATCTTTCTGAACTTGTTCAGGAGACCCATATGGAAGAGGCTCTCACTTTTGCAAGTGATTACATAACTAGGACCTCAACCATGGCAACCCAGCCTATTGACACTTCTCTGGAAGTTGTCATGCGGCAAGGAAAATCCAGCAGCCAAGAACCACATGCTGGTGGTGAGGAAGAAGAATTAGGTCTAATTCTCTCATCCCCCTATGATTCTTCATCTGAAGATGAGGGGAGTCTGAAACAAAGAGTGCACCTACTGACAAATACATGCACTTACTTGGTTTCAAAGATAATTCACTTGGAGTCTCAAGTGACTTTCTTGCTAAAAAGGGTCAATGACCAGCAACTTGAGATCACCGATCTCAAGGGCCAGTTAGTTGAGAGACCCATGAGGACAACTCAACCAGGCCCACAAGAACCTGTGATTGCTATGGATCAATCTCCCAGCTCACCTATGCAAGAAGGTGATGCTACCAAAAGAGTTCTTCTCAGAGTATGGACATAGAGGAATCATCACCCTCTCTTGTAGTTGTCCACACTCAGCAACCTCCTCAAGTCTGAGATCTAGACTTGCTTTTTCAACATTTGTTTGAGGAGGGAATCCCAAGAGCAATGTCTGCCCCTTCTGAGAATCCAATCATGGGTTGGGGTATGACAGCAACAGAAAAGCTCTTGTAATCTCTAAAGCTCAGGGTCAACTAGAAATTTTCAACATTTCACACCCGAGGCTCTATGAGAGTACATATCTGGTGGATCTGCCACTTGTCAACCCTAGCAACAACAGACAAGCTGCCAGATTAGCTGACCGGATACAAGACATAGTGCTAAAAGAATTCAAATGGAGATCAAGACTATATAGACAGAGGCTAGCAGGTGAGGCCTTTGGTTAACTGGAAGTTGAGGTGGACCCTAAGATTAACTTCCAAGGGAACTCCTTGACTGAAGGCCCAGAGGTTGAGCCTGTGAACCTTGAGACAGGATCTTCTTTTATACCCTTTACCCTCAGTGAGGCACTAGCTGGTGATGGTGCTTCACAACCTCTCTCTGGCTAGAGTTTGACAGCTGAATCTAGCAATGAAGGCCAAAGCTCTCTCCTCCCTGAGTCACCAAGGCATGTGGTTGACAAAGGAAAAAAGAAGTTAACTCTTGAGGAGATAGAGGAGGAGAAGAGAGAGAGGAAGAGAAAGCTGAGGGGAGAGAGTTCAAGTGGTTCCCTAAGGATCATGGAAGCTACAATCCGGGCTGCCCCTAGGCCAAACACTCAAGAAGATGAATTGAGGGCAGCTAGGTTAAACTACCTGGGAACCAGAAACTACAATGTTGATGAACTCATCGCTCTCCCCTTAGAAGATCTGAATGAACGGGCTGACACTAAGTTGTCAAAAGAGAGAAGGGAGGCAGAGGATGCAAAGCTACTCCACAAAGTCAAAGAACAAAGGAGGCTGAAAAGACTCTATAAAGAAGCTCCTATCCTCTCTCTAGTTCAAGAAAGACTTGAGCCAGAGACTATGGCAACTAAACAACCTCAGGTAGTTAATGAAGAAGAAAGACTAAAGATGATCAACTACCTGAGTGCCATAGGTCTCTATCAGGCATCTACACTTCTTCCCTTATCACATGAGTACAAAATGTTTGAATACAACAAGCAGCTGGAAGAACAAGCAAAAAGAGAAAAGAAAGCTGCTAGAAAGAGATTAAGGGAAGAAGCTGTAAAGTCAAGAGCCATCATCCTCAAATGCCAAAAGAAGTCTGCTGACAGACAAAGGATGATAAGCTTCTTAAAGCTATATGGGTTCTCCAAAAGGAGGCTTGGTCCTATGTCTCTATCCATAATGTATGGGCATATTAGGGTGATCAAGCAGAAGATAAAAAGGGGAGAGCTGGTGGACTTGCATTCTCCACCTAGTCCAGCTCAACCTGAAGTTGAGGTGAAGGTTGAACCTACTGAGACAACACAACTTAAACCTGGAGCTGCATCTGAGCCAACTTCATCTTCTGACCCACAGCAGGGTCCTTCTCTCTCTCCTTCTGAACCTGTGAGAAAGGAGAACCCAACTGAGAGAGACACAACAGAACCAACTGGTACTCAAGACCAGTCCTCTCAGTTGAAGAAATCAGGAAGGAGAAAAAGGATGGCCAGAAGAAGATCTGCTTCAAAGAAAAAGAGAAGAAAGGCATCCACCTCCCAACCTCAGGATGAGTCAGAGCATCCTGAAGAAGAGCATGAAGAGGTCTCTCAACAAACTCTAATCATAGTAGAGCCTCTTGCTGCTGGAAGACAAATTCTGTCCTGGACTTATGCTGAAAATCCAGATAGATGGTATGTCACAATAGATCAGGGAGAACAGCATGTCTACTTCACAAATGACATGCTTGAACTTCCTTTGTATGATCTCTATGACATGAGAAGGTTCTATGTAAGCCTGAAGGATCTAGATCTGATGATAAAGAAAGGTCTGCTGAAGATCCTGATGTGGACTATCAAAATCTAAAGAACTTCTCTGTTTTGGTAGCATCAGCCTAAGGGGAGTTTGTAAGAAACATCTGAAGATCAAAAGGCTGATGCAACCAAAGTATACCAAAACAACCAAGTCTTCTTGCATGCACTAAGGAACAAAGATGAACTAGCTTCGCAAGTTGTACACTCACAAATAAGTCTAAGTGTAAAATATTCCAAAGCCAATAGTTCAGAAGAAGTTACTTTGGAAGTTTCACACTCATCAGAAAATTATTATAAGTGTGAAATCTTCCAAAGCCAAAGACTCATTTCTTCCGAAGCCAAAGATGAAGTCTTCCGAAGCTTCAAAAGACAAAGTCTTCCGAAGCCATTTTGCTTTGAAGACAGATTTCTTCCGAAGACAGAGAAAAGATGCTTTCTCTAAGTTACTTTTCAATAAAGCTGATGTACTTTCTGCTGCTGCTCTGAAGACTCACCTGCTAACATTAGTTGGTGAAACTTCCATCCTTTATCAAATAGTAGAAATAGTCTTTGACTGTAACTTCCCACTAGTGAGCTATGGCATGTCATAGTCACTAGTCAAAAAGCAATCTGCCTTTTAACTGTAGATTGATCTTGTTATCTAGATTAGTCAAAATTCCAACTGTCTTTTTGTATATTGATGGTTGTAGGATGTAGTATAAATAGTCTCCGGTTCTTGTAATTAGATATGCTTGCAAACACTTGTAATAGAACTAGAGAATCAATATACAACTTCCTTGAAAACTTAATCTTGTGTTCTTGTGACTTTGTTCTTGTTCTTATAGTTCTGTTTCTTTAATATTACTTGTGTAGCTTGTATCATCAGTGAAGTTACCAGTTCCCTATTTGAGTGGTTAAGTGATTTAAAATCGCTCCTCTTGTGAAGCTAATTGCATTCTTAAGTACCCTTACCGGTCCTGCATGCTTTGTGGTTGATATTTACTCGGTGATATTTTAGTAAATAGTTGAAAACTAAAAACCACCTAGAAAGATAGAATAGGAAATTTCAACTAAAAACATACACAAGCAAGTCATATGCATATTCCCCCATTGTGTTTGAGTGTTCATATTCCCCCATCGTGTTTAAATGTTCATAACTCTTTAATATGTTATCATTTCTTTAAAAAAATTACACTGTAATAACAAGGATTTTTTTATCTTTAATATGAATATGGTATGTCTATAAAAAAATTACATTTCTATACATCATAAAATTACCCAGAATTGCTCACGTCATAAACATCATAAACCGCTCAGGCTATAAACACCATAAACCACCCAAGTTAAACACCATAAACATCAAAAGCACCATAAATTGTCAGCTCAACAAAATTACACCACTCTAAAAGAGTACAGTGAGAAATAATTATTCATGACCATAAAGTTGCCTAGTTTTAAAATACCATAAAGATGTTCAAAGTAAAACACCATAAAATTATAAAGTCGTAAACACAATAAACTGTCAGGTTATAAATGCCATAAGTTGTGAGGTTATAAACATAAAAAATGGTCAGGTAATAAACACCACAAATTGTCAGGTCATAAGTACCACAAATCACATAAACACCATAAATTGACAGGTCATGAACTCCATAAACACTATAAATCGCCAGGTCTTTTATGCATAGGTAATTTTGTGGTCATCAACCATTGATTCTCACTATACTTTTTTAGATTAGGTAATTATATTATGGGGTTTTAATAAACTTTTTTTATTGTAACTCAATTTGAAAAACACCATAAGTTTGTCCATTTTAAAAACACTGTAAAATCACAAAGATTTTAAACACCATAAAATCACAAAGATTTTAAACACCATAAAATCACACGGTTTTTAAACACCATAAAATCACCCAATTTTAAAACACCATAAAAATACGCAGTTCTAAAATACCAAAACCTGATCAATCACACTGATTGCTTCAATAGTTCACTGAAAATTTTAATTTGGGGATTTCATCGGGACTTTGACGACTCTAGCTTCATCTTATGGAAAGTGAAAAGAAAAACACCATTCACATCTTAGAGTAAATTCTTAAGAACTCAAGATTATAGACTGGGATCACTTGAGATCGATGGTTATACACTTGCTCGAATGCAAATATTGGCTTGTTAGGTTTTCGTTTGAGCGTGTCGTTGAGTACTATTTACAATAGAAATGAAAGCATGAAAAAAAACCATTGAGCAGGGGGTCCACCCAAATTAATTAGGTCGGTTTTTGTTTAAAGATTACAATAATATTATACTTGTTTGAAAGATTAAAAACATTTAAAATTATAGTGTAATTCTTTTAGAAAAGTTTTGATATATAAGAAAGTTATGGATGTTTAAATAATTTGAGGATGGGGTGGGGTTGGGGGGTTTACATGTGACTTGCATCTTTAATCTTTTATATATAGGGGCATTTGCCCTTTCTTTTTTTTTTTCTTTATTGGATACATGGCACTTGGGAGAATTAAAAGAATAAACTTAAATTATATATATTTTCGATCAATAGTTCATATATATGTGTATATATATATTGTAAAGTTTGGACTTCTTACATGCAATATTTATGGACATAATAAAACATCATACAAATTTTTGCATATGTTTTTTTAACTTATAACCACTTAACTAAATATTTGTTGATTATGTGTAATTAAAATAGCCTATATATAACTTACACATGTGTTTTGTATATATAAATCAAATTTAACGATTCATTTTGTTTTGTGTGTTATCATAATGTTTAGAGTTCTTAATAGAACAACACACATATGTGTCTGTATGTATGTGTATTATTTCTAATTTCTTGTATATGTAATGTATTCATATGTACGATAAACAACAAATATATGTAAAAGATTAATAGTGTATTAATAGGCTTTAAGTTGTTTATCAAATAAGATATTTTATATTTAAGTTAGATAAACATCATTTGATTTGTAAACTGTCAAAAGTTCCAAGATCAAATCTTTTAAGATGTTAGTCAACTGAAAAGCATTAGAAGGTAAAATCAAACATGAAGGCTACTTCGCAGGATAATCTTTTGAAAGACGGTGAAACATAACATTTCCTGATTTTACAACTAATCGTTCTTAAAGATTTATAATTATTCAGAAGATGAAAGTACAACCGAAAAGATAAAGTAAACATGTTTACATGTGAAGCACCTAAAGATTATCAACAACTCATTGGTACACGTGTTTGTAAACATATATATTTATGAAAATATGACATACATCTCATAGGTACAAAAGGAGTTCAAATTAAGCTATTTCAAAGAAAAAGATGAATCGTGTTCCATATCATTTTTCCATGTAATCTATTTTAAAGATGAGAAAAGTAAATATTCATTTTTACTAAAGACCTCCTTAAATACAGATACAAAATTTTCAGATGGGTTCGTATTGTTTTTCTTTGTTTATGGTTTGTGATGATCAGTCTATTACTCACTAACTTGATTCCGCCAAATTAGTAAGCTTATTTTCTAAGCAAATATAAATGTTAGAAATTTGTCTCCTTTATTATGTTATTATCTTTTATTTATCCTCCCTCCTTTGCTAAACCTATTAAATTTCTATAATAGTTTGCAAAAAAAAAATGGGAACAACATTCTTGAGAATTGTTAGGGCATGTAGGTGATATGGTCCATCAATACTTCATTTAGTTTTGTTTTCTTTGGACTTAGTTACATACCCTATTTATGTTATTTTGTATTTTTTAGAGATCTCATATGTTCCTCTATATTGAGGTTGGATTAATTAAAGTGAGAGTGTTTGTTCAAGGTAGTCGATGAGGATGATGTAGGTATACTCATCCTAACTAAAGATATCATTATAGAACCAGATGTGGTCATTATTGATGTTAGTATAACACTTGAGTTGGTCAATTGAATCTAATGCCATCTTTTATTATTTAATTTTAACTGATTTAATTGACAATGTAAGTATTATTCAATTAACAATTAGTAGCATATCTAATCACAGGAGCTCAAGATCACAAAGATTTTAGAATTATAACTCAATCAATTAGCAAAACCACATACATTGTACACGACCTATAACACCCTAAAGTTGCGGTTAAATACCCGCTTTAAGTTACGGTTCAAAAGGTGTTATGGGCTCTCGTATTTAAAAGAAACCTAAGGAACCAGTGTTGCCTAAAAAGGAGTAATGTTACCCTAAAAGTTCCTATAAAAGAAAGGTGGATAGCCCACCATTCTTCCCGATTCCTTTGGCTACATGTTTAAGAGAGAGGAGGAGAGCTAGAGAGAGAAAGTCTTTATTGAGCAAAAAGGTAAGCTTTCATGTCCAATATGCTCATTCTAGCTTAGATTTAGCTTATTCTCTATAAGATATAATGATTGAAGGTGATTTTAATGTAAAAGATGGAAACTTAGTTCTACATTTTGAGAAGCACCTTTCTAAGGTTTTCATATTGTTCTTGGTTGACGAGGTGAGTTCTAGATGTTCTTTTTCATAAATGTTAATGTTCTGGGCTGATATGCATACTTACAATTGTAAATGATATAGATCTAAATGACTTAAATGCAAAGTTTAGAGTTTAATGCATGAATGTTCTAGGATTTATGTTATAGCACGTGAATATGTGCCTACATGTATGTATATGGATGTAGAAACTCCAGAAAATGGAATGTTCGATCTATCCATGTAATGTTACGATGGTAAAATGATGATAGTATGAAAACAATAGACGAAATGCCCCCGTAAGTGAGTTACTACCCCCGTATTTGATGATAGTGTATGTAAATATGAAGTTGTGAAGAAGGGATCCAAGGCAAGTTATTAATAGAGTGGTTTATACATTCGTATGTAAACTTTGCCCCCACATGTAAGTCCATGTAACTAGCTAAAGTTATAAAGGAAATGGCTAAGTAAGAACCGATTTATAAGCAGAGGTTGCCTCTGTAAGTGGAGACCCCGTAAGTAGATTATACATCTGTAACTATCTATCTACCCTATAGTTCATGACATGTTACTTATAGAGTGCTTATGACCTTCGTAAATAGATGGCTTCTCCACAAGTAAACCATGCATTAGAATTACCATTTAGTTTGCCTAAAATCCTAAGTCATGTCACTTATGGAATGAATGTACCTTCGTAAGTGAGTTAAGACTTCGAAGCCATGGTACCCACATGTGGAATATCTTAGCCATAATTTTGAATATGTTTCCTCATAACTATTATGTGCCTCCATAATTAACGTACCTTAGAAAAAATTGACATTGATACCTTGTAATATAATATTACTTTTGTAACTCCCTAAACCCTCATCAAGTAAACCCCCTGCTTATGTGATGCACCTAGGTAAAACAAGAACTAGTAAATGATAGTATTTTTAGTATGGTGTTGAATAGGGTACGAATAGCACATGAAGTCTTATCAGGTTGTGTAACTAGTATGGGAGGAAGCATACCGGTGAATGAAGGATGGGCACCAATATTTGTTATAAGTGAGAGAAAGCTGGGCAATTATCAAAGTATTGTTAAAAGAGCCCCAAATGGTATGATTATTGGGAGGTGGGGCACTATAGGAAGAATTATACAACACCAAAGGTAGGGAAACTATGTTTCAATAAATGTTCATTGCTAGTACCTTTTGTATGTGTTGACATGTAAAAGTAGAAAGAGAGATGATACCTGCTAGTGGTAGATCCATGAAAATAACAGAAGCAATAGATGATTGTCACGTAGAACGTGAAGGTCATAGGCTCATTGCTAGGTTATTTTTTATGACTTAAGGATGTTTCGATATCGTATTAGATATGGACTAGCTAGCCGCTTATGAGGCTAATATAGTTTGAAAAAGACAAATTATATGTTTGGTAGTTAAGACATGATCTACGAAGATAAAGTGTATGTTTTACCTAAGATACTCTCTATGGTCAAGGTAGAAAGATTTATGAATTGGGTGTGTGGAGCTTACCTAGCGTAACTTAAAAATACTAAAGCTGAATCAATAAAGTTGTTAGATGTGCCTATTGTGTGTGACTTCCCTAATGTGTTTTGTGAGGATTGACGGGAGTACCACCTAATCAAAAGACAGAATTCCGGATCGATTTATTTTAAGAAGCTCAGACCTTTCTAAAGAAGCGTATCCTCAAGCTCTATTAGAAATGAAAGAACTGATGTCTTAACTAAAATTCTTTTAGTATAAAGGTTTCTTTAGACCAAGCATTTCTCTATGAGCTGTTTCGGTGTTATCCGTGAAAAATAAAGATGGAAGCATGTAGATATCAATCGATTAGAAGGAGCTGAACAAGCCAACATTTATGAATAAGTACTTGCTACCTAGGATTGATGATCAATTTTATCAATTGGAAGGTGAGTTTTTTCACCTTTATTTTTTTCACCTTTATTTACAATTCAAAGAGAGGATCTATGCATGGGATCATGTTAGATTTGATTCAAAGAAGAAAGAATTTTACTTCTTTATATGTTTTCATAGATTTTATGTAAGAAGGCTTAAAGTCTAAAGTTTTTTCATAGATCTTCAAATGTGAGATCTAGATCCCCATGTTTTCTATGTTTTCTTATTTTTTTAGGATAACAAGCATACTCTACGTGTTTATTATTTTTAGATATACAATGTTTCATGATAAAGTTGATAGCCTGATTATTGGGTGTTTAAAACATTTTTACCTCATGCATATCACTATCTATATATAGAACTTAAGAAATAGGTGTTTCTGATTTTTTGAGTTAATTATTAAGATTAAAGATGGGATATAAAGTTCACAATGCATGATAGAAGCACTTCCACCTTCGCAAGTAGACTGCCTGACTCTGTAAGTAATTATGTGCCTTGTCGTTAAATTATTACATCCATAAGTAATCTTACACCACCATAATTGGGTATGAACCTTTGTAAGTGCAAATCCTTTATAACCAACTTTACTTAGCCATTTTAGAACTAAGTAAATCTCTGTTAGTGATTTAATACCCACGTAACTCTTGATACTTAGAATATATCAAAGATTACCTCGCAAGTGTTAAGGCCTTTTCATCTGATTTTGTGCTTGCGTATCTGGCTACACTTAGTCTGTGTAAAGTGTAACACCTGAAAATTTATTAAGAAAAGAATAAAGACAAAAAAACAAGAAGGTGCATAAGTGGAGGGGCTAAAGTGTACAAAGGACAAAACATTATTATTTTATGTTTAAAGTGGGCATGGCCGCCCACTACTCTGCTTCACCAACCTGTTTCGACTGCTAGAAAGAAGAAAGCAGAATTTTCATCGGTTCTAGAGAGAAGAAGAAGAAGAATCGGCTTGAAGGTGAGTTTTTTTGTGTTTTTTTCAGTTTCAGTTGAGTTTTCAGCATCGGGACCGATTCTTATGTGCTTCTTTGTTTTCGGTTAGGTGTTTTTGGTATGTTTAGGCATTTGGACTCTTTGTGCCCTCGAGTTTGATGGAGTTTTGCTTGAAGGCTGCAATAGGTGAGTTCTAGATCCCTGGTTTTTATGTTTTATACTTGTTTTGGGGCTAAAAATGCATGTAACTAACTTTTATTCTTTTCAGCATGTTTTAACCGTATGATTATGCCCCCGTTTATGGGTGGGTGTATGTTTGTGTATGATTTGTTGGTGTTTATATGCTTGTCTTAGGTGTTTGGTATGTTAGATTTGGGTTAGGAGTTTGTTAAAACGATGATTGGGTCTGAAAAATAGTGTAAGTTCGAATTTATAACTGCCCATGCGCCTGGAAAGTTGTTCATACGCCTAGTAATTTTGCCCATAAGCCTAAGTGTTGCCCTTACGCCCAAACAGTACCTCATGTGCCCACTGCTCATAAGCCTAAGTTTCCTCATGCGCCCAAGTGCCGTGCGCCTATATAGTACTCATGTGCCTGCATAGTGCTCATGCGCCTAAATGCCTTAGAAATTTTTCTGAAATTTTGGGTAATAGAAATTTTAAGACTAAGCCCTGGGATGTTTTGGTGGTTATGTTTGTTGGTGTTATGTATGTTTGTTGCTTGGTTTTATGTTCCATATTGCGTATTTTAAGTGACTTTACGTGGTGTGTTTATGCTTGTATATGTAAAGTATTATCATAAAAGAAGCGAAAGATTAATGATAATGAAAAGTGAAACATAACGAATGAATGAAAGTCTTGCAAGCAAATGAAAAGAGGTTAACAGCTATTGGATTGTCAGCTCAATTGTGTGCGGTTTAGCTAACCCGAAGGATGCACACAAGGTCAATCCTAGAGATTGATGGGACCTCTGTTGCTTGCCCCAGGTACTGGGGTCAGCTTCGTGCACAATGTTCGGGGTCTATTTATAGGCCCTAGGCCCAGTACTAGCTTCGTGCACAATGTTCGGGGTATTGCACATTGTTTCGGAAGAAAGTGGAAGATAATGATGAAAGAATTAAATGAATGAGAAGAATGATGAAAGATGATAATGAATATTATCTTATTGTATGTATGATGCGTGAACATGTACGGAAGTAATGGATTTTATGAAAAGGAAGTATTTTAAGAAAATGATACTTTTTATATATAAACAAGGGACTTTAATTTTAAAACTAGAACTCACTCAGTAACGCTGACTTTATGCATTTTCAGTTGGCAGGTAACTTGCTGCTGGGGATGGCACGCGGGTGAGGCTACTTGGCGGGCAAAGACTGGCATCCATTCGTGCATGATGATATTGTTGTTTTGTAATACAACTGAATGATTCTTTTTGTAACTTTTAAAATAAAATGATGTATTATTTAGCAACATCAAATATTAATGCATGAATCGTTTTTGATAACTTAATCCGCTGCAATGTTTTTATGAAATATATTTATTTTATATGAAAAATGCTGTGATTGTCCAACTGTGAGGTCTCCGGGAATGGGGGTCTTACAAATTGGTATCAGAGACAAAGTTTAAGAGAAATGGGTAAATATTTTTAAAACCTAAACTTAAACTGAGAATGGGACCGAATGAAGGGATGCCAGCCCAAGTAGCTACGTGCCATCAGGTAATTCGTTTTATTAAATGTTAATCGGTATTATGTGCGTGTGCTATCTGATATGTGCTCTTGGTAGATTTGGATACTGATGTAGTCAGGATAGGCAATGCTTGGGGGATGAAGAGTAAATTAAGTGGCTAATTATAACTGGCCACTGTAATTAGGGACTTACTATACTTGACATAATCTGAGCTATTACCTTGAATGATCGTGTTGGTGTTTGAATCTTATAGTGTTTAGAGGATGGCGGGTGGTAGATCTTCGAAGGCTTCTCGAGGAGGTGTGCAGGGTGGTCGTGGTGCTAGGCCACGTGTCACCAGGAACCAGGCTAAGGCTACTGAAATGGCGATGATGAGAGTGCTAACTTGAGAGCCTTTGTGAAGGAGACAGTTGTGGAGGAAGTTCATGAG
The DNA here is from genome assembly GCA_025506505.1 of Flaveria sonorensis. NCBI lineage: Eukaryota > Viridiplantae > Streptophyta > Magnoliopsida > Asterales > Asteraceae > Flaveria > Flaveria sonorensis. The sequence continues at coordinate 35,273,886 of CM046429.1, read as the reverse complement.
GTCATGCAGATGATCCTGCCGTCTGTGGTGACCAAGGTTATTCCTTCTATGAAGGAGGATGAAAAGAAAGAGAAGGAGGAGAGGAGGAGGACCGTTGGGAGAGGTTCAGGTGAAGGGGAGCAACCAGAGACTGAGATGGTTGTCTCTAGTGATGATGATGGGGAGGAAGCGGTGTAGGAGACCACCAAGGGGTGTAGTTACGGGGCATTCCAGATATGCAAGCCCCCAACTTTTGATGGAAATTGAAATGATGTTGCTGCTCACCGATGGGTGAGGGAGATGGAGGCGGTGCTCGATATCAGTGAGTGCCGAGAGGACCAAAAGGTGAAATTTGCTACCCACTCATTTATGGACTCGGCCTTATGCTGGTGGGACAATATTGCCCAGGCCGAGGGCAGCAGGGCTGTTGGAAGGATGAGGTGGAGTGAACTGAAAAAGATGGTGATCGAGAAGTTTTGTCCTCACAGGGAGCTCGATAAGATTGAGAGGGAGTTCCTACAGCTTGAGGCAGGAACTATGACACACTAGCAATACACTACTAAGTTTAACGAGATGGCAAGGCTGGTGCCAAACCAGGTGACGCCAGTGTCGAGAAGAGGTACATACAGGGTTTGCCGGCAGATATCCGCAGGCACATGATCGCCGCCCGGACCGAGTACGTTTAGGTTGGTGGTTGATCTGGCGGGGAGGTTATATAATGAGAGAGAAGAAGTGGCAATGGTGGAGGTGAGCAAGAAGAGTGGTGGTGAAAGGAACTGGGACAGGAAACGATTTGGTCATGGTGGTTTCACCCCGAACAACAAGAAGGCAAGGGTGGATGACCGGAGGGTAGTGTCGGCAGGCACGGGGATGAAGAAGTGTGGCAAGTGCGGGAAGGAGCATACGGGAGAATGCAAGTGGGGACCGAACGTTTTCTTCAAATGTGGGAAGCCTGGTCATGTGGCAAGGGATTGTAAGGCGATGAGGTGCTACAACTGCGGTGAAGAAGGTCGTATGAGCAGGGATTGCAAGAAGCCGAGGGCTAAAAGTTCTGGGGCAAAAAGGGGGACCGAGAATGTTGGCAAAGATCAAAAGCCAGAGCATTCACGATGACCCGAGAGGAGGCTACGGAGGATCCCGATGTCGTATCAGGTACGTTCCTAGTAAACCAAACTTGTGCCTCCGTGTTATTTGATTCTGGTGCAAGTAAGAGCTTTATTTCTGCTGCTTTCTGTGCTAAGTTGCCTGTTAGAAGTAGAAGTATTGATGAGCCCATCGATGTAGAAACTTCCATTGGTAAGTCTACCAGGATTTCCGACTTGATAGAAGATTGCAACATAGAAGTGGAAGGCCATACGTTCTCTACTAAACTATTTGTGATGCCCCTAGGTGGATTTGATGTAGTTTTAGGGATGGATTGGTTAGCAGCCTATAAGGCAAATATTGTGTGTCGCAAGAAGATGATCCAACTGACAGCGCCGGATGGGAGTTCGGTGACGGTCTACGGTGACCGAGTTACTATGGTTTCGAAGGTGATTTCGATGGTGGTGGCCGATAAGTGTATGAAACGGGGATGTAGTGCCTACCTGGCTTACGTGAAGGATGTGGATGCGTCAGTACCACAATTAGACGCCGTACCAGTTATGTGTAACTTTCCAGACATGTTCCCAGAAGATTTATCAGGTGTGCCACAGGACCACGAGATCGAGTTCCAGATCGATTTGATACCAGGTGCTCAACCTGTTGCCAAATCACCGTATCGATTGGCTCCATTGGAAATGAAGGAATTGATGGTTCAGTTATAAGAGTTGATGGAAAAGGGTTTCATTCGACCGAGTATCCCTCCCTGGGGTGCTCTAATCTTGTTTGTAAAGAAGAAGGATGGTAGTATGAGAATGTGCATTGACTACCGTGAGTTGAACAAGTTGACGGTAAAGAACAGATATCCACTACCCAGAATAGATGACTTGTTCGATCAACTCCAAGGTGCCAGTTGGTTCTCAAGGATAGATCTCCGATCTGGTTACCATTAGTTGAAGGTGAAGGAGCAAGATATCCCCAAAACAGCTTTTCGCACGTGTTATGGACACTACGAGTTTATCGTTATGTCCTTTGGTCTAACTAACGCGCCAGCTGCCTTTATGAAATTGACGAACCGAGTGTGTCAGCTGATGTTGGATAAATCAGTGATTGTGTTTATAGATAATATTCTGATTTATTCGAAGAGCGAAGAAGAACATGATGGTCACATTCGTGAAGTATTGGAGACACTCAGAAGAGAGAAGTTGTACGCTAAGTTCTCCAAGTGTGCTTTCTGGTTGCGTGAAGTTTAGTTTTTGGGTCACGTGGTAAGGGATCATGGTAGACACGATAAAGGTTGAGGCGGTGATGCAATGGAAGTCTCCAAAGACGCCATCCGAGATCCGCAGTTTCTTGGGTTTGGCGGGCTACTACAGGAGGTTCATCCAATACATTTCCAAGATAGCCTCACCATTGACAAAGTTGACCCACAAGGACGTGAAGTTTGTATGGGGTCTGGAACAAGAGAATGCTTTTGAGGAGTTAAAGACGAGATTGACTCAAGCTCATGTCTTGACGTTGCCCTGAAAGGAGCAAAGACTTAGTGGTCTACTCGGATGCTTCTTATTCAGGATTGGGTTGTGTGCTAATGCATAGGGGAAGAGTAATAGCCTATGCATAATCCACAAGGCTAATTACCCTACTCATGACTTTAAGCTAGCGGCCATGGTCTTTGCGTTGAATATTTGGAGGCACTACTTGTACGGGACGAAGTGCACTATCTTCACGGACCATAAGAGCTTGAAATACTTCTTTGAGTAGAAAGACCTCAATATGAGGCAAAGGAGGTGGCTGGAATTGATCAAGGACTATGATTGTGAGATCCATTAACATCTGGGCAAGGCCAACGTAATGGCAGATGCCCTTAGCTGAAAGGAGAGACTCGAGCCAATCTGGGTGGAAGCTTACCAGTTGGTGATGACCTCCGATGTGATGACACAGGTCAAGGGGTTCCAAGATGAGGCGTTGAAAAAAGATCACATTAACTCTAAAAGGATGAGAGGTCTAGTCATGGAGTTGGGTGAGAATACTCTCGGAGTTAGAACCCGCTTTGGGCGGATGTGGATCCCTCGTTATGGAGACCTACGGGGGTGAATTATGGATGAAGCTCATAAGACTCGATACTCCATTCATCCTGGTGCTACAAAGATGTATCATGATATGAAGAAAGATTACTGGTGGCCGGGTATGAAGCGTGATGTAGCGGAGTATGTGAGTAAGTGCCTTGGATATACCCGAATGGAAATGGGAGCACATCACCATGGACTTCATCAGGAAGTTACCACGTACGGCAAGGGGGTACGATGCCATATGGGTGATAGTTGATCGTTTGACGAAGAGTGCTCACTTTCTACCGATCCGTGAGACATATTCATCTGAAAGATTGGCGGATATGTTCATCAAGGAGATTATGACCCGTCACGGTGTACCAGTGTCTATTGTGTCTGACCGTGACACTCGGTTTACATCTAAGTTTTGGAAGAGATTCCATGATGCAATGGGTATGAGGTTGCATATCAGTACAACTTACCATCCTCAGACAGATGGTCAGTCGGAGAGGACTATACAGACGCTTGAGGATATGCTCCGAGCCTGCGTCATTGATTTTGGAGGAAGCTAGGACCAACACTTACTGTTAGCTGAATTCTCATACAATAATAGTTATCATGCCAGCATTGGTATGCCACCATATGAGATGCTATACGGTAGGAAGTGTAGAACGCCCATATGTTAGGGAGACATCGGACAGAAGGAGTTGGGGAGTGTAGAAGTGATCGAGGCTACGACTAAAAAGATAGAAATGATCAAGGCTTTTATGCAGGCGGCGAAAGGTAGGCAAAAGTTGTATGCTGACAAGAGGCGTAGACAGATTGAATTCCAGGTGGGTGATAAAGTGATGCTGAAGGTTTCACCTTGGAAGGGGATGATTTGGTTCCAAAAGCGGGGTAAGTTGAGCCCGAGGTATATAGGACCTTTCTGAATCATTGCTCGAGTATGAGAGGTGGCCTATAAGTTGGAGCTACCCGATGAGTTAAGTGGGATTCATCCAACATTCCATGTATCTCATCTGAGAAAGTGCTTAGCCGACGAAGATATGATGTTGCCACTGGAGGACATTGAAGTGGATGAACGACTCAATTATGCAGAGCAACCAGTGGCAATCATTGACCAAAAGGAGAAGAGATTACAAAACAAAGTGGTTCCACTGGTGCGAGTACAGTGGAGGCACAGGAAGGGATCTGAGTCTATATGGGAGACTGAGGAGGAGATGAGACAACATTACCCATAACTGTTCGAAGAGTGACAGGTTTCGGGGATGAAACCTCTATAAGGGGGGTGGACTTGTAACACCCGAAAATTTATTAAGAAAAGAATAAAGACAAAAAAGAGAAGTTGCTTAAGTGGAGGGGCTAAAGCGTACAAAGGACAAAACATTATTATTTATGTTTAAAGTGGGCATGGCCGCCCACTACTCTGCTTCACCAACCTGTTTCAACTGCTAGAAACAAGAAAGAATAATTTTCATCGGTTCTAGAGAGAAGAAGAAGAAGAAGAATCGGCTTGAAGGTAAGTTTTTGTGTGTTTTGTTCGATTTCAGCTGAGTTTGCAGCATCGGAACCGATTCTTATGTGTTTCTCTGTTTTCGGTTGGGTGTTTTTGGTGTGTTTAGGCGTTTGGACTCTTTGTGCCCTCGAGTTTGGTGGAGTTTTGCTTGAAGGCTGCAATAGGTGAGTTCTAGATCCCCGGTGTTTATGTTTTATACTTGTTTTAGGGCTGAAAATACATGTAACTAACTTTTATTCTTTTCAGCACGTTTTAACCGTATGATTGTGCCCCTGTTTACGGGTGGGTGTATGTTTATGTATTATTTGTTGGTGTTTATATGCTTGTCTTAGGTGTTTGGTATGTTAGATTTGGGTTACGAGTTTGTTAAAGCGATGATTGGGTCTGAAAAATAGTGTAAGTTCGAATTTATAACTTCCCATGCGCCTAATATAGAGCCCATGCGCCTGGAAAGTTGTTCATGCGCCTAGAAATTTTGCCCATAAGCCTAAGTATTGCCCTTGCGCCCAAACAGTACCTCATGCGCCCACTGCTCATACGCCTAAGTTTTCTCATGCGCCTAAGTCTTTCCCATGCGCCCAAGTGTCATGAGCCTACATAGTACTCATGCGCCTAAATGCCTTAGAAAATTTTCTGAAATTTTGGGTAATAGAAATTTTAAGACTAAGCCTAGGGATGTTTTGGTGGTTATGTTTGTTGGTGTTATGTATGTTTGTTGCTTGGTTTTATGTTCCATATTGCGTATTTTACATGACTTTACGTGGTGTGTTTATGCTCGTATATGTAAAGTTTATCATAAAAGAAGCAAAAAATTAATGATAATGAAAAGTGAAACATAACGAATGAATGAAAGTCTTGCAAGCAAATGAAAGGAGGTTCACAGCCATTGGATTTGTTAGCTCAACTGTGTGCGGTTTAGCTAACTCGAAGGATGCACACAGGGTCAATTCTAGAGATTGATGGGACCCTTGTTGCTTGCCCCAGGTACTGGAGTCAGCTTCGTGCAAAATGTTCGGGGTCTATTTATAGGCCCTAGGCCCAGTACCTGCTTTGTGTACAATGTTCGGGGTATTGCGCATTGGTTTGGAAGAAAGTGAAAGATAATGATGAAAGTATGAAATGAATGAGAAGAATGATGAAAGGTAATAATGAATATTATCTTGTTGTATGATGATGCGTGAACACGTATGGAAGTAATGGATTTTATAAAAAGGAAGTATTTTAAGAAAATGATATTTTTTTATATATATAAACAAGGGACTTTAATTTTAAAACTAGAACTCACTCAGCAACACTGACTTTTATGCATTTTCAGTTGGCAGGTAACTTGTTGCTGGGGATGGCATGCGGGTGAGGCTACTTGGCGGGTAAAGACTGGCATCCATTCGTGCATGATGATATTGTTGTTTTGTACTACAACTGAATGATTCTTTTGTAACTTTTAAAATACAATGATGTATTATTTAGCAACATCAAATATTAATATATGAATGGTTTTCGATAACTTAATCCGCTGCGATGTTTTTATGAAATGTACTTATTTTATATGAAAAATGTTGTGATTGTTCAATATTGAGGTATTCGGGAACGGGGGTCTTACATAAAGTCAAAGAAAACCTCATAACTGAACTCCTCCTGCATAACTGGTTATACATACCAAAAATGACCAAATAACTTCCAATATGTATCTAATAATATGCAACTAAACAAATGTACATCCATAAATAAACTCTCTAAATCAGTTAAGACTTAAGCCAAATTGCTCGTTTTGCCATCAAAGCCTATGTGACTGTCATGGTGCATTGGCATCTCCCAACACTTAGAATGATATCAAAAGGTCTTAAGATGTGTTTCATTAACCACGTGCAACGCATTCGTATGGAACGGTAGACATGTATAGTTACTGTCCCTTCAACTACCGTCACTAATAATTGATAATAAATACTGTTACAATAAGTCAAAGATCAAAGTATGTCACTAATTACATGAAGTAAATGTTCTATATGTTATAGGCTTAGTATAGGCTTATTTAGTATTATGTATGAATTGAAGGTTGTAAGTATGGGTTGCCTATCACTTAAGTCTTGCTTGATGCAAACATATGATTGTTTTACTTCATGCAAGCAAGTCACAACTGTCTTGTCTCCTGTAAGTATCTCACTAGAGTCTCGTCTCTTGCCAGCATGTCACTAGAGTTTTGCCTCGTGCAAGTATGTCACTCGAATCTTGCCTCGTGTATAGTATGGTCATTGAAGTCTTGCCTTGTGCAAGCACGTCTCTAGAGTCTTTTTTTATCCAAACATGACACTGGAGTCTTGTACTAGTATAAACATGTATCCTAGATGTTAAATTATCTGGTTACATCATATTATGTCAGTGAATGTCATTGTATCATTGTTATAATGTTTTAATGATAATTATAGTATCATTGGTATGGTTGTTTGTGGAATATATATAATTTCAAAGGATGAATACTTATGCTTCAAAGAAAACCTAAAACTCACTTAATAACAGTAACATTTTAGCATATATACATGTCACATAAATTAAAGGTTGGATGAGCAAGGATTTTAAATGGCAAGATGGAGTAACCAAAATAAAGACTGTCATCTTGTTTAAAGTTTATATCATGTTTTTAAGACAATGATTACTCTTATATGATAGACAAATGTTTGTCTTTACATTTAGTGTTTGTTTTGAATGATTTTCCATTGCTACGTTAATGAAATCTTTTATTTTAAGAATTATTATTATGATGTATTAACCAGATAATCTCCTGGGAATGGGGTTGAAATAATTTGGCATAACTTCATCTAGTGCTGGCCTTAAGAAGGGGCAAAATGGACTTCCGTCTAGGGTCTACTCGTTTATGGGGCACAAATTTTAAAATAAATATTTTATATTATATATATTTTTTCATAAAAAATATTTATAAGCTATAACCCAATCAAAACGTTAACCTGATTATGTTTTAAAACAAATATAATTGTTTTAGGTGTATTTTATTAACCTAATTACTCAATTGGAAGCCTATTTTAAAAAAAACAAAATACTCAAATCCAATGGGCCATAATTCATTTTTATTTGTTTAATTGTATTTATAAGATGATTGGTAAATTAAGTCAATTAGAATCCTACCTAAATAGAGAATAGAAATCGACTACATTCAAGGGGAACACAAGGCTGTTGTGGGACGTGCATCTTTGTGCGACTACCATTCTATACCAAGCACCAACCTTTTATCTGATTAATTTTGGATTTTGTGCAACGAGTCACTCAATCAAGGTAATTATTACTTGTTAATTGTTTTAACTTTTAACTTGTTTTGTATACTAAGGTCTCTAGGGTTTGTATAATTATATAAATTATGTCATTTAGAATTTAGATGTTAGAATTAAAATTGAGTAATAACTTAATTATTTGTTACTTATGATATGTTAATGTCTTAATGATTTTGAATTTGAATTTAACCTGTAGAAATAATAGCTCCTAAACAAACATCTGACTATCAAAAACATGAAAGATAAGCTCAATTTAAAAAGTTAGTTTACATAATTTAATTTGTTAGGATATGTCATTTGAATACTATGATTTTGGTATTTTTATTAATAAAACATTTATTTTTGTTTTAAACAAAATAAGTTTATATAATATAATTTATTAGGGCCCATTGGCCTGTTTTTAGCTCGCTTAGAACACAAAAATCATTAGGACTGACCCGACTTTATCTACAATGATGATACTTTTCAGAAACATTTTGTATGATTAATTTGAGGAAGGAAAGTTGATAATAGATTCCTTGAAATAAAATTTGCGAGAAGATCTTGTGCTCATTGAGTCCTAGAATCCTGTGACGTTTAAATGTCATTGAAATGATGATTTCAACATCAAACTGTTGCAAGAAATTTTTGACCATATGGTCCTTAGAAACATGTAGAATGGTTGAAGGATTGTCCGTTAACTTATGTATTGACTATATACAACATCATTGTATTCTAATAAAAAAGTAACTATAAAATATACGTATCAACATCAAATTTTGCTCATCAAAATTTTTCCACTCCTGTCTGCTATTAAATAATTACATTATTTACTAGTAATATTATTTAATTTTTTATATTAAAAATAATTTTTTAATAAATTAAGAAATAGATCTTTTTATTAATATTGTTTCAAAACAAACAAATTTTTATAAAATAAATTTTTTTAAACATCATATTTTTTATAAAAATACAAAATATTTTAAAATTAGTGTTTCTAGAAATATATTGTATATGTACCCAAAAAATTAAAATTGAGAGTTATAACAAAAAAAAAATTTAAAAATGATATTTTTTTAATATGGTTTGTTTTGAAACAAAATATTTTATTTTTTGGGGAAAAAGTTTAAAAACAAAAGTTAAAAAAGTTTAAAAAGTTGATATTGTTAGTTTATTACTTATAGTTTTTAGTTATACATAGTTTCAATTATATTTTATCTTATTCTTAAAATGTCATTTTATAATTAATAAATTTCCGTTATATTAATATTTTATTTATTAAACTCGTATAATACACGAGTTTACTAAAGTTAGTTTAAACATAATTGAGGAAAGAGTTAAACTTATTTTAACAAATGTTTGTTGAAATATGCACGAAGCGAGAAGTAGTAAGATATCAGCTTTTGGATTTATGCATTTTAAACGGAAGCAAAGAGTTCTAGTCCAACTAAAGTCAGCACAGTTTAATAAATCAAAAGTCAGCACAGTTGTTATAGTTCGTATGCTACATTATCATAGTAAAAATGCACCATTCTCATCATATTAAAATGATCTGACCGCTACATGACCCATCCACTTGCTAATTTGCCGACTCTAGTGAAAACAATAAACGTAAATAGTTTACCTGGTCGCTGTCGAATAATATGCAGCTATCAGCAGTAGTGAGATTAATTTCTAGCACACCCGCCCATGTGCTCCTTTGGAAGAGTCTATACGCATTGACCACATTACTGAAGTCGTGGATCTGTTATTGCATAATTGTAGATAAGTACAACTCACTTGTAGATGTAGATAAGTTTCATAAAACAATTCCTAACTAAACAAGATATGTAACATGACAATAACTATTTGGAATCAAAAAATAGTAAATGAACCATAAAGCGAAAGTTTTAAGGCACAAAAGATTTAGTGTATGTACGTGTATAGCCCGATTTCCATGTAAGTATTTAATTTGAATTCTTAAGAATGTTAAACAAAAAATTTGAAATCATATATGACATTGTTATTCCTTAAAAAACATATAAGTGTTTCTGGTGTTCTAACCCATTACCCAACTGAATCTGCCCATTATCTTTCTATAATAATTATAGATCCCAAAGGCAATTCATAGGCATGCATGTTTGATTTATATCGTACAGGCCTATGTTTAAAGGCATGCATTATGGGTCAATTTGTTAACAGATTAGGTGGGATACCATTTTTGTCCTCGGAGGCTTGTCAAAGCTTCTCTCACCAGAATATCTTTTGTCCTCGTAGACATGCTTAATAAAGTCCCGCACTCTTTCAACATTTCTACACAAATGAAAAAATGTCTGAATTATAGCTTCTATTACGCAGCAAAACATCGCATTACACTCACAATTCAGATACCTACAGTCAGGGAAGGAGTGATGTTGTGCATCCCATTCTTTAAAATAAATTTCCTTGGCAGTCTATTCTTGCAAGTAAAAGGAGTTATAGTCAAACCTAACAGATTTATGTAGACTATAGGCTAAAGTAAATAAACTTGACAGATCTATTCTTGCAATTAAAACTTAAAAGGACTCTATTCTTATAATTATAGTTCACGCTAAACTAAATAAACTATCAGATAATGTATATGCAGAGAGCAGCCATGTATTGAAACTGCATTATAGGCCATCCACTATCCAAGTATGCATTCAACTCTCTCATACCTAGTCTGGCATAAAAATAACATTCCCAAAATGCTCTCCAATTTCTCCTAAGACATTATTATCATTGTATCGGGCTATTATAAAGCAAAGACTCAATGTAACAAACTATTTTTTTTGTCATTCTATAATAACCCACATGTTTATAGCTGGGTTTAGTATATACAAAAATGAATACATACTTGGGTGGCCAATAGGAGTTTCAATTGTAGGTGACCTTCATAAAAAATATAAGATTATTCATAAAGTATTCATATGAGCACTTATGCAACCACATCCCGTCATTTCCGCATTTCCTCCTTATCGAAGAGCGCTAACTTCTTGTGTAGTAAATTTGGCCATCGACAAATATTTTACTCTATGAGTGAACTCGCGGCTATAGAACATGACTTGCAGATTTAACATACAGCCATGAACCAAGTTCGAGTTGTTCCATGTAACACTTTTTTAAGCAAAACTTATAATTATAGATCTCATTCCTTAGAAAAATGTAATTTATTTTAAAAAAGTTAAAACTTACTGAATGCCACTCCAAGTTGTGCAAACAAATGTCTAGAAGCTTATGCATACATACTGAGGTCCCTGTTAAGAAATTAAAATAAACATACTAAAAAGAAATTAATAGTAGAGTAAATTACGCTATTAGTCCTTGTGGTTTGATGGTTATAACGCTTTTACTCCAATAGTTTAAAAACACCCAGTTTAAACACTATAGTTTAAAATATGTCTCAATCAAGTCCAAACCGTTAACTCTATCCATTTTTGCCGTTAATTTTTCTTCAAAAGACTAAAATACCCTTGGACTGAAGTAGTTATTATAATACAAATTTATAAAATCATATGGGACCCACATGATAATAAATTAATGACATCTCTGCTATCTTCTCATTTCTTTCTCTACACCTCTTTCTCTCTCTTTACAGTCCTTATCTCTCTTCTCTAACAAACTTTATCTACAATCAAACTAACCTAGGCACCACCACCACCACCTTCTACTCCGGTGAAGTCACCATAGCCACCACCACCATCATATTCTCCTGCAAAGTCACCATATCCATCACCTTCATCTTCATCTTCAAGATTTCCTTACGCATTAGATCAGTTGCCCCAAATCAAGTAGAAATTAAGGCTTATACCCCTTCCCCTTTTCTTCTCTGTCTTTCTCTTTCTCTCTAAAATGAGCGGATAAACAAAGTGGGTGGAGGGGGCACTGATTATTAGGTGGTGGTGGTGGTAGATGTGGAAGGTCAGGTAGCGTTGGGGGTTGAACGTGGGCGGCAGTGGTGGGGGTGAAGGTTCAGAAAGAGGGAAGAGGGAGGGAAGATCACAAGATAAAGATGGGTGGGTAAGATGGTTGCGTGGCGGAGGTGGTGGCTGAGGTGCACAGGTGGTGACGGTGGCTAAGGTGCATAGCTGGTGGCGGTGGATGAGGTCCATAGGTGGTGGCGGTGGCTGAGGTGCACAGGTGGTGGTGGTGGCTGAGGTCCACAGGTGGTGGTGGTGGCTCCAAAGATTTAGGTGTGTAGATCTAGGAATATGGTGACTTCGCAAAGAAAGAAAAATACAAATTCAGACAAATAATTTAGTTTTATATTATATATAATGTAGTAACAATTTAAATACAATGGTATATTAGTCATTTTACATAAACTTAACAGAGAATATGGATGGTAGTTAGTGTTTTGGACTTGATTAAGACATATTTTAAACCATAGTACTTAAACTAGGCATTTTAAACTATTAGATTAAAAGCGTTATAACCACCAAACCACAGGGACTAAAACCGTAATTTACTCTTAATAGTAACATTACTGTAGCAACTTAACCACATTATTTATTATGTAAAAAAGCCAAAAAGTAATGTCTACTCAACTTTAAGAAGCATGCCATAACCAAAGGATCTGATAATCACTAACCACCATATTTTTACATGTGCTTAAGATTATTGATTCTTAATATCATCAAAGCCTGAAAAAAATGTTCAACAACATCTAACTCATTTTAAAGGCAGCCACCAAGTATTAGGTGACATGAGCTTTACAGAATTTTAAAACTTGTAGCACATACATAGATAAAAAGTCTTCACTCCCAATAAGATGGATAATAAATCAAGTAAGCTAAGAAACATCTAAGTACTGAAGTAACGATAAAGATATGACCTTCTAATATTTTAGACATACTGCATATCAAGGTCAAGCCAAGCCGTGTATCTATCTTCAAGTTTTTAAGGTAAATAATAATGGTTAAGGATCACAAAAAGTCAATCCTGTATCATTTTAGTCGAGGATTCATAAATCACCTATGACACACCAAACATACACCTACTTTTTTAGTATAACAAACAAGCACTACATTTCATACATGAATTATTATTCAAAAACTAAACTATCAGATGTAATATTTTACTTTCAACTCATACCACCTCTGAGAATCAAATTGTCATTAACCTTGTCATAAAACATGATGCCAGTTGCGTTAACTTCACCAAACCTTCCTCCTGAACGTCAACAATATAAGCAATGTTGAAAATGTATCAACTACATTAAAGAATGATTAGATTAGATGGAATACTTGGAAGAAATTTAGCCCATGAAATTGAAAATCTGTAAGCATCTAAATCAAGGGAATGCATTTCTTCAATGTCTCCTTGTGTTAAACAAACCAAAAATAAAATAACTAAATGATTTAAATACCAAAGTTGAAAGAAATAAGATAGATTAGTAATACTTGAATCAAATTAAATTATAATGAACATTTGCAATATCTCCATTCTCCCCATTTTCTTCACAACCCAATGAACATGAATTTGTATATACTACTGGAAATCAAATTCAATTATTAGTGTTACGAACAACGATCAGGGAATCAATGTCAACACAACATATCATTTTTGCCCAACAAACACTATTAAAGGGGAGCCCTAGATTGAATAAAAACACAGGAATCAAAATTATGCTCAAAACTGAATCTCATAGAACACATATAAGAAAAGGGACATGAAGATATATATATATATATATATATATATATATATATATATATATATATATATATACACACACACTAAACACAGTACACACACATACAAGCAAGGCCACATGAAACTAAAATAATGAAACCGAAAAAAAATCATCAAAACACAGATGAAATCAGATACTCACCGGACTTTGGGGGTCCGACTACAGCCGCATCCAAGGGCTATTCGAATTGGAGAAGGTGCCTATAATGCTCAGCCTGTTTCATTAGCTTGCCAATAAAAATGACCGTGTAAGTTGTTCCGTCACCAATAATAACATCTTGGGCTATAGTTGTCCTTGCAATCATAATGGCAGTTGGATTTTGAATTTGCTCTAACCATAAAATATAATAAAAATATCAATCTCTACAAAAAAGCATGATGGCGATGTAGTAAAACAAGAACTAATGCATGTAAAGTGAACATTTGGCTCGAGAAAAGAGCAACAATAAGATTTTTAACAAAAACACATGACTTCTCAAATGCAAACGTGAAGTGTCTCGCATATGATATCTAACACCATCAATTTCCACTTGTAGCTTTATTTAAGAACTCTAATGGTAGCAAAATTTTAAAAGGGCTAGTAATAACTGCCCCACACGAAACTTGTATACAAACTCCAAAATGGTTTAAATCTAACAAAATTAAAAACCCTATACCTTAGATATAGAACTTCAATTTCTAGAATATAAATATCTCAACATAGCTCTAGCATTAACAATACAGTATTTCTTTTTGTGTTCTTAATAAAGCCCTCCTGCTATATATGTAAATATAGTGTCAACCATAGTGTTATAAGCTACAACAATTAAAACTTCTCATGGTGTCACATGGCACAACCAAGACGTGCAAAATAAGTTTTGGTGAACTCATGTTTTGTGAATGAATATATTTTGGGAGTGAAAACTTAATGAGCATAATCAAATCTTCTAAAAGACAATAGAACGAACCGTAAATATGTATTAAAACAGAAAAGTAATACGCTATTGGTAAAACGTCAGTCTCATAAAGATTATTGAAAAACATAGGATAAATGTGGCAATATTCAAGAAAAAATGAAATTGCACCAAGTATAAGAAATAGGATAGCGAATACCATTCCCCATAATATAGATCTAAGTTTCAAAGTCTAATATTTACCCAAGTTACATCAAAACAGAACAGCAGGCATATTTGCTTTAGGTTTTTGGTGCATGTGTTATCCTTCCTATGTGATAATTACCAATGGATCTTATTATGTTTCCACCAAACAGGTTTATTTATACATATTTCAATCTTTCAATTTCTATCGATACTCATTAAGGGTTATTGCAGGATCGGTTTTGACTCTAAACACAGAACTCACTAAGTCTCACTTGATCGATGAAACACAGAATCTCAAACTAAAGTTGATAATAATATACAAAGTTAATGAACAAGAGAATAGTTTTCAAGATATTGGTATATATTACTTCTCAACTCAGTATTACAAGACTCTTAAGCTCATACTACTTAAGTTACAATGAGAAACTATATATACTACTATCTACAGCCACATATACTTGGAAAACCAGCTGGAATCTACAACTAGACAAATACTACATTGCTAGAAGTAAAATATCTAAGTTAAAATAATATTCCAGATAAGGTAGTCATGATAGGTCCATGACTTACCTTTTGTCACCAACTAAGGATGACATCTATACTAAGTTGAAAAGGTGAACAGTGGATTAAAATATGGTCAACTACATGGGTTAGGAAAAGTACCATGTAGTGTATCAGAGTTTGTCAGACAGACCATACTTATGTCCACTGGTTCATGTCAGACAGACCATACTTATGTCCACTGGTTCATAGTTTATTCTTCTGAAGCTAAATGGCTTCGGAAAAATAAGTTCTTCTGAGGTCATTTATACTTCGGAAGAAACAACTTCTTTCGAATCTTCTACAGGTCTTTATGACTTTATTATTCGGAAGATTTTGCCTTGGATCTTCTAAATGTGAATGCTTTGGAAGGAGAACTGCTTGGTCTTCAGAAGACTTTGTTCTATCCTTCGGAAGTTCTTCATGTACTTCGGAAGGAAAACTACTTAGTCTCAAAAGACTTAGTTTTCCTCCGGAAGCTCTTCAGACATAACACATCAGATGATCTTTGACATAGCTACGGAAGAGTAGTTTTATCTTCAGAAGACTTCTTCAACTTGTACACAAAATTATTCTAAGTGTTGCTTTGGTTACACCAGCCTCATATGATCCAACAAACTCTCCCTAGGCTGATGCTACCAAAACTTCACTTCCTCCTGCTTTTCAAAACCTTCAACACCAGGGAAAGCAAATATTTATCAATCTCTTTGTTTTTCTCTGATGTGGTGGTGAGGAGTTTGTACAGGTCATTCTTAGATAATAAATCCAGTCGATTGCTCTGAATGACATGTACTCTTTGCTGTATCCCTCTGAAGACAGTTAGTTGATGGGAAAGGTAGTCATATTCCCATCTAACTATAGGATCTAAAGTGGAGCCCTCAACCATCTATAGAAAAGTCTTCCCTTTTTTAGTTGTGCCTTCTTCTGCATCCTGTGCTCTCTTTTTCAACTCTTCTTCAATCTTGGCCTTCTTTGTGAGCTCGGCTAGATGAAGACTGCTAAATGATTTTTGATGTGAGTAGCTATCTTAGAGTTGGAAGGATTGGAGAATGGCTTCTCTGCTAACTCAGCAATGTCAAATCTACTGGAATGTAGTAGAGATGAAGTGTCTGCTCTGGTAATTTCACCATTCTCCCTTTCCACAGCAAAGCTATAGGAATCTTCATCGAACCTCCACTGGACAATTTGCATTCTAGGATTGAGGGGTTTTGTTGGTAGTTTGTCCCCTTTCCTAGTGTCCAGCAGAGTCACCAGCATTCTTCTTAACTTCTTCTCGACTTTATTGAGAGTATCTAAATTTGTTGCAAGAAGTTGAAGAGCTTGGTCCAGTGTTCCTCTAGGAAGATCAAGGAATGCATCTTTTATGAGGGAACTAGAAGAGCCATTAATGAAAGTTAGCTGGATGGACTCTTCCTCACAAGAGATGTCACTTAGTGTTGTGCAATTTATGAGCTTCTTCTTTATCTCCTTGAATTCTTCCAAGGTTAGGGGTTTTGATAGATCATAGGATGGTTTGGTTTTTGAGTGGGTTCTTGGTTGTGTTTTGGGTTGTAGGATAGGTGGTGGTGGTGGTTGGTGGGAAGCAGTGGGTGATGGTATAGGTAAGGTTGATAGAGAAGGTTCAGGGGTGAAAGGTTCTGTTTTGATGGGGAAGGGAGAAGGTGTAGGTTGTGCTTTGGGTAGTGGTTTGGGTATTGGTTTGGGTGCCATCCTCTGAACACTAGGAGTTTGAGCAACCTCCTGCCTTCTTCCTAGGCGAATGTCAGCTTTGATGTCGCTGACATGTCGCTGTAGGGTCTTGATTGACATGGGACCCATTTGCCTGTCGGAAAAGCCATGAGCTAGGAGATAGGATTTCATCCAATCCTTGTCTCCCTCCTTTTTGGCAGCCACAAGTTTTCCCTCTACCTCTTTCTTTCTCTTCTCTTTCAACTTCTCCCTAGTAGCCTTCTTCCTCTCCTTGTTGATTAGATCTTGCTCTTTATGAAAAAGAAACAAGATCATGTCATTTTTGTGAGGTTTCAGCTCCTCTTGAGAATAGCCTTTGTTGTAGAGAAAGGCTATTCTCTCCATCCTCTCCCTTTCTATGGCTTCTTTCTTATTCTTCCTTCTTTCCTCCTCTTTGGCCAACCTTACTGTGTCTTCCTTTTCTTTGTACAGCAAGGCTGCCTTTTCTAGTTTCACAAGCTCAACAGTTAGGAGTAGCAGGGTTTCTTCGTTGGCTACTCCCAGGCTGATGAGCCTATCAATGATTTCCACCCTCTTTTTATTGTTGAGACTTGCTTGGGCGGCTGTTGCTGCTTTGCTACTTACAGCCAACATCTTTCCAGTATCAAGTTTGCCCTTCTTCTTTAGCTTCTCTAGTCTTTCCTCTTCTATTAGCTCCTCAGCAGTAAGCTTTCTCTTCCTCTTAGGATCAGAGGAAGATTCAGCCTTTGGGAACACAGGTTCAGCAGATTCAGGGTAGAATGAGGGTGTTTGAAGTAGTGGTTCTTGTAAGAGAGGGGTTGTAAGGAAATCCTTACTGTTAATATCAGAGGCTATTTCAAGGATTGCCTCTGTGATGAATAGATCACTGGACAATGAAAACAGTCCAATTATTCCTTCGGCAGCTTGGATTTTTTCCTTGGAAGTAACTGGAGCTGCATCACCTGTCCCATCCAAATCAGTTGCTAGGCCATCAGTCTGTACATCCACGTCGAAGTTAATTTTGGGTTCAGTAGAGTCCTTAGGTTGACCAACTCCCTCTTTAGAGGTAGGTGGTGCATTCAGCCTTTGAAGCTCTTCAGCTCCAAAGGATGCGACAACTAGATCAAGGGATGGCTGTTCAACGGAGGAGCTCAATAGAAATTTGGTTAAAGACTTATTGAGATCTATAAGCATCTTTTGGTCCACTTGAAAGGTAATAGGAACTGGTTGAGGGAAGAATGTTGTAGGGTGATGTTGTTGGGGGTAAAAGATAGATAAGGCATCAGGAGAAGTTGTTGCTATGGGGTAAGTGGGTTCCATATGATGTTGTTTCTATACATTCTCCCCCTTTTTGGTTGCATCATCTTGAGAAGTAGATGAGCTGGAGGAAGAACTTAAAGAAACCTGGATAGGTATGTGCCTGATAGACTTCTCAATTTGTGTTTCAGCTAGTTTAGCCTTGAGATATTCAATCTCAAGTTGTTGAGTTGTAGACCTGTCCTCTAGAGTCTTAACCTTTGATTCAAGGTTTGCGACTTTAGAAATCAGGTCTTTGACAATGAGTTGTAGGCTACCCTCATCTTCTTTGGAAGAATCATAGGGAATGAGATAACATGCCTGGGATGTTCATCATCACCACCAGTAATGGTTTCTCGGCGCCCTGGATACCCTTTCCTACTGATGTCCTTTTCAAAACATCAATTGGCAAGGTTGCCGTAGACTCAGTCTCACTGATGTCACCACTTTCCTGAGAGGCCAGTGAGACACTCTCAGTAGTGGCAGCTGAGTCTACATGAGTTACCTCCACACCAGTTAGACTCACCTCAGTTTGGCTGAACTGATGTTGGCTAGATCTCAGAGGTTCCCTAGGGCTCAGTTGATATTAAGAGAGCTATTGTAGATCAACATCATGGCCCTGACGGAACATCATATCCTCATCAGGTTGGATTAAAAGGTCAGTGAAGGATAGAGAGGTTAATTCTAATGATCCGAGACCTTGGTCAGTACCTAATGGCTCTTCTGCAATAGCAGATGTGCCAATGATGTGGCCGTCCCTTTTTGGTTGCTCAAGGGAGTGTTGGGACTCACCTTGAGGGCTAATGGCTTGGGTTTTGGGCTCATCAGGTTAAGACTAAGGAGTCTCAACACTGATATTGAGGTTGATGGTGGAGGAAGGTGTTACCTCTGGCTGAGTAGGAGCCCTGAGTTCCACTCGAGCCTTTTTAGTGTGAACAGAGGGGACCTGATCAATCAGAGTAGATTGATCAGGAGTCCACTTGGGGCGTAGTGTATGTAACTTTTATTGGGTGAGAAGAAGTAGTTGGAATTTGAGTGGGGAGGTCTGGTGTGGGTTCATCGCCTACTGGGTTTACAGGGATGTCATCAGGAGCCGTTGGCTCAAGCATACCTGGAAGAAGATCAGTGAATCTCCCTATGAAATTGGTGGACACCTTTTTCAAGGTCTTGAAGATGCCCGGCCTCATGTGTGGGACTATTAGAGTGTCTTCATGTTGTAGTCTGTTCTGGTCCAGCTCACAGTTTATGATATGATGAATAAACCGGGGATACATGAAAAATGAATCCCGGGTAAGATTTCCTCGCAGATTGTTTAGCACAAACCTTGAATAGCTGAAGCGGAGGCCTTTTACCATTCCATGGACTAGGCAGCCCAGATCATATGGTATTTGATCCCAACCCCCTAATTTGTTGGATAGGCAGTGTAGAACGATGTGCAACAAGAATATTCAGTTGTAAGAGAAATTAAACTTGTAGACAGTGGACTTGTGCACATCACCTTCATATCCCATCTGAGTGTATGTGTTTGCTAACTCAGATTTAGGGAATTCAGTTGGGGCACCTTCGTCATGAAGCTCCAGATGCTCCCTGATGGTAGATTCAGAAATGATGATCTCTTGTCCGCTGATTCTCGACCTGATGAACCTCTCATCATTTAGAGTTTCACAATGACCGTTTGCCCAAAATTTGGTCATGTGATTAGAGTATATGGTGGGGTTTACAGTGAGGGCGGTAAAGTATGTGGAGTGGAACAAAAAATCGATGATGGGGGCAAAGTCAGCATCCTTAGAGGAATCAAGGATGGCGACTTGGTTATGTTGAGGTTTGAGAGCCATTGTAAGAAAGTATTATTGGATTGAAAGAATTTGAGAGAGATTGAAGATGATAATAGGAGTATTAGGTTTCAGTGGTGGTAAAATAGGTAAAGAAAGAGAGTCGGAAGTTTTAAATAGGGAGTAAAAGACCATACCGATAAGGTGAAAAGACAGTTTGGGTGTGTACTTGAGTACGGCGGCAAGGTAGATAATTTAAAATATTCCGAAAAGATCTTAATCTTTACACAATGGAGCCCAAAGGTTTTCGTTACACAGTAAAAGTTTTCTTCCAAAGGAAAAGTTGCTTCCGAAAGAAAAGACTTATTCCGAGAGGAAGTTATTAGCCTTCGAAAATAAATTTGCTCTATGATCAAATTTTCTTTTGAGGGTAAAAACTCTTCGGAAGAGAGTACTAAAGTGAAGGAATTTACCTTTGGAAGATATAAAGATCTCTTCCGAGGGCAATTTTCTTTTCGGAAGAATTTCAACTTAGAAGAAAGACTTTAGTAACAGGGCTTAGATTGTAATTAGACAACATAAACAAGACGCATTTTAAAAAGGTTTTTAAAAGAAATAAACTAGTCAATGTTAATCATCCCAATAGCCGTGATTAAGTATTTAAATCTTTGTTCATCAAAGGCTTTGGTGAACAAGTCAGCATATTGTTCATTTGAATTAGGTTTTACTAGTTTAATCAAGTGTTTCTTATGAATATCTTGAATGAAATGATACCTGATGTCAATGTGCTTTGTCTTGGAGTGCTTGACTAGATTTTCTGTAATGGAAATAACACTCGTGTTGTCAATGTGGATAGGAGTATTAATGAAGTTGAATCCATAGTCTAACATCTGATTTTGAATCCATAGCTGTTGAGCATAGCAACTAGCAGTAGTAATGTATTCAACTTCAGCAGTTGAAGTAGAGACACATGATTGCTTCTTGCATTGCCAGGAAATAATCCTTCCACCAAGAAATTTACATCCTCCTGATATGGATTTCTTATTAACATTGCAGCCACCATAATCACTGTCAGAGTACCCATAGAGATTGAAATTCTTATTCTTAAGATACCAGAGACCTATTTTGGGAGCTCCTTTGAGGTATCTAAGAATCCTTTTGATGGCAATTAGGTGGACACCTTGGGAGTAGCCTCATATCTTGCGCAGATGCAGGTTGTAAACATAATATCAGGTCTACTAGCTGTGAGATACATCAGAGATCCAATAATTGCCTTGTACTGATGCTGATCAGTATCCTCTCCCTTGGAATCTGGACATAGATTGTGATTTTTGTGTATAGGTGTCTTGGCTGTCTTACAATCTTTCATCTTAATTCTTTCTAAGATGTCCTTGACATACTTTGACTGGTTGATAAAGAATCCTTCTTCCATCTGCTTCACTTAAATCCCAAGAAAGAAATCCATCTTTTCCATGAAGCTCATCTCAAATTTCTTTCTCATGATGCTTTCAAAGTCTTTGCACATTTGGTCATTTGAGAAACCAAATATGATGTCATCGACATAGACTTGAACAAGCAGCATGTCCTTCCCAGATTTCTTTATGAACAATGTCTTGTCTATGGTGCCTCTGGTGTAGCCGTTTTTGAGGAGAAATTGAGACAAAGTTTCATACCACAGCCTAGGTGCTTGATGCAACCCATAAAGAGCTTTATCCAGTTTGCACACATAGTTGGGATGCTGTGGGTCTTCAAATCCAGGTGCCTGACACACATAGACTTCTCAGTCTATATTCCCATACAAAAATGCACATTTGACATCAAGTTGATAGACTGTGAAGTTCTTGGATGCTGCAAAAGCAAGGAAGATTCACACAGCTTCAAGTCTTGCAACAGGTGCAAAGACATCAGTGTAATCTATGCCTTCTTCCTGTGTGTATCCTTGAATAACAAGTCTTGCTTTATTCTTGATTATCAAACCTCTATAATCTTTTTTTTTTCTGAACACCCACTTGGTGCCAATAGGGACTTGACCAGGTGGCAAAGGACATAGGTTCCATACCTTTTGCCTCTTGAATTAAAGCAATTCCTCTTGCATAGCTTCAATCCAATTGTTTTCCTTGAGGGCTTCTTCCACCTTCTTTGGTTCCAATTGAGAAAGAAAGCATGAGTACGAGCATACATTCCCATTGTAGGTCTGACTTCTTGTTTTCACACCTTCTGATACATCCCCAATGATGTTTTTAGCTAGATGAGTGCTGTGTATCCTGAGCCTAGGAATTACATCTAATTGCACAGATAGGTCTAGGTTTGAGAAGTTTTGCTTAGAACTTCGAACATCTTTTCCAGCTGATGTCTCACATTCATTCAATGAGGACTAATTGAATGAATGAGTGACATCATCAATGGTAGTATGCTGTGAAGCAGCATCAACAGATGCATGTTCCTCCATGTCACTATCTTCATCAGCTTGGTGTTGAGTGCTTGAATTGTCAACCTCTGGGTTATGGGGCTCAGTGAGCTGACAATTTGTTAAAGCTCCTTTGTTTCCTGAGATACTCATGCTTTCAGGACTTTCAGTAGTAGGAGCTTGTTCTTCATTTCTTCTTAGAGAACTAGAAATAGGTCTAGGTAGCTCAAACAGTTGATCTTCGTATGGGTCACTTTGAGTTCCTGTTCCAGCTGAAACATTCTCATAAGATGGTTTAGAATAGTTTGGAAACAATTCTAAATCAAAAATATATTTAGGTCCATTACCTCTAACACAAGGAGTGTGCTCATTAACAATAATATTGGATGATTCCTCAAACTGTTGAGTTTTGATATTATACACTCTATAAGCAATAGAGGTGGAGGAATATCCAACAAAGATAGCATCATCCGACTTTTCAGCAAATTTTGCTAAATTGTCCTTTGTGTTGAGTATGGTACACCTGCTGCCAAAGGACCTAAGAAAGCCAATGAACAGTGGCCTTTTGTTCCGCTCACAAGGGGTCTTCCCATGAGGCTTAACAACGAGAACTCTATTTTGCACATAACATGCAGTGCTGACTGCCTCTGTCCAGAAAGTTAGAGGCAGCTTTGAATCAGCTAACATTGTTCTTGCAGCCTCAATAAGTGTCATGTTCCTCCTCTCAGCAACACCATTCTGTTGAGGAGTTCTAGGAGTACTATATTGTCTGACAATCCCTTTTGAGTTACAAAATGAGTCAAGAACTTGATTCTTAAACTCAGTCCTTTGATCACTTCTAATGATTTTTACCTTGTGATCCTTTTGATTTTCAATTTTAAGAATAAAAGATTTTAAAGTTTCAGCCGATTCATCTTTAGTTCTTAAAAAGAATACCCAAATAAATCTTGTAAAATCATCAACAATCACAAGGAAGTATGATTTCCTTCCAATACTCATTATACTTGTGAGACCAAAAAGATCCATGTGCAATATTTGTAATGAAGTGGTGATAGAGTTAACTTCTTTGAATTTGTGAGTGACTTTGTGTTGTTTTCCTTTCAGGCAAGAAACAAAGTTGTCTTTACAGAAAAACTCCTTTTTAGGCATACCATGTACCAAATTATTTTTAACCAAGTTGTTCATGGTTTTAAAATTAACATGGCACATTCTTTTATGCCAAAGAGTTGACTCATCACCATTGGCTTTGAAAAGAAAGCATGATACTTCACCTAGGGGGAAGCATTGTTCATATCTAGCTTGTACATATCCCCTCTCCTAGGAGATCTAAGAAGCACCAATTCTTGAGGAATTGTCATCCCGGGTTTGAGGATAATGCACTCATGTTCTGTGAAAAGCATTTGGTGCTTTTGATCATAGAATTGAGAAATACTTAATAGATTGTGTTCAAGCTGTTTGATAAAGTTTACTTTGTCAACTTTCAACTTACCATTAGATACACAACCTCTACCAGAAATGTATCCTCCTACTTCACCTCCAAACTGAATAGGAGCTCCATCAAAATGTTCAAATTGTTGAAGAAGAGATCTGTTCCCTGTCATGTGCCTGGAGCATCCACTATCCACAATCCATATATTTCCAATCTTGTCATGTGGATGTCCCTACATATAAAGTGAGATGATTAGTTACTATTGGAAACCCAAGCCTTGTTGGTCTTGGGTTCTTCTAATGTAGATGATCTAATTGAACCAAAGTATAAGCAAGTGAGTTCAATTTGTGTTTATGAAGAAGAGGTACTGGCTGTAGCATCTGTTTTGTTTTTCCATACCATCCTATGGTTGACCAGTGTAGATGATCCTGAAGAGGATTGAGAAGCACGACCTTCTTCTGAGACTACTTTCTTTTCGGAAGATCTCAAAGGATTCCTTTTGTTCCTTTGTTTGTTCTTTGGCTTGTCTTCCGAAGCTATTTTTCTTTCAGAAGAATGATTTTCTTCCGAAAGCAACTTAGCTTCAGAAACAAGCTTTCCTTTCCTTGTCACTTGGACCATGTGATAAGATCCAAATGAGAAACCTTTCTTGAGTCCTTCTCTTTTAACATTGTTTGTATAATGTGTGCTTGCAGGATTGTAGTAACAATCTTCAGCCATGTGGTTATGCAGACCACAGATTATGCACTCAATGTTACTCTTGATGGGGAGTGATGGCTGTTGGTTCTTGCACTCCTTTTCTTCAACAGCTTTCCCTTTTAACTTCTGATCTCTCAGTTTGACATGAATGCTGGTACTACATTCCTTTCCTGAGTCAAAGTTTCCAACCACTTGGAATCCGGCTAAAATGAATACACACTTTTGTCTGGATCTATTTTCATCCAAGACTCAGTCACCTTTTTGGTAGTTTTCTTTGCTGCCTTGATTTTGTTCTTTCTCTCTTTGGTGGTTAGGGGTAGGACATCAGCGGTGGGAAAGAGGTTTTCTACCTTATCCTTCCCTATGGTGGTCACCATATTTGCATCATTCTTTTGCTCATAGGGTAGTGGGTCAGTAGTTGGAACCTCTTGCTCATGAGTGCCACATCTTGGCTATCTAACAGACACATAAGAGTATGGTGGAGCAATTTCATTGGTTCCTAACCCACTTTTGTTTTGATAACACACCTTTGAGTGGGTGGATGATGCAATGATGGTGTTGAAGTTATGCTCTTCAATAGCATACTTCTTTGCTTTAGCCTTAGCTATTACTAGCTGGGCTTGAGCCTTAATCAACTTAGATATCAAATCTTTTATTTGAGTCCTGTAGTTTGTATGTTCATGTTTTAAAGAGGAAACAGTTTTCTCTAAGTCTTCAATTTTGAGTTTATAGTCAGATTCTGCTTTCTTGAAATCAGATTTTAGGATGTTTAAGGACTTAATATCGGATTTGATTTACATGTTGTAATCCTGATAAAGTTTAACCTTAGCAATACAAGCTGGAGTACAGAGGTTTTCATGTACCTTGCTGTCTTCAGTTCTAGCCATGAGAGCTTGAGCAGGAGTGACATCTTGCACCACGAAGCTCTAGTCAACCTCTTGAGCAACAGCCGCAGTTTGTTGCTCAGTAGGTTTCGGTGCAGCCCTTGAGGTGTTAGGATGTTGGGAGGCTTGAGTTGCTCCAAGATTGGGTCTTGGAGCTTTGCATTCCCTAGCAAAGTCACCAAGCTGGTTACAGTTGTAACACTTGGCTTTGCTTTTATCAAATCCAAGTTTGCTGTTGGTTGGATTCTGAGAAAACTGCCTTCCTGTTCTTTTGAAGAACTTCTATGCTATATAGGTGAGGAGAGCCATCTGTTGGACAATGTCCATGTACTCAATGTCATCTAGGCTAAAGCACTCTAGATCATCAAAGCATAATTGAAAATCTCCAGAGTGTTCACTTCCTGAGACAAAGGCACAACTATCCTGAAAAGGAGTGTGTTGAGCCTGTTGAGACTTGGGTGTATCAGGAAAAATGATGTATGGCCCAGAGGAAGATGATGGCTATTGGGGATAGTTCAGGTACAACTGTGGTTGTCTTGATCCTTCAGCAACATGTAAAGCATTGCTGACAGCAGGATTTGAGGGTCGGTTCATCTGTTGGCTCTTCTGAGTCTCCATCTCCATACGGTATCCATCAAGGATTCCGTACAGTTCAGTCATGGTGAGAGTGTTAAGATTCTCAGTTCTCTTGATAGAAACACAATAGAAAGTCTATTCATGAGGAAATGCACTCATGAATTTCCTTACAATGTCTCTCTTCTAAAGATCCACTCCCATAGACTGAAGAGAGGTGATCAAGTTTATGTACCTGAAGTATTGTTGGCTCAAGGTCTCACCAACGATATATGTGAAGTTTTCAAACTTCTACTTCAGTACATCCTTCTTGGACTCCTTGGATTCAGTGGAACCAGAGTACATCAGCTTCAAAGCATCAAAGAGTTCTTTGGCTGACTCGTATTGCTGAAAGCCAATCATTATGGAGTTTGGTATGGCTGTAAGCAAAACAGTCATTGCTTTGCAGTGAATGTCTATTTTCTTAAAGCCTTCATCAGATTAGTCTCTAACGGCCTTCTCTATCATGGCCACCATTACCCGCTGGGGCTGCTACCTTAGGAATGTAAGGACCATGACTGACAGATTTCCACATCCGGCTATCTGGATACTTGATGAACCCTTTAATACATTTGCACCAAGTTCCAAAATCATCAGGAGTGATAATAGGAGCCTTGGTCATGGTTCCCATTTCGGACTCAGAAAATTTCTGGTTAAGATCCATTAAAGTGAAGTGAGTGAGTGTGAAGAAGCAAGGGTGATTTGGGATGGTTAGATCTCACAATCAAGAGTCTAGGAGCTCTGATACCATTGCAGGATTGGTTTTGACTCTAAACACAGAACTCACGTCTCACTTGATCTATGAAACACAGAATCTCAAACTAAAGTTGATAATAATATACGAAGTTAATGTACAAGAGAATGGTTTTCAAGATACTTGTATATATTATTTCTCAACTTAGTATTACAAGACTTTTAAGCTCATACTACTTAAGTTACAATGAGAAACTATATATACTACTATCTACAGCCGGTTATACTTAGAAAAACAGCTGGAATCTACAACTAGACAAATACTAATTGCTAGAAGTAAAATATCTAAGATAAAATAATATCCTAGATAAGGTAGTCATGACAGGTCCATGACTTACCTTTTGTTACCAACTAAGGATGTTATTTGTATTAAGTTGAAAAGGTGAACAGTGGATTAAAGTATGGTCAACTACATGGGTTAGGAAAAGCACCATGCAGTGTATCAGAGTCTGTCAGACAGACCATACTTATGTCCACTGGTTCATACTTGATTCTTCCAAAGCTAAATGGCTTCAGATGAATAAGTTCTTTCGAGGCCATTTATACTTCGGAAGAAACAACTTCTTCCGAATCTTCTACAGGTCTTATGACTTTATTCTTCGGAAGACTTTGTCTTGGATCTTCTAAGTGTGAATGCTTCGGAAGGAGAACTTCTTGGTCTTCAAAAGACTTTGTTCTATCCTTTGAAAGTTCTTCGTATACTTCGGAAGGTAAACTACTTAGTCTCATAAGACTTAGTTTTCCTCCAGAAGCTCTTCAGACATATTGCTTCGGAAGATCTTTGACATAGCTGCTGAAGAGTAGTTTTGTCTTCAGAAGACTTCTTGAATTTGTACACAAAATTATTCTAAGTTTTATTTTGGTTGCACCAGCCTAATATGATCCAACAGTTATCTAATACAAGTTTCTACTATCAAAAAAATGACTATGGTGTTCCATTAATAGGCATAAAAATGTATCAATGATACTAATCTCACCGAACATTTTCACTATGAAATTGATACAAATGGTGCTAACCATTTCTTAGTAAAGTGTTGCCATTTTTGGTTAACTTGATGTCTCTAGCCCCTCCAAGAAGCCTATGAACAAAATCAACATGGAAATAACAGTAGAATAATAAATCAAAAGGCTATTTGGTGATAGATAACTAACAAAAAATGATGTAGAGAAGAAGCTAACATCTTAATGATGCCATCAGGGCCGATGATGCTCTTGAGAACATCTTGTAAACCTTTGGTGGCAATCATGTTCATGTGAAGTGTAGTTTATTTGTTCAGCACTTCGGCGTTAGGGTTCATAACTCGCAGAGACATCTTCGATCCTGAGATTTTTGGTAGCAAAAAGTCGAAAACACAAATTTGAGTGGGAAAAAAGAAGAGTTTAACTGATTAAGTGAAAAGTGTAGTGGATCGAGAAGTTAACTTGGATTAGTTAAGAGCAAATTGGATCTTGCAGATGTGACGATGAAGAAGAAGATCGAACCTGACTTTAGGGGTCCGACAAGGTGCCTATATGTACATACGGGCCTGGGATAGAAATCGAACAGGGGTTTCAATGGGGGTGTGGAATCGCCATGAAACTACCATGTGAAGAAAGGCGGAAGGTCATGGGGAGATGCGGCCGGGAAGGGAGAAGACGATCGGAAACCGCATGGGGTGGGGGATGGAACGGGCGCGTCTTTTTTCAAACTTTGACCAAGAATCAAAGATTACTGGAAAAAAAATCATAAGTATCATTCTCTATATCGTCATCTTCAACAACAGATCTCAAAATTAAAATTCTCTTGAAATAAAAAAAAATCAATAATCATGTTCATCGTATCATCATCTTGAACGACAAACTCACCATAAATTCTCAAAATGAAGATCAAAATTTCGTATTTCCATAGTTAAAGGTAAGATTTGGTCATTTGATGCGAAGATATTTGTCAACTGGTTAAGCAATACTAGCCTAATTTCATTTAAATCGTGTTCAGCTCATCCAAGTATAAAACATATATTTCTCTTTAGTCCTATATCATGTTTTTTATTAATATATATCAATTTGCAGTGAAATATCATCCCGCAAGTGTATTTATACGAACATTAACCTGGTTGTTGGTACTATCCCAAATCAAATTAAATAAATGGTTTATGAAGCTGATGTTGATGAAAGGTAATACCGCACATGTTGATGAGAAGAGGATGAAGCATTTTTGCCGCTACTATGGTGTTTTAGGTTATCATGATGCTAGGAATGTCCTTTGAAAAAATAGTAGTTTATTTGTTATTGGGAAGATGTTGAATTATTAATTAATAATATTGAATTATGTATTTTTTTAATTATTGGTGTTACGGCTATAATTTATATAAGTTTAGTATTTTTACCAATGTTCTTGTTGTGAATTTAAGCATCATGAGTTTTTCAGAATTTTGTTTTTCTTTACATTTGTATGATTTACATATATGTAACTACGCTTAAATATATATCAGCCCACATACTTCCAAGATTGTCATCAACACCATGTGTTGATCTGGGTCATTTTTAGACATATGTTAATGAATTTTGTTAATTACAATATGTTATGAGATTATACCTTAGTAGATATTTTTTTCTTAAATAGTTTCCCAAAATATACAATTAGAATCTTTCTATGTGTTTTTTCATGTATTAAAGGGTTCATTTATGGTTTCTTTGTTTTCACACATTAACATGAGATATGTATTTCATCAATGTTACATATATGACCACTGAATGTTAAGTAATCAGAGGATATTTTTTTCATGATTTTACATCTATGTAAACAAACACAAAATTTTCCTTGGAATTTTTACTTTAGTTTCAGCATAAACTTTCTCATCATTATGCTTACTTTTATTTGCATGTAACCCAGCATAAAGTTTACATAATCTTGTAACAACTTTACATAACCATAACTAAGTACTTTACATAAACATGTCTTACTGGTTATCAACAAAACATTTTTAATGTAAATCTTCATTGTATGTTCACCATTACACCATTACCCATCTTAACTAAAACTATTAGATTATCATGTTATAGTTTCATAACCTTTTTTGTACTTATGTGTAAAGCAAATAAACTTGTACACAACAATATTACGTATATAATTAATATTGAAAATTATATTACGTCTTTAACCAGGTCAGACTTATAGCATACAACATTGTTGAAACAATAGTAGCTTATTTGTTATTGGGATGATGTTGAATCATTAATTAATAATATTGAATTATGTATTTTTTTAATTATTGATGATATGGCTATAATTGATATAAGTTTAGTATTTTTACCAATGTTCTTGTTGTGAATTTAAGCATCGTGAGTTTTTTAGAATTTCGTTTTTCTTTACATTTTTATGATTTACATATATGTAGTTGCGCTTAAATAAATATTAGCCCACATACTTCTAAGATTGTCATCAACACCATGTGTTGATCAGGGTCATTTTTAGAAATATGTAAATGAATTTTGTTAATTACAATATGTTATGAGATTATACCTTAGTAGATATTTTTTTCTTACATAGTTTCACAAAATATAGAATTAGAGTCTTTCTATGTGTTTTTTAGGTATTAAAGGGTTCATTTATGTTTTTTTTTGTTTTCACACATTAACATGAGATATGTATTTCATCAATGTTACGTATATGACCATTGAATGTTAAGTAATCAGAGGATATTTTTTTCATAATTTTACATCTATGTAAAAAAACACAAAATTTTGCCTTGGAATGTTTACTTTAGTTTCAGCATAAACTTTCTCATCATTATGCTTACTTTTATTTGCATGTAACCCATCATAAAGTTTACATAACAACTTTACATAACCATAACTAAGTACTTTACATAAACATGTCTTACTGGTTATCACCAAAACATTTTTATGTAATCTTTATCGTATGTTCACCATTACACTGTTACCCATCTCAACTAAAACTATTAGATTATCATGTTGTAGTTTCATAACGTTTTTTTTACTTATGTGTAAACCAAATAAACTTATACACAACATATATAATTAATATTGAAAATTACATTATGACGATTTAATGCTTACTATTAGTCTTTAATTTACTTTTACGTCTTTAACCTGGTCAGACTTACAACATACAACATTGTTTCATATATAATCATTGGAAATTCTAATTTTTTTTTACATTTAGTTGTATATAAACCATCATAAACATTTCCATCAGGTTGTTTATTACTAGTTTTTATATATATGTAAACATAGACACAATAGTATTATATGTTTGGTTTTACCTATATGTAATTAACATATAATGACAACTAACTTATTAAACTTACATATATATACACAAACATAACATTCTTACTAGTAAAATTTTAAAAGCTAAAAATATACTAGTCTTGTCATTACCCAAAACATACCAAAGTGTTTTTACTGTTTTATATACCAAACACATGGTCTCGTTGATTACCTTGTCCTTGTGCATGTTCCCTTCATATAAAAGAATACGAAAAACGTATATGACCTTAGCTTTCTTAACTATGCATCCCGTCTAACTCCTTTTAAAAATTTGCAACTCTATTTCTTCACTTTACTTCCCATATACAATTCCAAGTACCTTATTACGAACACACCGTAGTTAATAGGATTTGTAAGGACCTAGTCATTATGGATTACAATATCAAATGAAAAGCAAAAACTCAATTCATGCGAGAAGTATAAGGATCCGAGAACTCCAAGATGATTGATGAAGAGCTGTAACACCCCGATTTTTATTTAAAAGAAAACGAAAAGAAAAGTATCTGGAAGGAAAAGACAATGGATACAAAAGGAAGGGGGGGCAAAGTGCAAAAGTACACAAACTTCATTATTTTAACAATAAAAGGGGTACGACCGCCCTTAAAGCATGAATCTGCTTTTTTGGGCTCTCGGCCAAAAGAAGAAGGGAAGAAGAAGTTGCAAAGGTGAGTTTTCCTTGTATATGAGCTCGGTTTCAGCTAGGTTTTGAGTTCTAACCCGAAGTTCTTGGTGTTTGGTGCTTGTTTTCAGAGTTTTAGTGTTGAAACCGTGGGGGAGCTTCAGATCTAAAGTGAAGTGCTCAAGGCTGTTCAAGGTGAGTTCTAGATCCCCTCTTTTACTGGTTTTCTACTTACTTGGGGCTATTATGCGTACTAAAAAGAAGATTTTTTAAACCAAGCTGCGATGTTCTATGAAATGTACGACTGTTTACGAGGATGTATGTTTTTAACTGATTTCTATGTTGTTGTATGATTGTTAGTGAGGTTTTAAGGGTGTTAACTGGTAGATCTATGCTAAGGGTACGTTTAGAAGTGATGTATGGGGCTAGAATTGCATGATTTGCATTGCAGGAGCTGAACAAGTGTCCGCTATGGATGATGGTCATCCGCTGTGGGCATTAGAGTGTCCGCTGTGGACACTTGGCCATTTTATGGTTGTCCGCTGTGAACTTGTTCATCCACTGTGAACTTGTTTCATCCATTGTGGACTATGGTTGTCCGCTGTGAACTTTGGTTGTCCGCTGTGGATACTTGGAATATTTTAAGTTGTCCGCCGTATGCCTTGTCATGCGCTGTGAACACTTAGGATTTTTTTGAATTTTGGGTTGTAGAGCTTAAGTGTTAAGGAATGATGTTTTATGGTGGCTTATGCTTGATGTATGCATGATGACGTGATGAGGTTTATGATGTGTGTTTGTGTGTCATGTGTTATCTTTCTTCGGTAAACGGTTTTCAAAATGTATGTATTATGTTATATTATACATTATGTATGATGTTATGACTTTACGTGGTATGATGTATGAATGTGCATACGTAAAGTATTATGTAATGAAGTGAAAGATAACGCTAATGAAAAGTGGAACATAACAAAAGAATGAAAGCCTTGCAAGCAAATTGAAGGGAGGTGCACGGCCATGTTGTCGTTAGCTCAACTGTATGCGGTTTAGCTATCCCGAAGGATGCACACGGGGAGCATATCCTTGAGATAGACTCGAAGGGAGTTCAATCATTGAGATTGGCTCGATGGGAATGCAATCATTTAGATTGGCTCGAAGGGAGTTCAATCATTGAGATTGACTCGAAGGGAGTTCAATCCTTGAGTTGACTCGAAGGGGATCCTAGTCGAGTACCCTGGTACTATCTTCGTTAGGAGACGGGGGTATTGCATGTGACAGGATCCATATGAAGGTATACGATAATAATGAATGAAAGAAGGAATGAATGAACGATGATGAAGATAATAATAAATATTATCAATGTGTACGTATTATGTGTGATCGCGTACGATTGTGAAGGTTATGATTTAACGAAAGTAAAGTATTTTATTTATTAAACTAGAACTCACTCAGTGTCGCTGACTTTTTGTATGCATAATAGTTGGCAGATATTTTGTTGATGCTGAGGAGTTGCAGGCATGGATGCATAAGCTACTGGGAGCGTTTTGAGGTTGGCATCAACATTTTGAGATGATGTATTTTGAGATTTTATATGAATGGTTTAATGTGATGACATGTTTTCAATAATAAATTAAAGTTTAAGTTCCGTTGCAAAAGTAATGTATGTTTTTGAAATGTTTTTAGGCAAAGACGGTCCAGCTGTAAGTGTCCCGGGAATGGGGCCTTACAAGTTGGTATCAGAGCTAAAGTTTAAGAGAATTGGGTAAATATTTTCAAAAAGAACCTAATCTTAAACTGAGAATGGGAGGAAAGGAAAGGGATGCCAGTCCTAGTAGCTACGTGCCTGCAGGTAAAAGTTTTAAGTAAAGGTTTTATTTAAGTTAATGTTAACCGGTATTATGTGCGCATGTTATGTGGCTTGTGTGCTTTTGTGTAGATTTAGATACTGATGTAGTCAAGATAGGAAATGCTTGGAGGATGAAGAGTAAAGTAAGTGGCTAATCACAACTGGCCACTGTAATTAGGGACTTACTATACTTGACATAACTCGAGCTATTACCTTGATTGACCGTGTTGGTGTTTGAATCTTGTAGTGTTTCGATGGCTGGCATTAGGTCTTCTGAGGCTTCGCGAGGTGGAGGACACGGTGGACGTGGTGTTAGGCCGCGTGTCACGAGGAGCAGGGCTAAGATCGCTAAGACGGCACCTGAAGAGCCAGAGTTTCGTCACCAGGATGGTGAAGACGAGAGTGCCAATCTGAGAGCCTTAATGAAGTAGGCAGTAGCAGAAGAAGTCCATCAGGTCATGCAGACGATTCTGCCTACTGTAGTGACCAAGGTTATTAGGGCAGTGAAGGATGATGAGAAGAAAGAGGCTGAGAAGAGGAGGATCGCTAGACAAGGAGGCAAAGAAGGAGGTTCAAAGAGAAGGGAGCAGCCAGAGACTGATATGGTTGTTTCCAGTGACGATGAGGAGGAGGAGGAAGCTGCGCGGGAGACGGCGAAGGGATGCAGCTATGGAGCATTCCAAAGGTGTAGGCCCCCTATGTTTGATGGAAATAGGAGTGCTGCTGTTACGCAACGTTGGGTGAGAGAGATGGAAGATGTACTTGACATCAGCGAGTGCCACCAGGATCAGAAGGTGAAGTTTGCTACCCACTCATTTGTGGATTCAGCCTTATGCTGGTGGGACAACATCGTCTAAGCCGAGGGTACCAGAGCAATCAGGAGGATGAGGTGGAAGGAGCTGAAGAGGTTGGTAATTGAGGAGTTTTGCCCTCATAGGGAGCTTGACAAAGTGGAGAGAGAGTTCCTGCAGTTGGAGGCGGGAACGATGACCCACCAATAGTACACGACGAAGTTCAACGAGATGGCAAGGCTGGTACCAGATCAGGTGACGCCTGTGTCATGAAAGATCAAAAGGTATATTCAAGGTCTGCCAGCAGATATCCGCAGGCATCTGATCATTGCCCGACCAGGTATGTTTAGGTCGGTGGTCGATTTGGCAGGAAGGTTGTACGACGAGCGAGAGGCGGTGGCTATGATGGATGGAGAGGAGGAGCGAGGTTATGATAAGAGTGGGAGCAGAAGACGGGATGATGATGTTGAATTTGTGGCTGGAGGTAAGATGATGAGGTTCGATGCTCAGAAGAGGATAACTGAGAGGGAAAAGGTATGCAAGAAATATGGGAAGGGGCATGTGGGAGAATGTAAGCGGGGATCAAATCTCTGCTTCCAATGCGGGAAGGAGGGCCACATGGCGAGGGATTGTCGCACGATGAGATGCTACAGGTGTGGTGAGGGTGGACACAGGAGCAGAGACTGTACGAAGTCAAGGGTTGAGAGCTCCAAGGCAAGGAAAAGGGTTCGAAATGAGGAAAACAGAGGATGAAGGTTAGAGCATTTGCCCTGACCGGGACGAGGCTAGAGCGGACTTCGACTTGACGTCAGGTAGGTTTCTGGTAATTTAAATTTGTGCATCTATGCTTTGATGGTGGTGCTAGTAGTAGTTTGATTCCTGCTGCCTTTTTATGGTAAGTTGCACGTTAGGAGTAGGAAGATCGATGAGCCCTTCAATGTAGAGATTGCTATTGGTAAGTCCACTAGGTTGCCTGATGCCATAGAGGATTACGCGATGGAATTGAGAGAGCGCGTGTCTCCTGCCAGGTTGTTCAAGACAGACATAGGTGGATAGACGTACACCTTCGGATGAATTGGTTAGAGTCTATGAGCCAAACACCGAGTGTTGCAAGCAGGTGGTTTGATCAACTGCGCCTGACAAGAGTTCGGTGTTGACCTACGGCGATGAAGTAATGATGAAGGCCTCGCCTTGGTAAAGGGTTGTTGTAAGTCCGCTGTGGATACTTGGCCATTTTAGCTGTCCGCTGTGGATCTTGTAAGTCCGCTGTGGACACTTGGGAAGGTTGTCCAGGTCGTCCGCTGTGGACACCCACTGTTCGCTGTGGACACTTGGACATTATTAATGTGTCCGCTATAGACACTTTGGCATTTGGCTGTCCGCTGTGGACTTTGCATGTCCGCTGTGGACCCTTGAGGAGATTTTATGTCGTCCTCTGTGACAATTGAACTGCCCGCTGTGGACTTTGCATGTCCGCTGTGTACACTTAGAAGATTTTATGGCTGTCCGCTGTGTACTAGTTCATCCGCTGTGAACTTGTTTCATCCGCTGTGGACTATGGCTGTCCGCTGTGGACTTTGGCTGTCCGTTGTGGATATTTAGAATATATTAAGTTGTTCATCGTATGCCTTGTCATGCACTGTGAACACTTAGGATTTTTCTGAATTTTGGGTTGTAGAGCTTAAGTGTTAAGGAATGATGTTTTATGGTGGCTTATGCTTGATGTATGCATGATGATGTGATGAGGTTTATGATTTGTGTGTATGTGTGATGTGTTATCTTTCTTCGTTTAACGGTTTTCAAAACGTATGTATTATGTTATATTATACGTTATGTATGATGTTATGACTTTACGTGGTATGATGTATGAATGTGCTTACGTAAAGTATTATGTAACGAAGTGAAATATAACGCTAATGAAAAGTGGAACGTAACAAAATAATGAAAGCCTTGCAAGCA
This sequence comes from Flaveria sonorensis, assembly GCA_025506505.1. NCBI lineage: Eukaryota > Viridiplantae > Streptophyta > Magnoliopsida > Asterales > Asteraceae > Flaveria > Flaveria sonorensis. The sequence continues at coordinate 35,237,668 of CM046429.1, read as the reverse complement.
AATTGAAGGGAGGTGCATGACCATGTTGTCGTTAGCTTAACTGTGTGTGGTTTAGCTATCCCGAAGGATGCACGCGGGGAGCCTATCCTTGAGATAGACTCGAAGGGAGTTCAATCATTGAGATTGGCTCGATGGGAGTGCAATAATTTAGATTGGCTCGAAGGGAGTTCAATCATTGAGATTGACTCGAAGGGAGTTCAATCCTTGAGATTGACTCGAAGGGGATCCTAGTCGCGTACCCTGGTACTGTCTTCATTAGGAGACGGGGGTATTGCATGTGACAGGATCCATATGAAGGTATATGATAATAATGAATGAAAGAAGGAATGAACGAACGATGATGAAGATAATAATAAATATTATCAATGTGTACGTATTATGTGTGATCGCGTACGATTGTGAAGGTTATGATTTAACGTAAGTAAATTATTTTATTTATTAAACTAGAACTCACTCAGCATCGCTGACTTTTTGTATGCGTAATAGTTGGCAGGTATTTTCTTGATGTTGAGGAGTTGCAGGCATGGATGCATAAGCTGCTGGGAGCGTTTTGAGGCTGGCATCCACATTTTGATATGATGTATTTTGAGATTTTATATGAATGGTGTAATGTAATGAAATGTTTTCTATAATAAATAAAAGTTTTAAATTCCGCTGCAAAAGTAATGTATGTTTTTGAAATGTTTTTATGCAAAGACGGTCCAGCTGTAAGTGTCTCGGGAATGGGGCCTTACAAGAACTTATCGCGCGAGAACTTGGAGTTGCCACGCGAGAACTTGATGTTCTCACTCGAGAACATCTAGACAGTATATATAGATGTTTTTTCTTTGTATTCATAATGTGTGTTCATTTTGTAAAAAGTGCTCTGAGGGTGAGAGAGCAGAGAATTATGTGATAGGCCTCCCGAGGGGAGCTCACCTCGGGTGGATCGAGTTTAAACGATGTATACTCCTTTGGTATTGTAATCATTTTATTAATTAATATTCGATTGAGTTTGTTTAATATTCATTGATATCACACAAGCACACATCTGTCTTAATTTGATTATCAAGTGCAACAATATGGAATCGATCGTGATGAGGAATTTACAATTGTTATCAGAGCAAGGTGTTGCTCTTGATACACGGATTTTCATTCCGAAATCATCCGTATTAAGACGTTAAACATGAAGATTGAAGACCTGAAGGTTATGGTCGGTTATGGACCGGTTTCGAAGGAGAAAAATGTGAAACCGAGGGTGAACACACATAAATCAACTTTGTTACTTGCTAAAATGATGATCTTCATGAATACACTCAGTATATTCAAGTTATGATGGTGAAAATTGAATAATTGAGATCGTAGCAGTGAATCAAACAAAAAAAGTCAATTTTGACGAAGTTTTCGCATGAATAATCGCTTTCTGCGAAAACTTGGGCAGTTTTTGCATCGGTGACCGCTTCTTGCGATAACTTGGAGTTGTTGCATGAGAACATCAAGTTCCTGTGCGAGAACATCTACCTAGTTCATATGCGAAAACTTTATCAAGCGAAACTTCATCACTCGCGCGAAAACTTTTACTATCAACTTGATTTTTGCGAAAACTTAGCAAAAATGCAAGAACATTGTCTTGATGCAAAAACTTGTTAGTTTGTGAAGGTTTTGAAGAAGTGTTTCAGCCCAAATATAGAGGATGTTGGATGATTTGAAGTTTGGTACTTAAACAGGGGTTTTTGTGATGTTTGAACAAGTTCAAGATTCTATATTTATAACATTTGATTCGGTCATTCGTGAACTGAAACTTGACAATGTGGGCTAAATCTTATCTTACTGATAGGGACAATGATCGAACGGATTAATTAAGTGAAGAATCAAGATTGGTATTCTAGCTCTGAAAATATGGGCTTATTAAATCTTACATAGGGGGAAGAATACTTTAAATGATCTAGTTCGTTGTCACAGAATCTTGTCATCGGATTGAAGAGTCGGGTTCTTCGGGAATCCAAAATGGAAGTTGTCCTCTCTATCATATGCCTAATACATCTTAAGTTATAAGTAATCATGATTGATTCAGACATGATATCCTTTATGAAGCTATACATAAGGAGGAGGTTACAGCTATGGGGGAAGACTAAAGTGAAAGATACCCAAGGATCCGATAATTCATGAAGATGAGTGACTAAAGTCAAACATAACTTGATATCATAATCCATAGGGGAAAATTGTAAAAACCTAGTCTTTATGGATTACAATATCAAGTGAAAAGCAAATACTCAATTCATGCGAGAAGTACAAGGATACGAGAACTCTAAGATGATTAATGAAGAACTTATTGCTCGAGAACTTGAAGTTGCCGTGCGAGAACTTCATTTTCTCACGCTAGAACATCAAGACAGTATATATAGATTGTAAGGTTATACTTTTAAGGCTGATGCAACCGATGAAACCAAAGCAACCAAAGAGCTTGGAGCTTGCATGCACATTGTGCAGAGTAGAAATCACTTCAGAAGTTTTACACTCCTCATAGCAAATTATTCTAAGTGTAAAATCTTCCGAAGCCAAAGACCAAATCTTCCGAAGCCAAAGATGAAGTCTTCCGAAGCTTCAAAGACAAAGTCTTCCGAAGCCAATGAAGTGAAGACTGATTTCTTTTGAAGACAGAGAGGATATGCTTTCTCTCATCTACTTTTGTATAAAGCTGACCAACTTTTCGCTGCAACTTTGAAGACTCACCAACTTAAATGAGTTGGTGAAAAGGTCCATGCTTTTATAACTGTAGATTATGGTTTAGAGTCTGTAACTTTCTACTTTGTATCTTTTATCCTTTTTGTAATATATTAGGATGTGAGCTATGGCATGTAATAGTTACTAGTCAAAAGGCAATCTGCCTTTTGACTTTACATTGATCTTGTTGTCTAGATTAGTGTTTCTAGTGGGCCTTCAAAGTATGGCCGGCTGTAGGATGTAGTTTAAAGTATCTCAGGTTCTTGTATTTCTTTTCATGCTTTGTAACACTTGTAAAAGAATTTGAGAGCAATATATAACATTCTTGAAAACCGTACTTGTTCTTGTCCTTAGTTCTGTCTCATTGTTTACTTGTGTTCTTAGTATCATTCATATAAACCCAATTCCCCATTTGATTTTTTAAGTGTTCTAACACTCTCCTCATTATGAGACTAATTGTATTGACCATTCCTTAACCGGTCCTACAATTGGTATCAGATCTTTTCCAGGCTCTTGATTGTAAGATCTCACCATCTTAAATCCCTTCAGTTTCACAAAGCACTTAACATCTCAAATGGCAGCTATCACAAAGGCTGATATGGAAACCGGTACTATCACAAAGTCTCCACTTATCACTCCTGATGACTTTGATACTTGGTGCCAAAGAATGGGATGCACTGAAGCTTATGGGATGCACTGAAGCTTATGTATGAGGGCTCCACTGAAGCAAAAGAGAACAAGAAGGACCTTTTGAAGCAGTAGTTTGAGAACTTCACCTTCAAGACAGGTGAAACCATGACTCAACAATACTTCAGGTATGTTAAGATTATGGACACTGTAATGGATGTTGGAGTAACTCTTGAGAACCGGGACATTATGAGGAAGTTCATGTCCTCTCTTCCCAGACAAGGGACACACTATTGTGTGGTTATTAAGAAAACTGAGAACCTCAAGACCCTTACTCTCACTAAGTTGTATAGTATCCTCAGTGGCTACCAAATGGAGATGAACATGCAAAATCCATCTGGTAACTCCAACAATCAGTAGAGTTCAGCCCTTCATGTGGTTGAAAGGAATTGCAGAGAACCACAACATCATCTCATCTGCTACCCTGACAACTCACAAAAGGGTCCTTTCATCACCTTCCTGGAGCCACCAAGAGAGAGATATATCCAAAGAAGCTCATTCGAAGAGACAAGCTCTTCACAAGCCTTTGTGTCTACTGATTAAAGCATAGGCAACCTTCTCTTTACCCTTGAAGACCTGGACTGTATCCATCCAGATGATTTGGAGTACATGGAAATAGTCCAGCAGATGGCTCTTCTCACTCACTGAGCTAAGAAGTTCTACAAGAGGACAGGAAGGAAGTTTCCTAGCAATACAACCAGTGGAAAGTTTGGGTTGGACGATAGCAAAGTGAAGTGTTACAGCTATAACCAAATGGGACACTTTGCTAAAGAGTGCAAGGCACCAAGAAGAAATGGTGGCCAAGCACAAACCAAACCAAACTACACTGAGGAGCTCCCCAGAATGAGAAGCCCAAGCAACAAGCTACAGTTTCTATTGAAGAAGGAGGCTTTGAGTAGAGCATTCAAGTTGAGGATGCATCTCCAAACCAAGCACTGATGGCAGATCATAAAGAAGCCTAGGTATTGGAACATCTTTATACACCTGAATGTATTGCTAAAGTTAATAGATATAGGTCCTATAACTAAGAGATGAGGTCTGATCTTGAGTCTTTAAACATTTTAAAAGCTGATTTCAAAAGAGTTGAAAATGATTACAAACTTAAAATAGAAGATCTAGAGAAAACCATTTCAACTCTTAAGCATGAACATACCAACTACAGGACTCAAATAAAAGATCCCATTACTAAGTTAGCTGAATGCCAGGCTGAGCTTGTGATCGACAAAGCCAGGGCAGAAAAATGTGTTCTTGAAGAAGAGACCTTCAAGAACATAATATCCTCATCATTGCATGCAAAAGTTTGTTATCAGAATAAGCAGGGACTGGGATCTTCTAAGATAGCTCCTCCACACACTCTATTGTTTGTAAGATCTCCAAGGTGTGAAACTTGTGAAGATGAGCTTCCCCTTATAAACCCCATTGATGAAGAGGATGAAGAGGAGATAGTGAAGGATGATTCTAAGAAGGGTGAAGAAGATCATTTAAGAAGGGACACTATTCTCCTAAGGAGAGAAAAGAATCCGGAATGACCAAGTCTAAGAGGAAGAACTTGATCAGAAAAGCCAAGAGGAAATCAAAGAAGGCTCAAGAGATCAAGGCCACTTTCAACTTTAAGCAGAAACAAGTGTTTATCTCTGCAGGATTTGAAGTGGTGAAGGTTGAAGACTCAACTATGAACTTTAGTACCAGAAGTTCTAGTTCATGTCCAACTCATTCCAACAAAGAGAAGAAGGCTGATCAGCTGTGTACCACTGCTACACAGCCTGAACTATCCAGTTCCAAAAGCAAGCCTCACCCTAAGAAGCTTGCTATATTATCTGTGAAGATGAAGATGGAGGTGGAATATGACCAAGTTCAGTCTTTCTCTCAAAAGAAGGCTCTTAGAAGAAATCCAATGGATTGTGTCATGTGTGGTAGTACTTTCCATCTTGCTAAGGATTGCATCGACAATCCTAAAAGTACTATCCATATGATCAAAAAGAAAACTTCTAAGAAGAAGAAAGAAAAACTAGTTTCAGAAGGAAAATCTTTTCCTTTCGGAAGCTCCAAAGTGAAGAAGAAGACAAGTGAAAACTTGCCTTCAGAAGAAAAGTTGATCTCGGAAGAAAGGAATGCTTCTGAAGTACTAAATCCTGCTGCAATGAAAGCAAGATCTTCCGAAGGTCCAGTCTCCAAAACATCCAAAGTTGTCAAAACATACAAAGTGGTTAAGGTTAAGTCTAATCTTCCAAAGATGGCGTGGAAGATGAAGGAAGACTAAATGACTGAAAGTTCTTCATCAACAACAGTTGATGATCCTTAAAACTCGAACATAGGATAAATTACTGTTACATTGTCTTCATATCACTTTGATAAGCACAAGACCAATGAGGCTTAGGTTTACAAATGTAACTAAACATTTTGTTTTTTGTGCAAGAATAGCTAAAGACCCAAAGGAATGTATGGATCATTGATAGTGGTTGTTCCAGGCACATGACAGGAAATGGTTCTCTACTTCAAAATTTTAAGAAAATTGATGGAGGGCCAGTTGCTTTTGGACGAAATGCTGGAGGTTATATTACTGGAAGGGGCAGGGTCACAAATGGTAAGCTCAACATTGAAAAGTAAACTTTGTCAAAGAGCTTGGGTACAATCTACTGAGTGTATCCTAATTTTGTGATCAGAGACACAACATGCTCTTCACTGAGCATGAGTGCATTATTCTCAAACACGAGGTGATCATTCCTCAAGAGCATATCCTGCTTAGAGCCCCTAGGAAAGGGAACATGTACAAGATGGACCTGCAGAAAACATCTCCCTCAGGAGAAGTTTCTTGCTTTCTTTCTAAAGCAAATAATGATGAGTCTTTCCTCTGGCATAAAAGAATGTGCCATGTAAACTTTAAAAACATGAATAAATTAATTAAGAATGATTTGGTAATTGGAATACCAAAGAAAGAGTTTACAAGTGATGACCACTGTGTAGCATGCCTGAAAGGGAAGCAACACAAAGTGTCTCACAAACCAAAGGAAAGAAACTCTATCACTACTCCCCTACACTTATTACATATGTATCTTTTCGGCCCTACCAATGTAGTGAGTCTAGGAAGGACTTCATATTGTTTGGTGATCATAGATGAATTCACAAGATTCACTTGGGTCTTTTTCCTTAGTACTAAGGATGAGACTCCTGAGATCTTGAAGAATTTCATTCTGAAAATTGAGAATCAATGTGATCACAAGGTCAAAACCATAAGATGTGATCAAGGAACTGAATTTAAGAACCAAATCCTTGACATATTTTGTGATGAAAAAGGTATTACAAGACAATATAGTGCTCCCAGGACTCCTCAGTAAAATGGTGTTGCTAAGAGGAGAAACAAAACACTTATTGAGGCTGCAAGAACCATCTTGTCTGACTCTAAACTGCCCATCACCTTTTGGGCAGAGGCAGTCAACACAGCCTGCTATGTGCAGAATAGAGTGTTAGTGGTTAAGACTCATGGTAAGACTCCTTATGAGCTGTGGCATAAAATGAGACCGTTTATTGGTTTCCTTAGGTTATTTGGATGTCCTTGCACCATCTTGAATACAAAAGATCAGGTAGCCAAATTTGTTGAGAAATCAGATGATGGACACTTTATTGGATACTCTTCCCAAGCTAAGGCTTGTAGAGTATACAATCTCAGAGCTAGAGTAGTTGAGGAGTCTGCCAATGTGACTTTCAATGAGCTCACTCCTAGTGTGAAAAGTTTTGGTCCTGATTGGCTATTTGATCTTGATTTAGTTACAAACTATTTTAACAAATCTTGTGAGAATGTTTTAGGAACTACAGGTAACTTATCAACAGAAGATCCTAACCCAAGATTTGAGCTGAGAGGAACAAGCAAGCATACTACTTCAGCTCCAGTGGTAACTAACCCTGAAGATCATATCAGCACAAACATGACAAATTTAGCTGATACATCTGAGGCGCCTACAAATTCTAGCTCAGAGGTTCAAAACTCAAATGAAGGAACTTCAAATGTAGGAGGAAATGGAGGTGGTGATAGTGATCAAGAATTTCTTGATGCTAATAACCACTCAATAGAAGACAACATAAATGATGTCACACACTCATTTGATCAAGCCTCTCTTGATATGTGTTCTGATTTGGTGGGTGATACTTCATTACCAGATCTAAATTTCTCAAATTTAGATCTTTCCAATCAACTTGTTGTGATCTCTCAACTCAGGATCCACAAGTCACACCCTATCGCAAACATCATTGGAAATGTTAATACAAGGGTGAGAACAAGAGGACAAACCTATGACAAAAATGTTTGTCTATACTCTTGTTTCTTGTCCCAGATAGAGCCAAAGAAAGTTGATGAGGCTTTGAAGGATAGAAGTTGGGTTGAAGCAATGCAAGAGGAGCTGCTTCAATTCAAAAGACAAAAAGTTTGGAACCTATGTCCTCTTCCTCAAGGAAAGACTACCATAGGAACCAAGTGGGTTTTTAGAAACAAGAAGGATGATAGAGGACTTGTCATCAAAAACAAAGCCAGACTAGTTGTTCAAGGATACACACAAGAAGAGGGAATTGACTACACAGATGTTTTTGTTCTTATAGCAAGACTTATAGTTGTTAGAATATTCCTGGCTTTTGCTGCATCAAAGGATTTCAAGGTCTACCAACTTGATGTCAAGTGTGCTTTTCTATATGGGGTGATTGATGAATAGGTGTATATCAAACAACCACCTGGCTTTGCAGACCCAGATCATCTTGATTATGGCTGCAAGCTTAATAAAGCTCTTTATGGGCTGCACCAAGCTCCAAGAAAGTGGTATGAGACACTATCTCAGTATCTCTGTCAACATGGCTACAAAAGGGGTACCATAGATGGAACTCTCTTCATCAAAGGAACAGGAAATGACTTAATGCTGGTTCAAGTATATGTAGATGACATTATCTTCGGATCAACTAATCCAAAGCTCTGCAAAGACTTAGAGAGGCTGATGAAGAATAGATTTGAAATGAGTGCCATAGGGGAACTCAATTTCTTTTTAGGATTTCAAGTGAAGCAAGTTGAAAATGGCATCTTCATAAGTCAGTCACAGTATGTACAAGACATCCTTACAAGATTCAACATGACTGATTGCAAGGTTGCAAAGACTCCTATAGCCAGAAACCACTCCCTTGGACCTGATCTTGAGGGGGAGTGTGTGGATGAACATCTCTATAGGGCCATGATTGGGTCTCTTATGTACCTCACAGCCAGCAGGCCTGATATCATGTTTGCCACATGTATCTGTGCAACATATCAAGACAACCCCAAGATGTCACACCTGGTTGTTGTGAAGAGGATTCTTATATATCTCAAAGGTGCTCCTAAGCTTGGCCTTTGGTATCCAAAGAATTCTGACTTCAATCTGTATGCCGATACAGATAGTGACTATAGTGGCTACAACATAACTGCAAAGTCTACATCTGGGGGATGTCAATTCCTTGGTTGAAGGATGATCGGTTCAAAAGGATCGAATCTGTGATGATATCATAGCGCAATGATCAATTCAAACACAAAGTAATCAAACACATGCAATTACATCAAAAAATTTATAGATTTCATTGATAGCAAATGCACAGGATACAATATGTAAGGGTTTCAGTTCGTCCTGTTCTAACTGCTTTTCTAACTGACAGACTCACTGACTGACTCTATTACTGAATCAATTCCCTACAAAATACATAAAATATCCTATTTATACTATCAAGAAACAAAGGAACATATATTTACAAAATAAGTCCCTATACTATGACAAAAAAACACATAAAGACAAAATATTAATCTTCCAAGAGCTTCAACAAAGGATAGGCTCATGGCATTGCAAGAAACAATCCTGTGTGTCTGCATTAACTTTTGAAGTTGAATACATTGCTACTGCAAGCTGCTATGCTCAAATGCTTTGGATTCAAAATCAGATGCTAGACTATGGATTCAACTTCAAAGAGACTCCCATACACATAGACAACAACAGTGCTATCTCTATTACAGAGAATCCTATGCAGCACTCAAGGACAAAACACATCAACATCATGTATTATTTAATTAGAGATAATTTTGAAAAAGGATTGATCAAACTAGTCAAAGTTAACACAAATGAACAATATGCTGTTCTGTTCACTAAAGCTTTTGATGAACAAATATTCAAATATCTTCTATCAGCTATTGGGATGATTAACTTTGAGTAGATTTTTCTTAACCTTAAATCAATTCTATTTCTAAAACCTGTGTGTCCTGAGTTGTCTATTTTATCATCTTCATAAGCCCAGCTTCCTTTGGAAGAAATTTTTTTCAAATGACATTCCTAAGATTTTTGGAAAATTTTTAAACATATTTTCTGTCGAAAGACATCAAGTTGTCTTTGAAAGAACATTATGTCCTCAAATCAAATAACTACTTAAAAGACATTTACCTTCGAAAGAAATCCTGATTTATCTTCGGAAGCCTAAATATGCTTCTCAGTACTTACATGTATTTGAAAGACAATTTCTTCCGAAAACAATTAAGTCTCGAAAAATTTATTCACTTTAGATTAACACTTCCAAGTCCTGATCTCTTCTGAAACCAAACATGTCTCGGAAGAAAATTCTCTTAGTATTTTCCTTCCGAAGCAAAATTTTCACAAATCTTAAAAATATATTCCGAAGCCAAATTGGCTTCGGAAGCTTTTCTTAAAACTTTCGAAGACAAAATACCTTCGGAAGAATTTTGACTTCCAAAAAAACTACCTTTTTGTGCACTTTTTAAGGGTAGGACCGACTTCAGATTTGAAAGTTTATCCTTTTGTATTAACTTTGTCTCAAATCTATTTCGTATATATTCTCTCAACGGTTCCCCCTCTTTCACTATCTTCTTCATCTGAAAATTCTCTAACCTAAACTCACCCACATACTGCCCTTGTTCTTATCTTCCTTCACAACAAAGCTACCTCAAAATGGTCAATCTTAATCATAGAAACCAACCCGATTTCTCCATGCAACTTCACATGCAACATAATCAAGTTGCTCTGTTGAACTCTGAGAAAGATCCTAGTTTCTCAGAGGTTTGTTGCTTTCTCACTCTATCAAACTACTTTACCTCCCTCACCATCGATCCTCCACTCTATGAGGATCAGCTGTTGTAATTATGGAGGACCTGTCAAGAGGTCATCATGGATGGGGAGAAAGCACTGTCTGTCACAGTGTAGGGGAGGACAATCTTCATCACTCCAGCATCCATAAACACACATCTAAGGCTGGATGATATCGAAGGTGGTTTGTCCTTCCCCAAGTCTGCTGTTAACCATTCCTTTGGTCAGATGGGCTATGAAGGGGATCTCTCTGTCAAGATCTTCAGGAAAGGGAAGGTTTCCTTTTAATGGAAATACCTCCTCCATGTTGTCATCCACAGTTTATCTAACAAGCATGGAGGATGGGACCAAGTTCCAGAGGACCTTGTCTACATAGTCCATGGGATGGTTTAGTGAGTCAAGTTTAGGTATTCATAATTTGTGTACATTAATTTGCTTGCAAACTTGGACTCCTTAGAATATTACATGTTCCCTAGATATGTCCAGCACATTCTCAACTGTGAACTGGGCTCACAGTTAAGGGGAACATGTAATGTTCTAAAATTGGGAAAGATGAAGCCCGGTATCTTCACGACTATGAGAAAGCCAATTGTTGGCTTCTCAGGGGTAGAAATAGCCATTGTCCTAAAAATGTCAGAGCTCATTGCTCAAGGTGACAACCTAGCAGCACCAGCTAGTGTTGAACCCACACCTTCTACTTCTCAACCCCCTATACAGCCACAAATAACCATCACCTACAAAAGAAAATCCAAACAAACCCCTGCACATGCTACTCAGTTTGTAAAGGCTCCTATATCACCACCCATACAGGAGGAAGTGGACACTGGAGCTCCCACTTCTCCTGAGGAGCAAACCACTCCCATCTTAGCAATGATCAGTGCTAAGGTTCCTCATGTTCAACCTGATAAGCTCACAACCACCCAAGCCTTAAGCCTTCACTCAGAGTCTCAACACTCTAGTGAACAACCTTCCGGGGACAGTTACCATCCCCAGCCTCTTGATCTAAACCAACCCATTCCAAACCTAGAATTCTATGATGATGCGAACATGGGATTTAGTGAGTATCATGAGTCTCTCTTCTCCTCCCCTGCTCAAGGAGAGATGAGTACTCCTGTTTCTCCCATGTCTAGCCCACATCATCCACCTACTACTGAGGTGGATCTCCCTGAACCTGTTCAGGAGGTCCATATGGAAGAGGCTCTCACTTAAGCAAGTGACTACATCATTAAGACCTCAATTAAGGCAACCCAGTCCATTGACACTTCACCTGACGCTGTCATGCTGCAGGGGAAATCCAGCGGCGAAGAATATAGTACTGGTGATGAGGAAGAAGACTTAGGTCCTATTCTCTCATCCCCCCGTGATTCTTCTGATGAAGATGAGGGGAACATGAGACTAAAGGTGCAAAAGTTGACTCACACCTGCACCTATTTAGTTTCAAAGGTTAGTCACTTTGAATCACAGGCGACTACCCTGCTAGAAGGGGTCAATGATCAGCAACTTGAGATTTTTGATCTCAAGGAACAACTAGCTGGAAGACCTTTAAGGAGGGCTCAACCAGGAACACAAGAACCTATGGATGTAATAGACCTAACCCCTAACTCATCTATGTAAGAGGGTGATGCTACCAAAAAAGGGGAGAAAGTCCAAGCAATCGCAAAACCTGGGAGTTCTTCACAAAGTACGGACATTGAGGATTCACCAACCTCACTTGCAATTGTCCATACTCAGCAACCTCCTCAAGTCCATATTGACGTGCTCACTCATTCAAAGTTTGTTTGAGGAGGGTATTCTAAGAGTTATGTCTACCCCACCCCATGATGCTGAGAATGAAATACTTGGGTGGAGGTATGATGCTGATAGGAGAACTTTGATTTTGCATAGACTTTAGGGGCAGCAAGAGGTTTTCAATTTTCAGACCCTAAAGTTCTATGACAGTCTTCCTCTAGTCCGCATGCCACTTGCCAATTCTAGTCAAATCAGGCAAGCTGATAGACTGGCTGAGAGGATTCAAGATAGGATTGTTGAAGAGTTCTGGCAAAGAAGAAGACAAAGGCTAACAGGCAATGTCATTGGTCAACTAGATGTTGAGGTGGAACCTAAGATTAGCTTTGAAGGAGAAACCTTGACTGAAGGCCCAGTGATAGACCCTGTGAACCTTGTTACAAGAACTGCTTCAACATCATCAACCCTCAATGAGGCACCAGCTGGTGAAGGTGCTTCACAACCTTTCTCTGGCCAGAGCTTAACTGTTGAACCAAGCAATGACGGCCAAATCTCTCTCCACCCTAAGTCACCAAGGCCTGTGCACAAAAAAAGGAAGAGGAAGATGACCTCTGAAGAGATTAAGGAGGAGGAGAGAGAGAGGAAGAGGAAGCTAAGGGGAGAGAGGTCTCAAGGCTTTATGGAAGCTGCTATCAGGGCTGCCCCCAGGCCAAAATACTCAGGATGATGAGTTGAGGGCAGCCAGAATAAACTACTTAGGGACCAGGAACTGAAACATAGATGAACTCATCTCTCTTTCCTTAGAGAAACTCAATGAACTGGCAAACACCGAGCTGTTATAGGAGAGGAAGGAAGCAGAGGATGCAGAATTACTCCTGAAAATCAAGGAAGAAAGGAGACAAAAAATTCTCTACAAGCATGCTTCTATCCTCTCCCCAGTTCAGGAAAACCTTGAGAAAGAGGCTGTGGCAACTGAGCAACCTCAGGTAGACAAGGAAGCTGATAGACAAAACATGATTAGCTACCTCAGTGTCATAGGTCTCTATTAGGCATCTGCACTTCTTCCTTTATTATATGAGTATGTTGAATTCGAGTATCTTAAGCAATTGGAGCAACAAGTTATCAAAGAACAAAAGGCTGCTAAGAGAAAAATGAGGGAAGAAGCTGCAAAGTCAAGAGCCATCATCCAAAAAAGTCAAAAGAAGTCTGCTGATAGGCAAGGGATGATTAGCTTCTTAAAGCTGTATGGATTCTCCGAATGGAGGTTTGGTCCAATGTCTCTATCCACTATAGATGAGCACATTAGAGTGATCAAGCAGAAGATTAAAAAGGGAGAGCTTGTTGACTTGCATTCTCCACCAAATCAACTTCAACCTGAAGTTGAGGTAAAGGTTGAACCCACTAAGACAACACAACCTGAACCTAGAGCTGCATCTCAGCCAGCTTCATCTTCTAATCCATAGTAGTGTCCAAATCCCTCTCCTTCTGAACTTGTGAGGGAGAGGACCAACTGAGAAAGACACATCAAGTCAACCTGGCGCTGAAGGCCAGTCTTCTCACTTAAAGACTTCAAAGAGGAGAAAAAGGATGGCCAGGAAGAGTGGTTCTTAGAAGAAGTCCAAGGCATCCACCTCTACATCTCAGGATGAGTCAGAGCATCTTGAGGTAGTGCCAGAAGAGGCTGCTCAACCAATTCCAACTCTAGTAGAGCCTCTTGCAACTGGAAGACCCATCCTGTCCTAGACCTTTGCTACTAATCTAGATAGGTGTTATGTCATCAGAGGTCAAGGAGGTCAAGATGTCTATTTCTGGCAAGACATGCTTGATCTTCCTCTGCATGATCTCCATGACATGAGAAGATATTATAAGAGTCTGAAGGATCCTGATCAGTTGATGAAGAAAGGAATGGTCTTGATCCTGATGAGGACTGTCAATATCTAAGTATACTTCTATGTTTTGGTAGCATCAGGCTAGGGTGAGTTTGTAAGGTTATACTTGAAAAGCTGATGCAACTAAAGAAACCAAAGCATCCAAAGAGCTTCCAGCTTGCATGCACATTATGCAGAGTAGAAATCACTTCGGAAGTTTTACACTCCTCACAACAAATTATTCTAAGTGTAAAATCTTCCGAAACCAAAGACCAAATCTTCCAAAGCCAAAGATGAAGTCTTCCAAAGCTTCAAAGATGAAGTCTTCCGAAGCCAATGAAGTGAAGACTGATTTCTTCCAAAGATAGAGAGGATATGCTTTCTCTTATCTACTTTCGTATAAAGCTAACCAACTTTCCGCTGCAACTCTGAAGATTCACCAACTTGCATGAGTGGGTGAAAAGGTCCATGCTTTTGTAACTATAGATTATGGTTTAGAGTTTGTAACTTTCTACTTTGTACATTTTATCCTTTTTGTAATATATTAGGATGTGAGCTATGGCATGTCATAGTCACTAGTCAAAAGACAATCTGTCTTTTGATTTTACATTGATCTTGTTGTCTAGATTAGTGTTTCCAGCTGGCCTTCAAAGTATGGCCGGCTGTAGGATGTAGTATAAAGTATCTCATGTTCTTGTGTTTCTTTTCATGCTTTGTAACACTTGTAAAAGAATTTGAGAGCAATATACATCATTCTTAAAAAAAACATACTTATCTTGTTCTTGTTCTTGTTCTTAATTCTGTCTTATTGTTTACTTGTGTTCTTAGTATTATTCATATAATCCCGATTTCCTATTTAATCTGTTAAGTGTTCTAACACTCTCCTCATTGTGAGACTGGCTGTATTGACCATCCCTTAACCGGTCCTACATAGATGTTTTTCTTTTATATTTCATAATGTGTGTTCATTTTATAAAAGTGCTCCGAGGGTGAGAGAGCAGAGAATTGTGTGATAGGCTGCCGGAGGGGAGCTCACCTCTGGTGGATCGAGCTTAAACGATGTATACTCCTTTGGTATTTTAATCATATGATTAATAATATTCGATTGAGTTTGTTTAATGTTCGTTGATATCACACAAGCACACATCCGTCTTAATTTGATTATCAAATGCAACAATATGTGGAATCGATCATGATGAGGAATTTACAGGATTATTTTTTGTAGCCTAATGGAGTTATTTTTTTACGGGGATACATTCTAACATAGCATCTTACTTCTTATGCCCAACTCTTTCTAAATATTGTACAAATAAATGCTTCTACATGAAACAAAACCCTAAATTAAAAACTAGAATATCAGTTACACACATATTAGAACATAAAAGTGTCAATACATGTATTTACACATACGTAATTTTTGTTTTGTAAAACAAATGCAATATAAATTAAAGAAATAAAATATATTAACTCATTTGAAGACATTATTCTATTTCTTCTCATCTTCTGAGCACATATCAATGATAACTTAGCAAAATGTATGTACTAACTTACCAAAGATACGTATCTTAGACTAGTTTAGTAAATTACAGAAATTCATCCTTCTTTGAAAAATATTTAAAACTATAAATGAAATAACTTTCAGAATCTTCACATTTTAATTTCAATATAAAATCACATATATGCATACGCAAATAATTTAATTATTAGCCAATTATGAAAACCTTCGTACATAAACAGTAACTATTTTGTTTTATTGCAATAATGAATATTTTTCAAATTAATATACATGCTTTGTCTTTTTCTTAAACTAATGTCACTTTATTCACCAATCAACATCCAAAAACAACTAATTTTAATAAAACACAAAAAGTAGTGAACGTCTAGTCTAAAATTTGGGTGTTTTTTTTTTTGCTTTCTTCACTAAAAAGTAGTACCACCCAATATTTTTACAAGTACTGAAACACTTTCACGATCAACAATGATAAAAGCAAGTAGGGAAATTTAAAACTAAAAAATTCGTGCGAAGTGTACGAAATGATGATAACCATTGATCTAAGCGATAGATGGTTCAGATTAAAGATGGAATCATTACGCAAAAAATATGTCTGGAGGGGTAGATTTGGAAATAACCTACAATTGTTGACTTTTATCATATTTCTTCCATTTTTTTAAACGTATATAACCTTTTTATATGACATTTTTCTTTTTTAAAAAAATATACCATAAAATCGAGCATTTTATCTCTTTGATATGATTATAGTATTGGTATATTTTTTTAAAAAAGATCAACATTTATTTAAAACGTCTATGTGTTATGCGTATAATTTGCGTGATTATTAACTACGTAATTATGAACATAACTAACGTAATTATCTTATAACTTACATAATATAAATATAACTTGCGTATTTATTTTTTATAACATGAGTTTTTTTTCTTTGAGTAATAATAAATAGAACTTGCGTAACAATACATATAACTTGCGTAATTATTAATATAACTTGTGTAACTATGTACTTTTTATGCGTAAAATGTAAAATTCTCATCGCGATCGATTCCACATATTATTGCACTTGATAATCAAATTAAGACGGATGTGTGCTTGTATGAAATCAACAAATATTGAACAAGCTCAATCGAATATTATTAATCAAATGATTACAATACCAAAGGAGTATACATCGTTTAAGCTCGATCCACCCGAGGTGAGCTCCCCTCGGGTGGCCTATCACATAACTCTATGCTCTCTCACCCTCAGAGTACTCTTACAAAATAAACACACATAATGAAATACAAAGGAAAAACATCTATATATACTATGCAGATGTTCTCGCGCGAGAACTTGAAGTTCTCGCGCGGCAACTCTAAGTTTTCACGCGATGAGATTATTATCATTAATCTTGGAGTTTTCGCATCCTTGTATTTCTCATATGATTTGAGTTTTTGCTTTTCACTTGATATTGTAATCTATAAAGGCTAGGTCCTTACAGTAGCGAGGACGAAACTATCCCTCCGCCTAAAAACACGTGTCACGCTATGCTAACTTCATACCTTTCGTACGAAAATTATACTTTGTATAGTAACAGGCCGCAAAGCAATTAATTTAATGTGGATATATAAATGTAAATTTATATTTCTGATTCAATACAAGTAATTTTAAGCATATGACAAAAGGTTTGTATTTTGCATCACTATTTATATTATTGAAATATTAAATCGTTGTAATATTAATAACATAATTTCGCACCCTTTTCTGAGCATACAAACATCATCCTTTTCTATTGACGACAATAGCTGAGACGATGAAGTATGACTATCTTTTTAATATGATGTAGTATTAAAAAATAAATATCATTCCTTGTATCTTATGACTAGAGTTGAGTTCAAATAAAAACTTCATTTTCAACAAGAACTCTAAGAACTCCTAAAAACCATTGATTATAGTAATCAAGGGTTGAGATTAAAAAGAATAATCTTGTAAATTAATATATCATTTAAATATTATAATTTAAACATAAAGGTATAAAGGGTATATAATGGTAAAGTTGGACCAATCATTTTTTTGGAAATGAGCTAAACATATGAAATCTTGTTTATTTCTCAATCTATTAAATATAAAAGACAAAATATCATCCTTTTCAAAAACCCTAACTATTTTGTCTATTGAATTCGTTTGATTTACATAATAATGATATTTTGTCTTTTGTATTTAATAGAGTGAGAAATAAACAAGATTTCATATATTTAGCTCATTTTAAAAAAAAAAATGAATGGTTCAACTTTACCATTATACCCTTTATGTTTAAATTATAATATTTAATTGATATATTAATTTACAAGATTACCCTTTTTAATCTCAACACTTGATTACTATAATTAATAATTCTTAAAAGATTTTAAAGTTCTTATTAAAATGAAGTTTTTATTTGAACTCAATCATAGTCACGTTAAGATACAAGGAATGAAATTTAATTTTTAATACTACATCATATTAAAAAGATAGTCATACTTCATCCCTCAGCTATTGTCGTCAATAGAAAAGGATGATGTTTGTATGCTCAGAAAAGGGTGCGAAATTATGTTATTAATATTACAACGATTAAATATTTCAATAATATAAATAGTGATGCAAAATACAAACCTTTTGTCATATGCTTAAAATTACTTGTATTGAATCAGATATATAAATTTACATTTATTTGTCCACAATAACTTTTCTTGTCACTCAATTTATATGTATTAACTATTTTATTTTTTATTTTCATAATGTATTTCACTTAATAATAATAAACTTAATCTGGACTAGGTTAACTTTGTATTTGATATAATTAATAGTTTAGTGTGTGAACCTTTAAGATCATATGTTACTGGCAATGTAGTGTTGTCTAGCTTATAGTATAGATCTAAAAACCAATACATATGTAGTTATTGTCCTCTCATTTTAACCCTCCCTTAGTTTCCACCAATGTCTCCTCTTACACATGTTTTGGCATAAGTGTGCTCGATCAGGACATACACCACCGTTTTTGAAGGTTTATATTTTCTAAAAGGTCATAGATATCTCTTTAAATCTGGTATGTTCTCTTTCATATTCAAATGTTTTGATTATACTTTAAAAAGTTCAATTAAATAATTCAAAAAGACAGAAGAATGAATATGTAACTTCCTATTATGAAAATGTTGTACTAAAAATAGATCAAAATTTTCCTTTTATAGTTGGAGAACCAACATATAGTTTGTTGAAATGTCATAACTAGTCTTGAAAATGTTTGATAGTTAGTAGTAAAATGGTTGACAAGTAGTAGGTTAACATCTTCAGCCAATAAATACTCATTCAGCATAAATTAGTTACTGCCGATGATTTTGCGTTGTTTTTAACTTTTCATAACCCAGTTGCTGCAAATGAAAGTTACTATTAATAGCTTTGTTACTATTGATGACAATTGTTGTTGATTATAGTTGCCTCTAACAAATTAGTTTCAACCGATGATAATTGCTTCTAATAAACCAATGAACCTGACATGATCAGTAGCATTTCCGAAGGCATTTCAACCCAATAATGTAATTTTGCCCGTCATGAGTGCCATTGTCTCCTTGTAATCCCCATGGCCCATGGTATAGGGAGCTTTGCTATAAACACTCCAACTTTCTATGTGTTGAAAATAAAAAAAAAATCTTAAACGAGCGTGCACTCCACAACTCCTAACTTGTATAAATGATTATTCGAATTTCACATTGGTTTCAAATAAATCCAACTAACTAAATGGCTTGATTACACTAAAATCTCCGTTATATAATAATGGAAGAAGTTCAACTAACAATTGAGTAGCGCCTTAAATCACCATCAACCATTTTTTTAACAACAATTCTTAGATTTTCTTCAATAAGTAAATAACAACCCAGGATCAAACCTTCAACCTTTTAATTGTGAAACAATACTTAACCATCAAGATTTACTCCATTAGCGTCATCTTTTATTATCCAAACATGAACTTAGAAAGTCACATGCATGTATAATCCAAATATGAACAAATATAACAAAAAATCGAGTACATATCATCACCATTACCTATCACTATTGTAAGCAAAATTACTATCTATTATCACCATTCATCAAATTATATGTATTCATACATAGATTAGAAATTTTTATGAGCAGTATACTTATAGGCTTTTTAAATTGACCATAATGTTTTCAAGTGATTTTCACTTTAGCCCCGAACTCTTCTATATTTGTGCTTCTTCTTGTTTATAACCAAATTACCACACCAAACCACCACCTACCATTATTGGTAATCAGAATAAGAGAAAAAACACACATACATATATAATATGAATATAGGACTAAATTAAAATAATTACGTACATATCGCAACCAAATGGATGCAGTCTTTAACCCAAAACTAGAGGTAACAAAATGGATGGGTTGAATTGGGTTGCTGGCTCAAGATGGGTTTAAGTCAAGAGGGGTTTGGGTCAGGAAGAGCCAACTAAAAAAGATGGGGATGAGTTTAGGTTAGTATGGGATCGAATCAGCATGGGTCAATACTATTATAAAAAATAAACACTATTAACTAAACTGAACTGATTATACGTACAGCTGTTTGAAAAACGTAGTATTCTTCATTAGAATTATCTTCCTCCATTTTATAGGAACAAAAGCAACCAAATCAGAACTAATCATGTTTACACAAGTTTTTATGGATATTAAGAGAAAACTACATAATTCATGAGAATCAACTGTTATAAATAAGATCGTATACTTCACCACTAAAAGTAGGATCATAATTAACCTGCTCTTAAAGCCACCCCACACAATTCTTTTATATTAATCCATTTCAGTGGTGTGTTTTATAATACTATATATGTTGGAAGGCTCATACATAAAAGCTGGGATTTTCCTTAATAAATAATGAGATTCTAGATAAAAAAAACAAAAAGGTGGTTAACTGAATGTTCCCGACCGTAACCAAGTAGAAAACCACTTAACCGAAAACCAAATGGTTAAGGATTTTCCAATAACCAAACATTTCGGTTTTTAGTTACGATGGATTCCCAAAACCGAACCGAAACGTGCACACCCATAGCGGAAGAACCAAAATGAACATGCTTAGCATGCCTTAGACGGACCCTATAGTTGTGATTTTATTGAACATGCTCAAAACCTTTGGGATTCTCTTCATCAACTACAATTTAGTACCCTCTAAGTTTTTGAATTTGGAAAGAAGTTTAAACCTTTTTTACGTCCAGTTGGCAGTCATCGATCAACAAGTTTCAAATCGAACAAGCCCCACTGAGGGTTTTTCTACGGCTCATCTCAGGCGGGTCAACCTCCTACTTTATTTCAGGATATCCTTTCTTAAGTATAGAACCATGAGCTATTTTTAACCAGTCTTCATTGCTCAAATACTCTGCATAAGTGCCTTTCCTTACGGCTCCTTAGTCGGTCTTTAGGCTTATGCTTCACGAGGTCGAACTAATTGTTCATCTCGGGGCATTTTTTTCTCGTGGCCACAGCGAGTACCTAAGCCCATAATTTAGCAGCAACCGAACCCAATTTCTAACCAGTCTCTACCTGCAAGCCATCCTCAAGTAGCCAACCAACCTCGCGTCACTAACCAGACTGTAATCTTTACTCACCCCATCGTCACGAGATCACGAGTCGGTACTTTTATGCCCTGTCATATTGTTGATTTAGCGACATTAACATCTCATTGTCTTTATTTAGCTCTTTTTTCCACTACAAAACCAACATGGTTTAAATCAGCCTCAAAACATGCCAACTTGCATGATGTTATGAAAGATGAGATTAATTCCAGCTTTTTTTTTTAAAATCGAACTTGAACTCTCGTTCCACATCCATCTGCTAACAATGTTTTTGGCTCAAAATGGGTTTACCAGATTTCAGTTCGTGTAGTCAAGCCAACACATCTTTATTTGATTTTCATCTACAATCATGCATTATTTATCAATTAATTTATGTGGATGACATAATTCTCACGGGTAATGATGATGCCTTGTCTATATGACGTGACATTGATCGACTTCAAGAAGCATTTGCCATCAAAGATTATTGATGGCTAAACTATTTTTTGGGTCTTGAAGTCGCACATAAAACAATCAGGTCTTTTTCTTAATTAGGCGAATTATGCTCATCATATTCTTAGTGATGTGTTTACTAGCAGTAGTTAACCCTATGATGATCCTAGTTATTATCAGCCCTTAGTTGGTGCCTTTTAATACCTCACCATCACTCGAATTAGCTTATCTTATGAAGTGATCCAAGCAAGATAAATCCTACACTTTTCTTCTATGATTCATTTCGAATTGATTAAATGGATTCTCACCATGTGAAAGGCACCATCTCCCATAACTTACATATTGCACGCCCACACATATTGTTTTCATTTGGCTATTTCGATGCTAAATGTGCAAGGTTCGTTGGCTGACATATGGCTATTCTATCTTTTAAGGGGAGAATCTTGTCTCTTGGAGTGCTAAAAACCAACCATTTGTTGCCCACTCTAGCTGTGAGTTTGAATACCAAGCTATAGCAAATATTGATACCGAGATTGTTACAACCACTCATCTCCTTTGTAATCTAAATGCATTACCACTAGATCACCCTACTCTCCTTTATTATAGTCCTACTCTAGCTACTTTTTGATAATGTTAGTGTGATCTTCCTCAGTCAAACCTAGTTTCTCACAAACATGCTAAGAATTATGATATCGGCTATCATTTTATATGTTAGCTTGTCGCATCGAAAGAATTTCATACTAAATTCATGCCAACTAAGTTCCAAGTAACAGACATGTTTACCAAATCCTCTCTTGAGCCTCTTTTTAGTCTTTTGGATATATGCTCCGGTTTTTCCACCACCCAATTCACATGAGGGGGGTTAATTAAGTATCTGAAAGTAATAACTTATTTTGAATTGAAAATGTTGATATATAATTTTATAATTCATTTATTGTGTAAAGTGTCACCTCCCTCCACCAGTACAATATAACGATAGACTTTACATTCAAGACCACAATTTAGATGAAATTAAATCTTTTAGCAGTACAAAGATAATCCAAGCATCATTGCGTCACAATTCTCAAACACAAAATACACATACTACCCTAGGTAGTTTTAACCTAGTCTCTATCTTCTATATGAAAATTTTATTTAATTCTAAGCGTTAAGTCTCCTTGACTTAGCTAGTGCCTTCCGACACTTCCTGCACAACTTGAATCACTAGCTAAACACGCGAACGAATACGTTTTTGGTGAGTCATAACCAATAACTCCAAAACAGACGACCAACATAACATAACGATGTGTGCAAGTAAATTGTTTAGCAAATCAAATCTCACTATGCAATGACGCATTGCTGGAAAGTGTTCGTATAATATATATGCCATTCCAAGTTTCATTACAATGACAACAGGCAGGTTAAAGGCACCCCACTTGATCGAATCCTGACACGCCAATAACACACAAGGTCAAGTGCATCAGCAATCCTTCCACACTCATCAACCCACCTACGTAATCCCATAGGATCATAACGGTTGGAACCACAACACAAAGTACCACAAGCTGAGAATGAGGCCCTCTTACGTAGATTGTATCGGACAAATCACATATATGCCCTAAGGTGATCGGTAGTTCTACATGAACCCGTCCACTCACCTTAATGATTTGACTATAACTAACAGTGACCAATGCCAGACATACCTAAGGTATGGTATACTAACTCGCCATGGACAACTTAACTTATAGCCACACATCCAAAAAATTTACAAAAACCATTAAGTAATAAGGCGACAGTTAGACTCACCTTGATGCGCTTCTTGCAACAGTCAACAATGGCCCATGAGGTCATTGAGCTTAGTGTAATCCTAAAACACATTAACACATCCATTACGCCTTCGTAAAAAGCACGTAACCCTTAGGTTTCATACGCCATCTCACCAAACCGGCCTACTCTGATCACGTATGTTACCCTAGTCAGCGACCAACGTATACTCAAGATGAACACACGTCAATGGGATAAGGTTCACCCACATGTTTAAGCCTTGCGACCTTATGACTAGACTCGTCATAACATGTACTCCTTTTTGTGTATAATTCTAGTGGCAACCACATGAACATAGCATGACAATCTGTCACCCATTTTAGACCAAAACCAGACTTTATCCCGTGACAATCCCATTTACCAAAACCATACCTTTCTTAAACATATTACATGGTGTATTCTAGCACACTAGACTCTAGTTTAATTCTTTCCAAAACCCTAGTTACCTATCACTATAATAATTCATAACATGAAGGTTTAAAACCTTACCACACCAGATCTAGAGCATCGATCGACCCTAGACGAGCTTAATAGTCTACTAGGGATCACCTTTGCAAATTACTTTCCTTAAGACACTATTTTCATATATTATGGGTTTGTAACTCTTTTCTAGCCCAAAATATGCTTACTCTAAGTTTAGTTCGCTTCTGAACAACTTTTCACTTCATTTCTCTTCCGGTTTTAAAAACGATTCGCCACGTCTCCCGTTCTCCTTCACCAACCCAATCTTCCATCCCTCTCTTTCGTGTGCATCAATTATGCTTTTAGGGTCGAGGGGTTACATAAAGTTGTTGTAATTATATCCTGTTTGTATATTTTGTAATCTCCATATATTGTCATACTTATTAATTATAATTCAATAAGCCAACTATCATTTTCTTATAGATAGAGCTTTTGAAATCGCTAAAACTGTAAATTTTAAAAATTTATTATGATCAACGTTGTTGTTTTATCTTGTTTATGACCGTATTCTACCCACAAACATATATATACATGCATACACATACATACATGCATACATACATATAGGGTGTTCAACATCGTATATTTGGATTTTCATGTATTCAAATTCCGGATATATGTATTCCGGATATCAGAATTTTGGATACCTAAAATTTTCGGATATTGGATTTCAATACTAGAATCCGAATATGAATTTTCGGATATCCAAATTTTGAATTGTGATTCGAAAATCTAAATTTAAAATAATATGTATAATTTAATATTTTTAATAGAAATTAAATATCAAGTAAGTTAGTATGGGGGTTCGAAGGCAGTTATTCATGGACTCTACATGTAGCTTATCAAATCAATTGTGACACGGATGGGAATGCATGCTACGAACGATAGAGTCGAGTCAGGCGCATTACGTGTCTACTCAATATCCTTTTACAGTTCCACAATCACCAAGCGTTAAGCATTGGGCCTTAGGTAAAAAAGGTTGGCGTCAAGGGATCCTAGCCTCGTGCGAGGTATGCTTTATTAAAATAATGCGGATATGCGTCTTTTTTTAGAAAACTATCTACATAGACCTGAAATTTCTAATTAATTTTTTTTATAGTAATTTATATAAACATATTTTAGTTACTCCTATTATCCGAATATCTAAAAATTATCAGAAACATAATCAGAATCTGAAAATTCTGGGTATATGAATTTTCGTATATTTCATGTTTTAATTTTCAAATATTTAAATTTGGTTTAAGATTCTGACATTTTTCCACATCCCCTGTATACATACATGTGTGTGTGTCTATATATATATATATATATATATATATATATATAAATATAAAGGTATTGGTATAAAATTGTAAGTATTTATAATATGCAAATACCACCATTATTACAATCGGGAAACAACAGAATCTAAATTATAGGAATAATGGACTAGTGGCAAATATAATATAGTAAAATGTTAGTAGCCGAAACTATATTAACATATTTTATATTTACACATGGAACAAATTTTAGAAAAACCCTAGAATATATTTCTTAAAAAATATTGTATCCATGTTATAAGATTGTGTTATAAGGTTTAACTTCTTGCTTTGTCATGTTTAGTGGTTTCCAATTTAAAAATATGAAAGGAATATAAAAGAGTAAAAAAAATTGGTGTAAAGAGAATTTTAGAAGGTATTGTAATGATAGTATCTAGTTTGAATGTAATCAAAGGGAACCTCACTAAGATATCATCAACAGAGAAGTGGATGAAGTGAGAGAGAATTAGGTGCTGTTTGTTTTTTCTATAGCAAAATGTCTGCAGTCTGCGCACCATATCTGCAGACATCTGTAGGAGAAGAGGTGGGCTAAACGTTTGCAGTCTGCAAGAAGAAGACTGTTTGTTTTTTAACATCTGCAGACTGCAAAAATAGTCTGTAATTTTAAACCCCCAATTGCTGTGCCAATTCAATTTCATCATCGAAACACTAGAATCACACCAACATCCTTCCATCCCAACATCCCAATTTTGAATCGGTTTCTTTCTTTTAGATGCAAATCTATCCCCGTCAAATTCAACCAAATCATACGCCTCTTCAGCTTTCAATTCATAAGT
This sequence comes from Flaveria sonorensis, assembly GCA_025506505.1. NCBI lineage: Eukaryota > Viridiplantae > Streptophyta > Magnoliopsida > Asterales > Asteraceae > Flaveria > Flaveria sonorensis. The sequence continues at coordinate 35,211,695 of CM046429.1, read as the reverse complement.
TGTTGATTACGCCTATCGATTTGTCAAAAGAAGCTGAAAAAGCTCAGTAATCACCGCATTTGGAGATGAATCAGGCAGTAATGAGGATCACATTGAGCTGAGGGCGTGAGATTCTGGGAGATTGGGACGTGAGAGACTCCGATTGAGGGCATCGGTTACAAATCCAAGCAATTTTGTCAGGGAATTGACTAGGGTTCTGGGCGATCAAATCGCAAAGCTTCGTTAATGCCTCCATAATCAAGTGGAGATCGAACAGTGCAAGAAGAGATTGAATTGAATTGAAATGAATCAGATGTTCATGGTGAATTGTAGGGTTTAAGTAGTGAAGTATCACGACGAAGGCACGAAGTGGGAGAATATTATTTTCAGTTCATAGAGCTGAAAGTGAAGGTGAATTGATGGATTGATTTGAGTAGTTGGATACCATTAAAACCGGCGGTAGCGGTGCAGGTCTGCGACGGTAGCGGCGGAGGTCTGCGGCGGTAGTGGTGGTAGCGGCGAAGGTTTGCAGGAGGGAGGGAGGCGATGTCGTCGACGGAGGAGCGGCGGAGGAGGGGAGGACGGAGTTGGGGACGGCGAGGAGGGTGGGTGAGGAGCGGTGGCGGAGGGCGGCACCGATGTTTGTGGCAGAGAGGAGGTGGGTTGGTGGCGGAGAGGAGTTGGGAAATTGGGATAAGAAGAGAAGAGTATGGGTAGGGTAGTGAATGAGAAGAGCGAAGAGGTTTGAAGTGGCAAGAAGTGACTGATCCACATCTGCACCAAGAAGACTCCGCGCAGACGTTTTTAAATGAAACGTTTTCGAAAAATCAAACAGTCTGCAGAAGAAAATATCTGCGCATGGTCTGCGCGGCGCAGACATAAGAGCTCAAGAAAAGCTTCCTAAAAAAAACAACCAACCCCTTAATAATGATTACATTTCAAAAATTCATTATAACATACAACTCTTTTATCATATCATATTTTTTTCCAAATCATTTAAACAACTCTTTACACATTTAAAAAGAAGTTCATTACGGTTTAATTATTTTTATTTAATGTAATGAGTTCTAGTTACTTTAGTAAAATAGTTCAGAAACTTAATTAAAATTATATATTATTCTTTTCACAACAACACTACTTTAAAAAACAAATCATATTTTGAGTTAGTTTAGAAGAAAGATCTGTTGGTTATGATTAAAATTAGAGAAACTAATAATAGTTTTCTCAGTTCACACTATTTAATAGTTTGCAGCTTAATAATAAAACTATTGCTCTATGCGATCTTCACAAAGTTTATTCTTTTTTCCTTAAAAGCATTATACATTTATTTTCCGTTGAACTCTTAATCTTTTGCTAAATTATATATATCATAAACCTATATTTGTTTATCTTTCAAAAAACTTAACATGATTAAATGGGATAATTCCTTGTATCATTTTAAGGAAACGTTAAATACATTAAACGAGTCGATTAAGCCTTAGACGAAATGTTGGAAGGAGGACTCTCACGCTAAGCAGGTGGATCTTCGATTGTGATTGGCCTCTATTTATGCAGATATTGACTATGGGCTCGGCTTTTACCTTCGGTTCGCTTCCCGGGTTGATATTGTTATAAGTCTAGGCTAGCTTAATAAGGTGCAAAATTTTGAATTAGCTCAAAAGACCAAAAACTAGTTTGAGTACTAAAGCTGATGAAAACTTCAATTTTATTTTATAGTATTTCAAACAAACTGAGAAGACAACTTTCGATCCGAAAATTTAGTAGGAAGAAGGGTGGATTCTTGACCATAAACTTTGTTATAGGTATATTTTTTTATTATTTCATCACTATATTCAAGAGTGATAATGGGGTGAAGGTTGTTCGTCGTCATAGGAGGTTTAAATCAATTTCAAGAAAACAATCTTGTTCTTTAGAATCTATGGCTATGATGATGGAGGTTAAGGAGGCAATTTAGTATTGTGGTAGTGACAAGTCTCCTGGCCTAAATGGTTTCTCTTTTGCTTTATCAATAAAGAAGTATGGAGACACATTTCAAGGATGACATACTTGAGTTTGTTTCTTAAAGGTTATAATTCTTTCTTTATTACACTGATTCCTAAAACATAAACCTTTAATGGTCACTAATGTTAGACCAAATAGTTTAAATGGTCTTCAATATATAACTGTTGTTAAGCATATGGTTAATTATTCCATTATTAGTCAAGAACAACCTACTTTCATCAAATGTCATCAAAATTCTTCATAACCCCTTATCATGAATGAGAGTGTTGACCAGCACAAGAAAAAGAAGAAGAAATTAATGGTTTTAAAATTTGATTTGAAAAGGCTATGGCTCACATTCCTTGGATTAGTTGGAAAAATCATGATATCTTTGGGCTTTAGTAATAGTTGGATTAAGTAGATTCAGCAATGTCTAAGAGCCGCTAGATCTTTGGTGTTAGTATATGATGGCCGACTTTGAAATTTCGACTAGAAATTTGTATAAGACAAGTGGATTACCTTTCTTCTTTTCTATTTATCTTGCAATGGAAAATGTGGATTTTAAGGCCGATCATACAAGTCTTTTTAGGGGAGCTAATTTAGGTAATGATAATCTTTGTATTACACATTTGTTTTATGCTAATGTTGTTCTTTTTCTTGGTGAGTGGGACTTTGATAATATTAAGAACATTATAAGGGCTCTCATGTATTCTTATTTGGCTTCAGGTTTGAAACTACGTTGGAACACATCAAGTTTATATGGGATCGGTTTTCACTTCCATAGGGTGGATCTTTTTGCAAAGATGAATTGATTTAGTCTTGTAAAGGATCCGTTTCTTATTGGGTCTTCCGTTTAGGCTAAACTTATCAAGAGTCTAAGGATGATAAGTGTTTGAGAATAGATTCTAGAATAATCTTTCTAATTAGAAAGTTAACTTACTTTCCAGTGGAGGTCGTTCAATGCTCCTTTCCTCATCCTTGGGTCTATTGGGATTTGTTACATGTCACATTTTCTTATGTCAAAAGCAAGCTAGTAAACTTCTTGAATCCCTTCGTTATTACTTCAATGGAAAAATAAGGTTTGGGGATTGGATGTCAAAAAAGATTTGCTATATAAACTAATGTGGAGATCGATTGGTAATAAGCTGTGGATCAAGGTTATCATTTCCTTTATGGCGAGGCAGAGGGTTTCTAAAAAACAATCAATCAAGGTGTGGTTATGATGAATGGAAAAAGATAGTTACCGAAAATTGAGAAGTTGGATACTCTTCTTGTTTCTATCAAGGTCTGATTGGGTAGGCAATCCAGATTCTTAGTTATGTGAATTGTAGGGGGATGATACTTTTTCTATTAATTTAGTTAAAAGCATATTGATACGGTATCATTGGTGGATGGCTTAGTAACTACTAGAGATAGTTTATTTGTTTCAAAGAAATTAAAGACTTTAGTGTGATGACTTATTAGGATAGTGTTCCTACTCATCTTAACTCATAACAAAAGAGGATTTTATGTTAACTCTTTATTATGTTCTTGTAAGAATTGAATTGAAGGACTAACTCGTCAGGGATTATGATATAGCGATTAGATAATGGTTTTAATAATTGAAGCCAGTTACTTTGTATGGAATATCTAATCTTTATCAGATTTTATAGCGGAAGCGATTTACATGATTTATCTTATTAATTATTCCCAAATCAGGTATCCAGATACATGCGAATAAACAATTACAACCATAGAAAGGTATAAAGTTTATACCTTGATGACAAAGACCAAATCTTTGCACCTTGAATCAACAACAATTACGCTAGTTGATGTTGTTCACGATACGTGGTTTACAACAATTGCAATACATGAAGATCCGATGGCAACGGTTGCACTAGGCGGCAACGATGACACTAGGCGGCGACGACGACAACGGTTGCAATACATTACGCTAGTTGATGTTGTTCACGATCGTTTAAACCCTTATTATGTGATTATTTCATCAAATAATTAATCCATTATTATATCCCTAAATAATCAGCCATGATTATTTACTTTGTTTTGTAACTATAATGTGTAACTTTTAAATATCATTATTTGTTGTTGTTCAAAGTATAACTCTTTGGACTGTACCTCGATAGTAACATTGACATTATCAATGATTAGATTTCTAATATCCAACAGAGTCCCACTTGGACGACTTATATTCAAATTGCCCCCACATCAACAGTGGTGGACGCCTTGTTGCATCTCGCTGCCCCTAGAAAGGTATAACTGTGATACCCCGTATTTCCAGGTCATCACCGTTAACCCAACTGCCCGTTAACTTATAGTTCCTCGTCATTCGGTTATTCTTTGGTCATATGCGTTTGTTTAAATTTCTGCGAAATAAGCAATCATTAAACAACTATAATTATTATTAAAAAGTATATTGCAATTCACTAAACAATTATAATTACTATTAAAAATTATATTGTAACTATATATTTATTGAAGCAAATTTGGTAACCGACCACCCCCCCTCGGATCATCCCATAACCGACCTCCTTTCCCCCTATTATACCTCCCCCGCAGAAGTGAACTCCGACAAGCATTCCGACTGAAGCCTCTCGTTTATAGCGATCCCCCCACGACAACCCTTCCTTCGTGACCGAGCACCTCCGGAGACTTCCCCTCTGCAAGCTCGAGCTCTTGTTAATCGATTCAAGCCCCGGGTAGCTGTGATAGTCTATCGAAGCAACCTATTCGGTATGGTTTCTCTCCATCCTATATCTGTGTTCATTACGGTTATGGTTTCAAGTTTATGAATTCGGTTTTAGATGCGGTTTCTTATGTGGACGGGGTGGTTATGTGTGTGGGATATGTTCGCTTATATATGTGTATCTATACGTATGCGTTACATTATCTTTGGGTGTGGATGCGGTGTAGGTGGGTGTATGTACTATAGGACTTTTGTTTTGGTTGTGGGACCAATGGCATGCATGCTAATGGTTACATGAAGGTTGTATTGATTGTCTGTTTTTGTGATACTTCCTATGGTGCTGGTTTAGGCTGGGTCGGCCTCGGTTGGCCGGTTGTAACTGTGGGTGGCTCGATTAGGGTTGGTGGCAATGTGCATGACCGTGGTGTTATGGTGGTTGTGTTGCTGAGGAAATTAGGGTTTCTATGGGGGCAATGGGTGCTATGGGAAGTGGGTTATGTATGGGGATGGTTGAGTGGTGATGATGCATGATATCTCATATCGGTATTCGTGTGTGTGTGTTTCTTTGGTGTGGTGTGGGTATGATTATGTATGAATGTGTTTTTACATGGCAGAATGTATGTATGTATGCATGGGTAAAGCAAGTGGGTGTAGTGTAGGCTTGTATTTGTATGTGTATGTGTATGTGTATGTGGGTTTTTACATTAGTGGGTGGGTGTATAAAGCATGATGCATGTGTGTGAGTCTATGGTGCATATGTGTGTTATGTATGTAAATTTTGTTTATGAGAGTTGTATGTGTGAGTATGTTTTGTGGGGTAATGTTAAATGTCTAGCCTGAAATCGAGTCATTAAACACGAAACCATACAATCCCTGTATTAATATTAAATGATTAATATTAATTATACACTAAATGAAATCCAGGTTAACTACCTGCTCTTTGCATTTTACTGTTTTGCTGTGTTATTTAAGGTGAGTTCACGACCTCACTTTACTTATACTCTTTTTGGGCAAAATCCCTCCCTAATCACTTTTATCACTCTAAACCTTCACTTAAACTCTCTCATTCCATCCATGAGCTTCATCTTCTTGCAAAAAATATTCAAGAACAACTTAGTGTGTTTTAAATTTTTTTATTTCTTTCTTCTATTTTCTTTACCACTTTAGTGAAATGATTATTATCTATGTGACATTATTTGATATTTTTAACTTAACAATCACTACACATATTCTTAAATCTACTTGTGTCATGATGTATGTTTTTATCTCGAAAAGAAACATGATCTTTATAAACGTTCATTCATTTGATAAGTATTACTGTAATTATCGCATGATTACTAGTGTTGTACCATTTTATGTCCTCACTTATGAACCGTTAATTTATGTACTTTAGTGAGGTAGTTCTGAGTAGATCTACTGGGTTTGACAAACCCCACTCGGGCTAGTCACGCTAGTACGACTGCACGTCAAATAGGTGTTTAATTGACTTAATTACTGTTGTTGTGGTCTGGTAACCACATCCGAGGCATACATATAATTGTCAGCTTCAGTTGCGAACTTCATACACTATGTAACTTGTTATGTGGACTAGCTATCTACTGATATTACTTTATTTATTGGATCTGCTTTCGATTATGTTACAATTTATCAAAACCTGTGAAGTCACCAACCTCGTGTTGACACTTTAGTATGTTTATTTCAGGTTCTTAAAGTGTGCACGAGTAGGAGCTTGTCACCTATTGCATACATTCTGATTATTTTAAACGATTAAACAATGTTTCTACAAATTATATTTCTTTGGGTTGCGCGTGTTTTACGTTGTTTGAACAATGAATGTTTACGCTTCCATAATGGTTTTCATGAATTCGTTATTAAATATGTTTTTTGGAATTTCTGATGTTAATGAACAACTATGTTTTGTAATTAATGTGTCGTTTGGGGTAACTATCGGTTGAGATCCTGGTAAGTTACGCGCCTAACAGTAAAATACCGTTTGTGGAATTTGAGAGTGTGACAATAACATTTATAGTCATCAACTAATTGCTAGAGTTCAAGTAAATCCTTACTTAACCTATTTGAAGTGGTCTAGCAAACTACTCTTAGTTTGAGTGTCGCCACGCATTCATCACAAGCTCAAATCAATGAGGGCAAAAGAATATCCAACTCTTACATAATTCCTTTGATCAAATAAAACTCCCACTTAACCTCGTATTTTTTCCCAGCCATTACCTTATAACTGCCTTTTATGGAACAACTTTGAATAATATCAAAGAACAATCTTTAGATATAGTAAGTTCAAGTATATTTCTTGGGTCGAAGGATAGATAGATCATACCGTATTCAAAATTTATTATGACTTAGATCAGTTAAGAACCTATATAAGCGAGTTACGTCTTGATATCATTCTCTAATGAATATCAATGAATATTGGTCCTCAATCACTTGAGCTTTTATTTATATGAACCAACCAACAATTCAATATAATTTTAATTCATATCGATTCCCATAAATCTAATCGGCTATGGATATTTAGAGTAAAATATTCAAGAATTCATAAACGTACAAATATTCAAACATAAAAACATAAGTTTATAATGCATTCAACCACTAAATCAAAATAAACATTTAATATAACTTTTAATGTTTGAAAGCATGAAATATTAATACAGATCAAATCCATTGTCTAGCAACTCCATGGCCTATCTTATTTACATGCTCCTCATGTTTAGCTTGAGGCATAGGCTTAGTAAAGGGATCCACTAGATTCTGATCTATTTAAATCATGTTTATCATGACATCTCCTCATTCCAATCCTTCCTTTATATAGTGGAGTTGTCTGAGCCTTTGCTGTGCTATATGATGTGACCATTGTTCCTTTGCCTGAGTTATAGCACCAATGTTGTCATCTGATATCTCGATAGGTTTCTATATGCTTGGCACCACATCAAGATCATCAATGAACTTCTTTATCCAATCAAACTTTTCGTAAATTTAATGCTACTATGTATTTAGATTTTGTAGTCGATCGAGCTATCACGCTATGCTTGGAACTGCTCCATGTTATTTCCAGATTGTGTTCAAGGATCCTCTCAATCTGTTTGGAAGGTAGCATCAATGTAACATTTAACTGCTCCATAAGTACTCAAGGATGTTCTTTACATCAATCCAGTCACTTTGCTCGGATTTTGTTGATGTCTACTCATCATACTAAACGCAAATGATATGTTGGGTCTATTACACAACATGGCATACATAATAGAACCAATTAAAGAAGCATATGGAACTTTTTCCATTCTCTTCTTTTGTTCCTCAGTTTGAGGACACATATGACCATTCAGAATTGTTCCGTTTGCCCTTGAAAATTTTCCTCACTTAGAATCTTTCATTGAGAAGTATTTAAGGACCTCATCAATATATGTATTGTGACTTATGCAAATATGTCGCTTTGATCTATCTCTATAGATCTCCATTCCTAGAATATGTGGGGCTTAGCCAAGATCTCTCATTACAAAACATTTGCTTAACCAATATTTTACATCATGAAGCATTACGTGTTGTTTCCAATGATTAGTATGTCATCAAAATAGATGACCAGGAAAGTAATGTCACTCCCTCTTACCTTTTTGTAAATACAAGGCTCATTTTCGTTTCTGATAAAAACCAAACTCTTTGATTTTCTGATCAAAATAGAGATTCTGTCACACCATCAAATTTCACGTGCGGGGTTTTACCGCGAGGCGTGTGAACATACCAGAATCTAAGTCATTAGTTACTCAGAACGACACTATATGAAGCATTTAAAAAAAACAAACCAGAGTTTAAAACTTTAAAATCGTGAGGAAGCATTTTGTAAATAAGTCAAACCTAAAGTAATGAAATGTAAAATGACCAAACACGCGCCAAACCTTTATTTAAAAACAAAATGTATAGTAAATCCCAAATGAAAAATAATGTTTGTCCCAATGCATGCTGACCCGTGAGTGCTCCTAGGCGCTGCTGCTAACCTCGACCTGAGAATAGCATACTAAAAGAGTCAACATAATGGTTGGTGAAGTTCAAAATTTTGCGTTTAACATAAGCAGTAATAGTTGAAAAACATGAGAAGTGCATTGAAATAGATAGCTAGTCTATATTCATAAATAATAACCATAGCGATTTCGTGATCGAAGCTGACTGTGTTTCATTTGTTTGCCTCCCGTCATGACATACCTGGTCGTGAAGATGTTTGTGTTAGGACAATATTTCACCCGTTTGACCTCGAGTCACACGGGTGGGGCTTATCAGACCCAGTAGTACTACCCAAAATTTTCCGCTAGTTACCAATATTAACGATCCAAAAGTATGAGGTTTTCAAGGTATAACACACTATGTTACGCTATACACAACTTATAATAATAAAGTGTTAGTAATAGAGTATGCTATCTTCCCTAAAAAGAGAGTGTTTAAAAGTGGGGCATGAACTCACCTTGTGCTTCAATAATAGAATAATGCAAGCTATGAAGGAACGGAAAGACAACCCGTCACAGGTTACCTAGAACACGTGAGTTTGTAAGTACACAAGACCAGAATGGCTTAACAGATCCTAAGTTCTCAATACACAGGTTGACCCAAGTGATATGGTAAACAATAAAACATTTTGACCTAGTTGACCCGTTTGACCAGTTGGTGATATGTCAAGTTAGGTTCTTGTTTGACTAAGTACAGTAATTCATAAATCATCATACCATCACAGACCACTATAGAAGTTATTCACATAAGCCACATTGCAACTCTTAAGTCTCATCATGATCTTCAAACTAGCTTAGGTTATCATACAACACATGCAAACATATTCATTACACTAAAAATGTTCACAATTAAATTCCTCTACAATACACATTGGGTTTAGTCACTCATAACATGCCATGTGAAGCCACTCACGGCTACACACCCTAAACCCTACCAATCCTACAAAGTAGGGGCCTCAGATTCGCACGCGTGTATGATACCCATCATCACATACCCAAATACAATTCATACAATCTAGTAGCCAGCTTTATAATATTCAATTACTATATTGCATCACAAACTCATAACTTGTATATAATGCCATACTTGCACATTTTCCAAGAACACCTAGATTTTCCTATAGATTCATCATCTAACCATATGGCACAATTATCATAATGTAACACATTAGACATCATCCATCATCACTCTAACATGATCCTAGCATCAAAATTATGCTCAATTCATAAGATCACACAAATCACATTAACAAAGTTTCCTTTTTGGGAAGGTGGCATCCAAGAACCAAACTTTCATCAAATTTGTTCATAGATTCATCAATAACATCCTTAATCTAGTTCATAGAAACCATAATAACCCATTTAACATACACCAATCATCAAAACATGAATTCCCATTAAGAAAAGTTTATACTTTAGGCAATGTATGAACTATATGATCAAACCATGGAATTCTAGCATAATCAACATAACCCAACATTCATATAACATAACTAACAAACATTTCATCATTAAACAATCATCCATTTCAACTTTTCTTCATAATTTTCAAACTAGGGTTCTTCAAGTAACAAAAACCATAAAACTAATCAAAATTTAACCTTTTAATCTTGTAGTAATCAAGAATTGAACTTGCTAACATGTTGTAGTCTTGGAATATGCTTGTTCTTGAACCAAAATCTCAAGGGGTGGGGTGTTGGTGATGGTTTCGGCTGATTAGGGGATTGGGGGGGGGGAGGGGGATTAGGGTTTGTTTGGTGGTTTAAATATGGTAAGAATTCTCTAATTTCCCCCCTTGATGTATTATAACTTATAAAAACTAACTTTTTTAACTTTTAAATAACTTTTCATCTCATAATTCATAGATTTTATTTACTAACAAATAATATAAAAACCAATTGATAACTATCATCCATGAAATCATGCACTACACATAGTCACATTGTCAGGCGTAACACATAAAATGATGCTCAACTCCATAAATCGCAGAATCACATAATTGAAATCAAAACTATTAATTAAGTTATTATCTGTTAATCATAGTTAATTATTATTAGGTCACCAATGTTTAACGACAACTAGTGTGTGCTCACAATATGTGTATGCAAGACCTAACAAAACTAATGGAGTTTGGTAACGGAAATTACCGAATGTCACAATATCCCCATGTTGAAAGAATTTTTGTCCCGAAAATTTTGTTACATGGTTGTGTTACATCACTGGTCTACTACATTGTCACAATGAAAATGAGTGAGTTGTCACATCATCCCCATGTTGAAAGAAATTTCGTCCCAAAATTTAGTCATTACCTTCGCCGGTTGTCGTCATTGTTTCAAAAAAATGAGGATGCTTGAGCTTCATCTAATCCTCACGTTCCCACGTGAACACCGGTCCATGTCTTGAGTTGCAACAAACGTTAACTATTGGAATCTTGCTCTGCTTAAGGGTCTTGATCTCACTGTCCATCACCTCAACTGGTTCTTTGATAAATCGTAATTGTTCGTCTACTTGCACTTCCTCGAGCGGTACAACCAACGTCTCGTCAGATAAGCACTTCTTTAGATTGGAGACGCAAAACACATTGTGAACTCCACTCAACGAGTCAGGCAGATCTCATCGATAGGCCACTGGACCAATTCTTTCCAGAATCTCAAATGGTCCAATATATCTCGGATTAAGCTTGCCTTTTTTCCAAATCTAATCACGCCTTTCCACGGTGAGTCTTTCAGCAATACCTTGTCTCTGACCTGAAACTCCAAAGGTTTCCATCGCTTGTTTGCATAGTTCTTTTGTTGGTCTCGTGCTGCAGCCATGTGATTTCGTATTTGTACGATCTTTTCAGTAGTCTCACGCACCAATTCAGGGCCAGTCAGCTAGCTATCTCCAACTTCCGCCCAACAAATTAGTGATCTACACTTTCGTGCATACAACGCCTCAAACGGTGCCGCCTTAATGCTAGTGTGATAGCTATTATTGTAAGATAATTCCACCAACGACAGGTAAACTTCCCAATTATTCCCGAAGTCAATCACACAAGCTCGCAACATGTCCTCCAAAGTTTGAATAGTGCGCTTGCTCTGTCCGTCGGTCTGAGGATGGTAAGCGGTACTCATAGCTAAGTGTGTACCCAAATATTTCTACAATGATTGCTAGAAATAGGTGGTAAATTGAGCATCATGATCCGAAATGATTGAAATGGGCACACCATGTCTAGATGCCACTTCCTTCAGGTAGATCCGGGTTAGCTTATCCATTTTGTCCGTTTCTTTTATTGCCATGAAGTGAGCAGACTTAGTCAGTTTATCCATAATTACCCATATCGTGACGTAACCACTAGGAGTCCTGGGTAATTTGATAATAAAATCCATGGAAATCTGCTCCCACTTCCATAAAGGAATTTCAGGTTGTTGTAGTAACCCAGATGGCTTTTGGTACTCAACTTTCACCTTAGAGCTGGTTAAACATTTGCTCACATAGGTAGCTACGTCCACCTTCATATTAGGCCACTAATAGTGCGCCTTCAGGTCATGATACATCTTGTCAGAACCAGGATGTATAGAGTACTTAGACTTGTGTGCCTCACTCATAACCAAGTCTCTTACATTTCCATAGGAAGGTACCCAAAGTCTATCCATGAAGTAACAGATTCCATCAGCTTTCACCTCAAATTGTTTGTCCATCCCACGCAATGATTTAGATTCAACATTTTCTGCTTTCAAAGCTTCCGTCTGAGCTTCCTTGATTTGTTTAGGTAATTAAGTGCTAATAGTAAGCTGTAAAGCTCGCACTCATCGGGGTTTAACAGTTTCCTTTCTGCTTAAAGCATCAGCAACCACATTTGCCTTTCCCGGGTGGTATTTAATACTACAATCATAATCATTTAATAACTCTACCCAACGTCTCTGCCTCATATTCAGCTCTTTCTGCTAGAAGATATGCTTAAGACTCTTGTGATCGGTGTAAATAGTGCATCTGTACAATACAAGTAATGTTTCCAAATCATCAAGGCAAAAACCACTGCACCCAGTTCTAAGTCATGGGTGGTGTAGTTCTTCTCATGCACGTTCAGTTGTCTCGAGGCATAGGCTATCAACTTATCATGTTGTATCAAGACATAACCGAGCCCTTGGATAGAAGCATCATAATAAACCACAAAGTCATCACTTCCTTTTGGTAATGCTAATATCGGTGTGCTACAAAGCTTCTGTTTCAACAACTGGAAGGCTGCTTCTTGACTCTCTCCCCATCTAAACGTGGTAACTTTATGTGTCAAAGCAGTGAGAGGTTGAGTGATTTTTGAAAATCCCTCAATGAAATGCCGACATTACCCAGCCAGTCCAAGAAATTATCGTATCTCACTAGGCGTCTTAGGAATTGACCAATTCTTTATTGCCTTAATTTTTGTAGGATCTACATGGATTCCTTTTTCATTAATAATATGACCTAGAAATTGCACCTCTCAAATCCAGAAGTCAGACTTAGAGAATTTGGCATAAAATTGTTCCCTTTTAAGCAGTTCTAAGATCAACCACAGACGCTCTTCATGTCATCTTTGGTCTTAGAATAGATCAATATATCATCGATGAACACGATAACAAACTGATCGAGGTAGAGTTTGCAGACTCGGTTGATGAGATCCATGAATACTGCTGGTGCATTAGTCAACCCAAATGACATGACTAAGAATTCATAATGACTGTAGCGAGTTTTGAATATTGTCTTCTAGATGTCTTCCTCTCGAATTCTTAATTGATGGTAACCAGACCTCAAATCAATCTTGGAATAATAACTGGATCCCTGAAGTTGATTGAATAGGTCATCAATACGAGGTAGAGGGTACCGATTCTTGACCATGACTTTGTTTAACTCTCTGTAATCAATACACATTCGAAACGTGCCATCCTTTTTCTTAACAAAAAGAATAGGGGCTCCCTAAGGCGATGAGCTTGGTTAGATAAATCCTTTATCCAACAGCTCCTGAAGCTATGCTAATAACTCCTGCAGCTCGTTCGGTGCCAACGAATAAGGTGCTCTTGCAACTGGAGCTGCTCCGGAGTCAACTCGATTTGGAATTCCACTTGACGATGAGGTGGAAACTAATGCAAGTCCTCGGGAAACACCTCTGGAAAATCACAGACTACCGGAATGTCCTCTATTTTCTTCCCTTCCTAATATTTATCCATCACAAGGGCCAATATGGCCAAACAACCTTTGCGTAACAATTTCTATGCTTTCATATATGATATGATGCCTATCACTGCACTACTCCTCTTGCCCTTGACCGTAAGAATTTCTCCACCAATCGGAATACGTATAATATTCTTATGACATATGACTTCCGCCTGCTTCTTGGAAAGCCAATCCATGCCCACGACTACATCAAAACTCCCACGTGTAACGGGCATAAGATCGATGTTGACAAAAGCTCTTCCATTGGCTCCACCGTTGTTCCCACCATTGTTATCTCCATTGCCTGTGTTGTTGTTGTTATTTCTGCTATTTCCATTACCGTTGCTATTCTTTTTTAATTGAGGGCAATTCCTCTTGTAATGCCCTTCCTTTCCATACTCAAAGCAGTCTTTTGGTGTTTCCTGCATTTGTTGTGGCTTCCTCATTAATTCGCCATAATAGTCTTTCGCTGCATGCCCAAGCTTCCCACAACGCTGACAGTTAAAGTTGTCTCACCTACCGGTGTGATGATAGTTGAATCGGTTGCATTTTGGATGCTTCCCCATGTATTCACCTTGTCCTTAAGCTGCTGAGGAAGTCTGATTGTAGTTCTGGTTGTTGTCAAACTTCCACGGTTGCTGTTGATGTTGTTGCTGTTGCTGGTTGCTGGAAGACGAGCCCTTATTGCCAGTATTTTCCCACTTACGCTTGTTATCAGGTACGCTAGCCACCACGCCACGTTTGGGTAGCTTTCCTTGTTCCACTGCCTGGTCGGTCAGCCTGTGGGCTAACCGAATAGCCTGTTGTATGGTGGTAGGGTTAGAGGCTGTCACCCTATATTGAATTTCAGGAACTAAACCACGTAAGTACATCTCGGTCCTCTTGTGCATCTCGTTTACGATTCCTGGGCACAAGGTTGCCAACTCATGAGACCTGGTGGTATAGGCCTCGTTTCGCATCTTCAGCTGCTAGAATTCAACTTCCAACTTTTGCACCTCATCAGAGGGCAATATTCTTCAGTCATTATTGTCTTGAACTCTTCCCAGGGTAGATCATTGGCCATAGCCTGACCCAACATCTGGACCTGGGCATTCCACTATGAAAGTGACGCGCCCTCAAGTGTTCCCGTAGCATGTTTCACCTGGTCAACTAGCGGGCAGTTGTATTTAGGAAAAAGTGATTCAGTCTTCTCAAACCACCGTACCAACCCTATAACTCCTTCAGCTCCGCTGTAAGTATGGGGCTTACAATCCATAAAGGCTTTGTAGGTATAGGGTGGGGGTCCAGTGCCAACAAACCAAACATTTAGTTCAACAGCTTAAACAAACAACTAGAGTATTTGTCAAGCCACTCATATCTTTTACCTGCTACACATGTTCATTAATCAGGGTAGCCAGTTCAGCGGGAGTCATATTCACTACACCCGCTCCACGTCCACGTCCTGCGCCACGTCCTCTGCCACGTCTTCTGCCTTCACCTTCCATTTCACTTTACATTCACAAACACAATAATAAGCAACATCTAACATATTTATCTCATTGAAGTATAGTAAATATTAAGAAAATAATGAAGTTCATCAACCAAAACATTTATAACCAAAATAATTATCAAAGATAAATAGATTGTAAGTAATTCACAAAATATTCAATCGATGTCAAAATTTTCAGTTTTTTAGTTGGGTGGGAAACAACCCTTCCCACATAGGTTTTTCCGAAAAAAAAAACGCTATGCAGTCCAAGTCAGATGAATGTGCAGATCAATCTAATACATCAGATCCATCACTATCTTCCTCCATCTCTATAGGTTCTTCTTCTTCTAGGGTTTCCTTTGGCTCTTCCTTGGGTTCCCATTCAGGTTCTTCCTCAGGTTTTGCTGTAATATGCATCATGACGAACTGGGCTTCCATGTCATTGAGTCTTACCCCGTAGCCATGGATGGTGTCATCCCTAGCATTCGAGCGGTGGATCGCCTAAGCCATACTATCAGTTAAGAAGCACTGATAGTCATAGCACTTCGATTGCAGCTCCTTCACTTCTGCCACCATCATCTTAGTCTCACGTAGCTCACGTTGTAGAGCGCCGACCACCTCATTCATCTCATTAAGGCGTCGTTTCTCTGTGTCTAGAGCAGCAACTAAAGCCGCAATCACCTGCTCGCTAGAATGTGGTATCGAAGGAAAGCTAGGTGTAGGTATCTTAGAAGTAGACCTAGTCCTTAGTCTAGTAGGCGGGAGTTTAGGAACACGCTCCTTATAAAACATACGGTTTACATAGGTATCTCAGGTAGTGCAAATGGTTGATCCCAGTCTATCTCCTCAGAAGGATAAGGAAGCCGGGGCCACTCGGGTCCTCTATTGGGTACAGGAGGAGGAGGAGCAGAATCAGAATGTGCAGGACTCTTACCTAAAGCCCATGAAGAAGATGCCATGCTGCAGCGTACGTGATGTGTATGCCAATGAGTTTATAGTAAGGGATAAGTAAGGAGTAACTAACAAACTGTGCATTTATAGACTAGTGTGTATGCAACCTAGTTCCCTATAACCAATGGCTCTGATACCAATTTATCACACCCTCAAATTCCACGTGTGGGGTTTTACCACGAGGCGTGTGAACATACCAGGATCTAATAGTTACTCAGAACAACACTATATGAAACATTAAAAAAAAACAAACTAGAGTTTAAAACTTTAAAACTGTGCAGAGACATTTTGTAAATAAGTCAAACCCAAAGTAATGAAATGTAAAATACGCAAACACACGCGAAACCATTATTTAAAAATAGAATGTATAGTAAATCCCTAATGCAAATAATGTTTGTCCCAATGCATGCGGACCCGTGAGTGCTCCTAGGCGCTGCTGCTAACCTTGACCTGAGAATAGCATACTAAAAGAGTCAACACAATGGTTAGTGAGTTCAAGAGTTTACGTTTAACATAAGCAGTAATAGTTGTAAAACATAAGAAGTGCATTGAAATAGATAGCTAGTCTATATTCATACGTAATAACCATAGCAATTTTGCGATCGAAGCTGACTGTGTTTCATTTGTTTGCCTCCCGTCACGACATACCAGGTCATGAAGATGTTTGTGTTAGGACAATATTGCACCCATTTGACCTCTAGTCGCACGGGTAGGGCTTGTCAGACCCAGTAGTACTACCTAAAATTTCCCACTAGTTACCAATATTAACGATCCAAAAGTGTGAGGGATTTCAAGGTATAACACACTATGTTACACTATAAGCAACTTATATTAATAAAGCGTTAGTAATAGAGTATGCTATCTCCCAAAAAAAGAGAGTGTTTAAAAGTAGGGCATGAACTCACCTACTGCTTCAATAACAAAATAATGCAAGCTACGAAGGAACGGAAAGACAACCACTCACAAGTTACCTAGAACACGTGAGTTTGTAAGTACACAAGACCAGAATGGCTTAACAGATCCTAAGTGCTCAATACACAGGTTGACCCAAGTGATATGGTAAACAATAAAACATTTTGACCTAGTTGACCCGATTGACCCATTGGTGACATGTCAAGTTAGATTATTTTTGACCAATTATAGTAATTCATAAATCATCATACCATCACAAACCACTATACAAGTTATTAACATAAGCCATATTACAACTCTTAAGTCTCATCATGATCTTGATACTATCTTAGGTTATCATACAACGCATGCAAACCAATTCATTATACTAAAAATGTTCATAATTTGATTCCTGAACAATACACATTAGGTTTAGTCACTCACAACATGCCATGTGAAGCCACTCACGGCTACGCACCCTAAACCCTGCCAATCCTACAAAGTAGGGGCCTCAGATTCGCACAGCTGTATGATACCCATCATCACATACCCAAATGCAATTCATACAAGCCAGTAGCCAACTTTATAATATTCAATTACTATATTTCATCACAAACTCATAACTTGTACATAATACCATACTTGCATATTTTCCAAGAACACCTAGATTTTCCCATAGATTCATCAACTAACCATATGGCCCAATTATCATAATCTAAGACATTAGACATCATCCGTGATCACTCTAACATGATCCTAACATCAAAACCATGCTCAATTCATAAGATCACACAAATCACATTAACAAAGTTTCCCTTTTAGGAAGGTGGCATCCAATAACCAAACTTTCATCAAATTTGTTCATAGATTCATCAATAACATCCCTAATCTAGTTAATAGCAACCATAATAACCCATTTAACATAAACCAATCATCAAAACATGAATTTCCATGAAGAAAAGTTTCTACTTTAGGCAATGTATGAACTATATGATCAAACCATGGAATTCTTGCATAATCAACATAACCGAACATTCATATAACATAACTAACAATATTTCATCATTAAATAATCATCAATTTCAACTCTTCTTCACAATTTTCAAACTACGGTTCTTCAAGTAACAAAAACCATGAAACTAATCAAAATCTAACCTTTTAATTTTGTAGTAATCAAGAATTGAACTTGCTGACGTGTTGTAGTGGTTGGAACTAACCAAAATCGAATGAATATGCTTGTTCTTGAACCAAAATCGCAAGGGGTGGAGTGTTGGAGATGGTTGGGACGATTAGGGGGGATTTGGGAGGGATTAGGGTTTGTTTGGTGGTTTAAATATGGTAAGAATTCTCTAATTTACCCCTTGATGTATTATAACTTATAAAAACTAACTTTTTAAACTTTTAAATAACTTTTCATCTCAATATTTCTAGATTTTATTAACTAAAAAATAATATAAAAACCAATTGATAACTATCATCCATGAGATCATGCACTACATATAGTCACATTGTCAGGCGTAACATATAAAATGATGCTCAACTCCTTAAATCGCATAATCACATATTTGAAATCATAACTATTAATTAAGTTATTATCTATTAATCATAGTTAATTATTGTTAGGTCACCAACACTCAATGAAAACTAGTGTGTGCTCACGACACGTGTATGCAAGTCCCAACGAAACTAACGGAGTTTGGTAACAGAAAATTACCAGATGTCACAGATTCAAACATCAAAATGTTTGTTTCACTCCATAAACAGATTTACTGGTATTACAAACCTTATTAGGAGTCTTTGGATTCTCAAAACCTTCTGGTTATATAGACATCTTCTGCAAGTTGTCTATTTAAGAACATATTTTTAATATCCATTTGCCATATCTCATGGTCATAATATGCAGGATTCGAAAGCAGTATCGTAATCTACTTAAGCATGGCTACCGGTGTGAAAGTTTCCACATAGTCAATACCTTGAGTTTGAATGAACCCTTTCACAACCAACCATGCTTTACAAGTTTGCACCTTTCTATCCATGTTGATCATCTTCTTGAAGATTTATTTACATTCTACAATCTGACATTTAGGAGGAAGGATAACTATGTCCTACACATGGTTATCCTACATGAATTGCATCTTTAAGCCTATGGCTTCTATCCATTTCTTGGATTTAGAATCTAAAATTACATATTTGTAATTAGCAAGTTCATTTTGATCTACTATCAGGATGTCGGCTTTTTCAAGAATTCCAATATATCTATTTGGTTCATGCCGATTTTAGTACTTCTGTGGACGCTAGAACCGATTCCGGAATTCTCACAGGTGCAGGATGTTTGGTAGTTTGAGTTTGTGATTTGATTATAGGTGTATCCTGTATTTCCTCTAAATCTGCTTGATTTTCTTTAATCCCTCAGACATGGAGCTCCTTTTCTAAGAAGACAACTTTGAATTTATAAAAAATTGGTGTCCAACTAGATTGTAGAAACAGTGATTAATTGCTTTTTGATATACTTCGAAAATAACTTTAACACCTTGTGGTCCTAATTTATCTGAAGATTTTCCTGTAACATAGGCGTTACAACCCCACACCCTGAGATAGGAAACTTTGGGTTTGACCCCATGCTAAATATCTTAAGATGTTATGTCCACCTTTTTAGTCAGAGCTAGATTAAGTATTTTAGCTATAGTCTCAAAACCAAAACTCAAAAAGGGGTGAGGTAAGTTTGTATGACATATCATTGATCGAACCATATCTAATAGTGTTTGATTTGTCCTTTCAGACATACCATTATGTTGTTGTGTTCTAGGTGGAGTAGGTTGTGAGATGATCCTACATTTTCTTAGATGTTCTTCCAATTCTTGACTAAGATATTACCCTCCTCGATCTGATCGAAGTATCTTAATCATTTTTCCTAACTTGTTTCGTACTTAATTATGGTATTGTTTGAACATTTCAAATGCTTCATGTTTATGCTTCGTACGAAAAACATAACCATATCTAGTAAAATCATCGGTAAATGTAACAACGTACCATCTGCCATTTCTATCCATTAATCTAAATGGAGCACATACATCTATAAGTACAAGCCCTTAGAGATCCTTAGCCCTTTCACTAATAGCGGTAAAAGGAGCTTCGGTTAATTTTCCACTTAAAAATGATTCAAATTCATTAAAAGACTCCTGACCTATGAAATATAAAATATCTACAGTCTAGAGTCTTACCATGTGATTTTTCTCTAAGTATCCAAGTCGACAATGCCACAGATAAGCATCATTAAAAGCCAATTTCATGCGTTTATTGGAGATATTGTATATGTTGTTATTGTCATGAAATACTATCTTATAGATTTTGTTATGTGGTTTTGCGTTAAAGTAAAATACATTACTTAAATATGTAGAAATATAATCACCATTAAATGCATATCTAAAACATTGCTCAAGCAAACCAAAAACTTAAATAATATTCCTAGTCAAACAAGGTACGTAACAAACATTGTTCAAAACAACTTCTAAACCATTGGAAAGTAAAAGAAAAATTCTCCTACCACCCTCACCGCTACCTTTTGTCCATTGCTAACAAGGAGTTCTCGGTCGCCTTGTTTAATCTTTCTAACGTTCCTAAGTCCCTAAAAACCATTACAAATGTGAGAACCACATCAAGTGTCAAACACCCAAGATTTGCTAAAGAAAGAGAAGGTTTGAATAAAGAATAAACCTAAGTGTCATGCTTCAAAAGTCTTCTTCTGTTTTAGCTCAGCTAGGTATTTAGGGTAGTTCCCCTTTCAATGCACAGTTTATAATAATGAAACCACTTAGAATCCTTTAAAGAATTCTTTTTTATGGCAACTACTTTGCCCTTTCCCTTCATACTCTTTTTGCCTTTTCCATTGGCATTAGGGTTTCTAACTCCACCCTCTTTTATTATCTGAATAATTCCAAGTTTACTAGAACTTAGTATATTTATCTCAGTAGTTTTAAGCATCATATGCAACTCTGAGAGGGTCTAGTCCCAAGCATTCATATTATAGTTCATAGTGAACTGGTAATATGATTTTGATAGTGAGCTGAAGATAATATTCCCAGACAGCTCATTAATTAATAGGGCTTCAAGACATGCTAAATGATGAACATAACCCTTCATTTGCAACGCATGAGTGCTGAATGAAGAACCATCTTGCATTATAGTATTAATCAGTTAATTACTTCAAACCATTGATGACAAGCCTGCCGTTGGAATATTTCCTTCATCTGCTCAATCATGTTTAATGCTGGCATGTTTTCTAGATTCTTTTGAAATTCTAGAATCATGGAAACTAGTATGATTACATGATATTTTTGTCAATTCATTTACATACCTTGTTCTTACGAACAACTCTTGTCTTGGTAGTGATTTCTTTAGGAATTGATCTTTCGAGAACATACATTTTGTTCTTTGCCCTAAGAACAATTTTCATGTTTTTGAACCAATCCATGAAGTTGGAGTTGTTGAGTTTGTTCTTTTCAAATATTGACTTAAGAGAGAAAGGAGTAACGAGAGTTGTTTCATTGGACATTTAAAAAATTCAATAGAAATTTTTTTTTTTAATATTTTCATGCTTGATTTCCTAATCAATTTTAATACTGAATTGCAAAAATGAATATAATTAGGAAGAGACACCCTTTCACCAAAAAACAATGAATCATTGAAGCTCTCTCCATTGCTTGGTTACACAGGTAGGTAATGATTACTAAGTTTGTCAATTACATAACTCTTGATTTGGGGTTGCATAACGAGCGTTCTCAAGCATTGGTACGAGTAACCCCAACGACGCCCACTTAAAAGTTTTAAGTGATAATAGCCCTTAATTTGTAAATTTAGAATTCATTTAAGTGACTTAGGAATCACGGTTGTATCTTCCACCAAAATCGTAGACTCGGATGCAGAGTAAAACACCAACACCGGGGGTTCAGATAGACTGAGTGAACTATCACTAATTTAGGGTGGTATAAAATATCGATTATTAATTTGGGATTTAATTTATATTATAATTATTGTTTTGGTCAAAACATATTGGATTACTTGTAGTAAGATGCTATACGTGTAATTTTGATATAATTCAATTTTAACGTTGGTTTGTGATAGTGGTTTGAAACACTTTTTAGTCACTCGACACTATCTGGTTGTATATACCTCATTTAAGTTGTATTGGTTGTTTATCACAAACTATTTTTAAACTAATAAACTCCTTTATTAATTCAACTGTTTAAAATAATTGTTTTATTTTAAACTTGGTTTACTTTAAATTAAACTTTGTTTATTTAATTAACTTTTCAAGTATTTAGACCTTTTAATTACTTAATGTTTCCATATTAAAAAATAGTTTTTTTATATTTTGTGATTTTAATTATTTCCAAAATAATTGATCACAACCACAAACATAAAGAAGAAACATATAGACTAAGCAACTAGTGTATCTTGTTTAGTTTCATTTGAGCTACCAACTGACCCCAAACTCGTTTAGGGTCACAACCTATTGGCAATCTCCCACTTGGTTCAAGATCTCCATTTTAACTCCCGCATGTCCTAGTATTTGGTCTTCCAATCTTTGTTTTATGGTTTACAAGAATTATAAATAAATAATTTACAAATAATACAAAATGAAACCTGTGTATTACATTAGGTTTTCAAAACACCCAAAATAATAATACAAAGATTACAAAACAAAATATTCAACCAAACATATTTAAATAGGGGTTACTAGTGCTTGATTTCAATCACAATCTATCACAAACACACAGGTTAAGTCTTTGATAAAAAGGTTTGAACTTTTGTCAAAGTTAGAAGCTTTTTCTTAAAATATCAAACCTTATAAATAATGTTTCATACTTTGATTTAAAGACTCGAT
Organism: Flaveria sonorensis; assembly: GCA_025506505.1. NCBI lineage: Eukaryota > Viridiplantae > Streptophyta > Magnoliopsida > Asterales > Asteraceae > Flaveria > Flaveria sonorensis. The sequence continues at coordinate 35,188,683 of CM046429.1, read as the reverse complement.
CTTTTTGTCAAAACAAACACTTTTTGACAAATAAAACACAAGATCGATTTATAAAATGTTTAAACATACGTAAAAGTGGCTTTGATACCACGATTTGGTATTGTGTAATAGTTTTATTAATTAAAGCTAGTTACTTCATATGAAAGGTCCAACCTTAACATATTTTATAGCAAAAGTAATTTACATGATTAATCTTATTAATCATGTCCAAATTAGGTATCCATATATAGGCGAATAAACAATTACAACCATTGAAAGGTATAAAGTTTATACTTCGACGACAAAGAGCAAATCTTTATACCTTGAATAAGCAACAATCATGCTAGTTGATGTTGTTCATGACACATGGCTTACAATGATTGCAATATCCGAAAATCTGGAGATGGTGTTTGCACTAGGCGGCGCGGCGGTGGCGTACGGTGGTTGTGTGGTGGTCACTGGCGCAAGGAGCCTAAAGGGAGGGGTGCGACAACCACAAGGTGGTGGTGATTAGGGTTAGGGTTTTTCAAAATCAAATTAGGGTTACATCTATTTAATTAACTTTTAATTAGATAAACCTATAAATGTTTAATTGTTTAATTTTTAAGCATTGAACCATTAAAATCCTTTTTATTTATTGTTTTACCAAATAATTAATCCATGATAACTTTATTAAATAATCAAACACCATTATTTAATCTCGTGTAAACTATAACGTGTAATTTTTAAAAGTAATTATTTGTTATTGTACAATGTGTAACTCTTTGAATTGCATCTCGATAGCAACGTTGGCGTTATCGATGATCAAACATCTAATATCTAACAGAATGCGTTGGAAAGATTGGTTGATCTTGATTTCCCTTCTTCTAAATACCCGGTAGATTCTATGAATTGGTTTGACTCGATTTTGATCCTTAAGTTGAAGAAAAAGGTGTTGGAAGCCTTATTTTTACCCTTTGGTGGGTGTTGGGGAAGTTTACGTATTTCTCGGCCAAATTAACAAAGAAGAAAAGTAATTTTGACTCGATAGTCAATTGCTCCGTATTTTTGGTTTTCCTATAAGATTCGTGAAGTGAGTATCACCATGGTGGTTGCAAACCATATTTTAACAATGTAATTGTATGTTTTTTCCTGACTAGTTTCTTACTAGTCGGCGCTTAACAAAAAATTCATGTTCTAAACAGATATTATTAAGATGTTCCTTTTAAATATCACTTCCTGTACAAGACACTTTTATTGTTAAGGTTAAACTAAATGTACAGAGAAAACAATAATCAATTCTTATTTAAACGACTTAAAATGATTCCTAATTTGATTAAATTATTTTTTACATTTCTTTCTAAAGAAACAGATACAATGGTTGTAAGTCAATTTGCAATAATGCGTGATGAGTTGGTAAGGCGGCATTGGCTATCACATTGAAATATAATCCCCTTCCAAACAATGTTACAAGTTGAGAACTTACAAACTAATATATATTTTATTATTAAACTATTAATGTGGTCAATTCTTGATTAATTTAATATTTGAGCAACAAAAGTCAACTCTAGATAATGTTTGATGACTCTAGAAAGCATTCTGGTTTTGGTTTTGTGGTAAAACACTCCTTATCCACATATTAATGGATGGATGTTGATGTTTAGTTGTTGAATTAGTTGTATTAATGATGATTATTCTTCCACTTAACTTTATCCTATTTATACGTAACATGGTTTATTGTAACTTTTCCAACTTGTTTTTCCATATTTTATTCAAGATATTTAAAACTTCTTCATGAAGCCAAATAAACCTGAAAATTGAATGAGTTACATGATATCCAAACTCAACTAGTTTATTAGTTGCTTGATATGAAAACAACTTGTTTAACTTGAATTTTTCTTAAGTATTATTACTTTAAAACTAAAATTTATAATAAATGTATAATTGTAAATAAAACAATTGTCTATAAACCATAAAAACGGAAGGCTTTTTTATATCTTTATAACTATCAATGTTTTACGAATATATAACCAACCCGTTTAAATTAATACATAAAAGATAATTACTAATTCCACGTTTATGGAAGTCACGAGTCAGGATGTCACGGAACAACTTCCCATATTCCCACCATCAAGCTTCAAAAGATGCAACTTTACACTTTTACTATACATAACTACTATTTCAGACCGCGCGTTGCGGCCGGTCTTTTTTGTGTTTGGTTTTTTTTATGAAATTGTAAATGTTTGAAAAAAAAACATAATGGTATCGAAAAAAAAAGAGGGTGTGGATAGAACACATTTGGGTTCTCTCAACCAAATAGATGTAAACCAACTCCTTCAAACTTATTTGTTAGACCTAGTGATAATTAATAATTATAAACCATACTAAATCAAATTTTAATAAATTGTTTTAATGAGGGGAGTGAGATTTAAATCCAGGTGGGTTCCACCACCCCACTCTACGGTAACCACATCCTCCAAACACCATTGTAAACATCCTTGAGACAATTAAATTGTACATGGTAAAACCAAGTTCTTTTTTTTTTTCCTTTTGTTTTTAACTACTAGAGTGGTTTTTAAAAAATCAAAGTGGTATGCCTTTGAACTTCTTGAGAGGTTTTGTAGAGCCTTTTAAAAAAAAAAAATGTATTTGGAGTTTTTGGACGATTTGGATGACTTTTGCAAGTATAGACTTTTGGTGGCTAAAATATAAACCACACAAACACACTATACAAACCAACATTGACAATTAATAATATATATGATATATGTTTTTATCCCATTAATTTATTTTTTAACTAATTTGATTATTGTATACAATAATATTCTTTTGTTAACTTATTAAGACAAAGTAATTTGTGTTGCATTTAGATATTTCTTTTTATCACTCTGGAAGTACTGTTAAAACAGAGTTTTACTCAAAATAAGGTTTTATCTGGGTATCATATTTCACACCCAACCGATGACGGAGTAATCTGCGGACGAATGTGAATTGATTGCTCATAGCACATGATAGTAAATGCGTTGAAATAATATTAAATGTTATTTTTATTGAATAATATTAATCAAACATTCATTACAATCAAATATAAATCAAATAAACATAACAATTGTTTGTTATAAATCTTGGTCGAGAATCCTATATGTAAACTTACATGTAATCCAACTACGCAACATTTCTTGAAATCATATGAAAAAGTAACAAGTCAACTAACGAATTAGCCGGTGAGTAAATATAGGTTTTGACATACATATACAGCTTGATTAAAATTATTAAAAACAATTAAATTCACATGAAAATGTCAAAACTTATTATGCAATATTGTAACATAGAAACAAACTAAACATAATCAAACCAAACGATTGAATTGATTCAGTCTGTGGATGAAGGCTTATGATTGATTGATTGAATCTGGTTCCAATCACCACTCAAATATTCATATGGTATGGGTTTGTCAAACCAATTGATTTATCATCACCATTCGAATAGCCATATGGGATGTGTTTATCAAATCAACAGATCTATCATTGTTATAGTGGTTGCATGAATTAATTATTGTGTTAACATCAAGTTTATCTAACTATGCAAACATAATTACAAGTAACAACAAAGCATGTTCTGAATTGAATATAAAATGAAATAACAATATCACTGATTGAATATTATATCACATGATTTCCCAAAATATAAAACACATAAAAATATGCTATGAATACTCACTTGATAGTAAGATGTGGATGATAATATGTGAGGTTAGACACCAATGGTTTTCTCACAGTGGAGCCCTATATATATATATACACACACACGTATATGAATAACGAAATCCTACCAGCCTACCTCCATTCCAACTCATCTTTTTTGAATATTGTGTTCTCACATGTTGACCCTAATTAATATTGTTAATGAAGTATATTCTTAAGGACACATAAGGTATAATATATCACTAAAAATGTGTTTGAATGGTTTAAAAGAGTATGTAATTCTATTTAGAAATTTTTTGATCATGAGAAATGATAAAATGATTATTTGACATGATACTTATCATTTATTGATTAAATTGAATTATTAGTTATATGGTTATAAATGTTATTTATTAGGCAGTTTGATCACTCATTATTTAGCTAGTTCTAATTAATATAATAAATATCATTTGTGAAAATAATACTACACACACACATATATATATATGTGTGTGTGTGTGTGTGCATAAGAAAACCACATAGTTATGTGAAAACTATAAAAAACAAATTAAACCGGTCATATAATTTATAGATTTTTTATCATAACCTTCTATACATGTATAAGTATATATATAAATAGGGGTAGGGATCAAATGAAAACCGTAACATAGTTTTGAATATACGCCACACATAGGTTACATATATGTAATAGTTTTTCATTCAACATAGTGTTACGTATACATAACATTATTTATTCTTGTTCTTATGTTTAACATATATGTAATAGATGGCTTTAACACCTTTTTAACATTTAAAAGAAAATAAAACATATAAATTATATTAATGTTTTTTGTGATTTTTCTTTGGTTTTCGCATAACTATTGGTTGTCTTAGGAACCATCCCCATATATATATATATATATATATATATATATATATATATATTTTGCAGGACTGGTTAAGGGTGATGCAATAGTTTCACAAGGTTGGAGAGAACAACACTTAATAGATCAAATAGGGAACTGACAAATGAAACAAAGAACAAAAGTAAAGAACCCAAGCAGAACACAAGTATTGGTTTTCAAGAATGATGTATATTGTTCTCAACTGTCTGACAATTGTTACAAGGCTTAGTCCTAAGGGCTGGTTACATAAGACACTTTATACTACATCCTATAGGCGGCCATACTTTAAAGGCCAGCTGGAACACTAATCTAGATAACAAGATCAATGTAAAGTCAAAAGACAGATTGCCTTTTGACTAGTGACTATGACATGCCATAACTCACATCCTAATCTATTACAAAAAGGATAAAAGTACAAGAGTAGAAAGTTACAGGCTCAAAGACCTTAATCTACAGTTGACAAAAAATGGAGATATCACCAACTTATATAAGTTAGAGAGTCTTCAGAGATGGCAGCAGAAAGCAGTTCAGCTTTTATCAAAAGCATGTTAGAGAAAGCATGTCTTCTCTATCTTTAGAAGAAATCAGTCTCTTGGCTTCAGAAGACTTTGTCTTAAATCTTCTGAAGACTTTATCTTTGGCATTGAAAGAATTGGTCTTTTTCTTTGAAAGATTTTTTGACACTTAGTGAATTTCTTTATGCAATTGTCAAATGTTCTGAAGTAACTTTCTTGTACTTTAGAATGCTTACGGAGAGAACTTTGGTTTGGATTAACCTCTAAGATAACTCTTACAAACTCCCCCTAGTCTGATGCTACCAAAACTTGAGGATGACTTTGAGTCTTGATCTTCATTTGTTTATATTCCTTATTAGAATCAGGACCATTCATTTCTTCATCAGTTGGTCTGGATTCTTTAGACCCTCGAAGTACCTTCTCATGTCCAAGAGATCATGCAGAGGAAGGTCAAGCATATTTTGGCTAGAAGTATATGTCTTGACCTCCTTAATCTCTTGTGACATACCATCTATCTAGGTTTATAAAGAAAGCCCAAGACAAGATAGGTCTCTCAGCAGCAAGAGGCTCTACTTATATTGGAATCTGTTGAGTAGCCTCTTCTTGTTCACCCTTAGGATGTTCTGACTCATCCTGAGGTGTAGAGGTGGATGACTTGGACTTATTCTTCTTCTTCTTGTCCCTTCTGATGGCCATCCTCTTCCTCTTTCTATACTTCAAATGAGAAGGTTGATCTTGAGTACTAGTTGTTCCTTCTTTATCCTTCTTAGTTGGGTCCTTCCCCTTCACATGTTCAGAAGAAAAAGCTTTAGGACCCTACTATGGGTCAGAAGATGAAGCTGGTAGTGATTTGGCACTAGGTCCAGGTTGTGTTGTCTCTTAGGGTTTCAACCTTGACCTCAGCTTCAGGGTTTGCCTGACTTAGTGGAAAATGCAGGTGTACCAGCTCACCCTTCTTAATCTTGTGCTTGATCACTCTAATGTGCTCATCCATTATAGATAGAGACATTGGACCAAGTCTCCTTCCAGAGAACCCATACAACTTCAACAAGCTCACCATCTTCATTCTGTCAGCAGACTTCTCTGATTAGCTCTGATGGTGGCTCTTGACTTAGCAGCTTCCTCCCTCATCTTCCTTTTATTAGCTTTCTTCTCTTTGAGAACTCCTGGCTCTAGCTGCTTGAGGTATTCAAATTCAATATACTCATATGATAGTGGGAGTAGAGCTGCTGCCTGATAGAGACCTGTGGCACTTAAGTAGGTTATCATCTTTTGTCTATCTTATTCCCTGCCTACTTGAGTTTCTTGCTTAACTGCCATAGTCTCTACTTTAGGACGTTCTTGAACTGATGAGATGATAGGGGCTTTATACAATCTTTTTCTTTTCCTTTCTTCTTTGATCTTAGGGAGCAATTCTATAGCCTCAGCCACCTTCCTCTATTTTTATACTTTAGTGTCAACCAACTCATTCAATTCCTCTAAGGGAAAAGAGATTATTTCATCAGTGTTATAGTTCCTAGACCCTAGATAATTCAATCTGGCTGCGTTTAACTCGTATTCCTGAGTATTTGGCCTTAGGGCAGCCCTGATTGTAGCTTGCATGAAGTTGGGGGTCTCTCTTGTTCTCTCTCCCCTTACCTTCCTCTTCCTCTCCCTCTTCTCCTCCTCAATCTTCTCAAAGGTCAAAATCCTCTTCCCTATGTCAATCACTGGCCTGTGTGACTCAAGGTGGAAAGAGCTTTGGCCTACTTGACTTGGTGCTATACTTGAGCTCTGGCTAAGGAGAGGCTGTGAGACATCTTCACTAGCTGTCTCACTGATGGTACTGGGTGCAGAATCAGTTACTGTCTCAAGGTTCATAGGTTCTTTTATTGGGCCTTCAACTGAGGTTTCCCTTTTGAAGCTAACCTTAAGGTCTGCCTCAGTATCTAGTTGACCAATAGTTTTCCCTGCTAGCCCCTTTCTATATAGATTTGATCTTTTCTTAAACTCTTTAAGCACCCTCAGCTGGATCCTCTTAGCTAACCTATCAGCTTGCCTGTTATGACTTGGGTTGGCAAGTTGCAGGTCAATCGGAGGAAAACTCTCATAGAATTTCAGGGTCTGAAAATTGAACACTTCTTGCTGACCCTGATATCTAGAGAGTACCAAGGCTCTTTTATCATTGTCATACCTCCACCCTACTATTGGATTTTTAGCAAGGTAGGATGGGATAGACATAGCCCTTGGTATACCCTCCTCAAATAAACATTGAATTATGGCATCCACATTGATGTGGGCCTGAAGAGGTTGTTGAGTTTGGACTATTACAGGTGAGGGTGGTGAATGCTCAAAGTCCATACTTTGGGCAGTACTCCCAAGTTTTGTAATTATAGTAGACTTTCTCCCTCTTTTTGGTAGCATCACCCACTTGCATAGGTGAGCTAGAGTTTAGGTCCACCATATTCATAGGTTCTTATGGAACTGGTTAAGCATGCCTAGCAGCCCTCTCAGCTAACTTGCCCTTGTGATCGGTGATCTCAAGTTGCTGATTAAGGACCTGCCTTTGTAAGATAGCCACCTGAGATTCTAGGTGACTAACCTTAGAGACCAAGTAGGTTTAGGTTTGTGTCAATGTTTGCACCCTTTGTTGCATACTCCCCTCATCTTCATCAGAAGAATCATGGGGAGATAAGAGAATATAACCAAAGTCATCTCTCTCACCACCAGATATTGGTTCTTGAACTCTGGATTTCCCCTGTTCCATGACAGCTTCATGAGAAGTGTCAAGGGGCTGGGTTGCCATGGTTGAGGTCTTAATGATGTAATCACTTTCTAAAGTGAGAGCCTCTTCCATATGGACCACTTGAACATGTTCAGGAAGGTCCACCTTAGTTGGGGTTGGATGATGTGGGCTAGATATAGGGGTATCAGGAGCACTCATCTCTTTTTGATTAGGGGAGGAGAAGAGAGACTCGTGGTACTCACTGAATCCCATATCCTCATCATCATAGAATTGGAGGTCAGAGATTGGTTGGTTTAAGTCCAAAGGCTGGGGATGGTAAATGTCCTCTGAATGTTGTTCACCTGAGATTTGAGACTTAGAGTAAAGGCTTATGGCTGGGGTAATGAGCTCATCAGGCAGAGAATGAGGAAGCTCAACACTGCTCATTGAAATGATGGGAGTGTTTTGCTTCTCATGGAAAGTAGGAGCTCTTTGTTCTACTTCTTCCTGCATGGGTGAGTGTATTGGCGCCTCCTCAATCTGAATAGACTGAGCAGGGGTTGGTTTGGATTTTCTATGGTAGGTGATGGTTATTTGTGGCTTTGTTAGTGGTGAAGATGAAGAAGGTGTGGGTTCAACATTGGCTGGTGCTGCCAAGTTGTCACCTTAAGCAGGGAGCTCTAATATTTTTGGGACAAGGGCTATTTCTATCCCGGAAAACCAACAGTGGTTTTCCTCATTATTTTGAAGATGCCGGGCTTCATCAGTCCTAATTTAAGAATGTTACTTTTTCCCCTCAACTGTGAACCCAGTTCACAGTTGAGATTGTGCTGAACATATCTAGGGAACATGTAATACTCTAAGGAGTCTAAGTTAGCAATCAAGTTTATGTAAACAAACTAAGAGTACTTGAACATGACCCCCAGGACCATCCCATAGACTATATAGGATAGATCTTCTGGAGTTTGATCCCATCCCCCATGTTTGTTTGATAAAGAATGGATTATAACATGGAGGAGGTACTTCCATTGGAAAGAACCTTACCCTTTTTGAAGGTTCTAACTAAGTAGTCCCCTTTATAGCCCATTAGCCGGAATGATCCATTGACATCTTCTTTGGGGAAGGAAAATTCACCTTCTTCGTCATCTAGCCTTAGATGAGTGTTTATGCTAGCTGGTGTGATGTAAACAATCTTGCCCTGCACCGATGCAGACAGTGCCTTCTCACCATCCAAGATAACCTCTTGGCAGGTCCTCTAAAACTCTAGCAATTATTCTTCATATAGTGGAGGCTCTATTATGAGTACAGTGAGGTATGATGATTGAGAGAGAAAGCAACAAACGTTTGAGAAACCAGGATCTTTCTCAGACGACAACAGACCAACCTGGTTGTGTTGCCTATGTAGATGCATGAAAAAATCTCTCTGGTTTTAGGGTTCAAGGTTGGCTATTTTATGAACCTTTAGCAATAATAAAGTGAAGAACAATAAGGGTTTGTGGGTGATTTAGGGCTAGAAGTTTTGCAGATGAAGAGGAAGAAATGAGAGGGAGACCCATTGAAAAAGGTATTTATATGCTTGGATTTGAGACAAAGTTATTGGAAAAAATAAACTTTGAAATCTGGATGTCGGTCCTACCTCTGAAAAAGTGCCCAAAAAGGTAGTTATCTTGGAAGTAGAAAATCTTCTGAAGGTAATTTGTCTTCAAAAGTTTTGAGAAAAACTTCTAAAGCCAATTTGACTTTGGAAGATATTCCTTAGTTTAAGAAGAATTGCTTCGGAAGAAAAAGTACTTAGAGTAATTTTGCTTCCTAGACATATTTGGTTTCAGAAGATATTAAACTTCAGAAGTTTTATTCAAAGAATGAATAAATCTTCCGAGACTTAATTGCTTTCGGAAGAAAATTGTCCTTCAAAACATATAACTACTTAGAATCATATTTAAGCTTTAAAAGATATATTAGAATTTCTTCTGAAGTTAAATCCCTTAGTAAGTAGTTATTACTCTTGAAAACATGATTTTCTTCCGAAGTTAATTTAGTGTCTTCCAAAAGAAAATACATCATCAATTCATAAAATTCTAAGGAATATCTTTTAGAAATTTTTTTTTCAAGGTAAACAGGCTTATATGAGTAATAAAATAGACAACTTTAAAGACACATATATTTGAAAAACAATCTTGAAATTAATTTAAAAAAATATACTCAAAGTTAATCATCCCAATACCTGATAGATGATATTTAAATCTCTATTCTTCAAAAGCTTTTGTGATCAGATCAACATATTGTTCATTTGTGTTAACTTTGACTAGTTTTATCAATCCTTTTTCAAATTTATCTCTTATTAAATGATACCTGATGTTGATGTGCTTTGTTTTTTAGTGGTGCACCGGATTCTCTGTGATAGAGATAGCACCGTTGTTGTCTATGTGGATAGGAGTCTCCTTGAATTTGAATCTATAGTCTAGCATCTGATTTTGAATCCAAAGCACTTAAGCATAACAGCTTGCACCAGCAATATATTCAGCTTCAGCAGTTGATGTATACACACAGGATTGATTCTTGCATTGCCATGAGACTATCCTTCCACCAAGAAATTGAAATCCCCTAATGTAGACTTTGTACTGATGTTGCAGCCACCATAGTCACTATCTGTATATGTATACAGATTGAAGTCAGAATTCTTTGGATACCAAAGTCTCAGCTTAGGAGCACCATTAAGGTATCTATGAATCCTCTTAACAGCAACCAAGAGTGACATCTTGGGGTTGGGTTGATATCATGAAATATGCATGTGGCAAAAATGATATCAGGCCTGCTGGCTGTGAGGTACATAATAGACCCAATCATTGCCCTATAAAGATGTTCATCAAAACACTCCCCCTCAAGATCAAATGCTAGGGAGTGGTTTCTGGCTATGGGTGTCTTAGCAACCTTACACTCAGTTAGATAAAATCTGGTTAGTATGTCTTGTACATACATTGAATGGTTTATGAAGATGCCTTTGTCAACCTGCTTCACTCTTTGCAGAGCTTTTCATTAGTTGACCCAAAGATGATGTCATCTATATAAAATTGAATCAACATCAACCTATTCACTTTTCCTTTGATAAAGAGTGTGCAATCAATAGTACCACTGTTGTAACCATGTTAGACTAGGTACTGTCACAGTGTCTCATACGACTTCCTTAGAGCTTGATGCGGAGCTTTGTCAAGCTTGCAGGCAAAATCAGGGTAATCTGGGTCTGCAAAGCCAGGTGGTTGCTTGACATATACTTCCTTATCTATCACCCCATATAAAAATGCACACTTGACATCAAGTTAGTAGACCTTGAAATCCTTGGATGCAGCAAAAGAAAGAAATATTAACAGCTTCAAGTCTTGCCACTGAAGCAAAAACATCTATGTAGTCAATCCCTTCTTCTTAAGTGTACCCTTGAAACCCTAGTCTTGCCTTGTTTTTGATGACAAGTTCTCTATCATTCTTCTTGTTCCTAAAAACCCACTTGGTACCTATTGGCATCTTCCTATGAGGAAGAGGACATAGGTTCCAAACCTTTTGTCTCTTAAATTGAAGCAACTCCTCCTACATTGCTTCAACCCAGCTTCCATCTTTCAAAGCCTCATCAACTCTTATTGGCTCATTCTGGGACAAGAAGCAAGAGTGCAGACAAACATTTTTATCATGGGTTTGTCCTCTTGTTCTCACCCCAGTCTCAACAACGCAAATAATGTTTGTGGTGGGATGAGACTTGTGGATTCTCTGTTAAGGAATCACAACAAGTTTATTTGACAGTTCTAAATTAGTGAAGTTTAGATCTGGTGATTGAGTATCACCCACCACATCAGCACACTTATCAAGTGTAACTTGTTCCAGAGAGTGTTTGACATCATTGATGTTGTCTTTAATGGAGAGGTTGTAAGCGTCGTAAAATTTTTGATCACGTTCACCATCTCCATCTCCTCCTACATTATAAATTCCTTTATTGGAGTTTTGTGCCTTATTCTTGGAATTGGTTAGCATCTCAGATGTATCAGCTCAAGAGTTTGTCATAGTTATGCTTATAGGATTTCCACTTGTAGGGTTTGTTACCACTAGAACTTAAGGAATTCTATCATTTGGTCTTCTCAACTCAAATCTTAGATTAGGATCTCCTACTGATGTATTACCTGTAGATTCTAAAACATCTTCACAAGACTTATTAAAACAGTTGGTAACTAAATCAAGATCAAATATCCAATCTGGACCATAACCTTGCATACTGGGAGTGTGCTCATTGAAGGTCACATTGGCTCATTTGCTTTCTTAGAAAATTTGGCTACCTGATCTTTGGTATTCAAGATAGTGAAAGGATATCCAAATGATTTGAGGAAACTAATGAAAGGTCTCCTTTTATGTCACAGTTCATAAGGAGTCTTACCACGAGTCTTGACTACTAAAACTCTATTCTGCACATAGCAGGCAATGTTGACTACCTCAGCTCAGAAGGTGATGGACAGTTTAGAGTTAGAGAGCATGGTTCTTGCAGGCTCAATAAGTGTTCTATTTCTCCTTTCAGTAACACTATTTTGTTGAGGAGTCTTAAGAGCACTATATTGTCTTGTAATACCCCTTTTCATCATAAAATGTATTAAGGATTTGGTTCTTGAATTCAGTTCCTTGACCACATTTTATGATCGTGACCTTGTGATCACATTGATTCTTAATTTTCAGAATGAAGTTCTTCAAGATTTCAGGGGTCTCATCCTTACTTTTAAGAAAGAAGACCTAAGTATATCTTGTGAAGTCATCTGTGATCATAAGCCAATATAAAGTTCTTCCTAAACTCATTACACTAGTGGGGCCAAAGAGATTCATATTTAATAAGTGTATGGGAGTAGTAATGGAGTTCTTTTCCTTTGGCTTGTGAGACACTTTGTGTTGCTTTCCTTTCAAACATGCAACATAATGGTAATCACTTGTAAACTCTTTCTTTGGCATTCCGGTTACCAAATCATCTTTAATTAATTTATTCATGTTCTTAAAGTTTACATAGAATATTCTTTTATACCAAGGGAAAGACTCATCACTATTGGCTTTAGATTAAAAGCAAGAAACTTCTCCTGATGGGGAAGTTTCCTCCAAATCCATATTATACATGTTCCCTTTCCTGGGGGCTCTATACAGGATATGCTATTGAGAAATGATCACCCCGGGCTTGAGAAGAATGCACTCATGCTCAGTGAAGAGCGTGTTATGTCTCCGGTCACAAAATTGAGATACACTCAAGAGATTGTATCCAAGCTCTTTGACAAAGTTTACCTTCTCAATGCTGAGCTTACCATTTGTGACCCTGCCCCTTACTATGATGTACCCACCTAATTCTCCTCCAAAAGCAATTGGCCCTCTATCAATTTTCTCAAATTTCTGAAGCAAAGAGCCATTGCCTGTCATGTGCCTTGAATAACAACTATCAGTGATCTATATATTTCTTTTGGTCTTCAGCTGTTCCTGCACATGAAAAAGAGATGGTTAGTTACATTTGGAAACCTAAGCCTTGCTGGTCTTGGACTCATCAAGATGAACTAAAAATAGTGCAATAGTTATTAATTCTATATGCAGGCTTTGAGGATCCTTGGCTGTTGTTGATGAGGAAACGTCAGTCACATGGCCTTCCTTCATCTTCTACACCATCTTTGGAAGATTAGACTTGACCTTCAAAACTTTAAAAGTTTTGATAAGACTAATCCTTCAGAAGCTTTTGCATCCATTGCAACAGACTTCAGTGCTTCGGAGGCATTCCTTTCTTCTAAGACCAAACTTGCTTCTAAAGATAGTTTTCCACCTATCTTCTTGTTCAACTTGGAGCTTTCGAAGGAAAGGGATTTCCCTTCCAAACCTATTTTCTTCTTCTTCTTTGAAGTCTTCTTCTTGTTCATGTGGATGGTACTCATAGGATAGTAGATGCAATTCTTAGCAAAGTGAGTTGTATCACCACACATGAGGGTCTTCTTCCAAGGAGAAAGTTGAGCTTGATCTCTTTCCACTTCCTTCTTCATCTTCATAGATGATGTGGCTGGTTTCTGTGGGTGAAGCTTGCTCTTAGAGTTGGATAGTTCAGGCTGTGCAACAATGATGCATATTTTTTCAACCTTCTTCTCTTAACCAGGATGGTTTGAACTTGAACTCGGACTCCTGGTACTAGAGTCCATAGTTAAGTCTTCAGTCTTCACCACCTCAAACCCAACAAAGATAAAGACTTTCTTTGATTTTCTTTGATTTGGTTGACTTTCTTTTGGCCATCCTTAGTTCTTTCTTCTCTCCAGAAGTATAGTGACCCTTCTTTTGATGAACCTCTTCACTTAACTTTGGTTCACCCTTCACTGTCTCCTTTTTATCTTCATCCTCTTCTTGGATAGGGTCAATAAGGGCTAGCTCATCTTCACTAGTTCCACACCTTGGAGATCATATAGATAATAATGTGTGTAGAGGAGCTATCTCACTTGATCCCAGTCCCTACCTGTTTTGATAACAAATCTTTGCATGCAAGGATGAAGATATGATGTTCTTGAAGGTTTCCTCTTCAAGAACACACTTTTCTACCCTGCCTTTACTGATCGTGAGCTTAGTCTAGCATTCAGTTAACTTGGTTACAGTTGTAACACTTCATTTTGCTTTTATCCGGTCAAAACTTTCCACTGGTTATGTTTCTTGGGAACTTTCTTCCGATTCTATTAAGAACTTCTTGGCTCTGTGAGTAAGAAGAGCCATCTGTTGAACTATCTCCATATACTCTAGGTATCTAGATGAATATAGTCCAAGTCTTCAAGAGTGAAGAGAAAATTGCCACAACTTTCATCAAAAGACACAAAGGCTTGAGATGAGCTTGTCTCTTGGATTGGGCTTCCTTGGATGTAGCTCTCCTTTGGTGTCTCAGGGATGGTGATGAAAAAGCCCTTTTGTGAGTTATCAGGGTAGCAAATGAGATGATGTTATGGTTCTCTGCTATCCCTTTCAACCACATGTAGCGCTGAACTCTGTTGTTTGCTGGAAGAGCTGCTGGAAGGATTCTGCATGTTCAACTCCATCTGGTAACCGCTTATGATACCGTACAACTATGTGAAAGTAAGGGTGGAGAGGTTTTTAGTTATTTTAATGGCTATATAGTAGTGTGTCCGTTGTAAGGGAAGAATGAACATGAATTTCCTCAAAATGTCCCTATTCTCAAGTTTAACTCCAACATCCATCAGAGTATCTACAATCTCAACATACCTAAAGTATTGTTGAGTAATAGTTTCACCTATTTTGTAGGTGAAGTCTCAAACTGCTACTTCATAAGATCCTTCTTGTTTTCTTTGGCTTCCTCAGACTCTTCATACATAAGCTTCAGTGCATCCCAAAGCTGCTTTGTAGTTTTACACTTCTTGAAGCATCTATAGATATAGTTGGGAAGAGCATTTTGTAGAGCGGTCATGGTCTTCTAATCTATATCAATCTTCTTCCAATCCTCCTTAGAATAATCAGATACTTCTTTTGGAATCATCCCACCACCAGCAGTAGCTGAAGTGGTGCTTGGGGTGTGAGGTCCTGAGACAACAGATCTCCACATCCTGCTATCTTGAGACTTGATAAAGCCTTCCATTCTTTGGCACCAAGTATCAAAGTCATCAGGAGTGATCAGTGGAGATTTGGTCATGGTGCTGGTTTCCAATTCAGCCTTAGTGAGAGCTGTTATTTGAGTAGGTAAGTGTTATATGAAACTGAATAGATTAAAGATGGTGAGATCCTGCAATCAAGAGCCTAAAAAGCTCCGATACCAATTGCAAGGCTGGTTAAGGGTGATGCAATAGTTTTACAAGGTTGGAGAGAACAACTCTTAACAGATCAAATAGGGAGTCGGTAAATGCAACAAAGAACAAAAGTAAAGAACATTAGCATAACTTAAGTATTGGTTTTCAAGAATGATGTGTATTACTCTTAAGTGTTTTACAATTATCACAAGGCTTAGTCCTAAGGTCTGGTTACGTGAGATACTTTATACTACATCCTATAGCCGACCATACTTTAAAGGAAAGATGGAACACTAATCTAGACATCAAGATCAATATAAAGTCAAAAATCAGATTGCCATTTGACTATTGACTATGACATGTCATAGCTCACAACCTAATCTATTACAACAAGGATAAAAGTATAATAGTAGAAAGTTACAGACTCAAAAACCTTAATTTACAGTTGACAAAAGTATAGGGATATCAACAACTTATATAAGTTGGTGACTCTTCAGAGATAGTAGCGGAAAGTAGTTCAGCTTTTGTCAAAAGCATGTCATAGAAAGCATGTCTTCTCTGTCTTTGGAAAAAATCAGTCTCTTGGCTTTGGAAGACTTTGTCTTGAAGCTTTGGAAGACTTCATCCTTGGCATCGGAATAATTGGTCTTTGGCTTAAGAAGATTTGACACTTAGTGATTTTCTTTGTGCAATTGTCAAATCTTCCGAAGTAACTTCCTTGTACTTTAGAATACTTGCTGAGAGAACTTTTTTTTTTGCATCGGAATACTTGTGATTTTCTTTGGTTTCCTCCTCTATATATATATATATATATAGAGGAGGGATCCTAAAAAACCAAAATGTTATGAGAAAACTAGAGAAAACCAATGAAATCGGTCACATAATTTAATAATTTTTTATCACTAACCTCTAATATATGTGTGAGTATATATAAATAAAGATATGGATCAAATGAAAACTGTAGCATGGTTTTACAAATACGTTACACATAGGTTACATATACGTAACCATTTTTCATTCGACATAGTGTTACGTATGTGTAAGACTCTTCATTCTCGTATGTATGATCAACATATATGTACCAAACACTAAATAACATTTTAAAAATTAAAATAACAAAAAGGTTCTCTATTATGTTATTAGTTTCCATGGTTTTCTTTGGTTTTCACATAAGTTTTGGTTTCTCAGGAACCCTCCCATATATATATACACACACACACACACACACACACATACACACACGCGCGCGCGGACACGCACACACTCTTTTATGTTTAACTAAATTAATAGTTAGTTAATTAAAGTGGGCTTATAATGCAAATATGATGGCTAAGTTGGTGGCTAATGACCTACGAAATTAAAGTTTTCCCTTAACATTATAAATAAAAGCAAAGGGTTAAGGTTTAATATATCACATTCACTCTGTAAGATAAAATAATAGAAAGCCTTATCTACCTCTCCCTCTTCCCTCTGTCACCATCACTACCCCATGGTTGTAGCCCCTACCGTTTCACTACTACCGACTACCACCACCACTTTTTGGTACGTGGCTAGCATTTCCTACCTGCTACCACCGTATTACCGTCGCCACTACTATAGTTAGCCATGAATTACATCCACTGCCACTTCAAAACTATTGCGGTGATTAGATTTATAGAAATATAGTAACCTCAACGGCTAGTTTTCGTTTAGTTTTACAGGTTTGGTGCTTTCAGGTTTGTACTAGGAGTTTAACAAGTTAGGTTTTCATGTTATGTGATTTGCTAAGTCAGACATACAACTGGACGCCGGTTCTCGACATGTCATCCCTTAAGTTTTAATCAGACTCTTTGATAAGAAAAAAAACTTAATATTTTATATTTTTTTGTCAGGTTTTCATACTTTTTCACCGCTAGAACTCTGTGGCCGGATTCTTGTCTTGCAGTGATCAAGCTTTTGTGGCTAGATTCTCGTCATACGCTGATCAAATCTTCCATTGTTTTTTTTTCAAAATTTAAAACGCAACGAGAAATCTCTAATAGTGATATAGTGTCGCTTTTACGAGATTTTAGAAAACCCTAATTCATTGTTTGCTTTTATATGCAAAATAAAATTTCAATCTTTGTTTTAATTGCAATTTATATCATTCTTTTGATCATAACTTGGCAATTTTTGGACCCATTGTTTTTTATTGATCGTGATTATTGTAAAACAAACCATTTGATCTTTGTGTATTATGTATGTTGGTTGATTTATTATTCTAGTTGTGCTCCTTATTTGTTTCTTATACTATATAATTTTAGGCTATATTGGGGTCTATGCGCTGATAGATTAGGTTATTATTATTTTAAATCCTCTGACTTTTATGGATGTTCTATAATAATCGTCAATAAACCAATGTGTTTGATATGCAGAATCCAAATAACACACAATTTGATTGAATGGCCAAGAACAGAAGGAATTACTAATAAGTAGTTGTATTTTTGTATTCCAGATGATCACACTGTGTAGGTTTCAAAAGAGTTACAAAGAGAATTATGTTAATGTGCAATAGTAAATTATAACTTATATATAATCTGGTTTTTTAAATATAGTTTATATACTCATACAAAATATACTCAAAAGCCCATGAAAACTAAGCCCAACCAAGTACAGGATTCTTGGTATTGTAGCCTAGAACACAAGTACTCAGTCGAGTACTTGTTTACTAGCATAATTTGAATCTACAACAAACTATCTTCTTTTATACATTAATCTATCAGATTAGTTTGCGCTCTATAATCTCCCCTTATGATGATGCTATCAAAGAATCGTTAAAAGTTGATATCACCAACCCCAAAAAGTCTCTTGTTTAATATCTCAGCCACTACACTTGTAAACTTTTTTGCTTGTTTTTCAAACGGTATCCTGTGATGAATTTGATTCCAGGAAAGACTCTATATGTCTTCTTCACCAAATTTGGCTAGATCAATAGGATCTCATCATCATAGAATTCAAGGTTTGGGATTGGTTGGTTAAGATCTAAAGGCTGGGGATGGTAGCTTCCTCCTGAAGGTTGAACACTAGAGTTTTAAGACTCAGAGTTAAGGCTTAAGGCTGGTGTAATGAGCTCATTAGGCTGAGCATGAGGAACCTCAGCACTGATTAAAGAAATGATGGGAGTGGTCTGCTCCTCAGGAGAAGTGGGAGCTCTAGTTTCCACTTCTTCCTGCATGGGTGATTCTATGGCGGCCTGCACATCTTGAGTAGTTTGTGCAAGGGTTCGTTTGGATTTTCTTGAGCTACATCTTCTTATGGTGACATAGCTTCCTGAGCTTCAGTAATAGCAGGATTTTCTTCTTCTATCACATGCATCTCTTGAATGATTGGTTCATCATGAACAATTTCTTCACCTAGATATCAACATGTTGTTCTTTTTATTGTTCTTGTACTTGTTCTTGTTTTTGTTGTTCTTGTTGATCTCTAACTTCTTTAATGCCTTGACCAATTTGTTCAAGCATACAAGGCAGAAGTGGATAGAAAGTACCACTATAATAACTTCTAGGGTCTTTTCTCTTGATGTATCCATATTATATTGCAGAGTGATGAGCTAGGTTCATTATAGGTCCTGAGCCTACCAAATCAGGAAAGGCTTGATTGATGAGACACTATAAGAACCTCAGATACATAAGGAACATAGATCTTCTTCCTTCACTAGTATTTGATAACATCCCATTGAACACATAAGCAGACATATTGAATGGTCTATTAGTGCATAGGGCACAGATAACATATGATGTACTAAGGGAATGTCATTCCAGCCAATCTTCCTCTTAAATAAGCAGTTCTGGAAGTAGTCTACTAGCAATCTCCATTGTAAATCCATTTGACCTTTGATAATTTGCTTCCCTTCAAAACAACCTTCATATCCAATGTTGGCAAAGAAGGTAACGAGCTCATCTTCATCTATTTCTTATGGCTGACCAGCATCATCTTCGAACATTAGACACTATCTCATAGTTTGTTCAAATACTACAAGAACATGCTGATAATCAATCCTATCAGAAATGGTTAGTACATCATCAACCATATTGACTTTAGTAGTTCTCCAAAAGGAACTAATGAAGTTCTTACATATCACTGGTCTCACTGTAATAGGATAAGCTAATCTGGTAAGTCTGATCATGTCTCTTAAGTCAGCAGCCTCATACACATCCAAGTCTAGAAAACCACTTATGTTGTGACTTTTTATCCAACTTAGATTAGCCATATTCTTTACAAGATACAAATATGTAAGTAAACATGATGATGATAGTTCATATGATGTTATTCTTTATGTAAGATCAGTCTGACTTTGACTACGTGAGTCAAAGTTTGACTCTTAAAAAGGTTTATATAACACTGTTGTATTCCATGCATACCAATTGAACATTTCAATATTTTGTGTTTAATCATGTTATTTTGTCCTTTTAAGTTTATAACAACTATCTTTAAGCATTATAACACCTAAATTTCATGTTTGATTTGTTCGAAAGCAAAAACCCCTATTTGACTGAACATCATCAGGAGTTCATATGCCTTAATCTATGAAAGAATCAAGGTTATAATCATTTAAAGATGTTTGTACTTGTCTGAATATATGTTATTTTGTGATTGATGTTAATCTTTTTCGATTCTAAACCTAGGGTTCACCATCGGTTTTTCATTTAGAGTCGGTTGATTTGAACAACATCGATAATCACCTTTTAATTGATATTACTGTGGTAGATGATTGATTAAGAAGATGAAATGAGGTAAAACTTCGTCTGAATTATGCAACAATGGAGGATATTGGTTGTCTCATACTTTAAACACTTGTCACACTGTTTATCTCTTAGATTTGAGATTATTAAATGTGGTCTAAGATTGTGTTTAAATAGGTGGACTTTCAAAGTTTTTTTTAATTTCATAAGTGACAAATGCAAGTTTAAAATTTTGAACCATAAAGTACACTGTTCATTGCATAAACAAATGTTGTTGAACAAATGCTTAATCCGCAAAGTGTACTATTCACTGCAAAACACAAATGCGATTGAACAAATGCTTGGTTCACAAAGTTTATTGTTACCGCAAAAACTAACACGATTGAACAAATTTTTAATTATTATCAGCATAAATAAATGCGATGAACAGTTCTTCACTCGTAAAAACAAATGCGGTGAATCGTGATGTTCGCATTTGTTTAAACTTAATGAACCACATTATGTTTGTTTGTCGTATTAGTTAAAAACCGATAAACAACTTAGTACTGAGTAGGTGCTTCGCATTTTTTCATTAGCACTTTACTAATGCTTTCAACCCTTTAGAAAAAAATTTTGAATACTAGGAAAACTGTTAACTGTAAAGACACTGTTCCCCCAAAAACAAATACGGTAGAATAAATACTTACGCGCATAAATATTTTGGTCATTCGCATTTCTATTAACACTGTTACCCGTATCTCTTTTTCTTGTATAATCAAGACTAGATAAAATGACTACTCGCATTGGTTTAAATGCTTGGATAACTTCACCCACATAAATCAACACTATTACCCGCATAAAATTTTGAAGTTGTCAAGATTCAATATTTTGGATATGAGGAGTTTGATGTGATGTTTGCACTACTACTATTTTGTTGACTTTGACTTTTTGATCTTTTGGTGTTGGTGTCGTCAATTCTTGTTTGGAATGACTTGTTCACCAGGGTGATACAAATGTTCATTCTGACTTGTCAATGGCATGTTTTGTATATGAAAACCTGAATTAATTGAAATACACTTGTGATTTCATAAATTTTATACACAATACAACTGTTTATCATATTTTTATGTTTTTAATATTTTGAAAAAGGTAATCAACTATACAAACATAAAATAAAATAATTTTTTATTTTTGATCATTTTTTAATGTATTTGTGAGAATTTTTTGAAATTTTTATTACTCCCCCTAAAGTTTATATATCTCAAGGATAAAAACTTTAAAGATTTAAAAATTAGAAAATGTTAATGACGCTATCAAAAACATAAAATAAAACCAAAACGTTTTTGTATATTTATATATTTTTTGTACATGAGTATAGAAGTATACCTTTTGTGAGATTATAACAATCTACCTTCATAAATGCAACTATTTTAAAAGATTGGACATAATCACACACATATAATGATTGCAGTTATATTTGTCCACTTGAACTCAAGCAATGGTTTATATATTATAACACCCCGAATTTTATTAAAAAGAAGAGAAAATAAAAGTACAAAGAAAGAAAAAATAAATAACACAAGTTGAAGGACCAAAGTTATGCAAGATGCGAACTTAAATATAATTATGTTTAAAAGAAGGGCATGGCCACCCATGCCACCACTACCCACCTATGTTCTCGGCTGAAAAAGGAAGAAAGAAGAAGAGTTCACGGTTTTAGAGAGAGAAGAAGCTGAAATCTTCTTGAAGGTGTGTTTTCTTTGGTTAATGTTTGGTTTCAACCGAATTTTTAGCTTCTAGGCCGAGATTTGTGGTGCTAAGTTCCTGTTTTCGTGGGTTTTAGGAGCTGAATTTGTAGGTGGAGGTGTGTTGCTTGAAGGTTGCTTCAGGTGAGTTCTTGAACCCCTTTTTTCTGATTTTTGAAGTGTTTGGGGCTATTATGCATACAGAGCAAAAGATTTTTAAGTAACCGTGAGTTTTTCAGCATGTTGTTCGATGGTGCTCTGTTGTTGTATGTTTTTAAGGTTGTTTTGGGGTTATGTTTGATGTTTAGCATGTTTTAGTATTGGTAGCATGTTAGATCTATGTTAGGATGTGCTAGGTCGATGTTTGGGTGTTGTTTGTAGCATCGGTTATATTTTTAGATTGTTGGTCATGCGCCAGAATGTTCCCATGCGCCTGAATTGTTGTCATGCGCCCAAGTAACTTTATGCGCCCAAGATCATGTGCCTAAATAGTAGTCATGCACCTAGAGTTGCCCATGCGCCTGAACAGCGGCCCATGCGCCTAGAGTTGCCCATGCGCCTAAGTGTTGGCCATGCGCCCCAACAGTGCCTATGCGTCTAAGCAGGGCTGATGTGCCTGCATAGTTGTAATGCGCCTAGGCTGTTTTCCTTAGAAATTTTATGCTCATGCGCCAGAGATGTCCAACTGCTCACCATTTTGGACTTAGGGTTTTCTGAGGATTTTATGAGGTAGTTGGTTGAGATAGGTTCTATTATGATGTGATGGCTTGTGCTTGATGTGTTATGCATGATGATGTGATGATTATGAGGTATGTGATGGGTTATCTTTCCATGTTTAACAGTTTTCAAAATGTATGTATTATGTTATGTAATACGTTATGTTTTATGTTATGACTTTACGTGGTATGATGTATGAATTTACGTAAAGTATTATGTAATGAAAGTGAAAGATAACGAATGATGGGATTGGAAGTAACAGATGATGAGATCCTTGTCGGGTACCCCTGTACTGTGTCAGCCTTCGGGCACGAGTCGGGGGTTTGTTTACAGGCCCCGGCACAGTATCAGCTTTCAAGCACGAGTCGGGGGTATTGCATTAGACAGGATGGCATGTGAAGGAGATGACGTCTTGTTGCTCGCCCCGGTACTGTGTCAGTCTTCGAACATGAGTTGGGATTTTGTTTACAGGCCCCGGCACAGTATCAATCTTCAGACATGAGTCGGGGGTGTTGCATACGAGATGGGATCCTTGTCGCATACCCCGGTATTGTGTTAGTCTTCGGACATGAGTCGAGGGTTTGTTTACAGGCCCCGGCACAGTATCAGTCTTCGGACATGAGTTGGGGGTTTTGCATGAGGTAGGATTCGGATGATAGTAAGTATGTATTGTTTGATGATGAATGATGAATAAGATAATAATAAGTATTATCAATGTGTATGTATGATGTGTGACCATGATCAAAAGTAAAAGGTTGTTTTAACTAAAGTAAAGTATTTTATTTATAAAACTAGAACTCACTTAGCGTCGCTGACTTTTTGTATGCATGATAGTTGGTAGGTATTTTGTTGATGCTGAGGAGTTGCAGGCATGGATGCATAAGCTACTGGGAGCATTTTGAGGCTGGCATCCACATTTTGGTATGATGTTGTATTTTGAAATTCATATGAATGATGTAATGTAATAATATGTTTTAACAGATAAATGAAAAGTTTTAAATTCCGCTGCAAAAATAATGTATGTTTTAAATATTTTATGCGATGACAGTCCAGCTGTAAGCGTCCCGGGAACAGGGCCTTACAAGTTGGTATCAGAGCCAAAGTTTAAGAGAATTGGGTAAATATTTTCAAAAGAACCTAAACTTAAACTGAGAATGGGACCAAAGGAAAGGGGTGCTAGTCCTAGTAGTTACATGCCTGCAGGTAAAGGTTTTACGTAAACGTTTTGTGTAAGTTAATGAAAATAGGAATTATGTGCGTGTGTTATGTGGTTTATGTGCTTTTGTGTAGATTTAGATACTGATGTAGTCAGGATAGGAAATGCATGGGGGAAGAAGAGTAAAGTAAGTGGCTAATCACAACTGGCCACTGTAATTAGGGACTTACTATACTTGACATAATCTGAGCTATTACCTTGAATGACTGTGTTGGTGTTTGAATCTTGTAGTATTTAGTGATGGCTGGTGGTAGATCTTCTGAGGCTTCACGTGGTGGAGGTCGAGGTGGACGTGGTGTTAGATCGCGTGTCACGAGGAGCAGAGCTAAGACTGTTGAGACGGCTCCTAAAGAGCCCGAGCTTCATCACCAGGGAGGTAAGGATGAAAGTGCTAATCCTAAGGCCTCAATGAGGGAGGCTGTAGCAGAGGAAGTTCATCAGGTCATGCAGACGATTCTGCCGACTGTAGTGACCGAGGTTATTAGAGCAGTGAAGGAGGATGAGAAGAAGGAGGCTGAGAAGAGGAAGACCGCTAGACTAGGAGGCGAGGAAGGAGGTTTAAGGGGAAGGGAGCAACCAGAGAATGATATGGTTGTCTCCAGTGATGATAAGGAGGAGGAGGAAGCTGTGCAGGAAACTATGAAGGGATGAAGCTATGGGGCATTCCAGAGATGCAAGCCCCTAACTTTTGATAGGAATGGAAGTGCTACTGCTGCTCATCGTTGGGTGAGGGAGATGGAGGTGGTACCGGACATTAGCGAGTGCCGCGAGGATCGGCAGGTGAAGTTCGCTACCCACTCATTTGTGGACTTAGCCTTGTGCTGGTGGGACAACATTGTTCAAGCCGAGGGTACCAAGGCAATCGGGAAGATGAGGTGGAATGAGCTGAAAAGGTTGGTAATTGAGGAGTTTTTCCCTTATAGGGAGCTTGAAAAAGTTGAGAAGGAGTTCCTGCAGTTGGAGGCGGGAACGATGACGCACCAACAGTATACAACGAGATGGCAAGGCTGGTGCCAGATCAGGTGACACCTGTGTCACGAAAGATCAAGAGGTACATTCAAGGTCGGTGGTCGAACTTGCAGGGAGAGTGTATGACGAGTGAGAGGCGGTGGTGATAGTGGATGTGGAGAAGGAGCGGGGCAATGTTAGGAATGGGAATGGAAGGTGGGACAATGATGATGGATTTGTGGCTGGAGGTAAGATGATGAGGGTCGATGATCGGAAAATGAGATGAGTAGGGGTTTGTTTATAGGCCCCGGCACAGTATCAGTCTTCGGACATGAGTTGGGGTATTGTATGAGGCAGGATTCAGATGATAGTAAGTATGTATTGTTTGATGATGAACGATGACGAAGATAATAATAAGTATTATCAATGTGTACGTATGATGTGTGACCATGATCGAAAGTAAAAGGTTGTTTTAACTAAAGTAAAGTATTTTATTTATAAAACTAGAACTCACTCAGCGTCGCTGACTTTTTGTATGCATGATAGTTGGCAGGCATTTTGTTGATGCTGAGGAGTTGCAGGCATGGATGCATAAGCTACTGGGAGCATTTTAAGGCTGACATCCATATTTTGATATGATGATGTATTATGAAATTCATATGAATGATGTAATGTTATGATATGTTTTAACAGATAAATAAAAAGTTTTAAATTCCGCTGCAAAAATAATGTATGTTTTAAATATTTTATACGATGACGGTTCAGTTGTAAGCGTCCCGGGAATGGGGCCTTACATATATTGTTTATACTTTGTGATATTTATCATGTTTTGTATTTGTTGATCATTCTCTATGTGCCTCACACTCAAAAGCATAGATAGATCAACCACTCGCATGAAGAGTATGGTAGAACTTTGTTATAACTTACTTGACCAGGTCATTTAGGTTTTGAAATCTCATGTTATTATATACGAGGGAATCCTTTTGGGATTTTATGTGAACGTTTTATGTTGATCCATATTAGGATTCTTTTCTCTCAAATTTGGATGGGATCGACTTTGGTATTCTTTTGTTGTATTCCAATATGTACTTTATTGTGCATTCACTTTGAAATGTGTTCCTTATAGGCAATCTTTTTGGATCATGTACATCGACACTTTGTGCTTTGTTTACTCTTGTTCTATGCATAGCAAAACCAAGGAGAAACTAATGTGGGTGAATGAGATTCATAAAGGATCATTACCTGGTGTGTTTAGGTTGCTACTTACACCCACTCGAATGAATTAATTCTTACCCATGCCCTAAGATAATAGCTTCACAGTGGAACGAGAAGCTTTAGTTTGTCACAAAGCATATATCTTCAAC
This sequence comes from Flaveria sonorensis, assembly GCA_025506505.1. Lineage (NCBI taxonomy): Eukaryota > Viridiplantae > Streptophyta > Magnoliopsida > Asterales > Asteraceae > Flaveria > Flaveria sonorensis. The sequence continues at coordinate 35,162,483 of CM046429.1, read as the reverse complement.
TCCATGTTGAGCCTACCCACATATCAAATATGGTACGTCATCCATTGTTATATTTTGAAATGCATTGCTAATGATATACCGACTATAGTTATATCATTTCTCATGGTATATTCTATTTTATTGTAATGCAAAAACATATTTTTCTTGTTTTTCTTGATTTTTCTTTGGTTTTGTCTTTTTGATATTTTTTCAAAAGTAAATCATATCTTTTTGTACATTTGATTGTTTTGAAATGATTTTGTATTTTGATATTGTAAAAAGCAAGATAGTTCATTAACAAAAAGCCATGATAGTGTATTTACATGTTATTCAAGGTTAATCATGCCTATCACTTGAACTAAGAAGTCAAACCGACTAGGTTCAAATGCCTTAGTAAACAAATCAGCCAGTTGATTGTCCATGTGTACTTGTGTCAACTTGATTAAACCTTTTTAAACACAATCCCTTAAAAAGTGATAGCTTATCTCAATTTGTTTTGTTTTTGAGTGCTAAAAAGGATTGTTTGTTATAAACATAGCTGTTGTGTTGTCAATGTCGATTGGTGTGTGCGAAAAGTGTAAACCATAGTCAAGCATCTGATTGTGAATCCATAGAACTTGAGAACATCTAGCGGATGCTGCAATGTACACAGCTTCTATAGTTGAAACTGATACTTTTGTCTACTTCTTGCACTGCCATGACACTAGTCTTGGACCAATGAATTGACAACCACCAGATGTGGACTTCCGATTGAAGTTGCATCCCCCGTATGTCTGCGTATGCATAGAGGTTGAAGTTTCCTTCCTTTGGATATATAATCCAATTGTTGGCTTGCCCTTAAGATATCTGAAGATCCTCTTTACAGCATTGACATGAGATTCTTTGGGGTCTACTTGATATCTTTCACAAAAACATACACTAAACATGATGTCAAGTCTACTTGCTGTCACATACATGAGTGATCCTATCATAGAATGGTAGTGTGTTTGATCAATAGATTTGCCATCTGGATCAGGACCTATCTTCATCTTTGTATCTATAGGAATGCATATAGACTGACAATTTGAGAAATGGAACTTCCTCAACATAGTATTCACATGGACTGGTGAATGAAGATACCCTCCTATGTTTGTTGAACTGACAATCCTAAGAAGAAAGTCAATTCACCCATAGCACTCATCTGGAACTCAGAATACATGAGGTCTTCAAAATCCTTACAGAGTTGCTTATTTGTCAAGCCAAAATGATATCATCCATATATATATATATTTGCACCAGAAGCATCTCATGACCATTCTTCATTCTAAATAGTGTTTGATCAATCTTTCCTCTTTCATACCCGTGTACAAGAAGGAAAGATAATGACTCATATCACTTTCAGGGGGCTTGATGTAGACCATACAATGCTTTGTCAAACTTGTACACCTTGTGAAGGAAATTCGGGTCTTCAAAGCCAGGTGGTTGATTGACGTACACTTCTTTAGAAATTTTTCGTTATAGGAAAGCACAACTCACATCCATTTAGTATATGGTGAACTTCATAGATGAAGAGTAGCAATGAAAAAGTCTGATTGCTTCTGGTCTAACATTAGGTGCAAACACTTCATCATAATCGATACCCTCTTCTTGGGTATAGCCCTATGCTATTAGTCTTGCTTACTTTCAGATAATAATGTCTCTGTCATCAGTTTTATTCCTGTATAGCCATTTGGTTCTGATAGGATACTGTCCTTTGGGAAGGTCAACCAGTTGCCATACTTCTTGTTTCCTTAATTGAAGTAACTCTTCCAACATTGCTTCAATCCAACTGTTGTCTTGAAGAGCCTCCTTGATATTCTTTGGTACGATTTGACAAAGAAAGCATGAGAAAAGACAAATGTTTGCTATACTTGACTTGCTTCTTGTCACTCGTTCTTCAAGGTCACCAATAATGTTTGTGATTGGATGGTTTCTTTGAATTCATGAAGTACAAATGGCATCTATTTGCATGGTTGCATTCAAGTTTAAAACATTGAGTTTTATTTGGTGAGTAGTATCTTCATGTGGATTGAAATAAGTTGGTGAGTCATAAAAGCAATCATATGCTTCTACATGTTGGATGTCTGAGTCTGAAGCACTTTGAAAAGTTTCAGCTGTTTGATTCACCACTCTATCAATGTCATTTGGAACAGATACAATTAGTTGCACTTTAGGAGATGTATTTGAAGAAGTTGTGGGCAATGAACTTGGACCAGCCTCAATTGATGTGGTTTCAATTTATGGTTGTCTAATAGGATCAGCTTGAAGTGGAACTTGTTGAGCTTGTACATGAGTAGATGATGGAGGGATTATAGGAAAGTCATCTTGTACAACTATTGATGATGTGGTTCCTTGCTGATATTCTGCATTAGACAAATTAAATTCATTAAGTGATTGTGTAAGAGAGTCAATATCAAACAACCAGTCAGGGCCATTCGAAGATTTAGAAAATTAATGCTCATTGAATTCTACGTTTGTTGATTCATCTATGATGTTCAATCTGTGATTAAACACTCTAAATGCTTTAGATGTAAATGAATATCCAATAACAAATTTTTTGTCAGACTTTGGAGCAAAATTTCCTAAATGGTCTCTGGTGTTTAATATTAAGATAGAACACCCAAATGATTTAAGGAAACCAATAAATGGTTTTCTATGAAAAATTAGTTCATATGGTGTTATGTTGATCTCTTTGACTATTTTTTATGGACTTCTAGCTGCACTGTATTGATAAGCAATACCTATTTATGTACAAAATGATCCTAAATAATCATTTTTAGATTTTGTTCCATTATCAATCCAGATTTTTATAACTTTGAAATCAAGTTGGTTTTCAATTTAATAATAAAATCCTTGATGATATGTGATGATTCATGTGTATGAAGTTGGAAGAAAAACCAAGTAAACCTGAAAAAATCATCTATGATCACCAAACAATATTGCTTTTTGCCTATATTCATGATATGAGTAGGACCAAAAAGATCCATGTGAAGCAACTTAAATAGAGTATTGTTTGTGTTCACAAGCTTAGGTTTGTGAGAAGTTTTATGTTGTTTCCCTTTCAGACAAGCTAAACAATGGTTAATATAATGAAATTCTTTCATAGGGAAACCAATGACATGGTTTCCTTCGACCAATCTATTCATATTTTTAAAATTTGTGTGTCCCAAACGTCTATGCCAAAGTTGTGACTCATCAATGGTTGTTTTTAAAAGTAGATAGGTTCCTTCTATAGGATGGACTGAATTAAGGTTAAGGACATATGTGTTATTCTTCCTAGGTGTTTTCAAGACAACCCATTCTTTAGGGATTTTGAACCCTGGTTTTAGAATGTAGCAATGGTGTTAGTGAAATGGGTAGAATATTTCTTGTCACATATTTGAGAATTGATCAGAAGGTTGAAGTTTAGTTGTTCACAATAGTTCATTTTATCGAAACTCATCTAGCCGTTTGTCACTGTTCCTTCAACAGAAATTCTTCCTCCTTAGGAATCTCCACCAAAAGCCATAGAAGTTCCTTGTATGTGCTTAAAATCATAAAGGAGGGAATTGTCTCCTACCATGTGCCTTGAACATCCACTGTCCACATACCAGATGTTGTTGGACCTTTTGGGATGACCCTGCATGCACAAACAATTTAGTTAGATTGTGGAACCCAAGCCAAGATGGTCTTGGGTTTTCCATTTCTATCTACATCTATAACCTTTTTATAGGATCCTCTTGTTGTTATCTCATTTGATTCATCAAACTTTGGTTTAGAGAACCTGGTTTAAAGCTCATCAGCAAAGGACTTTGCCTTATGAGGTTTGATGAATCTTAATGATCTGTGTTTATGAGTCACTATCTCTTCATCAGAGGAACTTTTAGGGATATAATGAAAACTTTAATCCTTGTTTTTATGTAAAAATCTAGCATGTTGTTGGTTGTAAGATTCATGTTTGTTTTGATTCCTAAGAGTAGGAGTCATATTTTTCCTGAAAGCGTTTGACTTTTGTTGTACTCTGACAACCCTAGGATGCCAAGTATCATGCAGTTTATCATTGTTTTGAGAAATCTTTCTTGGATTTTTCAATGATGGACTTGCATTATGTGCAAGCTTGGGTGAGATAGGTGACACTGGTTTCTTTTGTGGGGATCTCAACCCTTTCATGGTGAAAAAGCAATCAGAAGTAGTATGATTGTTTATCTCACACAATGAATAGTATTTGTTAAAGTGACACTTTTTAGTAGAATGGTTGTGCATTTTACAGATTGAATAATACTTAGTAAAGTAGCATTCAACTGTGATGTGGTTTGTCATGTGACAGTTGTCATAATACTTCTGTTGTAGCTTGGGTTGAGATGATGAAGCTTCCTTGTTGCGTGTTTCCTTGTTCTTTGGTTTGATGAGGAAGTAACATCTATTTTTAATCTTAGTAGATTGTTTCACAACTCTACTAGTTAGGGATTCAGACTGATGTATTCGCTTCCTGATTGTTTTGTTACATTCTTTCTCAAATTTGTTTACATCCTTTTTAGAAAAAATGTCATAAGACACATTTGATTTTTATTTTGGTGATGTGTTAGCATTTGCTTTTCCTTTTTAGACAAGGATGCTTGTGTTTTTCCCTTTGATGAATCATAGTCTGATTTCTTTAAATTCTTATGAGTTTTGACCTCATTATCAGACTTGCTTTCAGCAGATGATTTCATCTTGGGCTTAGCATCCTTCTCAGTCAAGATGCTTGCAGGAGTGAATTTCATAAAGGGTATGATGGGTTTGATGGTACTTTTAGGATTGCTTCCATACCCTATCTTGTCTGAGCATTTTTTGATTTTGATTGGGTGACCACTTTTAATTTTATCAACATCTATCTCCACATAAACCTATGGTTTATTTTGTGGGTTTGTTGTTTGACAAAATGTTTTAGATTTAGATTTGATAGTGTTAATGTCTTTTGAATCTGATTTGGTCAAAGGCTTAGGAATAACAGTTTAGTTGACATTATATGGTGGGGGACAAGCATTGTAGGATATGCCAGACATATCCATTGGTTCTTTTGTGCATCTAGTAACTCTTGTAGCTTTGTTGATTAGAATTGAAATTTCACAAGTTTGACTTGTGTGGCTGAATGATTAGCTTTTGACTTGGTTAAAAGTTTAGTAAAAGTTTAGTCAAAGGATCAAATTTAATTTTAGTATTTAAATCTCTTATGACACCCTCACTAGAAGAGGAAACATGAGGATGCGACGGACGGGATCGTCATAACACATTGGGGGTCTAAGAGAATCACTAGAGGTATTCTCCGTAAATGGGTCATGACATCGCCCGACACATAGGAACACATGTCAAGTACAGTCAATTCCAAAACGTCATACCATAAATGCATAAATAATCCAAAGTTCCATTCATGAACAAAGAAACACAAGTACCAAAACAATCCCAAGTACAAATCCAACAATAACCATTCAACAAAACAAACAAGTCCAAAGCAAGTCCAAAAGTCCCATGAAATGTCTATTTCTCCCAAAGGAATGGTCTAGTCTAAAGTCCACAACCAAGCACCTAAGCCTCATTACCTGAAAAGACATGCTCTAAAAAGTCAACATACGTTCGTGAGTTCACAGGTTTAAAAGTACAAATAGTTTGCCGTGTATAACATGTACAGAAAGTTGTATGTGAGTAAGAGTACATAGCAGTCAAGATATTAACACAAGTTTAAGATCAGTCTAAGTCTAATTACTCGGATTATATTCACCCAAGGGCACGCACAGGCCAAGTCAGTCTTAACTAGCATACCGACGAAAGGGGTGGGGGTGTCAACCTGTTAGTACTAATAATACCTCTCCATGACAGTCAAGCACAAGAACAACCCCATATGTTTCACGTGATCCTCCCTGTCATCAAATAAATCAGAATGTCCTCAATGAACACTATGACAAATTTATTCACATATGGCATACACCTCTATTTCATCCCGTCCATGAACACCAAAAGTGCATTTGTTAGCCCAAAATTCAGAACTAGGAACTTGTAATGTCCGTACCGAGTTTTAAATGCTTGCTTCGGTATGTCATCCACATTTACTCTATGTTAATGATCTCCAAACGGAAATCAATATTCAAAAAGTACGTCGATAGTTGAAGCTAATTGAATAAGTCATTCATCCTTGGCAAATGATAATGGTTCTTGTCCGTTAGTTTATTTAGCTTTTGATAGTCCATGCACGTCTTGTACGATCCATCATTCTTCTCAATAGAAAGCAATAGCGCCCTATGGTGAGTGAATGGGTCGTATAAAACCCTTACCGAACCACTCCTGAAGTTGATTAGACATATCTTGCATCTCCAAGGGTGTTAAGTGATAAAAAGCCCTTGGAACAGGTACCAAGTCAATCAAAAGGTCCTCCTGTTGTGAAGTAGGCAATCATACAAAATCCTTCGGGAACACTTTTTAGAAGTTTCACACAACAGGTATATCATCTAACTCTTATTCTTTCACCTTCATGCTCGAGATCTGCGTGTTCTCCTCTTCTGATCTCTCACCATACACATCAAGTGTCTCATCGTTTGACAACGGTATGTAAGCAATCTTCTCACAGCGGATGATCTCAGCACTATTCCTTGACAATCAATCCATCCCCGTGACCGTGTTGAAACTTCCGCACCCAAATCATACAAGATCTATTCTAAATGCATGATTCTCTAATAGCATAGTACACTCCCATATTACTTCCCTAGTCTTTACAAGTCTATCATTAGCCCATTTAATAACACATATCCTTATGACTGGGGTTAAGCCCAACTTAGTTACAAAAGTCAAAGTCACTACGTATGGGTCCTTTTGGACATCCTTGACACCAATCCTAAATGCTTTTCTATGAACAGGGTTGCCATATTACCTTGCCCTGGGTTCCCACAAATTACAGATAAGATTTGTGTTGTTTTTTTCCTTTCATTTTTGATTGACCATTTGACCTTGAGCCCTATTTAACCATGCATATGCATTTCAATAATGCTCCTGGCTTCCGCACTCATAATGTCAACGTCTAAATCTTGCCGATTTGTCCGCATTAATCGACACAACTAGGTTCACTAGCACCTTAAAAACCTTGGCTAAGCGCTCCAATTGCTTGAAATTGAAACACACAGGACGTGATATCATAGTCGGATGGTGCAGATTGCACGTAGTACACTAAAGTCCTTCGTTGCCAGCATGGAAACTATATATCCTTTCATGACCTTTTCCTTCTTGTACACTTTAACATCTACTAGATCACCTAATTCCCTAACATCCTTCTACGTCTCACTAGCTTTCTCCAGGCTTTAGTATGAACCATCTTATCAGCCAAAGTACCTATCTTCAGTATTGCACTCTAAATGGTTGGGGGTGCAGCAACGACCATTATTCCTCGAACTGTAGAACTAGCCCCCTGATGTACTTCTCCATCCACTTTGATTTATATGTCACAAATATGGCACCAGCTTTGCTAGCTTATAGAATTAGTAGAGATTGGCAGCATGACCTGATCATACCATTACTTGACTCCAATACTAATGATCTATATTTTGCATCTTGTCCATAAGGCAGTACTCCTCAGTTACTAATGCTTTAAGCCCATCGAAAGTCATGGCCATCATAACTTTTCTACTTCATACTTGAACTTGGATAATCCATCATGTTAGTGCTTTGCCCACTAGTGGCCAAACAACACTCTTTGCCTTTTGATTATTAGCAAAGATATCGATGTCCACATCTGTTTCCATTTTCTCAATGCAACGGGTCAGGGCTATTGCTCCAACTTTCCCATCGTACTCTTTTGGCTTGCACGTCCTGAACTCCATGCACATACAACCAATCCTGCCTCCAGTGCCATTACTTTTCACATTATCAGTCTCACAAGGTCCAACTCTAATCCTCTAAGATTATCACATAGCCTAGTTCAGGCACATCCTTAGCATACCAAAGATGTTTATGTATAGGGTTCCCCACAGCGTTCCCACCACACCAACAATATACCAAGGATGACGTCTAAACTGGTTACGTGATATCCATTTACTCCATCAAGTATAATTCTAGATTGTCTCAACAACCAATGCTTCAAGTATTACGATCAGTTTGAACAAAATAGTATAGGTACAAGGAATCTCGTCTCTCTACTTCAACTCTTCAAAGACCAAGTACATTTTGAACATGCATTCAATTTTCACGATCACAGAAACAAAAGTAAGAGAAACGTCTCATAGATACTAGGCTAAAATGTCCAGGTATGATTCCCATGAAGGCGCCAGATCCATTTGTACTTGTGCAAGGATAAACGGGATTGGCATTTCCACACCAATGATTATCATAAGAATTAGAACTCCAATGTCCCATGTATAAAATGGAACAGTCGTACTAACTATGACTATTATCTCATGAAAGGGTTTGTCAGATTTTGCATGCACTACAAATTGCAATTACGTGTGCACCCGTAATGGTAATTTGCATTGCTTGGTTACCCCTAGCTCCTCCTACCAGAGTTAACATGTCATGTTAAGTACAAAGTGTTATCTATGATTGGAGAATCAAGGATATGATCACTAACCAAAGGTTAAGTAACCGAAGTTGTATAGAGGAATCGATTGAGAAAGCATTCACTTGGGTAAGGAACAGTCAAAGGAATCCATTTAGTATAGTCCGAAATCCAATAAAGTAATCATCTGACCTAAGTACGCCATGGCTCTTGTCTGTTGGTGTCATGTCAGCTAGCGTGTTCATCTCCCAAGATTCAACTCACAACAGAGGTATCACTAGCAGACGCACATATTAAGGTTGGCTTAATAACCTAGGCCCTTTAAAAGAATCCTTATGGCAACACTTATCAATCCAGACAAAATAATAGTCAAGCGCATAATGAGAGGGTGTCCTTACCTATGCTTTCTCAAGGTTGACACACATATAATATAACGACCAAATATTATCCAAATAAGAACATTGCAAATAACATGTAAGAAAAGCTACTAAACACAACTAATAATGCATATAGAACATTCACATGTATAGTTGTACAAACATTATCCTATGATGCATACTACATGTGGGTACTTAGGTTATAGTCTAGGTAGAATAATCCATCTAATTCTCTATAACCAATGGCTCTGATACCAATCTATCAAACCCTCGCTAAATGAGGAAACACGAGGATGCGACGGATGGGGTTGTCATAACACATTGGGGGTCTAAGAGAATCACTAAAGGTATTCTCTGTAAATGGGTCATGACGTCGCCCGACACATAGGAACACGTGTCAAGTACAGTCATGTGAGTAAGAGTACAAATAGTTTGCCATGTATAACATGTACAGAAAGTTGTATGTGAGTAAGAGTACATAGCAGTCAAGATATCAACACAAGTTTAAGATCAGTCTAAGTCCCATTACCCGGATTATATTCACCCAAGGGCACGCATAGGCCAAGTCAGTCTCGACTAGCATACCGATGACAGGGGTGGGGGTGTCAACCCGTTAGTACTAACAATACCTCTCCATGACAGTCAAGCACAAGAACAAGCCGGAGAACAAGCCCAATAACAAGCACAAGAATAAGTACACACTCATGAATGAACATCTAGACTCAAACCATGACCCAAACAACATACAATGTTCCAAAACAAGTTTTAAGACACGGCATAGTTCAAAACCATGAGCATGCTTTTCTCTCAAGTAAAATATATTAAAAAGAGGCCGTGAAACTCACCTTGAAATCGTATAGTCCAATTCCCATAATATTCAAAGCAAGCACTAAAAGTACAAATCACAAAAGGATTACTACAAAATAAAAATGACGGTGTAATCCTTGTAACCCAGTCCTTAACGCCTATCAAGGTTTTTATTGTCACTTTATATTAATTTATTAACGCTCTTCAATGAACATCTATTAGTCCATATTTGATGAAATTTAGAAGTTATTAACTTATTTTTTAAAAAACTCATTTAACCACTTTTAAATACAAAACTTGCCTTTATTGATTATTTAGTTTCAAACCTTATTTTTTTAAGTTTATCAAAATATTTCGGCACATATATCTGATTGCGCACCAGTTTTGTATAAACTATTTGGAGATCAAAACAGTATCGAACCATTGCGTAAAGGTATCATTTGAAAGATAAGACTTTAAATTAACCTCCAGAAAAAGAATCATCTCTATTGGATAAAATATTAGAGAGATATGACTCGATGAATACAGACCAATCTGCTGCCTAGATTCGTCAGTTTTGACCTTCAGTTTTGTTTGCCACATTTGGAGGACCAAACGATGTCGAAACGACACGAGACCACTTGAGTTAGTTAGAGGACTTATTGAAATTTAGTTTAGACGCAAATTTTGCCCCATTTGGATGTATTATGACCAAGTTATAACCTGTATAAAATGTCATATTTTCCTGGCAGCAAGCTGTCCAGTTCATTAGTCATGTTCCTTTGCCTTCCAAACCTCAATATTTGACCATTATCAACCCGAGTATATAAAGAGCGTTTATTCCATGTCCTTATTGTCCAAAAATTTAATTAAACACTTGGATTATTTCAATTTTCAGTCCTCAAAACAGTTAGTTGGATTTTAGTCTTCCGGTTCACAATATTATTTAATCGATACATAGTTTTGATTGTCCAACGTGTCTAACCATTCAATAACAAAACTAATAATTTGAACAATGATTTATAAGTCCAATATGTCGATTATGAACAGGCCATCCAAGATTACAACCCAATTTTGATAGATTCAAAGAATATACAAAGATTAAGAATTAAGGTCTTACCGGTTGGGGAGTCCAACACTCGAAACACCTAGATCTTCACGATCCAACGTCCAAAACTGAGAATACAAGAATATTAGATTATGATTTTGTGTATAGATGATGAATGTCTTCAATATCAAGATAGAACAATAAATAAAATCATTAAACAATGATTTTTCTTTCCGGAAGATTAGTAGATGAACAAGGCTTGCTTAGAACACGATCTTGAATGTTTTGATTATTTCAAAAATCAATGGAATGATAATATGATGTTGATTCACTCATCTTCCAATTTTTGTGTTTTTAAATTCTTCTTGTTAATACGATTCTAACAGACTATTATATGCTATATAAATTATTTAATTTATATTTTTTAAATTAAATTAATTGTATTTAGTAAACTTAGGCAAAGCCCATTGATGTCCGATTTTGTTTGCGTTCTTAGCGTAAGATGTATATTTTTACATTTTTAAGTCTTTAGTCCAATTTTAAGCACACAACCATCATGCTAAGTCCAAATCAGTGAACATCCACTGTCACCATGTCCAAGGCCCACTAGAACATATTAAACCCATAATATACAGTTCTAGAACTTAGCGTGTCTACAAGCGTCTAATGTACTAATCTCAGATCAAGTCATAGTCAAACGGTCAAAGTCAAAAAGTCAAAGTCAAAGTCATGGTCAAAGTCAATGGTCAATACACCTATTTTGGTGACGGATGTCACATTTCTCATTTCGTGTTTTAACATCTCACATTTAACCTTTTCATCTTTTACCATGGCAGCCAGTTTCAGATTATGTTCTCTATAGCCTTGCACCTCATTGATGTATTTTTGACTACAGAGATTGGTTTTAACCTCTTCAGGCATTGGAGTTAAAGTGTCATTGATGTGAGCCATAAGAGCATGATTCTGGTAGTTTGGCTTCACTTCTTTTGAATACATACTCTAGTCACATACTCCATCTTGTTTGATAACAAGGGCATTTGAGGTTGGTTAAGATGAAGATGAAGGTTGTTGATGATGTGTGATCTGGTTTTGTGTCTGATGGTAAGATGGTTAATGATATGATACTTGATTCCCTTGATGTGAGCGAGAGCTTTAATGAGAGGAGGGATGATGAGTTCTTTCAAATTTGTTGTGACTGCATCTTGATGCATTGCATTCTCTTGAGAAATGCCCATGAACACCACATTTATAACACTTCACCTTGGTTTTGTCAAATCCAAGCTTAGTGTTTTCATTCATGCTCAACTTCTTTCCCTTCCTGAAGAATTTCTTAGCTCTTAGAGTGATCAAGGTGATATGCCATTAAAGATCCATTTCTTTAACATCATCAGGATCCATTTCTTCTAGATCATCTTGGATCACATGAGCAACAATTAGTCTTCCACCAAGATAAGCTTCAAATCTTGACACAAAGGCATTGTAAGTTGCTTTTTGGTCATCATTGGTGTGGTTTCTTGATAAGAATGTCTAATTTGTTAGTGGTGCAGATGAAGTTGATGGTTTGTTTATTTTGACTTGAGGAGTTGTCATGAATGCTGTTGATCTTGGGCTTTTAGGTGTTGACATGAAGTCATCTTCTTCAATACTGAAGGCATTGTCCACTGAAGGACTTTCAGTAGGAAATTTGTATGCCTCAATGACCAGTGGACCACTAAGATTTCTTGACTTTTCATTAAGTTCCAATGCTTCAATCTTTGCTACAATAATGTCTAAGCTGGTGCTTTCCAAATCAAGTGTGTTCTTCAGCATGGTGACACTCTGTTTCCAGCTTTTAGGTAGTGAGTGTTGCATCTTTTCATTAAACACTTTCTCCTTGTAGGTCACTCCCATGATCTCTAGATCATAAACCAGATGAACAAACCTATGAAGTTATTTTATCACAGATTCGCCTTTGATGTGAAGAAATGTCTCATACTGATTAACAAGCTTCTCGCCTTTGATGTGATGAAATGTCTCATACTGATTAACAAGCTTGTCTTTGTTAATTTTAGTAATTTCACTGTTTCCCTCACACAAGATGCAAAGAGCATCCAATACCCTTTTAGCAGTGGTATACTTCTCCAAACTTTTGAGCAGATCAAGCTTCAAAGCTTGAGTAAGTTGAGAGTAAGCTTTCAAATCAACTTTGATCTTCTTATAGTCTTCAAGATTGAGAACTAAGTTGCGGTCTTCCACTGGAATTTTAACAGTCCGGTACTGATCAGCATCCAAGGTAGTGGGAATGAATGGACCTCTGTAGATAGAAATCCAGTAGTCTGCATCTACACCAATCAAATAATTTCTAAACCTCATTTTCCATTGTTTAAATTATGATTTGTATTTTAACATGGGTGGTTTAGGATTATGATCTTTATCAGTTGAATTTAATGAATCCATGATTTTTGCTTGATTTTAATTGATTTAGATGGTGACTAGATTGATTTTAGACTTAGTATATTAGTTTTAAGATTGATTTTAAGTCCAAATGTCCAATCAATCCAAAGTACAAATAAGTCAAGTGTCATAAACAAATGCGGTCAGCAGTACTTGGATTCAAATACGGTGTACAGTATATAAACAAATACGGTCAACGGTGACTCAACTAATACGATAAACAATATGGTTTGTTCTTCACACTTGTAAATCACATATACGATGAACTGTATGATTCAAAGAAATGAGATGAATAGTTCACAAATGTAATTATGATGAACAATGATTTCAAAGAAAGTGTGGTGAATAGTTGCCACTATGACAAATACAATGAACAGTGTTCAATCACAAATACGATGAACAGTACATCATTCTGTTCGTCTGTTTTGATGAATTTATCGTTTTTTTCAACTCAAATTTGAGGTAAACCTTTGATTAGGAACTCTCAACTAATCTCAGGTAGTTTAGATCACTATCCCTTAGTAATTTGGTGAACATGATAGGTTTCTATGTCGACTTGATCAATGTAATAGTGTTCTTCAAATCATGATGAAATTGAAGTGTTAACTGATTCAAAGATGAGTAAATCTGTTCCAATGTCTAATTAGTTGTGTGAAACACAATGAAAAGTAAATCAAATGATAGTACGATAGTGAATCATGAAGAATATTCGGTATTCTTGATGATTTCTAGAGCCAAGGCTCTTATACCAATTGACTGGGTTAGAATCAATAAGGATCAAATATATCAGATGATTTCGATAATGATTTGCAATAGAAATACAAATATCAAAACACTTATAAATACTCATAATAATGTACGTTGTATTGATTTCAGTGTGAACAAATTTTTATGTGGGAAACTTCATGAAAAAGTTACAAATGTAGGCTGAGAGTTACAAAAACGGTAAAAACCTTATCTATTTATAGGTCAGATACTATGACCTATACAATGACCTTAATACCCTGACATACAATCTAGGAATAGTAAGTACAAGATACAAAATAACAGTATCCGCAAAAGAGGTTCTTCACCCGTATTTGTATCTTGTACATCTGTATTTTTTTTTGCGGGTGTACAAGTCTTGTTCGTATTTCTTTTGTTAAGCATAAGTATTAGTTTTGTTTCACTAGCATTAGTTCTTTGCAGGTGGATAAATGGTCATTCGCATTTGTCTTTGTTCACCTATAAGAACTAATCCGGCTGAACAAACACTTAGCCTTTTTCTTCATCCGCCTTTGTTATTTCTTCATCCGCACAGTTCCACAGTTGTGTTTTCCAACAAGATCATAATCCATCACTACTTGAATTGGCATGTATGATCCTTTTAGGGTCCAACAGACAAAATGTGAAATATTAAAAATTTACATTAGAAACACAACAAAAACTGAACATCAGTGGACTTTGCCCAAAGTCTATTAAATAGACTTAATTTAATTCAAAAAAATAGAGGTAACAATTTATATATTGAATAATAGTCCATTGGAATCGTATTAACGCATAGAATTTAGAAACAAAAAATTAGATGACACGTAATTCGGGACGAGACGGAATTAGATGAGATGGGCTAAGGGCTCTGGGCCTTTACCTTCCCTTGTTAGCGATGAAGTTCAACAAGGGAGACTCCCCTTGTTTTGTTTCATATGTTTTGAAACTTTTCTCTCAGGTTTCTCTCGAGTTGCAAACCCTAGCCACTACTGTAAGTTTTTCTTTATTTTTCATCATCATTATCGAAAATCATCATCACAACCATTATTCCATCAAGTTTTGGTGTGCTGGATCATTCAAGATTGGATTTAGATCAAGCATTATACATCTATTTGTTTTCTGGTAAGAAAATCATTTTTTTGATGGTTTAGTTCTTGTTTAATCATGTTATTGATGATATTCATTATCTAACATTAAAACCATTATCCAATAATCTTTTGTTCTTGGTTTTGGGCATTGGATCATGAAAGACTAGGCGTTATGGGTGTTGGGTCAAACCCTTTTATCTAAAAACAAGCTCAGAGAGTCCTCTAACTAAACCCAGTGGTCTCACATCGTTTCTACATTGTTTGGTCCTCTAAATGCTATAACTAAACCAAAGTTCAAAGTTGCTAAATTCGGGCACAATTTTGGGCTGTGTTCGTAAAGTCATATCACCGTTATACTTTTTTCAATTGAAGTGATTCTTTGTTTGAAAGTTAGTCTAAGGTCTTAGATTTCAAACGGTTCCTATTATGCAACATTTCAATCTCCAAACAACCTACGTAAGAGCGATGTGCAATCAGGTCTATAAGCTAAAATATTTTTATTAACCTATATCTTAAGATTAGAGACTAAATAACCAAAACAAGTCAGTAGTTGTGTTTAATAAGGGATTCTAAAACGTTTAAGGATATGACCATTTAAGAAATAAATCATTGAACTTGGACTAATAAAGGTACATCAAAGAATGTCAACGACTTAGTATATGTTAATGACCTGAAAACTAAAATGAAACGAGATTGGGGATTTAAGGTTGGACATTGGACTTGGAATGAAAAATTAATTGTGTTTTTATTAGAATAAGAAGTTGGATGATAGTAAGGACTAGACTATAAGGATTACACCCAATTAGGTATTCTTGACCTATAGTAATTCTATTATGTTTTGTGTATCTATAGTCACTTGCTATACTTGTTGTGGCCTTTGGATTATGCTATCATCGAGGTGAGTATCACGGCCTCTTTTAATATGTTTTACTTGTGGAAAAATTTTGCTCATTGGCTTTATTCTATACCATGATTTATTTTTTTATTTTGGGCAATCGTGTGTGGTTTGAGTCACAGGACCGAGTCTAGATTCTCCTTTATAAATACACACTTTTACTTGGATTTATATTGGACTATCATGTAAAGGTATTATTAGTTGTAATTACTGACATCACACCCTGTTGTCGATATGCTAGCTAAGACTAACATGGTCTGTGCATTCCCTCAGGTGAATATAATCCAGAGATTTGGACTTGGACTGGTCATGAACTTATGTTGATTTCTACGAATACTATGCAATCTTACACACACACATATTTTATACATGACTCACACAACAACTTTTGTGTACTTATAAAGTTGTGAACTCATCGACATTTGTTGACTTTTTAAACATGTTTTTCATGTAATAATGCTTAAGTGCTTGGAAATATGGATCATAGACAAGGACGCTCCCTTAAGAACATTAGACAATTATGGACTACTTGGATTTGGGTTTTGAATTATCTTTGTTTGGTTTGGATATGACTTGTTGGATATGTATTAATTTGGTTTGTATTTGTGCATGCTAGTTCTGGTTTGGAACATTGGATTGTTTTTTTCATTATGGCATGATGTTATAGAATTGACTATAGTTGGCACTTGTTCTTATGTGTTGGGTGATATTATGATCCATTGACGAAGAATGCCTTTAGTGGTTTTCTTAGACACCCAATGTGTTATAACGACCATGTGTGTCGCATCCTTATGCTCCGCTACTAGTGGGCCTGTGACAGATTAAACACACATGGGCTAAAATTGGTGAATGTTTAATGGAGTTTTGGGCCATTAGTTGTATGGAGGCCACGAGTGAATTAAAAGGCGTTAAAGAAAAAACACATTGACGAAAAAAAGTTCAAAAGGTGGTAGCGTTTGGCTACTTTTGAGGTGGTGGTACTCTAATACACGATTAGTTAAATTCTTTGCGATCACAATTAGGTGTGGGTTTTGATTATGCAATTGTATTATGTTTACTATATGAACTTTACAAGAACGTGAACATGTTTATTTTATTTTTACTCGTGAATGATTTGGATGTGTTCGTGTGATTAGGGTTTGTGTTTAGCTTTTTGAAGAAAAAAATTTTCTTTGTTGATTCTATTAACAATCATTTGTCATTGGTCGTTTGATCATTCTCCATTGGTTGTTTTGCAGTTCTCATATTATGCAAATTTATTTTTATTGAGATGAAATCCTAGCACGTGTTCATATTCATTCTTTTATATCATTAGGTCTACACGACCGAATTCCTTTGGCTTGTAGTTATCCTTATTTACAAAATGTTATTTATGTCTATGTAACTTTCTAAACCCTAAATAGTTTTTTCTATGTGGCTTTTTCAACTAGGTAATTAAATTAGGATATAGAAAGTGCTAGTAGTTCTAAAACGTAAAAGTGATCGTTTGTTTCTTATCTCGTATTTCGTGGTTATTTGTTTTCTTAGTTAATTGTCTTTTTGATTGATAGTAGTTTAATACAAATCAACCAATTCTTAAAGTTTAGTTTATTCAAGTTAGTTAATTAACTACATCTGCTTAATCAAACAAAACTTATATTTTTCATCTTACGCTCCTTGTGGATACAATATTTTACTTACACTAGCTACCTAGGTTAATTAGGTATTTGCATGACTGAAACGACAATGTCATCAAGATGGCACCATTGTCGATGAGGGCTTGTGGACATTACAGGTATGTTTTTAAATCAATTTTGTGCATCGAGATGATGCACGTTCAATCGGGGGTAGTGTATATGTATAAAAATGTGAAAAAAGAAACAAATTAAATTTTTTTACCAGTGTATCATACGTCAAGGGTGGGTGTATGATACATTGAGGGATATAATACATTTAAACTTTTTTTCTCAGATATGCTAGCCAATATGCCACCAGCATATGATACGGCGATACGCTGGGGGTTGGTGTATTATACGTTGGGTACAGACTCATTTTGATTTTTGTTGACTTCTAGATCTATTTTGACCACTAACTCCTTACCTACTACCCACCTACAAACTAAAACCCATTTTCGCCCACCTTTCATCGTCTTTATCTTCAAAATTCTTCCCTTCTTTCTCTGTCCAATCCGAATCCGCATTTTATCCAATTTTCATGTTTTTGAACTTGTGTTTTCATGATTCCAATGGGCTATTAGTCGACATATTGATTATTTAAGTTTCAATTTTGACCAATTTAATTCTATTTAGTACTTAGGTAAAGTATACTGGTGATCATCTTTATTTGTGTTTTAACGTAAATCCTATATTTTTATGTTTTTAAGTCTTTAGCTCAATTCTAAGCACGCGATCGTCCTAATTGTCCAATCTGGCAAACATCCATGGTCACCATGTCTAAGGCCCACTAGTCCATTATAGACTCAAATCATACATTACAAGTACATCACATGTCTACACGTGTATAAAGTACTATGCACAGTCCAATTTAACGTTAAGTTAATTTTCAAATCAAAGTCTATATTTAAGTCAATGTCAAATTCATGGTCAAAGTTAAAGTCAAAGCACCCGTTTTGGTGATTATTATCACATAATAGGCTGTTGTTTAAATGACGGAAGACACCAAGTTGTATCCTAAGAAGACACAATACCTAGACATTGATATCTTTGAGTATGGAAAGCCCCCCCATTTATGTTCAAATCGGTAGTTAGTTGAGTAGAGTTGGAGGGTGAAATACATAGCCTGTAGTTAAAGGTACCTTTCACGTAGCAGAGGAAACACTTTAGAAATTGTTAGTGGGGTTCATGGGGAATGTGGAAAGAAAGGTAAATTTGTTGAATAGCATGTGTGAGGTTCAGCCATGTAATTACTAAGTATTGCAAAGCTCCTAACCATTGCCGATACGGAGAACCATTAGATAATTCAGGACCACTTGAAGCACTTAGTTTTGATGAAGTCTCACACAGGATTGAAGTGGGTTTGTAATTTTCCATGTCACTATGTTTAAGGATGTCGGTGACGTAAGATGCTTGCGAGAGAATAATCACTACAATTCCAAGGAAATGGTGCAGTTCTCCTAGGTTAGTTATTACGAATTTAGTTGATAATGTTTGGATGACAAATTGTGCAGGACCGAGAAGGGTGGTCAATGAAACAGTTTCATAATGTGGAGAGATATGAAACACTTAGCAGATCAAATAGGGAACCAGTTACTGATGATACCATGAACATGAGTAAAAGAACAATAACAAAAACACTCAAATATGGTTTTCAAGAATGATGTATATTGCTCTTAAGTTCTTACAAGTGTTACAAAGCATATCTTAAGATAGAAGTACTTGAGGCTAGCTGGAAACACTAATCTAGACAACAAAATTAGTATAGAATCAAAAGACAGATTGCCTTTTGACTAATGACTATGATATGTCATAGCTCACATCCTAATATATTACAAAAAGAATAAAAGTACATAGTTGGAAAGTTATAGATAGAAGACCTTAATCTACAGTTGACAAAATCATGGAAGAAATCATAGAAAGCATGTCTTCTCTGTCTTCGGAAGAAATCAGTCTTTGGCTTCAGAAGACTTTGTCCTTGAAGCTTCGGAAGACTTCATCTTTGGCTTAGGAAGATAAGATCTTTTGGCTTTGGAAGATTTGATACTTAGTATAATTCTCTGAGTTATATCAAATATTCCAAAGTAACTTCCTTGTACTTCATTTATGCATGCTGAGAGCTCTTTGGTTGATCTTGGTTGCATCATCCTCTAAGTGTATTCCTTACAAACTCCCCCTGGGCTGATGCTACCAAAACTAAAGAGACCTTTGATTCTTGATCTTCATCTGTTGACAGTCCTCATCAGAATCCAGACCATTCCTTTTATCATCAGCTGGTCAGGATTCCTCAAACTTTTAAAGTATCTCCTCATGTCATAGAGATCATGCAGAGGGAGGTCAAGTATGTTTTGTTAAAAGTACAAATCTTGACCTCCTTGATCTCCAGTGACATACCATTTGTCTGGATTGGTGGCAAACATCTAAGACATGATGGGTCTCTTAGCAGTAAGAGGCTCTACTTGAATTGGAGTTGGATGAGCAACCTCTTCTTGATCACCATCAAGATGTTCTGACCCATCCTGAGGTGTAGAGGTGGATGCCTTGGACTTCTTCTTCTTCTTATCCCTTGACAGGATCAGCGATCTAAGTTTGATCAATTAGAGTTGAATTGTAGCGGAATTAGAACAAGAATTAGACAAATATAGCAAGAACACAATAGATATTCAATGGAACAGTACACGGTTATAGAGAAAGAGGGTTTTCTGCAAAAGGGATAATATCATTCATGCACAAATGCTTCGGTATGGCGGCCGCTAAGCTGCGGTATATCCGCCGCTAAGCTTCGCAGGTTACAATTAGGTCAACATTCCTTATATAAAGGAATGTGACGTCTGCTGATGTCACTTGATAGTGACATCTAACAGAATTATTACAAACAACTGAAAGTAAGCAAACTACTGAGAATGTTCACAACAACTGAGAACATCTCAGAGTATGCTAAGTACAAGATGAAACTAAAACTACTGAAACTACAAGTACTGATTACAAGAAACATAAAACTACTGATTACAAAAGAACTGAAAGGAAAATATAACTACTGAAAGGAAACCATCACAACTACTGAAGAGGTCTTCTTCAGCTGTTGTGACAACATCTGAAACTTGGTCTTCAGTCTTTGTCTTCAGCTTTTGTCTTCAGACTTTGTCTTCAGTTCTTTAGCTTCAGACTTTGTCTTCAGCTTTTTCACTTCAGACTTTGTCTTCAGCTCTTTCACTTCAGACTTTGTCTTCAGACCTTGTTATCAGTTGATGTCTTCAGCTGTTGCAGACTACTTCAGTTGTTGTAATGTCTGTGGGACTTAAAGGTTTTTCTGATCAGGCTCATTGGTTCTTTTGGTCCAACAAACTCCCCCTGAACCAATGCAGCCAAAACCTTTAAGCTTATTGAGGTCCCACTTATTCTTGGCAGAAATACTCTCTTGATCAGCTTCAGAGATATCAGATAAGCACAGGCCAGGGAACAGGTTTCAGTAGATGTGAATGTCAAAGGATGGAAGGGAACTCTGTCTTGGGGAACTGGACACAGAGCTGTTATCCCAACCATGAAACCTACTTCCCATTGATGAGTCTATAAGACTCTCTGACGTAGGCCTCAAGGAGAACAACTTGTTCCTCCTTAGTGAGTTCTTCTGCTTCTCCTTCGAAGAAGAACTCTGGGCCATAGTACTCTGATAGGTACTTTACTGTCTTTCCATTTTTCAACTCAACAGTTGTTATCTCTCTGTAAGCAAATTCATCTGGGTGAGTCCCTTCTAATAACAACTGGAGTTCATTTTTCTTGATCTCTTCAAGCCTCTTGTATAACAACCCCTTCTTGACCATTTTGTTCTCCATTAGAGTTTGAGGGGTCATCTTTGACTTGTAGGCTCTCTTGAAGTCTTCAAGTATCTCCCAGGGTGAGACTACAATGGCCAACATAATAACAGCATCTATGGTCTTTCTCACTTGGCCATTGTATCTACTTGGTATGGATTTCTTATGAATTCTAGAACTAACCCTGGGGTCTGGCCAAATCCTTACTCTCTCCTTTTGATATTGAAAGGTATGCCTGAGAGCATACAGCCTTTGAGCGTGTTTCTTCATGGCTTGTATAGATGATGACTGAGGAAACTCTTTGTCAACCATCTTCAAAAGTTGCTCATCGTGCTGTTTCTGCTGTTCTTCTTCTTCAATCTTAACTTTCACCATTTGCCTCTGAAAGTCTGGTGTGATCATTTGTTGACTTCTGGGCTCAGGTATTTTTAGAACAGCAGAGATTGGCAGACTGTCTTCTTCATCATCTTCTTCTTCTTCTTCTTCCATCCTCAACACCCTTCTCCTCCTTCTGGGTGCATCATTGGATGTGGTTTGAGGTGGTTTTTGGGGTAAGGGAGTTGGTTTTGAGGGTTGAGTTGGTTTAAGTTTAGGTTTAGGGATTGGTTTGGAGAGTTGTGGGGTTGGTTGTTTTTGAGTGGGAGTTTGGGAAGGCTGATCTAGCATTTTTGTGGTAAGTTTGGCTTTGGAAAGCTTGGCCATATCAGTTCTCTTCCCAGCACCTGCTTCATCTAAGGCTTCGATAATCAACCCCTTATTGAATGCTTCAGAAGCACAGATTCTGGTGGTTATTGCCAGAATACTGTCTCTGGTCCATGATTTAATCTCAATTAATGATCTTCCCAAGTATTTTGCAATAAACCTGATCATTATCTCCAACCTCTCCCTTTCCATCACACTGTAACTGGCCCATCTCTCTTGTATCTCTTTAATCTCCAGCCTTCTGATCTCAGTGTCTAATGTAGCTGTATCAAAGCCCTGTCTGAAGAGTTGGTCTATTATTCTGTCCATTGATCTGCTGTGAGCTTCATCAGCTTCTTTAACCAGATCTTCCAATGATTTCTCTTCATCAGGCTTTTGAGTTTCAGCACTTTTCTTTCTCTTGTATGTGATCAGCTGTTTTTCCTTTTCTAACTCCTTTTCTTTCTCTTGTTGTTTCTCATCTTCCACTCTCTTTCTCTTTCTTTCTTTCACTGCCTTAGACTCCCCCTTTTTGGGTGCATTGGGTTCAGGGGTTTGAATGGCAGAAAGCTTCTTTTGCACAGCATCATCAACAAGTGTTTGTAGATTTGAGGAGATCCTCTCATCAATGGCTTTATGCACAATCTCATTGATGATGGGAGTGATGAGAGGTAAGGAATGTTGAAAGGTAGCAACCATCTGCTCAGAGGGGTTCTGTCCCTGAGAGGTGGTGCCAAAAGCAGTGGCTGGTGGCTCAGTTGAGTGTAGTGGCTGAGTGTTTGGTGAACCTTCAGATGAAGGTGCCATCTGTGGGTTTATTGGGGCAGATGGACTTTGATCCTGAGACATTTTGGCAAGCAGTTCTTTGAGTCTGCTCACCTCAGCCTCAAGGATTGTGTTATGGGCTAAGACATCGAAGAAAAAGCCCAGGTCATCATCAGTCTTTGCTGAATCACCTGACCTCCTGATTGAATCAGGATGTACATGCCCTGAGTGTAGATCAGTTGTAGCATGTGCCCCTTGTTCTTGGTTCTGGGGACTTCCTGCCTCAGGACTGAGTCCTTCATCGGCAGTTGCCTCTGGTGAGGTCTTAGAGATGTTACCAACTGCATCCTGTTCATTTGCTGAATCAGTAGAAGTGGCAGCCTCACCAGATGTTCTAACCTCCTCCTCTACACGGGGAGATTGAACATTATAACCCCTGTGCTGTGGGTTATCAGCAGCATTTTGGTCCTCTTCCTCAGCTGTTGAGGTTCTCCCCATTGTAATTGGTTTCTGGGGAGGAGGAGAGGAATGCAGCTGACTCAGCACTTGTGCAACTATAATGGTTGGGCTTTGAGGGGCGGTTGCATTTGGAGATAGGTTTGAAGCAGATTGCACCCGGGGTGACTGGTGCTCTTCAATGGTAACCTTCTCAATTGAGATAGGTTCCAGCATTGTGGTATCCCCAATTATGGTTGCATCAGGATCCTGTTGAGAGGATGCCTGAGCGGCTAGGGCTGGTGGAGTCTTTGACACTACTGGGGGGTTAGAACCAGTAAGTGTTTCCTGTATTGGTGGTACAGGGGCATCCTCAGGGGACTCATCTCCCTGAGTAGCCTTTTTGGGCTTTTTGGTGTTGGGTTTGGTGGGGACTTTGGATCTGGAAGTGGAGGCTGTGGGTTCCCGCTGCTTGGGTTTTAGCAGCCGGGCAGCCCCTTTCAGTGTAGGGTCAGAGTTGTGCCTGGAGTATACTTCAGGCAATACAGCCGGAGCAGGGACTCCAAGGCCAACAAGGCCGTCTGATTTTAGCTGATTTAAAATTATGGCCATGAGAAACCTGGGATATAATATCCATCTGTTTGCCACAGGTTTCAAAGCCAGATCCTTTAGTTCCATGAAAACTATCTCAGAAAAATTTAGATTTTGTCGTTCAAAGATAGAGTATAATACCTGTTGCCATCGGGAGGACATCTGATCCCATGAGGAGGTTTTTGATGCAAGGCAGACATTCACCATGTGGAATATAAGACGTTCAGCATCATGGAAGTGCTTCTTCAGAATGGTGGTAGCACTTAAGTCTCCTTCATACCCGTTATTGATGAAAGACATATCAGTTGTGCCTTTCGGGTATTCTGTGACACAGGTGGCATCATGTAGATTTAGGGTTTGTCGAATGATGTCTGGAGTGATGACCACCTGTTTCTGGTTAACCAACGACTGGAGAGTGATTTGGCTATCATTCTCACCAGTTTGCACAGAGACGTTGGTCCAGAATTGGCTTAGGGAATCGGGGTATATGGTAGGATTCAGAAGAAAAGCGGTTCGGTACTGGGAATCTACCATAAGATCGATGGCATTATCAAATTTGTTCCAAAAGGCCGATTTCGAGAGGTAGGCAACACAGTTGTGTCTGGGTTTGAGTTTCATGGTCGCCATTGTTGAGAGAGTGAAGGACATAAAACGGCTAATGAAACGTTTGAAAGTAGGTTTAGGTATTTATAGGGTAAGAAAAGGCTGATATAAAACGACTGAAAGTGTTGGTGCTGTCATCAGTTGTTTGAAAACAACTGAAGACCTGGTTTTAACTTTCAGAAGTTGTAACAACTGAAGACTTGGTATTAGTCATCAGTAGTTGTGAAACTACTGAAGACATGGTTTTGGCTTCAGGTGTTGTAAACAACTGAAGATTTGGTGTTAGTCATCAGTAGTTGTAAAACTACTGAAGACATGGTTTTGGCTTCAGTTGTATGAAGTGAAACAGCAGTTGTAGAAACAACTGAAGAGAAAAGTTTCTCATCAGCTGTTGTCGTCAATTCTTAGCTCATCAGCTGTTTCATTCTGACCTCAACACTTATCAGACTTTTTGTCTGATTTTCAGACGTTTCATTGGTCATCAGTACTTATCTGTTATACTGACATCAGTAGTTGTAACTACATCAGTAGTTGTAACCACATCAGTTCTTTTCAACAGATAGAGTACTTCAGTACTTTTAAGTAATTTAGTCTTCAGTAGTTATGAAAACTACTGAGGATAAAAGAACTTATCAGTACTTATTTGTGACAATAGTATACGAATGCTCATCAGTACTTGTTGACTGAGATCATCAGTAGTTGTCACTTATTCTAGCTGCAGCATACCAAGCCTTAACACTAGGTTTTGGAAAGTTGAACTGTCCAAAGGCTTAGTAAATATGTCTGCAAGCTCATCAGCACTAGGAACAAACTTTGGATCAATCAGACCTTTTTCAAAACAATCCCTAATAAAATGGTGTCTGATCTCAATATGTTTGGTCCTAGAGTGCTGGACTGGATTCTTGACAATACAAAGAGCTGAAGCACTATCCATTAGTAATGGAGTCTTAGTCTCTGTAATGCCATAATCCAATAATTGATTCTGAAGCCAGAGTACCTGAGATGTACAACTTGCAGCAGCAATGTACTCGGCTTCAGCAGTGGATGTAGCAACAGATGTTTGTTTCTTACTCTGCCAAGAAACCAAACAGTTGCCTAGGAATTGACATCCACCAGAAGTTGATTTTCTAGTTAATTTACACCCTGCATAGTCACTATCAGAAAAAGCAACTAATTTGCAAGAGTGCCCAGTGGAATACCAAAGACCTAGAGATTGAGTACCTTGCAGATATCTAAAGATCCTCTTGACTGCAATCAAATGAGACTCTTTAGGAGCAGCCTGAAATCTAGCACAAACACAAGTTGCAAACATAATATCTGGTCTAGAAGCTGTTAAGTACATCAAGGACCCAATCATACATCTGTAAAGTGTTTCATCAACAGCTTTACCTTTCTGATCTGCATCCAGTTGTGTGGTGCTGCACATGGGAGTAGAACAGGGCTTACAGTTTTGTAAATCAAACTTTTCCAAAAGACTCTTTGTGTATTTTGACTGATGAATGAAAGTTCCATCAGCCTTTTGTTTGATTTGCAAACCTAGAAAGAACTGTAATTCTCCCATGGCACTCATTTCGAATTTTTGTTGCATCAACTTTGTAAATGCATCACACAACTGTGGATCAGAGGATGCAAAAATAATATCATCAACATAAATTTGAACAAGGAGCTTATGCTGACCCACTTTCTTAATGAACAAAGTTTTATCTATGGAGCCTCTAGTGAAATTATTCTGAAGAAGAAAATTTGACAGTGTTTCATACCAGGCTCTAGGAGCTTGTTTCAACCCATAAAGAGCCTTATCAAGTTTATACACCCAATCAGGATGTTTATTATCCTCAAAACCTGGTGGTTGACACACATAAACCTCTTCTTTTATTTTACCATATAAAAATGCACTTTTGACATCCATTTGAAAAACTTTAAGATTGTGGAATGCAGCATAGGCTAAGAACAATCTAATTGCCTCCAGTCTGGCTACAGGGGCAAAGGTTTCATCATAATCAATACCTTCTTCTTGTGAAAACCCCTGGACAACCAGTCTGGCCTTGTTCTTGACAATTTGCCCATTTTCATCTGTTTTATTCCTAAACACCCATTTAGTGCCTATTGCACACTTACCTGGGGGTAGAGGAACCAGTTCCCACACTTGCTGCTTTTTGAACTGAAGAAGCTCAAGCTGCATGGCATCAACCCATCCATTGTCTCTTAATGCAATATGATAGTTCTTTGGCTCTTGCTGACTGATGAAGAGAGCATAGAAGCAGAAGTTGGACAATTGACTTCTAGTTGAGACACCAGCATTGATATCACCAATGATTTGAGACATTGGGTGATTCTTCAGCTCTTGGTACACTATGAGATCTGTGCAAGTGTTTGTAGCACGCTCAGCAGCAACAGATGTTGATCCAGATTCTTGAAACCAAGTATTAGATGGCAAGTCAAATGAAGTAGAGGATTCAGAAATCTCATCAGCATTTGTTGTGGATGGTGCTACTGAAGCTACAGGAACATCAAGTTTAGTAGACTCAGGCAGTTGATCACTAAACTTGAATAGGTGAGTACTGGGATCATCATCAACATCAGTACCACCAGATGGATGACTAGCTGCAGAAGGTGATGAATTCACATGATCTGCAACAGCTGGAGGCTGATAAGGAACATATTGCAGTATGTCCAGATCAAACAACTCCACAGGGTTTTGTGGGATTTTGTCCTTAGGAGATTCATTGAACTTCACATGCAAGGTTTCTTCAACCATCTTTGTTCTGCAGTTGAACACTCTGTAAGCCTTGCAAGTGGATGAATACCCAACAAAATACCCTGCATCCACCTTAGAATCAAACTTTTGGAGTTGATCCTTTGTGTTGAGAATGTAACAAGGACACCCAAATGCTCTGAAGAATGAAATTAGAGGAGCCAAATGATGTAGAACTTCATAAGGAGTCTTCATCAACCTCTGATTCACTAAAGCTCTATTTTGCACATAGCATGCTGTGTTGACAGCTTCAGCCCAAAAGGTCAGTGGCAAACCAGAGTCAGCCAACATGGACCTTGCAGCTTCAATTAGGGTCCTGTTCTTTCTCTCCACTACTCCATTTTGTTCTGGAGTCCTTGGGATGCTATACTGCCTCTTGATTCCTTTTGAAAGGTAGAAATCATCAAGTGTATGGTTTCTAAATTCAGTTCCATTATCACTTCTTATACACTTGACTGATAGGGAATACTGCTTCTCAACATACAACACAAAGTTAATAATTGTCTGAGCAGCCTCATCCTTTGAATGCAAGAAGAAGGTCCATACAAATCTGGAGTAATCATCCACAATTACCAGACAGTATTTCTTCTTTGCCATGCTCATTACTCTCACAGGACCAAAGAGATCCATGTGCAGTAATTGCAAGCAGGCAGTGGACTTTGGTTCTTCTATAGGAGGGAATGAAACTTTGTGTTGTTTTCCTTTTAAACAAGCAGTGCAGGTTTCATCACAGTGGAACTCCTTTATTGGTAGACCTCTCACTAAACTATTGTGGATCAGCTGATTCATGTTTTTGAGATTAACATGACCCAGCCTTCTATGCCACAGTTTAGATTCCTGAGGAGAGGCCTTGGAGAACAGGCAAGGATGACCTTTTAAATCAATCTTCTTTGACAAATCCAAGGCATATACTCTTCCTATCCTGTTGGCCTTCAGGAGAGTATGTTCATCCAATACCTTGTCAATCAGCCTCAGAACTTTGGAAGACAGAATCCGGCAGTTCTGGCTTGTGAAAAGTGCAACATGCCCTTTATCACACATCTGACTGACACTCAGTAGATTATACTTGAGATTCTCCACATGGTTAACATCATCAAATCTGATTTCTCCATTTGACACAAATCCTTTCCCGATGATGTAACCCTTAGCATCATTTCCAAATGAGACAAATCCCTTCTTTCCTTGAGAGTAGTCATTAAGAAGAGAACTGCTCCCAGTCATATGCATAGATCCTCCACTGTCTACATACCAGATGCTTCTTTGGCATGCTGAAGAACCCTGCATTTATCATAAGAAACTAGTTAGCTTTAGAGACCCAAACCTTTTTGGTTTTGGGTCTGTTTTCATCAACAGATTTAACCATAACTTGTTTCTCATGATTAACAGCTGATGAAGGTGGAGATGGTGCTGAAATGGATTTCTTAGATTTGGGCTTGGATTTCCTTTTCAGTGGTTTGATCACAGGTGCATCTAGTTGGTTAACTCTCCCCAACAAATGCTGAACCATCATAACAAGTTGTGTCTGATTTGTTGCTAAAGCCTTCAGCTCATTTGACACATCAGTACTTGTTTTTGATGAGTTCCTGTGACCCACCATTTCCTCCTTCTTGAAATTCACAGACTTAGTCTGATGTTTATCATGAGGAACACTATCAGCTGTTTTCTGATAAACCCCATCCTTCTTTTTGGATTTTGGTGAGGCCTTGGGTTTATCAGTTTGAGATGACTGTGGTACAAACTTGGTCTCAAACTCATTTTTCATTTTATTAATCTCTTCTTTAATGAGCTTATCTCTGTTGAGTTTGGAACCCTTTTTGTACCAGCATTCATCAGATAGATGATTGAATTTACCACATATTTCACATGGCTTATTCTTCATCTTGGATTGATCAACTGCTGAAGTG
Organism: Flaveria sonorensis; assembly: GCA_025506505.1. NCBI lineage: Eukaryota > Viridiplantae > Streptophyta > Magnoliopsida > Asterales > Asteraceae > Flaveria > Flaveria sonorensis. The sequence goes on along the minus strand of CM046429.1, from coordinate 35,133,420 downwards.
GAAACTACTGAAGGTGTGATCTTCAGTACTTTCCTCCTTTCAGTACTTGTGTTAAGTACTGAAGGATCGGTAACAACTGAAGACTTGTTCTTCAGCTGTTCTCTATCCGTCCTGAAAGACCGTATGATAGATTCCTCAGCAGTTGTTAATCCTTTTATTTCAGCAGATTTGAAATGCTTTTCAGATGTTGTGACTTGCCCTTCAGTACTTGGAGTACTTTGAGGGACAACATCTGAATTGCTCAGCTTCATGTGTTTATCAGCATTTAAACCATCAGGCAATTGATTTGCTGAGATCTTAACACTGACTTCATCCTCTAATTTTGTATTATCATTTGAGGATGAATCACATGATGATGTGGTTTGGAAATTACTTTCACCTTCAGATTTTACTATTGATTTTGAAGTAAAATCAGTAGGTGGTGCAGTATGATTGTAACCTATTCCAAACTTCACATTTGAAGCTGTTTGCTTGCTGAGAAGCATTTCAAATCCCTTGCAGGATGTTACCCAGCGGTCACACTCAACTTGGGTAGCTGCAAGTGTCTCTTTGAGACTTCTGTGGTTCTCAAGTATGACCTCTACCTTAGCCTTTTCATCATTAAGTTGGCATTTAAGCTTGTAAATCTCATCATCTTTGTCATTAAGAGCAGACTCATACTCAGCTTTTCTTTTGGAAATAGTTTTCTCAAGCTCAAGATTTTGATTGATTAAAGCTACATTTGCCTCTCTAATAGAGACAAAGGCAGCTATGCATGATTCAGAACATAACTTGGCTTTAGCCTCAGAAGATACCTGGGTTACCTGTGAAGATGATGCATTGGAGCAGGAACCCTCAGTAGACTCCAGGGCCATGAGAGCAAGATTCCCAAAAGGATGTTCACCACCATGTTGACCAGCACCAGCAAATAATTGCTCATTGAAACCAGAAAGATCATCTGGTAAGCTGCTCCAGTCAACAACTCCTGGTGTGAAGAAGCTGTGATGAGGTTGAGATTGTGATGGAGATGGTTGAGGCTCAGGTAGGGCTTGAGGTTGTTGTGCTATAGGAACTTGAACTGGATTTGGCTGTGGCATGTAATAGCAGGGATATGGATATGGCATTGGACCCTGAGGGACAAAATATGCAGGAGATTGAGGTTGTGAGTGATGACCAGAACTAGCAGGATGTTGCCCTTTGTTTTGTGAACTATTGCTTGGAAAGGTCACAAAGGGTGCAGAGGAGTTAGATCCAGTTGATCTACACTCTCTTGCAAAGTGCCCAAGCCTGTGGCATTTGTGACACCTCAACTTACTCTTGTCAAAACCAACTTTGGTTTTGCCAGAGAGTCCTGGAAATTTCCTACCAGTTCTCTTGTAGAACTTTTGAGATCTGATATTGATCAAGGCCATTTGGCTCAAAATATCCATCTCTTCTAAATCATCATCAGCAATACCCATCAAATCATCCATGATAAAGCATAAATTATCACTATTACACCCAGAATGACTGTCAACACCAACAAATGCATGATCAGAACTGTTTGAAGAGAAATCTATATGCTCATCATAATGGCTTTCTGATCCAGCATATTCTGACTCATGACCGACCAAGGCAGTGTTCCCTGGTACAAAGTCATCAGTGAGCTTTCCTGATGATGCCAGTTTCCTTTTCTGCTCTATCTCTCTTTCAAATGTAAGCAGTTTCCCATGGAGTTGGGTGAGAGATAGGCTATCCAGATTTGCACTGGAGCGTAGGACAATGGTGTATGTGTCCCATCTCTCAGGCAGTGATCTGAGGAATCTGTTGTTCATCTGGCTGTTAGTATACTCATGCTTGACCATTTTCAGCTCAGAGATCAAGCAGGAGAAACGCTCAAACTGTTGAGTCAGTGTCTCACCCTTCCTATGAGAGAATGTCTCATATTGTTGGGCGAGGATTTCTCTGTTGTTTGCTAAGACCTCATCAGTTCCTCCGAATTGTTCCTTCAAAGCATTCCAGAGGTCATGAGCAGTTTCATGATGCATAAGCCCAGAATAGATTTCATTAGGCAGTGCCATGGCCAGAATTCCATGGGCTTTAGCATCAATCTCAAACAGTTTACGATCTTCATCTGAGTATTGCTCCTTCTTCTTCGGAACCATTTGGTTGGTCTCCGGATTGTTCACCATAGGCTTGTGTGGACCGTGAACCACAGATGTCCAACAACCTGAACTGTTAACAGACAGGTGATGGAGCATTATTCGTTGCCATATGTTATACTCACTCCTAACCAGCATCGGAGGCTTGGTTGAGGAGCCAGTATTGTGAGGGTCATTAGATGGAGTAGTCATTCTCAGATTCAAACCAATTCAATCAAGTTTCAACAGACTTAGCACAAAAACACAACAAACTCAGTATGAACCAAGAAGAAACTCAAATTGAATAACCAGAAGCAGCAGAAGATCAATCTCTATAACCAATTCTTGCAAATATGCTAATTCGATCAAACTTTAGATATCGAAATAGCAGTTTCAATGATCAATTGTTAAACCGATCAATGATTAACCTGCTCTGATACCATTTGACAGGGTCAGCGATCTAAGTTTGATCAATTAGAGTTGAATTGCAGCGGAATTAGAACAAGAATTAGACAAATATAGCAAGAACACAATAGATATTCAATGGAACAGTACACGGTTATAGAGAAAGAGGGTTTTCTGCAAAAGGGATAATATCATTCATGCACAAAATGCTTCGGTATGTCGGCCGCTAAGCTGCGGTATATCCGCCGCTAAGCTTCGCAGGTTACAATTAGGTCAACTGAAAGTAAGCAAACTACTAAGAATGTTCACAACAACTGAGAACATCTCAGAGTATGCTAAGTACAAGATGAAACTAAAACTACTGACTCTACAAGTACTGATTACAAGAAACATAAAACTACTGATTACAAAAGAACTGAAAGGAAAATATAACTATTGAAAGAAAACCATCACAACTACTGAAGAGGTCTTCTTCAACTGTTGTGACAACATCTGAAACTTGGTCTTTAGTCTTTGTCTTCAGCTTATGTCTTCAGACTTTGTCTTCAGTTCTTTAGCTTCAGACTTTGTCTTCAGCTTTTTCACTTCAGACTTTGTCTTCAGCTCTTTCACTTCAGACTTTGTCTTCAAACCTTGTTATCAGTTGATGTCTTCAGTAGTTGCAGACTACTTCAGTTGTTGTAATGTCTGTGGGACTTAAAGGTTTTTCAGATCAGGCTCATTGGTTCTTTTGGTCCAACATCCCTTCTGATGGCCATCCTTTTCCTCTTTCTATATTTCAACTGAGGAGACTGGCCTACAGTACCAGATTATTCTTGCTTGTCTTCCTCAGTTAGGTCCTTGTCCTTCACAGGTTCAGAAGGAGAAGGATCAGGACCCTGATTTGGATAAGAACATGAAGCTGGCTGACTTGGTGGAGAATTCAAGTCAACTAGTTCACCCCTCTTGATCTTCTGCTTGATCACCCTAATGTGCTCATCCATTATGGATAGTGACATTGGACCATGTCTCCTTTCGGAGAATCCATACAGCTTCAAGAAGCTCACCATCTTCTGTCCGTGAGCAGATTTCTTCAAGTTTGCTCTGATGGTGGTTCTTCACTTTGCAGCCTCTTCCCTCATCTTCCTCTTTATAGCTTTTTGCTCTATTTACACTTGTTGCTCAATCTGCTTCAGGTATTCAAACTCAATGTAGTCATATGTCAAGGGAAGAAGGTCTACTACCTGATAGAGACCTATGGCACTTAGGTAGATGATCATGTTTTGTCTATCTTGTTCCCTATCTACCTGAGTTTGTTGCTCAGTGGCCACAGTCTCTATCTCAGGACTTTCCTGAACTGGGGAGAGGGTAGGAGCTTTGTAGATTCTCTTTCTTCTTCTTTTTTTTTTTTGATCTTGAGAAACAGTACTGCTGTCTCATCTTCCTTCCTCTCCTTAGACACTTCCATGATAGCCAGTTCATTTAATTCCTCCAAGGGGGGAGACATGAGTTCATCAATGTCTAGACCCCAAATAATTCAATCTGACTGCCCTTTACTTATCATCTTGGGTGGTTGGCTTGGGGGCAGCCCTGATTAAAGGTTCCATGAAGCCAGGGGTCCTACTTGAACTCTCTCCCCTTGAATTCCTCTTCCTCGCTCTCTTCTCCTCCTTAATCTCCTTAGGAGTCATCTTCCTTTTCCCTTTGGCTTTCATTGCTTGGTGCTACACTTGAGCTCTAGCCAGAGAGTGGCTGTGAGACACCTTCACCAGCTGGTGTCACACTGAGGGTAATGGGTGCTGAGGGTGATGAAGCAGTTCCTATCTCAAGGTCACAGGCTCAACTGCTAGGCCTTCAGCCAAGGTTTCACCTTTGAAGATAATCTTAGGGTCCACCTCAGCATCCAGTTGACCAATAGTCTTATCTGCTAGCATCTGTCTATATAATCTTGTTCTCAGCTTGAACTCTTCAAGCACCCTTTGTTGAATCCAATCAGCTAACCTTACAACTTGCCAGTTTTGACTAGGGTTGGCAAGTAGGAGGTCAACTAGATAGGTGCTCTCATAGTATCTCAGGCTAAAGAGGTTGAAGATCTCTTGTTGACCCTGAGACCTAGAGATTACCAGGGTTCTCCTTTGATCATCATACCTCCATCCTACTATTGGATTTTCACCCAGGGTGATATGAAGTAGGCATAGCCCTTCATATACTCTCCTCAAACAAGCTTTAAATGAGTGAGTCCATATCAATGTGGACTTGAGGAGGTTGTTGAGTATGGAAAACTGCAAGTGAGGGTGGTGAGTCTTCCATATCCATACACTGAAAAGAACTCCCAGGTTGAGGTCTGAATGATGTAATCCCTTGTAAAATTGAGAGCCTCTTCCATATGGGCCTCCTGAACAGTTTTAAGGAGGTCCACCTTAGTTATGGGTGCTTGATGTGGGCTAGATATAGGTGACTCAGAAGCACTTATCTCTCCTTGAGTGGGTGTTGAGAAGAGAGACTCATGGTACTCACTGAATCCTACATCATCATCATCGTAGAATTCAAGGTTGGGTATTGGTTGGCTGAGGACAAGAAGCTGGGGATGGTAACTTTCCCTTAAAGATTGATCACTAGAGTTTTGAGACTCTGAGTGAAGGCTTTAGGATGGGGTTGTGAGCTTATCAGGCTAAGCATGAGGAACCTCAGCACTGATCATAGAAACAATGGGAGTGGTTTGCTCCTCTAGAGAAGTGGGAGCTCCAGTGTCCACTTCTTCCTGCATGGTTGGTGATTTGGGGGCCTGCTCAACCTGAGGCTGTATGGGGGTTGCCGATGTAGAAGTTATGGGTTCAACATTGGCTGGTGCTGCCAAGTTATCACCTTGGGCAATGAGCTCTCATATTTTAGGACCAGGGCTGTTTCTACCCTTGACAAGCCAACAGTTGGCTTTCTCATTGTCTTCAAGATGCCAAGCTTTATCTGTCCCAATTTAAGAACATTACATGTTCCCCTTAACAGTGAGCCCAGTTCACAGTTAAGAATGTATTGAACATATCTAGGGAACATATAATATTCTAAGGAGTTCAAGTTTGCAAGCAGATTTGTATATGCAAATTAAGAATACCTAAATTTGACCCCTTGAACCATTCCATGGACTATATAGGAAAGGTGCTTGGGGATCGGGTCCCAATCTCCATGTTTGTTTGATAGGGAGTGGATAACCACATGGAGAAGGTACTTCCACTTGGATGAGACCTTACCTTTCTTAAAGGTTCTTACGGAGTAGTTCCCTTCATAGCCCATCTGCCAGAATGAGTTATTAACAGAAGTCTTAGGGAAGGACTAGTCACCCTCTTCATCATCCAGCCTTAGATGGGTGTTGATGGTAGCTAGAGTGATGAATATCATCCTCCCCTGCACTGTGGTAGACTGTTGCTTCCCACCATCCAAGATGACCTCTTGGCAGGTCTTCCAGAACTCCAAAAGTTGATCTTCATATAATGGAGGTTCAATTGTGATTGCGGTGAGGTAGTTAGTTAGAGATAAGAAGCGACAAACGTCTGAGAAACCAGGATCTTTCTCAGACAACAATAGAGCAACTTGATTATGTTGCCTGTGTAAGTGCATGGAGAAATCTGGTTGGTTTCGGGGATTAGGGTTGGCCATTTTGAGTAGCTTTGAAATGAAGGTAAAGAACATGGTAGGTTTGTGGGTGAATTTAGGGTTTGAATCTTGCAGATGAAGGAGAAAGTGAAAGAGGGAGAACCGTTGTACAAATATATATGATATGGATTTGAGACAAAGTTAATGCAAATGGATAAAATTTGAAATCCGGATGTCGGTCCCAACTCTGAAAAAGTGCCTAAAAGGGTACTTTTCTTGGAAGTCTAAATCTTCCGAAGGTAATTTGTCTTCGAAAGGTTTGAGAAAAACTTCGGAAGATATTCCTTAGCTTTCTAAGAAACTTACTTCGGAAGAGAAATACTTAGAGTATTTTTACTATCTAGATAGATTTTACATCAGAAGATATCAAATATCTAAAATCTTATTCAATAAGAGAATAAAGCTTCTGAGACTTAATTGCTTTGGGAAGAAAATAGTCCTTCAATACAAATAAGTGCTTGGTGACAAATATAAGCTTCGGAAGACATATTCAAATTTCTTCCTAAGGTTAATTTCTCAGAAGTAGTTATTTGTTTTGAAGACATAATTTTCATCCGAAGACAAGTTGATGTCTTCTGAAGGAAAATATATCCAAAATTTTCAGAATCCTAAGGGATATCATTTTGAAAAGTTTCTTCCAAAGTAAACTGGGCTTATATGGTGATGATATAGACAACATAATACACACATGTTATTAAAAATAATCTTGAGTTTAGTTTAAGAAAAATATACTCAAAGTTAATCATCCCAATAGTTGATACAAGATACTTAAATCTTTGCTCATCAGAAGCTTTTGTGAACAGATTAGCATATTGTTCATTTGTGTTAACTTTGACTAGTTTTATCAAATGATACTTGATGTTGATATGCTTTGTCTTTGAGTGTCGTACAAGATTCTCTATAATAAAGATGGAACTTTTGTTGTCTATATGGATGGGAGTCTCCTTGAAATTGAATCCATAGTCTAGCATCTGATTTTGAATCCAAAGCACTTGAGCACAATGGCATGGAGCAGCAATTTATTCAGCTTCAGCAGTTGATGCAAATACACAGGATTGTTTTTTACATTGCCATGAGACTATCCTTCCACCAAGAAATTGACATCCCCTAGATGTTTACTTTGCAGTCATATTGCAGCCACCATAGTCACTATCTGTATATGCATACAGATTGAAGTCGAAATTCTTTAGATACCAAAGGCCTAATATAGGAGCACCTTTGAGATATCTAAGAATTCTCTTGACAGCAAGCATGTGTGACATCTTAAGTTGGCTTGATATCTTGCACAAATACATGTAGCAAACATGATATTAGGCCTGCTGGCTGTGAGGTACATGAGAGACCAAATCATAGCCCTGTATAGATGTTCATCAACACACTCCCCCTTAAGATCTGGTCCAAGAGAGTGGTTTCTGGCTATGGGTGTCTTAGCAACCTTGCACTCAGTCATGTTAAACCTGGCAAGTATGTCTTGCACATACTTTGATTGGTTTATGAAGTTGTCATTGTCAATCTGCTTCACTTGAATTCCTAGAAAGAAATTAAGTTCCCCGATGACACTCATTTCAAATCTATTCTTCAACAGCTTCTCAAAGTCTTTGTAGAGCTTCAGATTAGTTGACACAAAGATAATTTCATCTACATAAACTTGAACCAGTATCAAGTCAATTCCTGTTCTTTTGATGAAGAGTGTTCCATCAATAGTACCTCTCTTGTATCCATACTGATAGAGATACTATGATAGTGTCTCATACCACTTCCTTGGAGCCAGATGCAGCCCATAAAGAGATTTGTCAAGCTTTCAAACATAATCAGGATGATCTGGGTCTGCAAAGCCAGGTGGTTGTTTGACATACACTTCCTCATCAATCATCCCATAAAAGAAGGCCCACTTGACATCAAATTTGTAGACCTTGAAATCCTTGGATGTAGCAAAATCCAAGAATATTCGAGTAACTTTAAGTCTTGCTACCAGAGCAAAAACATCCATGTAGTCAATCCCTTCTTCTTATGTCTACCCTTGAACAACTAGTCTTGACTTGTTCTTGATGACAAGTCCTCTATCATCCTTCTTGTTCCTAAATACACACTTGGTACCTATGGTAGTCTTCCCTTGAGGAAGAGGACATAGATTCCAAACCTTCTGTCTTTTGAATTGAAGCAGCTCCTCCTGTATTGCTTCAACCCAACTTCCGTCCTTCAAAGCCTCTTTAATCTTCTTAGGCTCTATCTGGGATAAGAAACAAGAGTGAAGACAAACATTTTTTGCCATGGGTTTGTCCTCTTGTTCTCACCCTAGTCTCAACATCTCCAATGATGTTTGTGGTAGGATGGGACTTATGGGTTCTTAGTTTAGGAATCATAGCAAGTAGTTTGGACAGATCTAAATTTGTGAAATTTAGATCTAGTGCTTGAGAGTTATCCACCATATCAACATACTTATCAAGAGAGACTTAATCCAATGAGTGTTACATCATTGATGTTGTCTTTTATAGAGTGGTTATCAGCATCAAGAAACTCTTGATCACTATCACCACGTCCATCTCCTCTTATGTTGGAAATTCCTTCATCTAAGTTTTATGCATGGACATCCAAATGATCTAAGGAAACCAATGAAAGGTCTCCTTTTGTGCCACAGTTCATAAGGAGTCTTACCATGAGACTTTACCATTAAAACTTTGTTTTGCACATATCAGGCAGTGTTATCTACCTCTATCGAGAAGGTGATGGGTAGTTTAGAGTCAGATAACATGGTTCTTGCAGCTTCAATAAGTGTCATGTTTCTCCTCTCAGCAACACCGTTTTGCTGAGGAGTCCTGAGAGCACTGTATTGTCTTGAAATACATTTTTCATCACAAAATGCATCAAGGATTTGATTTTTGAATTCGGTTCCTTGATCACATCTTATGATCTTGACCTTGTGATCACATTGATTCTCAATTTTCAAAATGAAGCTCTTCAAGATTTCAGGTGTCTCATTCTTAGTTCTAAGAAAGAAGACCCAAGTATATCTTATAAAGTCATCTGTGATCACCAAGAAATAAGAGGTCCTTCCTAAACTCATTACACTGGTGGGGCCAAAGAGATCCATATGTAATAAGTGTAGGGGTGTAATGATGGAGTTCATTTCCTTTGGCTTGTGAGATACCTTGTGTTGCTTCCCTTTCAGGCATGCAACACAATGATCCTAACTTGTAAACTCTTTCTTTGGCATTCTTGTTACCAGATCAATCTTAATTAATTTACTCATGTTCTTAAAGTTTACATGGCACATTCTGTTATGCCAGAGGAAAGACTCATCACTATTGGCTATAGATGGAAAGCAAGAAATTTCTCCTAAAGGGGATGTTTCCTGCAAATCCATCTTGTACATGTTCCCTTTCCTGGGGGTTCTGAGCAAGATATGCTCTTGAGGAATGAACACCCTGGGCTTGAGAACAATGCATTCATGCTCAGTAAAGAGCATGTTATGTCTCTGATCACAAAATTGGGATACACTCAGAAGATTGTACCCAAGATCCTTCACAAAGTTTACCTTTTCAATGTTGAGCTTACCATTTATGACCCTGTCCCTTCCAGTAATGTAACCACCAGATTCTCCTCCAAAAGCAACTGGCCCTCCATCAATTTTCTCAGAGTTTTAAAGCAAAGAGCCATTGCCTATCATGTGCCTGGAACAGCCACTGTCAATGATACATACATTCTATTTAGTCTTTAACTGTTCCTGCACATAAATAGATGGTTAGTTACATTTGGAAACCTAAGCCTCATTGGTCTTGGGCTTGTCAAAGTGAACAAAAGATAATGCAACAGTAATTGATCCTATATGCAAGTTTTGAGGATCATTCGCTGTTGTTGATGAAGAACTTTTAGTTACATGGCCTTCCCTCATCTTCCACACCATCTTTGGAAGAATAGACTTGGCCTTTAACACTTCGGAAGTTTTGATGACTTTGGAAATTTTGGAGATTGGACCATCGGAAGCTTGTGCTTCCACTGCAGCAGACTTCAGTACTTTGGAAGCATTCCTTTCTTCCTAGACCAAGATTTCTTCTGAAGGTAAGTTTTCACTTATCTTCTTTTTCACCATGAAGCTTCTAAAAGGAAGAGATTTTCCTTCTGAAACAGTTTTCTTCTTCTTCTCTTAGAAGTTTTCTTCTTGTTCATGTGGATAGTACTTTTGGGATTGCAGATGCAATCCTTGGCAAAGTGAGAAATACTACCACACATGATGCATTCAGTTGGCATGCTTCTGATAATCTTCTTTTGAGTAGGAGGCTGAGCTTGATCACTTTCCACTTCCTTTTTCATCTTCTTAGATGATGTAGCAGACTTCTTGGGATGAGGCTTGCTCTTGGAACTGGATGGTTCAAGCTATGCAGCAGCGGTGAACATTTTATCAGCCTTCTTCTCTGGATCAGGATGATTTGGACTTGAACTAGGACTCCTAGTACTAGAGTCCCTAGTTGAGTCTTCAATCTTTAACACTTCAAATCCCATCGAGATAAAAACCTGATTTTGCTTGGAGTTAAAAGTGGCCTTGATCTTTTGGGCTTTCTTGATTTTCTTTTGGCTGCCCTGATCAAATTCATCCTTGTAGACTTGGTCATCCTTGAATCTTTCTTCTCTCCAGGAGAATAGTGTCCCTTTTTAGGATAACCATTGTCACTCACCTCAAGTTCATCCTTCATTATCTCATTTTCATCTTCATCCTCTTCTAGAATGGGATCTATGGAGGGTAGCTCATCTTGACAAGTTCCACACCTTGGAGATCTTATAGATAACAATGTGTGTGGAGGAGCTATCTCACTCGAACCCAATCCTTGCCTGTTCTGACAAAAAATCTTTGTGTGCATGGATGAAGATATTATGTTCTTGAATGTTTCCTCTTCAAGAACACATTTTTCTGCCTTTGCTTTGCTGATGACAAGCTCAGCTTGGCACTTAGTTAACTTGGTAATGAGATCCTTAATTTAAGTCCTGTAACTTATGTGCTCATGCTTAAGAGTTGAAATGGTTTTCTCTAAGTCCTCTATTTTATAAGGCCCCCTTCCTGGGAAACCCCACAGTTGGTTATTTATAGCACATTACACATTATAATATATTGAGTAAGAAAACATGGCAGTAGAACAGGTACACAAAAACTATTTCATGCATTGATAATAACTTTTGCCAAGATATACATCATTGTTACAAGTTTCAAAAGAACATTTAGTTGTATTACAAGACAAAAATATCATCTCTGCTTAACATGGATGCTAGTCTTTATTTGCCGAGTAGATTCAACCTCGTGCCATCCCTAGCAACATCATTACCTGCCAACTGATATGCATATAAAAAGTTAGCATTGCCGAGTGAGTTCTAGCTTTGATAATATAGAAAATATTCATTTTGTAAGCTTCAGTGGGTGATCATCCATCATTATACATAACCATTCATTAAGTGATTCATTATCTTTCTTGCTTTCATTATCTTTCTTTTTCATTAACTAGGATTGCACAAAGCAAGAGCATACATTGTTGGTTGGAAACATATGCCAAACCCCTATCGGCAAATGTTTATTATGGTAGCTAACCCTTTGACAGTTGACCCACACAGCTAGGCATGAAGCCTGCTTATGAATACAGGTCCCATTGATTTATTGTTCAATCCCCAGGATTAGACCCCAGATGTGCATCCTGAATCTGCCACACATCAGTTGAGCTAACGACAACAAGGTCATACACCTCATTCCATTGTGCTTTCAAGGCTTTTCCTTTATTATAAGGGCTCAGGGGTAACATTCATTTGGTTACACTATCTTTCTTTTATTCCTTTGTGACCACTTATTTATGAATAATACTTTTAAGTTATCCATTGTCTTATAATCACATATCATGAAATAATAAATACTCACAATAACAGTACATAAGAAAAGAATCAAACATGCAATCACATCACTAAAACTAATACTTCCTAAGGCAAACACAAGCTTCGGAAGAAATAGTCTTTGGAAGAAATAGCCTTCGAAAGAAACAACCCTCGAAAGAAATAGCCTTTGGAAAAAATCTAAGCTTTGAAAGATTTGCAAACATAAGCTAACTTCCATTAAAACATGAGTACTAGTCACTTAATTTCTATCCCTAATATTTCAGAATAACCTAAGTGTTCACAGTGCTTAAAGACATCACTAGATACAACCATAAAGCTTCAAAAGACTTCATTATACCTTTGGAAGAAATCTTCTTGGCTTCAGAAGAATTCTTCTTGGCTTTGGAAGATTTCTTCCTAAGCTTCAGAAGATTTCCTCCCAAGCTTTGGAAGATTTCTTCCTAAGCTTCGAAAGATTTCTTCCTTGGCTTTGGAAGATTTCCCTTTGGCTTCGGAAGAATTCCCCTTGGCTTCGGAAGAATTTCCCTTGGCTTCGGAAGAATTCCCCTTGGCTTCAGAAGAATTCCCACACTTGGCCAAAGTCCACAGTGCATGAATGAAACACTATGTGTGCCCACCGCGGATGACTAAAACATTTTAAGTGTCCACAGTGAATAGCCAAGTCCACAACGGACAACATATAACCTCTAAGTGTCCACAACGGACATGCAATGTCCACAACAGATAGTCCAGCTGCCTAAGTATCTACAGCGGACACCTTATCCATGCTCAAGTGTCCACAGCGGACAGCTAGTGTCCATAGCGAACACCAAGTCCAACACCTGCGATTCAACTTATGTAGTTTCTAGTCCCAAACTTGCTTCTAAACATATACTTAGCATAGATCTACCAGTCGCATGCTTAACATCACAAACAACAACACACAAGATCACAAAAATCATTTGAAACATACATATTTCATAAATAGTTGTACTTTCATGGAAAACCATAGTATGTTTTATAAAACAACAGTTTGATATACATATCAGCCCCAAACAAGTAGAAAACATGTAAAAGAGGGGATCTAGAACTCACCTCTAACAGCTTTCAAGTAAAACACCACCAACCCAAGAGCAACCTGGAGTTCTAACACCTAAACACACGAAAACAGGCAACCAAACACACAAAAACACATAAAGATCGATCCAGAAGCTTAGACCAAACTGAAACCGAGAAGAAACACGATTAAATCTTACCTTTTGAAGGTTTCTTCTTCTTTCTCACTCTAGAACCGGTGGGAGTACTTTATCTCACTCCTGTTGTACGATTTGAGTGCATGGGGAGAGTATGGGTGGCCTTACCTCCTTTTTAAACCCCATTATGGGCAGGTTTAGCCCTTGTACACTTTTTACCCTTACTTTATGAAATAAAACCCCCTTTCTGGTCCCTTACTTTTCTTCCCTTTTCTTTTTCTCTCTTTTTTTATAAAATTTTTTTCGGGTGTTACATATTTTAAGTTTATAATCATTTTCAACTCTTTTAAAATTAGCTTTTAAAATGTTCAAGGACTCAAGATCACATCTCACTTCCAAGTTTTAGGACCTATACATGTTAACTTTAGCAATGCATTTAGGAGTACAAAGATGTCTCAGTACCTTAGCTTTTTCATAATCAGCCATCAGTGCTTGGTTTGGAGAAGTATCTTCTACCTAAAAGCTCCAATCAAAGCCCCCTTCTTCAGTAACAACAGCATGTTGTTTGGGCTGGCTTGGCTTTTTAGTTCTTGGAGCTGCATTAGTGTAGTTTGGTCTGGTTTATACTTGGACACCATTTGTCCTTGGTGCCTTGCACTCTCTACCAAAGTGTCCCATTTTGTTAAAGTTGTAACACTTCACTTTGCTTTTGTCCAGTCCAAACTTTCCACTAGCCAGATTGCTGGGAAACTTTCTTCCTGTCCTCTTGCAGAACTTCTTGGCTCAATGAGTAAGAAGAGCCATTTGTTGAACTATCTCCATGTACTTCAGATCATCTGGATGGATGCAGTCTAGGTCTTCAAGAGTAAAAAGAAAGTTGCCACAACTTTCATCAGTAGACATAAAGGCTTGTGCAGATCTTGTCTCTTAGAATGGACTTCCTTAGATGTAGCTCTCCCTAGGTGTCTCAGGGAAGGTGATTAAAGGGCCCTTTTGTGAGTTTTCAGGGAAGCATATGAGATGATGATGTGGTTCTATGTTATCCATTTCAACCACATGAGGGTTGAACTTTGCTTGATGTATTTTGCAGGTTCATCTCCATCTAGTAACCACAAAGGATACCATACAGCTCTGTGAGAGTAGGAGTGGAGAGATTCTCAGTTCTTTTGATGGCCACACAGTAGTGAGTCCATTGTCTGGGAAAAGAGAACATGCACTTCCTCACTATGTCTCTATTCCTAAGTTTTACTCCAACATCCATTAGAGTATCCATAATCTCAACATACCTGAAGTATTGTTGAGTCATAGTTTCACCTATCTTATAGGTGAAGTTTTCAAACTGCTACTTCATGATATCTTTCTTGCTCTCCTTGGCTTCCTCAGACCCCTTATACATCAGCTTTAGTGCATCCCAAATCTTCTTAGCAGTCTTGCACTTCTTGAAGCCTCTATATATGGAGTTAGGAATAGCAGTTTGAAGAGCAGTCATGGCTTTTTTTATCTACATCTATCTTCTTCCAGTCTTCTTCAGAGTAGTCAGTCATTTCCTTTAGTATCATCCCACCTCCAGTAGTGGCTGAAGAGGTGCTTGGGATGTGAGGACCTTCAACAACAGATCTCCACATCCTGCTGTCTTGAGACTTGATGAACCCCTCCATACGTTGGCACCAAGTATCCAAGTCATCAGGAGTGATCAGTTGAGACTTTATCTTAGTACCAGTTTCCATATCAGCTTAGAAAGAGCTGCCATTTGAGTTAATAAGTGTTTTATGAAACTGAAGGGATTTAAGATGGTGAGATCTTACAATCAAGAACCTGAAATGCTCTGATACCAATTGTAGGACCGGGAAGGGTGGTCAATACAATAGTTTCACAATATGGAGAGATATGAAACACTTAGCAGATCAAATAGGGAACCAGTTAGTGATGTTACAATGAACCCAAGTAAAAGAACAATAACAAGAACACTCAAATATGGTTTTCAAGAATGATTTATATTGCTCTTAAGTTCTTACAAGTGTTACAAAGCATATCTTAAGATACAAGTACTTGAGATACTTTATACTACATCCTACAGCCGGCCATACTTTAAAGGCCAACTAGAAACACTAATCTAGACAACAAGATCAATGTAGAGTCAAAAGGCAGATTGTCTTTTGACTAGTGACTACGACATGCCATAGCTCACATCCTATATTACAAAAAGGATAAAAGTACATAGTTGGAAAGTTACAGACAAAAGACCTTAATCTACAGTTGACAAAAGCATGGACTTTTCACCAACTCATATAAGTTGGTGAGTCATCAAAAGTGGCAGCGGAAAGTGGTTCTGCTTTTGTCAAAAGGTGATTCAGAGAAAGCGTGTCTTCTCTGCCTATGGAAGAAATTAGTCTTTAGCTTCGGAAGACTTTGTCCTTGAAGCTTCGAAGACTTTATCTTTGCCTTTGGAAGATATGGTCTTTTGGCTTTGGAAGATTTGATACTTAGCATAATTCTCTAAGTTATATAAAATCTTCCAAAGTAACTTTCATGTACTTTATTTGTGCATGCTGAGAGCTCTTTGGTTGATCTTGGTTGCATCAGCCTCTAAGTGTATTCCTTACACATCGAATAAGTATGTTATCAGATTCTATGAGAATAACGATGTCCACATATTGTAACAATTAAGAAATCTAATTACCTTTTTGAGTATATAAAAAGGGATGTGTCACTCACTGTGCTTTCAAAACCCACGCTTGGTAATTTATGTTGCAAAATGTTTATACGAAGCTCGTAATGCTTGTTTCAACCTGTATAGTGACTAATTTGTTTAGCAAACATGGTTAAGAAAATTCTTATTGGTAAATCCTAGTGATTGGAACATGAAAACGGTCTCCGGTAAGTTCCCGTGTAGGAATGCATTTTTAACATCGAGTTGGTGAATTGGTACTTAGGAACGCCCAAATGGTTGTCAGTTTTACCACGAGACTGAATGTCTTGTAACAATAAATGCTAATTTGTTGGTTTTTACCATTAGTGGCAAAACAAGCTTTCTATCATCATAAAGTAGCATTTTCATTAACCTTTTGCTTAAATATCCATATAAATCTGATAATATTTGCATTTGTAAGCCTTAGAACTAGATGCCAAGTCTCATTATCCATTAGAGGCCAATACTCTCCGGTCATGCTTACGTTCTGGCAATGATCAGAAAGGGCTTTCAGATAATGACTTAGTGATATGGCTGGGCTGCAAATTGTGTAGGTTAAGTGGAAAATGCGGTTTATGAATTCCAGACTTAGAGTGGGTGTTCATGGTATGTTATGGAGGTGGGGTCAAGGGTGGGAGGGCATGTGAGAGTATTAGATATAGGAAAGATTAAGCATGGGATGGTGGTCTAGGTCGTTTTGGAGCATGTCAAGATGTTGTTATTCTATTGTAGGTGGAGAAGTTGTTGCACTAAATAGAGGATTAGGTGTGTTAATTGTTGAGGTGGCTATTATTGTGTTGGTGTTATGCATGGTTGAAGGTTTTGGTGGGGAATGTTACTTTAGTTTAGCAGTTTGAAAATGTAAAAGTGATGGATCATTGTCTAATGAACGGTGGATGATGGTTTGGTGAATGGGAAACAAGATTTATCAAAGGTGACATGGGCTGGGAGAATGATCATATGAGAGGTAAGATCTATACAACGACATCCACGGTAATCAGCCATGTATCCAAGGAAAACTCACAGGGCAGAGGGATTTGCTAGCTTTTGTGGATGGGTAGAGGATGTTTTAGGGTGGTACGTGAAACCAAAAACACCTAGATGACCATAGGATGGTTGGCGTAGATGCCAAGTTACGGTTAGGGAGTTGAATTTTACATAGGTAGTTGGTAGAATCTTATGAAGATAACATACGGTGTGAAGTGCCTTAACCTAAAATTTAAGGAGAGATGCATGGGTATAAGAGTAAGCATAACCTCCTTGATATGACGTATCATGCGTATAAACTTATTGTTTTTGTTATGATGTGTGTGGACATGACAAAATTGAATTTCATGGGTATTGGCAAATGTCCTAAGTTGATTGTTGTTAAATTCACCCTTTAAATCATTTTGGAATGATTTTATAGGAGTGTGAGATGAGATTTTTTATGTAATTGTGAATTTCAACAAATTTGGTGAAGGTTTCTGATCTAAATTTAAGATGGAAAACTAATATATAATTCATCAATAACCACTATGTAGTATTTCTAACCATGTTTGCTCATAACGGGCATCGTCCATAAATCACAATGCAAAATGTCAAATGGTAAAGCGGTACATGATTGAGACATTGAATAACGTAACCTTTTTATTTTTAGACAATTGACAAGACTTGCAAACAAGTGTCTTGGGATGTATTTTACATGAAACAAATGTATTGAAAATAGGAAAACTAAAAATTGGTAAACTAGGGTGTCCCAATAGGTCATGCCAAAAATGGAATGTGTAAGCCAAAGTGGTTGGTGCAATAAGATACGTGAACGGGTGAAGAAGGTTTGAGCTATTGTGGTGGGATAGAATATGTCAACTCTTCATATCCTTCACAGAAAAACCATAGGGGTTAACTCGATTGAAACATAATTATCAACTATAAATTTTATTAGTGAAATAAGATTTTTGATGATTTTAGGAGTGAAATAATACTTTTAAGGTGAAGCTTTCAAGAATGTGTTTTTATGGTGGAGTTTCCAAAACCAAGTACTGTAATGCAAGCACCATTACCTAGATGAATAGAAAGAAATGGAATGTTGAACAATGGATTAGTGATTCTACATTGAACTCTTGTCAGGTGGTCAGAAGCTCCCATGCCCACATACCATTTCCCATCAGTGACTTCTAAATTCATAGCCTGAAGGGTTATTTCAAGATGGCTTGGCACTAATGGGTCATAATGAGTAATATTTGCAGAGTAATAGTGGGTTTTTGGTAAGTAGTTCTCTGGGCCAGACAATGTTGGTGCCCAACTGGGTTGTGTAGGGTAGGGACGAAGTACTAGAGGAGACCAAGGATAGGGGCTGCGCCAAGGTGACTAGGGTTGGGCCAAGGTGATTCTTGATTCTAAACTGTTTCCGCCAAAAAACCAGTTTCAAACCGACACTAACCGTCGCTTCTGTACTTGGTTCGACTTCCCACTACATCAAACCAGTTTCAAACCGGGTTGGTTCAAAAACCGGTTTTAAAACCTAATTGTTAGCTAAAAAAACCAGTTTGATCATTTTCTGTGTTTTTTTATCATTATACTCCCCTTGAGTTAGAATAAATATGTAGCGGGTGTTTTGATTGAACCACGACAACTTAAAACGTTTTCTACTTTTAAAATCTTAAAAACGCTTATTACTCTCGTACGTTAAGAAAAATTCTCAAATTGTTCCATCAAGTGCTTAATTTTTCATTGGTTGTGATGCATCTTCAAGCAATATTATGGATAGAGTCATTTTGGTGAACTACATGATTATGTGAAATGTCGAGCGGTCAAATAAAGCTAGTTGCAAGTTTTTAAAAAAATAATTTTCAGAAAATGCAAATACGACTTTGAAAAATCACATCACTATGAAATATTGCAAGGCGTTGAGAGGTGAATTGTCTCGAGGTCAAGCTTCGATGACAAACAAAGTAAATTTGTGAGCTTATAACGTTGATGTGGTTCGGGTGCAAATGGCACATTTTGTAATTCAAGAAAGCTTGTCGTTCAAATGTAACATCTGACCTATTTTCAAACTATAAACCCAAACCCGAACCCGTTTGAGTCAATCTTTTAAATTAAATTCTTTATTTATTCATTTTATTTATTTTTATGTTCCAAATACAATAAATATGTCGATTAATAAATTTAATTTAATTTTATAATTTATAAAATAAATTTTATAAACTTTAGAAGGTTGTTAATATCTATAAGATTTTAAATATTCAATTAAAATAAATAATAAAATTGCAAAGTTTTTAGGAGATTTATAAAGTTTATAATGATTTTATAAAAAAAATAAGTTGATTAAATTAAAATTAGGGTTTTAATAAATTTAGAGTTTAATTTGTAATTATTCTTCTATTCATTTATTTTATTTAAGTTTATATTTTTTTTTAAATTCCCATCATAACCCCCTTTTAGAAGACTTGTAACTCATCATTAACAACATTCATAACCCCTCCTAACCTCAACTCTAAAATCAAGCTTTAGGGCTCATTTTTTAATTTCTCATTCTCTAGAAATCCTACTCACAAAGCTTTCTTTCATCCCTTGGTTTTGATCAATTTCTTTTACAAGTTATTTTAAAAAATTTCTAATGCTAAGGTAACTTTATATTGCTTTTAAATTATGCATTTTTTAAGTTGTCTCAATTTTCTTTATTTTATTTTTAAAAAACCATTCTAACATCCAAACATACTCTATATTGTTGTATGATGGATGTAAGGAATATAAATGATGAATAAGTCCATTAATGATTTGTTTCACCTATTTTAATCTTGAACATTTGATCATTAATCTTCTAAAATTCACTAACCTTCTAACAATCACTAACATGCCTAAATCAAGCTAATAACATGCTAACATAAACATAGAATCCCGTTTGCACATGGACGGCTATGCCGCCACATTCGATTATTCCACAAGATTGTTTCTCTAAATGATGGCTATGCCGAAGTCTTGGAATATTCTTTATAACTCAGATGGAGTCTAATACACTATATATCATGATATTAAGATTTGTTTTAATCTATTTCATGCTTTAACAGTTTTAAAATTACACATAAGTGCCTTACTAAAATTTTGGCAGAATATAGTCTGACTTCAACTAACCATAATATGGTCATAACAAACTAAATCTGAATAAAATTAGACTCCAATATTAATTGTATCAAATTGACTTTTTAATGATAGTTTATACGTCTTTAAACTCAATCATACGACTCAACAATAGCCTTCCCAATATAAGTGCGCATTTCAGCACCTTCTATCTTGTGATACTTTTTTGACCTATTTTCGGGTCTTTTTATGAAAACTTTCCTAAATGAAAGTTGTTCGAGAGATTCTGTTCTAGTTAACTGTGATTTTTTATAGTTTCTCGAAACTGTTTGATATTTTTAAAAACTATTCAAACACGTACCAAACATTTTGTCTAGAATCTAAAATTGGTGTAATAATCCTTTTTCAATCTAGCATTCACCTTTTGGCATTCTTAAAACGTCCTAACTTCTTGTAATGAATTCCAACCTCAAGTAATTGCTATTTTATCTTTAGAACATCACCCTTGACTATTAAACATCCAAGCTTTCTTATAAACCCTACAACCATCATTACACAATATGAGTATTCATTGCCTATTATTATATGTTTATCATTTGGGAAAATCATGTGATACTTATATAATCAATTGTTATTCAGTTTTATTTTATTTCAAAATTTAATTCAATATATACTATGTTATTAGTTGCAATTATATGTGCATAGTTAGATAAACTAGATAATAACAATCATTTATTCATAATCACAGTGACAATTATAAATCTATTGGTTTGATAAACCCACCCCATATGATTATTCGAGTAGTGATAATAGATCTCTTGGTTTGAAAAACCCTCCCCATATGAATATTCGAGCGGTGATTGTAACCGGAGTTACTCAATCAATTATAAGGCTTCGTCTACGGACCGAGTGAATTCAATCATTTGGTTTGACTGTGTTGGTTTGCCTTTTATGTCATTTTCATGTGAATTGAATTGTTTTCAATCATTTAAATCAATCTATTATGCAGCTCAAACCTGTGTTTACTCACTGGCTAATTCATTAGCTAACTTGTTACTTTTTCACATAATTTCAGGAATGCAGATTGGTGGACTTCTAAATGCACATTTAGGGCTTGGACTTAGTCAAAATTAAAAATAATTTCATTTATGTTTACTTGAGTTTTGTTTGATTACAATGTATTATTTGATTAGTATTATTCAATGAAAAATGTATTTAATATTAATTCAACGTATTTACTATCATTTGCTATGAGCAATCCATTCACATTCGTCCACCCCGATGATTCTGCCATCAGTCAGGGTGTGACATCAAACACTTCGACAACAAACGTTTGAGACGACTCATTCAACGAACACTTCAATCACGTTATACCAATATAAGTTGTGCTACTTTTAGAAAAAAATGTTTTAAAAAGTGAGAATATGTTAAAAGTAAATTAATTTCTTACTTGAAAATTAGAAACCGGTGTTAACTTTACTTGTGATGTATGGTCTACTTGTGACATCCGGTAATTTTCCGTTACCAAACTCCGTTAGTTCCGTTAAGTCTTGCATACACGTGTCGGGAACACACACTAGTTGTCGTTGAACGTTGGTGACTGAATAATAATTAATAATGTTAAACAATAATTTCTATGTTGATTATTGGTTGTGATTATGTGATTTAAATATTAATTGTGAATTTTATCACGTAACGTGGAAACGTGTGTATTTACTTTGTAAATTTTGTAGCTTGTAAAGATAATACATATAATTGTTACTACTAGTTATATGTTTATTATTCTAGTTAAAAACATTCTAAAATACTATTTAAAAGCCTAATCTTTATAAAATACAAACTATGAGGGTTAAAAGGGTAATTATTGCTAAATAATTAAACAAAACACAAAACCCAACCCTAATCCCACCCATTCGGCCGCGACTTCATTCTCACACCCTCACCATCGCGAATTCAGCCAAGAACAAGCATTCACTTTCGAATTTGGATCGATTTCAAGGCATACAACAAGTTAAAACCTTCAATTGCAAACTATTACACATTTAAAGGTTAGATTTTTACATGTTTTTGATGATTCTTCATGTTGGCCGAATGTTCCATGCGAAATCTGCAATTGATGGTCGATTGATGCTTGTTTGTGGTTGTTAATGTGTTTGTTGGGTAGATTACATGTTAATTAACATCAAGTATGCAATAAAGGTTGGATTTTTACAAGTTCTTATGGAATTTACATTAGGGCCGAAACCCTAATTCGAAAATCTGAATTGGATGTTAGTTGTTGGTTGTTTGTTGATGCTATTATGTTAGTTGGATTGTATAGATGCTAGTTAACGTCGATTATGCAAGAAAGCTTCGATTTTGATCCATGGTTCATAGGTTACTAAGAATAGTAACTTTATTTTGCATGAATTGATGATTTGATGATGTATGAATGTTATGGATGTGTTTGTGATGATGATTAGATGCTAGGTTGATGATATGAACAATTTAAAATCGAGATGATGTCTTATAGTTCATACATTGCTAGAAATAGTAACTTTTGGTGTTGAATGTTGATGAATCATGATGATTAGGTGTTGTTGATCATGTTTAGATGTTGTCATGGACTTGAATTGGTATATAATTGATGCATTCATAAATGTAGTGTGAGTTTAATGAATTTGGGATGAACTTTCCCAAAAGAGAAACTTTAATTGTGCAAATCCTTGAATTGGATGATTTGAGCATGTTTGGGATATTAGGACCATGCTAGTGTGTTCATGGATGATTTCTAAGGTGACTAAATGTGTTATTTAGGTTGTATGAATGTTGATTTAGTTTGTTACCTGTTTTGGCCTGTTTGTGGAAAAATCATGGTATGAGTCATATAGGTAAGCTAGGACTTTTGTGGATTGATAATTGATTAAGAATGAACATTTTAGATGTTATGAGCATGATAATAGTTGAGATTCGCATGACTTGTATGATATCTAGTTGTATGAGGATCTAGGTAGTACATGTGGTTAATGAAGTGCTATATGTAATCAAGTTGTATGTTGATCATGTATGATATGCTGTTGTGTTAGTATTAACGAATTATCACCTATAATGTCACCAGCGGGTCAAACGGGTCAACTGGGTCAAATGTGTCTTGTATTTCTTAAACCTTGAGTTCCTTGGTTTGTAGAGCACTTAGGGTTTCATATTGATTTTGTGTACACGTACTTATGTACTAATGTGTTCTAGGTGACCTTTGAAGGTTGTCTTTCCCCTCTTTCTTTCAAGTTAAGCTCTAAGTTAATTCTTGCGCGCATCAGGTGAGTTCTTGCCCCACTTATTTTACATAATCTCTTTTGGGGGAGATAGCATACTGTTGGTCACAAAAGCTTTTATATATGAGTGTGTATAATATTGATATAGTGCTGTTTACCATGGAAAGTCCTCACACTTTCGGATTGTTAATATTGACTAGCGGGGAAATTTTGGTACTACTGGGTCTGACGAGCCCCACCTGTGTGACTCTAGGTCATACGGGTGCAATTTTGTCCTAACATATATTCGTCACGACCTGGTAAGTCGTGACGGGAGGCAACAAACGCAACACAGTCAGCTTCGATCGCGAAATCACTATGATTATTATTTTTATGTTAATAGACTAGCTATCTATTGCAATACACTACTTATGATTTGAAAACTGTTTATCGGTTTACCTATTAACGCAAACTCTTGAACTCACCAACCATGTGTTGACTTGTTTAGTATGCTATTCTCAGGTTAAGGTTGCCAGTTGCCTAGGAGCACGCACGTCAGCATTGTTGAGTTGTCTACATTGCCTTGTTTACAAATTTGGGATTATTTTCATATTAAACAATTGTGATTGGGGCGCGTATGTTTTGCGCATTCTCTTTACATACTACTTGTTTTGGGTTTTCTGGTTTTAAAAACGCTTCCGCAGTATTTTAAACGTTAACTCTGGTTTTGTTTATTAATCATATAGAGTCGTTCTTGGTAACTAATTACTGAGATCCTGGTATGTCACGCGCCTCGCGGTAAAACCCCGCACGCGGATTTTGAGGGTGTGACAGATTGGTATCAGAGCCATTGGTTATAGGGAACTAGGTTGCATACACACACTAGACTATAACCGCACAGTTGTTAGTTACTCATCGCTTACTCTCCTTACTGTATACTCATTGGCACACGCAACACGTACTTCGCAGCATGGCATCGTCGTCCTGGAATTTAGGCAAGAGACCTGCACGATCCGAGTCACCTCCTACTTCTCCCGTACCGGATAGGGGATTTAACTCGCCCCGACATCCTTATCCTCCTGGCGAGATAGACTGGGATCAGCCTTTCATACCTCCTGAGCTCGATCCTCCACGGAACTGGGATTTCTACCCCACCTACATAAACCGTATGGCATATAGAGAGCGCGTACCACCAGTAGCTCCTACACGACCTAGGACTAGGTCATCGACCGCCTCTACTTTGCTTACACTTCCTACTTTGAGCATCCCTCTGGAGCAGGCATTTGCAGCCCTAGTAGCCACACTGGACACAGAGCGACAGTGGATTAGAGGACTCACTGATGAGAACTCTGCATTACGATCTGAGATGCGTCAGCTGCGTTTCCAGGTAGAGACGCTTCAGGAGCGACTCTCGATGGCCATCGGTGGACATCATACTTTGGCAGGCAACGTTGTAGCACTTAGTGGGCACATGGACGCACAAGATCACCATAACATAGTGATCGATGATAGGTTTGCTGATCTAGAGGCACAGCTAGCAGCACTTCAGGTTGTTGAAGCCCCTGCACCTTTGGTGGACCCTGATGAGGAAGACCCAGAAGAAGAACCCGAGGAAGCCCCCGAAGAAGAACCAGTAAAAGTGGATGAGGACAGTGACGGATCTGACGTACTGGACTGATCCTACTTTTAAATGACTTAGACTATGTAGTGTTTCTTTTCGTTGAAACCTATGTGGGAAGGGTTGTTTCCCACCCAACTGACAAACTTAAATTTTGACATTGATGGAATATTTTGTGACTCAATTGCAATTTATTTATCTTTGATTATTATTTCTGTTATAAATGTTGTGGTTATGGTGAATGCATTATTTCTTATTGTTTACTATACCTTGATGAGATTAATGTGTTGGATGTTACTCATTATTGTAATTGTGAATTTTAAAGTGAAATATGGACGCACGTGGAAGAGGACGTGGGCGTGGTCGTGGACGTGGCGTCGGAGGCCGTGGAGCCGGAGCCATAAACATGACGCCTGTGGAATTGGCGGCATTAATTAACGAACATGTTCAGGCGGCAGTGGCTGCTGCCCAACCGGGACAACCAGCAGGTAAATGATAACAAGAGGTTAAACTAGTTATTCTAGTTAATTGCCTAGGATATCTGACTAATGTTTGGGATTGTCAAAACAGGACCACCACCATGTACCTACAAGTCCTTCATGGACTGTAAACCCCATACCTACAGCGGGACGGAAGGAGCTGTAGGGCTTGTAAGGTGGTTTGAGAAGACAGAGTCTGTCTTCGCGAAATGCAACTGCCCGCCTGCTGATCAGGTGAAGTATGCCATCGGGACATTGGAAGGCGCAGCACTTTCCTGGTGGAATGCCCAGGTGCAAATGCTGGGTCAAGCCATGGCCAATGAACTACCTTGGGATGATTTCAAGGGGATTATGACTGAAGAATACTGCCCCCGAAATGAAGTGCAGAAACTGGAGATTGAGTTTTCGCAACTCAAAATGCAAGGCTCAGAAATTGAAGCCTACACGACCCGTACTTATGAGTTAGCCACTTTATGCCTAGGGATGGTGAATGAAATACACAAGAGGGTGGAGCATTATATACGGGGATTAGTGCCCG
Organism: Flaveria sonorensis; assembly: GCA_025506505.1. Classification (NCBI taxonomy): domain Eukaryota; kingdom Viridiplantae; phylum Streptophyta; class Magnoliopsida; order Asterales; family Asteraceae; genus Flaveria; species Flaveria sonorensis. Next base: position 35,107,630 of record CM046429.1, on the reverse strand, counting down.
AAATTCAAAGTATGGTAACTGCCTCTAACCCCACTACCATACAACAAGCTATCCGAACAGCCCACAGGCTGACTGATCAAGCAGTCGAGCAAGGTTGATTACCTAAGCGGGGCGCGGTGGCAAGCGTGCCCGACCAGAAACGCAAGTGGGATGGTTCAAGCAACAAGGGATCGTCATCCAGCAGCCAATCTCAACCTCAACAACAGCAGCAAAGTCAGCAACAGCAACGGAAGTTCGATAACAATCGAAGCTTCAACTAGGCGACTCCCTCAAATCAAGGACCCGGTGGGTATGGTGGAAGACAGCCGAAGTGCAACCGGTGTAAGTACCACCATGTGGGTCGATGTGATAACTTCAAGTGCCAACATTGTGGGAAGATTGGTCACGCAGCCAAAGACTGCCGGGGTGAACTGATGAAGAAGCCTCAACAATCACAAGAAACTCCGAAAGGTTGTTTTGAGTGCGGAAAAGAAGGCCATTACAGACGCAACTGTCCCCAGCTTAAGAGGAATGGTAATGGCAACAACAACAATGGGAACAACAGCAACAATAACAATGGCAACAACAATAACAACAACAATGGTAATGGCAACAACAATGGTGGAAACAACAATGGAGCCAAAGGAAGAGCCTTTGTCATTGGCTCAGGTGAGGCTCTAAACGATCCTACAACAGTAACTGGTAAATTTTCGGTTAATGGTTGTTATGCTACTGTATTATTCGATACCGGAGCCGATAGAAGTTTCGTGTCCACTAGGTTCTATAGTCTTTTAAGTGATATGCCCTCAGCCTTAGAATCTAAATACACCGTGGAGTTAGCTAACGGCACACAGATTCACGTAACGCATATTCTTAGAGACTGGAAGATAGAGCTTGCTGGTCATACATTCACCATAGATCTCATGCCTGTTACGTTAGGAAGCTTTGATGTGGCAGTAGGCATGGATTGGCTTTCCGATAAACAAGCGGAAGTCATATGCCACGAGAAGATCATACGGATTCCCATTGGTGAAGAAGTCCTTATGGTCAGAGGTGATAGGAGTGGTGCGGTGATAGGCATCATCTCGTTTATGAAAGCACAGAAGTTGTTACGAAAGGGATATTAGCACTCGTCACAGATAAACAGGTCGAGGAAAAGAAGATAGAGGATATCCCCATAGTTCGTGAGTTTCCCGAGGTGTTTCCGGAAGACCTGCCTGGATTACCGCCTCATCGTCAAGTTGAATTCCAGATTGAGTTGACTCCAGGAGCCGCTCCAATTGCGAGAGCACCGTACCGATTAGCTTCAAACGAACTACAGGAATTCTCCGCCCAACTACAAGAGTTGTTGGATAAAGGGTTTATCCGACCAAGTTCGTCGCCCTGGGGAGCGCCGGTTCTATTTGTGAAGAAGAAGGATGGTACATTTCGAATGTGCATTGACTATAGGGAACTGAACAAGGTTACTATCAAGAATAGATATCCCTTACCTCGTATCGATGATTTGTTTGATCAACTGCAAGGATCAAGCTATTACTCTAAGATTGATCTGAGGTCTGGGTATCATCAGTTGAGAGTTCGAGAAGAGGACATCTTGAAAACTGCCTTCCGTACAAGATATGGTCACTATGAATTTTTGGTCATGCCATTTGGGTTGACGAATGCACCAGCAGTATTCATGGACCTCATGAATCGCGTGTGCAAACCCTATCTTGATCAGTTTGTTATCGTCTTTATTGATGACATACTGATATACTCAAGGACCGAGGAAGAACATGGAGAGCACTTACGTTTGATCTTGCAATTACTTAGAGAGGAACAACTGTACGCAAAGTTTTCTAAGTGTGATTTCTGGATACGTGAGGTACAATTCTTGGGTCATATTGTCAACGAGAAGGGAATACATGTTGATCCTGCTAAGATTGAAGCGATAAAGAATTGGTCTGTTCCTAAGACACCAAGTGAGATACGACAACTCCTTGGATTAGCGGGATATTATCAACGATTCATTGAAGGATTCTCTAAGATTGCACAACCTCTCACAGCCTTGACTCACAAGGGAACAACATACAAATGGGGTGAGAATCAGGAAACTGCTTTTCAGTTGCTGAAGCATAAATTGTGTAGCGCACCAATATTAGCATTACCGGATGGTAGTGATGACTTCGTAGTCTACTGCGATGCGTCTATTCAAGGACTTGGATGCGCCTTGATGCAGCAGGATAAAGTGATAGCTTATGCCTCTAGACAGTTGAAGATTCATGAGAAGAACTATACCACCCATGACTTGGAACTGGGTGCGGTAGTGTTTGCCTTGAAGATCTGGAGACATTACTTGTACGGTACCAAATGCACCATCTTACAATAACAGTTATCACACTAGTATAAAGGCAGCACCTTTTGAAGCTTTGTATGGGAGAAAGTGTAGATCACCGGTTTGCTGGGCTGAAATTGGTGATAGTTAATTAACGGGTCCTGAGTTAGTACACGAGACAACTGAGAAGATTGTTCAGATAAGAAACCGCATGGCCGCAGCGCGAGACAGACATAAAAGCTATGCTGACAAGCGACAGAAACCCTTAGAGTTTCAGATAGGTGACAAGGTTTTATTAAAGGTCTCACCATGGAAAGGCGTAGTTCGGTTTGGTAAGCGAGGAAAGCTAAATCCGAGATACGTTGGACCATTTGAGATTATGGAAAGAATTGGTCCAGTGGCCTATCGACTAGCCTTACCTGATTCATTGAGTGGAATCCATGATGTATTCCATGTTTCAAATCTAAAGAAATGTTTAACGGATGAAACGATGGTCGTACCACTGGAAGAAGTTCAAGTAGACGAACAGTTACGCTTCATTGAGGAACCTGTCGAAGTGATGGATCGTGAGGTGAAGACACTTAAGCAAAGCAAGATACCCATTTTCAAAGTTCGATGGAACTCGAGACGTGGACCAGAATTCACGTGGGAATGTGAAGACCAAATGAAGCTTAAGTACCCTCAGCTATTCGAAAGGACGATGCCAGCCGGCGAAGGTAATGATTAAATTTCGGGACGAAATTTCTTTCAACATGGGGATGATGTGACAACTCATCCAAAACTCACACGATTTTGATTTCCTTGTGCCAATGCAGTAGACCAGTGATGGAACACTCACCAAGTAACGCAATTTTCGGGACGAAAATTCATTCAACATGGGGATAATGTGACATCCGGTAATTTTCCGTTACCAAACTCCGTTAGTTCCGTTAAGTCTTGCATACACGTGTCGGGAACACACACTAGTTGTCGTTGAACGTTGGTGACTGAGTAATAATTAATAATGTTAAACAATAATTTCTATGTTGATTATTGGTTGTGATTATGTGATTTAAATATTAATTGTGAATTTTATCACGTAACGTGGAAACGTGTGTATTTACTTTGTAAATTTTGTAGCTTGTAAAGATAATACATATAATTGTTACTACTAGTTATATATTTATTATTCTAGTTAAAAACATTCTAAAAGAGTATTTAAAAGCCTAATCTTTATAAAATACAAACTATGAGGGTTAAAAGGGTAATTATTGCTAAATAATTAAACAAAACACAAAACCCAACCCTAATCCCACCCATTCGGCCGCGACTTCATTCTCACACCCTCACCATCGCGAATTCAGCCAAGAACAAGCATTCACATTCGTATTTGGATCGATTTCAAGGCATACAACAAGTTAGAACCTTCAATTGCAAACTATTACACATTTAAAGGTTAGATTTTTATATGTTTTTGATGATTCTTCATGTTGGCCGAATGTTCCATGCGAAATCTGCAATTGATGGTCGATTGATGCTTGTTTGTTGTTGTTAATGTGTTTGTTGGGTAGATTACATGTTAATTAACGTCAAGTATGCAATAAAGGTTGGATTTTTACAAGTTCTTATGGAATTTACATTAGGGCCGAAACCCTAATTCGAAAATCTGAATTGGATGTTAGTTGTTGGTTGTTTGTTGATGCTATTATGTTAGTTGGATTGTATAGATGCTAGTTAACGTCGATTATGCAAGAAAGCTTCGATTTTGATCCATGGTTCATAGGTTACTAAGAATAGTAACTTTATTTTGCATGAATTGATGATTTGATGATGTATGAATGTTATGGATGTGTTTGTGATGATGATTAGATGCTAGGTTGATGATATGAACAATTTAAAATCGAGATGATGTCTTATAGTTCATGCATTGCTAGAAATAGTAACTTTTGGTGTTGAATGTTGATGAATCATGATGATTAGGTGTTGTTGATCATGTTTAGATGTTGTCATGGACTTGAATTGGTATATAATTGATGAATTCATGAATGTAGTGTGAGTTTAATGAATTTGGGATGAACTTTCCCAAAAGGGAAACTTTAATTGTGCAAATCCTTGAATTGGATGATTTGAGCATGTTTGGGATATTAGGACCATGCTAGTGTGTTCATGGATGATTTCTAAGGTGACTAAATGTGTTATTTAGGTTGTATGAATGTTGATTTAGTTTGTTACCTGTTTTGGCCTGTTTGTGGAAAAATCATGGTATGAGTCATATAGGTAAGCTAGGACTTTTGTGGATTGATGATTGATTAACAATGAACATTTTAGATGTTATGAGCATGGTAATAGTTGAGATTCGCATGACTTGTATGATATCTAGTTGTATGAGGATCTAGGTAGTACATGTGGTTAATGAAGTGCTATATGTAATCAAGTTGTATGTTGATCATGTATGATATGCTGTTGTGTTAGTATTAACGAATTATCACCTATAATGTCACTAACGGGTCAAACGGGTCAACTGGGTCAAATGTGTCTTGTATTTCTTAAACCTTGAGTTCCTTGGTTTGTAGAGCACTTAGGGTTTCATATTGATTCTGTGTACACGTACTTATGTACTCATGTGTTCTAGGTGACCTTTGAAGGTTGTCTTTCCCCTCTTTCTTTCAAGTTAAGCTCTAGGTTAATTCTCGCGCGCATCAGGTGAGTTCTTGCCCCACTTATTTTACATAATCTCTTTTGGGGGAAATAGCATACTGTTGATCACAAAAGCTTTTATATATGAGTGTGTATAATATTGATATAGTGCTGTTTACCATGGAAGTCCTCGCACTTTCGGATTGTTAATATTGACTAGCGGGGAAATTTTGGGTAGTACTACTGGGTCTGACGAGCCCCACCTGTGTGACTCGAGGTCATAAGGGTGCAATTTTGTCCTAACATATATTCGTCACGACCTGGTAAGTCGTGACGGGAGGCAACAAACGCAACACAGTCAGCTTCGATCGCGAAATCACTATGATTAATATTTTTATGTTAATAGACTAGCTATCTATTGCAATCCACTACTTATGATTTGAAAACTGTTTGTCAGTTTACCTATTAACGCAAACTCTTGAACTCACCAACCATGTGTTGACTTGTTTAGTATGCTATTCTCAGGTTAAGGTTGCCAATTGCCTAGGAGCACGCACGCCAGCATTGTTGAGTTGTCTACATTGCCTTGTTTACAAATTTGGGATTATTTTCATATTAAACAATTATGATTGGGGCGCGTATGTTTTGCGCATTCTCTTTACATACTACTTGTTTTGGGTTTTCTGGTTTTAAAAACGCTTCCGCAGTATTTTAAACGTTAACTCTGGTTTTGTTTATTAATCATATAGAGTCGTTCTTGGTAACTAATGACTGAGATCCTGGTATGTCACGCGTCTCGCGGTAAAACCCTGCACGCGGATTTTGAGGGTGTGACACTACTCCACACTGTTTACCGGACTTGTATATTTTTTTCACCAATTGTCGGGTACAATCCGATTGTGGCAAATGATGTAACGTAAGATTGTGTTTATGTTGTTTGATCACCGATGAAAATTTGTTTTATATTTTAGACAACGTTATTAAAACATGAAAATTGAAAAGTAAAATGTTTTTAATATCTTTTGATAATGCGTCAATAAGTGTGCAATCGAACAACTAAACTAATAATATCTATCGATTTGTAACGGTGTTTTATTTATAATAGATGTGTTGTACACATTATAAATTTAACCATTAAAGATGATTTATAAATTATTGAACCAACAAAATAAGTTTTTAAACAAATGTTACATGATATATTTAGCTCCAACAAAAAATATACTTTGTTTTAAAATTTTGTAAACAGGTGAATTCCATATGTTTAGGTCTGAATTCAGACGTACCTACAACATGAAATTCGATATGTAACATGTTTAAAAGGCCTATCAAACAAAAAGATAGTTTAATAGAATTTCATAATATTCATGTGAACTGTTATTTGGTTGCACCATTTCCTCCATCGGGTTGAGGAAATTAATAAAATGCTTCATATATTTATTTACCGTAACACTTAATTATCGAGAGTTTATTATTCTACAAGTCCTTTAGTACTTAACCTAATATATTTAATGACTTCAAAACCAAATGACTTGTCGTATGGAGGAGTACCATTTTCCGATAGATACCACTGATTGAAGAAAAACTTAAAAAATATTTTAAAGAAATTTTCACAGTTATTACCATTTCCACCACATTAAACTCTTTCTTAAATATAGGGGGGATTTTTATTAGAAAAATAATTTACAATTTAGATGTAGATAATGATCATTTTATATTTAAACAATAAAATGATTATTTAACCAATAATTATCATATATGTTTGATGTTTATGTTGTCGAATATGATACATTATCAAACCTTCATGATAAAATAAGAAATGTGATATTTTTAAGAAGTTCAAGTGATCCAATATATGCTTTATATTATACTTTACTAAATGAAAATATTAAATGACAACAAGGTAACACCCTGAATAGCGAACTTGGGAAATATGGTGAGATGGACTTTAATCCGATTTTAGTGCATAAGATGTTGAGAATTTTGATATGTTAAGTTGGTGGAAAGGTAAGAAATATCAAATTCTGATCATATTCGTTATGGCCCGAGATTTACTAGCCATCTAAGCTTTTACGGAAGGTTTTGCAGGATCGGTGTTGGTCTCTCAACACAAGTTTTGTATCTCACAAACTCACTAAGTCACACTTGGTTGATGAAGAGGAATCTCTAACTAAGTTGATAATATTATAATAACTTGATGAACACAAGAAAGGTTTTCAAGATACTTGTATATATTATTTCTCAACTCAGTATTACAAGACTCTTACAAGCATGGTTACATAAGTTACAATGAGAAACTATATATACTACTACCTACAGCCGGTTATGCTTGGAAAACCAGCTGAAATTTACCACTAAGCAAATACTACATTGCTAGAAGTAAAATATCTAAGATAAAATAATATCCTAGATTAGGTAGTCATGACAGGTCCATGACTTACCTTTTGTCACCAACTAAGTATGGTAACTGTACTAACTGAAAAAGATAAACAGTGGATTAAAGTATGGTCAACTACATGGGATAGGGAAAAGGGCATGCAACGTATCAGAGTTGTCAGTGGATGTCAAACAGCCCATACTTATGTCCACTGGTTCATAGTTGATTCTTCCAAAGGCAAAATGGCTTCGAAAGAATAAGTTCTTTGGAAGCCATTTATACTTTGGAAGAATCAACTTCTTCCAAGTCTTTTGCAAGTCTTTGTGACTTCATTCTTTGGAAGACTTTGTCTTGGATCTTCTACATGTGAATGCTTCGAAAGGAGAATTACTTGGTCTTCATATACTTCGGAAGACTTGATTCTACCTTTAGAAGTTCATCATATACTTCAGAAGTAAAACCACTTAGTCTCGGAAGACTTAGTTTTACTTTCGAAAGTTCTTCATACCTAGGCTTCGGAAGATCTTCGACTTGTCTTCGGAAGAGCAGCCTTAGCTTCGGAAGACTTCTTCATTTGTAATTCAAAATTATTTTAAGTGTTGTTTTGGTTGCACCAGCCTCATATGATCTAACAAACTCCCCCTAGGCTGATGCTACCAAAACTTCATTTCCTTCGACTCCTTAAAGTCTTCAACACCAGGGAAAGAAGATATGTATCTGTTTCCTTGTTCTTCCCTAATGTGGTAGTGAGGAGCTGGTACAAGTCATTCGTAGATAGTAGATCCAGTCTGTTGTTTTGAATGAAATGCACCCTTTGTTGTGTCCCTCTGAAGAGAGTTAGTTGATGGGAATTATAGTCATACTCCCATCTAACTATAGGATCAGAAGTGGAGCCTTCAACCATCTGAAGGAATGGTTTTCCTTTTGTAGTTGTGCCTTCTTCCTCATCCTTTGCTCTCTTCTTCAACTCTTCTTCAGTCTTGGCCTTCTTTATGAGCTCAGCCAGATGAAGACTACTCAGATGATTTCTGATGTGAGCAGCAACGTGAGAGTTGGAGGGATTGGAGAATGGTTTTTCTGCTAACTCAGTAAGGGCAAATCTGTTGGAATGTAGCAGAGATGAGGTATCAACCCTATTTACCTCGCCATTCTCTCTTTCCACAACAAAGTTGTGGGAAGGTTCATCGAACCTCCACTGGACTATTTGTTTTCTAGGATGAAGGGGTTTGGATGAAAGTTTGTCCCCCTTTCTAGTGTCCAAGAGAGTCACCAACCTCCTCCTTAACTTCTTCTCTTCTTTCGTAAATATATATCTGAGTTGGTTGCAAGAAGTTGGAGAGCTTGGTCTAGTGCTCCCCTAGGTAGATCAAGGAATGCATCTCTTGTGAGGGAGATGGAAGAGCCATCAGTATATTTCAGGTTAAGTGACTCCTCCTCACAAGAGATGTTGCTTAATGTTGTGCAGTTGATGAGCTTCCTCTTGATCTTCTTGAATTCTTCCAAGGTCAGGGGCTTAAAAGGTTCAGAAGAAGGTTTGGGTAAAGATTGGGTTTTGGGTTGTGTTTTGGGTTTAAGGATAGGTGGTGGTGGTGGTTGTTGGGAAGCAATGGGTGAGGGTGTAGGTAAGGATGATGGTGTAGGTTTGGGAGTGTAAGGCTCAGGTGTTGGTTCGGTTTTGATGGGGAAGGGAAGAGGAGTAGGTGTAGGTTGTGCTGGTTTGGGTGTTGGTGTTAGTTTGGGTGCCTTCTTCTGAATACTTGGCAATTGACTTACCTCCCGCCTTCTTCCTACATGAATGTCAGCCTTGATGTCACTAACATATCACTGTAGGGTCTTCTCAGACATAAGACCCACTTGCCTGCCAGTGAAGCCATAGGCTTTGAGATAGGCTTTCATCCACTCCTTATCTCCCACCTTCTTGGCAGCGGCAAGCTGTGCCTCTTCCTCCTTCTTCTTTCTCTCCCTCAGCTTTTTTGTGGTACTCCTCTTCCTTTCTTTGGTGATTTGATCTTGCTCTTTGTAAAAAAGAAACAAGATCATGTCATAATCATAGGGTGCCAGCTCCTCTTGAGAATAGCCTCTTGAGCAGAGAAAGGTTATCCTCTCCTTCCTTTCCCTTTCAGTAGCCTCCTCCTTCCTCTTCCTTTTCTCCTCTTCTTCGGCCAACCTTGCCGCTTCTTCCTTTTCCTTTTGTAGCAAGGTTGCCTTCTCCAGTCTTACAAGCTCATCAAGTAGGAGTAGCATCATCTTGAGAAGTAGATGAGCTAGAGGAAGAAGATAAAGAAACTTGAGTATGTACGTGCCTGACATACTTCTCAATTTGTGTCTCATCTAGTTGTGCCTTGAGATCTTCAATCTCAAGTTGTTGATTGGCAGACCTGTTCTCGAAAGTGCTAACCTTTGATTCAAGGTTTGAGACTTTAGAAATCAAGTATCTAATAATGAGTTTCAGGCTACCCTCATATTCTTTAGAAGAATCATCAGGAGATGAGATAACATACCTGGTATGTTCATCTTTACCACCTATAATGGTTTCTCGGCGCCCTGGATACCCTTGCTTGCTGATGTTTCTTTTAGAGTCATCAAAAGGAAAGGTTGCCATAGACTTAGTCCCACTTATGTTACCATTGTCCCGAGAGGTTATTAAAACACTCTTAGTAGTGGCAGTTGAGCCTACATGAGTCACCTCCACACCAGTTTGACTCACCTCAGTTGGGTATTGTTGATGTGGGCTAGACATCAGAGGTTCCCTGGGGCTTAGTTGATCTAAAGAGTGGTATGATAGATCAACATCACGGCATGGATAGAACATAATCTCCTCATCAGGTAGGGTTGATAGGTCAATTTGGGATAGAAAGGGTAAATCTAATGACCCAGGACCTTAGTCAGCACCTAAGGGTTCTTCTGCAAGAGCAGATGACCCAGTGATGTTGGTGTCCATTTTTGGCTGCTCAGGGGAGTGTTGGGACTCACCCTGAGGGCTAAAGGCTTGGGTTATGGGCTCGTCAGCTTGAGACTGAGGAGGCTCAATGCTGACATTGAGGTTAATAGTGGAGGATGGTAGGACCTCTGGCTGAGTGGGAGCCCTGAGTTCCACTCAAGCCTTTTTGGATAGAATAGAGGGGACCTTATCAATCAGAGTAGATTGATCAAGGGTTCGTTTGGGGCGTTTAGTGTATTTAATCTTGATTGGGTGGGAAAAAGCGACTGGCATTTGAGTGGTGGTGGCTGGTGTGGGTTCATCACCTGCTAGGCTTACAGGGATGTCACCAGGAGTCGTTGGCTCGCTCATACCTGGAAGAAGATTGGTGAATCTTCCAGAGAAGTTAGTGGACACCTTCTTCAAAGTCTTGAAGATGCCAGGCTGCATGTGATGGACCAGTAGAACATCTGCATAATGTAATCTGACCTGGTCCAGCTTATAATTAATGAACCGGGGATACATGTAGAATGGATCCCGGGTGAGATTGCCTCTTAGATTTTTCAGCACAAATTTTGAGTAGTTAAAGCGCAGGCCCTTTACCAACCCGTGGACGAGGAAGCCCAAATCATATAGGATTTGATCCCATCCCCCGGATTTATTGGATAGGCAGTGCATGACAATGTGCAATAAGAACTTCCAATTGTAGGAGAAGTTGAACTTGTAGACTGTAGACTTGTGCACATCGCCGCCATATCCCATCTGAGTGTAAGTGTCTTCCAGCTCAGATTTGGGGAGCTCAGTAGGGGCGCCCTCATCATGAAGTTCCAGATGCTCCCTGATGGTTGATTCAGCAACAATGATCTCTTGTCCGTAGATCCTCGACCAGATGACCCGTTCACCATGTAGCATTTCATCTTGACCATTTTCCTAGAGTTTAGGCATGTGGTTAGAGTAGATGGTAGGGTTAACGGTGAGGGCTGTGAAGTATGCTGATTAGGACAGAAATTTGATGATAGGGACAAAGTCGGCATCCTTCGAAGAGTCAAGGATAGCAACCTGATTATGTTAAGGGATTTAGGGCCATTGTTAAGAGGTAAGGTAAGATTGAAGAAATTTGGAAGTGAGTGAAGAAGATGATGGAAATTTTAGGGCTTTTGCTATGGTAAAGAAAGTAAAGAGAGAGAGTCGGAAATTTTAAATGGGGGTTAAAAAGCAAATCGATAAGGTGAAAAGACAGTTTAGGTTTCGATTTGACAGAGGCGGTAAGATAAAACATTTAAAATATTCTGACAATCATCATTAAAATCTTACTTTTTACAGAGTGGGGCCCAAAGATTTCCATTACACGGTAAAGATGTTCTTCCGAATGTAAACTTGCTTCCAAGAGAAAACACATGTGTTTCTCAATATTGTCTTCCGAAGTCATTTTTACTTCCAAGAGCAAACCATGTCTCATTGACAAGTTTGCTTCCGAGAATACAATCTTCTTTCGAGAAAAGAAGTTAGTAAGCTTCGGAAGTAAATTTGATCTATGATCAATTGTTCTTCTGAGGCTAAAAACTCTTCGGAAGATAATATTTAGGCAGAGGAATTTGCCTTCGGAAGAAGAATAAAGATTTCTTCCGAGGGTAAATTTCTCTTCGAAAGTATTTACACTTAGAATTTTGAAGAATGGCTTTTTGTAACAGGGCTTAGATTGTAGTTAGACAACATAGACAAGACATATTTTAAAAAGGTTTTTCAAAAGAGAAGAACTAGTCAATGTTAATCATCCCAATAGCTATAATTAAATATTTAAATCTTTGTTCATCAAAGGCTTTGGTGAACAAGTCAGCATATTGTTCATTTGAATTTACTTTGACTAGCTTTATTAGATCTTTCTCATGAATATCTCTAATGAAATGATACCTGATGTCTATATGCTTTGTCTTGGAGTGCTTGACCGGATTCTTTGTGATAGAAATGGCACTCTTGATGTCTATGTGGATAGGAGTCTGCATGAAGTTGAAACCATAGTCCAGCATATGATTTTGAATCCATAGCAGTTGAGCACAGCAGCTCGCAGCAGCAATGTACTCAGCTTTAGCAGTTGATGTTGATACACATGATTGCTTCTTGCATTGCCAGGAGATAATCCTTCCACCAAGAAATTTACATCCTCCCGATGTAGATTTATTGTATGTTGCAACCAGCATAATCGCTGTTAGTGTACCCATAGAGATTGAAGTCTTTATTCTTAGAATACCAAAGACCCAGTTTGGGAGCTCCTTTAAGGTATCTAAGAATTCTCTTTGAAACAATTAAGTGAGACACCTTGGGAGCAGCCTGATATCTTGCACAGATACAGGTTGCAAACATGATATTAGGTCTACTTACAGTGAGATACATCAGAGATCCAATAATCACCCTGTACTGATGTTGATTAGTATCCTCCCCCTAGGAATCAGGACAAAGATTGTGATTTCCGGGTATGGGTGTCTTGGCTGGCTTACAATCTCTCATCTCAAATCTTTCTAAGATGTCCTTGACATACTTAGATTGATTGATGAAGAACCCTTCTTCCATCTGCTTCACTTGAATTTCAAGAAAAAAATCCATCTTTCCTATAGAACTTATCTCAAACTTCTTCCTCATGATGCTTTCAAAGTCTTTGCATATTTTGTCATTTGAGGAACCAAATATGATGTCATCAACATAGACTTGAACGAGCAGCATATCCTTACCAGACTTCTTAATGAACAATGTCTTGTCTATGGTGCCTCTGATGTAGCCATTTGCTAAGAAGAAACTGAGACAGTGTCTCATACCATAGCCTAGGTTCTTGATGCAGCCCATGGAGAGCTTTATCCGGTTTGCACACATAGTTGGGGTGCTGTGGGTCTTCAAATCCAGGTGGCTGACACACATAGACTTCTCTATCAATATCCCTATATAGAAATGCACATTTGACATCAAGTTGATAGACAGTGAAGTTCTTGGATGCTACAAAAGCAAGAAAGATTCTCACAGCCTCAAGTCTTGCAACAGGTGCAAAGACATCAGTGTAATCTATTCCTTCCTCCTGTGTGTATCCTTGAACAACAAGTCTTGCCTTGTTCTTGATGATCAAACCTCTATCATCTCTCTTATTTCTGAATACCCACTTGGTGCAAATGGGGACTTGGCCAGGTGGCAATGGATATAAGTTCCATACCTTTTGCCTCTTGAACTGAAGCAACTCCTCTTGTATAGCTTTAATCCAATTGTTGTCCTTAAGGGCTTCTTCCACCTTCTTTGGTTCTACTTGTGAGAGAAAGCATGAGTACAAGCATACATTCCCATTGTGGGTCTGACTCCTAGTTCTAACACCTTTTGAGACAACCCTAATGATGTTCTCAGCTGGGTGAGTGTTATGTATCCCGAGCCTAGGGATCACATCTAGTTGCATAGATAGATCTAGATTTGAGAAGTTTTGCTCAGGGTTTTGAGCACCGTGACCAACTGATGTCTCATACTCATTCAATAAGGACTGATTGAATGAATGTGTGACTGCATCAATGATATTCTGCTGAGAAGTAGTATCAACAGTTTCCTGTTCCTCCAGATTACTGTCTTCATCAGCTTGGTGTTGAATGCTGGAATTGTCAGCTGATGAGTTTTGAGGCTCAGTTGGCTGACAACTTGTTGTAGCTCTATGATTTCCTGATATGTTCAAACTTTCAGGACTTCTAGTAGTGGGAGCTTGTTCTTCAATTCCTCTTGGAGAACTGGAAATAGGTCTGGGTAACTCAAACATTTGATCTTTATAGATGTCTCTTTGAGTTCCTGTTCCAGCTGAAACATTCTCACAAGATGGTTTAGAATAGTTTGGAAATAATTCTAGATTGAAGATATGATCAGGCCCATTCCCTCTAACACAAGGAGTGTGCTCATTAACAACAATGTTGGATGATTTCTCAAATTGTTGATTTCTAATATTATACACTCTATAAGCAATAGAGGTTGAGGAGTATCCAACAAAGATAGCATAATCTGACTTTTCAGCAAATTTTGCTAAATTGTCTTTTGTGTTGAGTATGGTACACCTGCTGCCAAAGGACCTAAGAAAGCCAATGAACAGTGGCCTCATATTCCATAACTCATAAGGGGTCTTTCCATGGGGCTTAACAATGAGAACCCAGTTCTGCACATAGCATGTAGTGCTGACTGCCTCTGTCCAGAAAGTTAGAGGCAGTTTTGAATCAGCTAACATGGTTCTTGCTGCCTCAATAAGTGTCCTGTTCCTCCTCTCAGCAACACCATTTTATTGAGGAGTTCTAGGAGCACTGTATTGTCTGGCGATCCCTTTTGAGTTGCAGAATGAGTCAAGAACTTGATTCTTGAACTCAGTCCCTTGATCACTTCTAATGATTTTTACCCTATGATCTTTTTTATTTTCAATTTTAAGAATAAAAGATTTTAAAGTTTCAGCTGTTTCATCTTTAGTTCTCAAAAAGAATACCCATGTAAATCCTGTAAAATCATTAACAATCACAAGGCAGTATGATTTCCTTCCAATGCTCATTATACTTGTAGGACCAAAAAGATCCATGAGCAATAAGTGTAATGGAGTGGTGATGGAGTTAACTTCTTTGAATTTGTGAGAAACCATGTGTTTCTTTCCTTTCAGGCAAGCAACACAGTTTTCTTTATAGAAAAATTCCTTTTTAGGCACACCATGTACCAAATTATTTTTAACCAGCTTACTCATTGTTTTAAAATTAATATGGCACATTCTTTTATGCCAAAGAGTTGACTCATCATCATTGGCTTTGAAAAGAAAGCATGATATTTCACCCAGTGGAGAAGCATTATTCATATCAAGCTTGTACATATCCCCTCTCCTGGGAGATCTAAGAAGCACCAATTCCTGAGGAATTGTCGTCCTGGGTTTGAGGATAATGCACTCATGTTCTGTGAATTAAGAAACACTCAAGAGATTATGTTCAAGCTGTTTGACAAAGTTTACTTTGTCAATTTTAACTTACTATTGGATACACTACCTCTACCAGAAATGTATCCTCCGGCTTCACCTCCAAACTGAACAAGACCTCCATCAAAACATTCGAATTATTGTAGGAGAGATCTGTTCCCTATCATGTGCCTGGAGCATCCACTATCCACAATCCAGACATTTCCATTCTTGTCATGTAGATGTCCCTGCACATAAGGTGAAATGATTAGTTATTGTTGGAAACCCAAGCCTTGTTGGTCTTGGGTTCTTCCAATACAGATGATATAACTAAACCAAATTATATGCATGGGGGTGTTCAATTATAGCTTATGAAGAAGAGGCTTGGGCTATAGCATCTTTTCTAGGTCTTCCATTCCATCCTATGGTTGATCTATGTTGATGAGCCTGAGGAGGCTTGTGCAGCATGACTGGCTTCCGAAGCTTCTTTCTTTTCGAAAGAAGTCTTCACCACCTTTTCTTCTAAAGCAGCCTTCTTCTTGAAAGGTTTCAAGGAAATGTTTTTGTTTCTTTGTTTGCCTTTTTGCTTGTCTTCCGAAGCTATTTTCCTTTCCGAAGAATGAGTTTCTTCCGAAAGCAACTTGGCTTCGGAAACAAGCTTTCCTTTCTTTAATACTTGTACCATGTAGTAAGGTCTAAATATGAAACCATCCTTGACTCCTTCTTTCTTAACATTGGTTGCTTAATGTGTGCTTGCTGGATTGTAGTAACAATCTTTAGCCATGTGGTTATGCAGGCCATATATTATGCATTCAATGTTAATTTTGATGGGACATGTGGGCTGTTGTTTCTTGCACTTCTTCTCTTCTTTAACAGCCTTTCCCTTTAGTTTCTGATCCTTCAGTTGGATAGGAGTGCTGGTACTACTCTCCTTTCCTGAATCAGAGTTTCCAACCACTTAGAATCCAGCTGAGATGAATACACCCTTTTACTTTGGGTCTGTTTTCATCTTAGTCTCAGCCACCTTTTTGGCAGTTTTTCTTGTTGCCTTGATCAGGTTCTTTCTTGCTTTGGTGGTCAAGGGTTTATAACCTGTAGGGATTAGGATTTCTACCTTATCCTTCTCTATGGTGGTTTCCATTATTGCATTATTCTTTTGCTCACTAGGTATAGGTCAGCAGTTGGAACCTCTTGCTCATCAGTACCACATCTTGGCTGTCTAATAGACACAAGAGAGTGTGGTGGAGCAATTTCATTAGATCCCAACCCACTTTTGTTTTGATATAATACCTTGGAGTGGGAGGATGATGCTATAATGGTGTTGAAGTTATGCTCTTGAATAGCATACTTCTCTGCTTTAGCCTCAGCTATGACTAGCTGAGCTTGAGCTTCAGTCAACTTGGATATTAGATCTTTTATTTGAGTCCTATAGTTGATGTGTTCATGTTTTAAAGAGGACATAGTTTTCTCTAACTCTTTAATTTTGAGTTTGTAGTTAGATTTTGCTCTCTTAAAATTAGATTTTAGGATATTTAAAGACTCATATCAGATCTAATTTCCATGTTGTAGTCTTGTAGTCCTGATATAATTTAACCTTAGCAATACAAGCTGGAGTACAGAGGTGTTCATATACCTTGCTGTCTTTAGTACCAGCCATGAGAGCTTGAGCAGGAGTGACATCTTGTACCATAAAGCTCCAATCAACCTCTTGAGCAACAGCAGCAGTTTGTGGCTCAGTGGGTTTGGTTGCAGCCTTTGGGGTAGCAAAATGTTGGGAGGCTTGAGCTGCTCCAGGATTAGATCTTGGAGCTTTACATTCCCTAGCAAAGTGACCAAGCTGGTTACAATTGTAATATTTGGCCTTGCTTTTGTCAAACCCGAATTTGCTATTGGTTGGGTTCTGAGGAAATTGCCTTCCGGTTCTTTTGAAGAAATTCTTTGCTCTGTAGGTTAAAAGAGCCATTTGGTGGACAATGTCCATGTATTCAACATCATCTGGGCTAAAACACTCTAGATCATCAAAACAGTATTGAAAATCTCCAGATTACTCATTCCCTGAAACAAAAGCACAACTCTCCTGGAAGGGAGTGTGCTGAGCTTGTTGAGACCTGGGTGTCTCAGGGAAAGTGATGTATGGCCTAGAGGATGATGATGGCTGTTAGGGGTAGTTTAGATACAACTGAGGCTGGGGAGTTCTTGATCCTTCAGCAACATTTAGAGCATTATTGATTGCAGGATTTGAGGGTCTGTTCATCTGTTGGCTCTTCTGAGTCTCCATTTCCATACGGTATCCATCAAGGATGTCATACAGTTCAGTCATAGTAAGAGTGTTGAGATTTTCGGTTCTCTTAATTGAGACACAGTAAAAAGTCCACTCATGACGAAGTGCACTCATGAATTTTCTCACTATGTCTCTTTCTCAAGAGCAACTCCCATAGTCTGAAGAGAGGTGATCAAGTCCATATACCTGAAGTATTGTTGGTTTAAGGTCTCACCAACAATATAAGTGAAGTTTTCAAACTTCTGCTTTAGCATATCCTTCTTGGTCTCCTTGGATTCAGTGGAACCGGAGTACATCAGCGGTCTCGCAATGCTTAAAGCCTGCCATTATGGAGTTTGGTATGGCAGCGAGCAATACGGTCATCGCTTTGTAGTCGATGTCCAACCTCTTGAAGTCTTCATCAGAGTAGTCTTTAACAGCTTTCTCAATCATGGCGCCATTACCAGCTGGGTCCGCCACCTTTGGCTTGTAAGGACCATGAGTGACAGATCTCCACATGCGGCTGTCTTGGTACTTGATAAAACCTTCAATATGTTTGCACCAGGTTCCAAAATCATCAGGGGTGATGATAGGAGCCTTGGTCATGGTTCCCATTTCGGACTCAGAAAACTTTTGGTTAAGAGCCATTTGAGTATAAGTGTGAGGAAATGAGGGTGATTTGGGATGGTTAGATCTCACAATCAAGAGCCTAAGAAGCTCTGATATCAATTGCAGGATCGGTGTTGGTCTCTCAACACGAGTTTTGTATCTCACAAACTCACTAAGTCACACTCGGTTGATGAAGAGGAATCTCTAACTAAGTTGACAATAATATAATAAGTTGATGAACACAAGAAAGGTTTTCAAGATACTTGTATATATTATTTCTCAACTCAGTATTACAAGACTCTTACAAGCATGGTTACATAAGTTACAATGAGAAACTATATATACTACTACCTACAGCCGGTTATACTTGAAAAACCAGCTGGAATTTACCGCTAAGCAAATACTACATTGCTAGAAGTAAAATATCTAAGATAAAATAATATCCTAGATTAGGTAGTCATGACAGGTCCATGACTTACCTTTTGTCACCAACTAAGTATGGTAACTGTACTAACTGAAAAAGATAAACATACATGGGAGTGGGAAAAAGTCATGCAGCGTATCAGAGTTGTTAGCGGATGTCAAACAGCCCATACTTATATCCACTGGTTCATAGTTGATTCTTCCGAAGGCAAAATGGCTTCGGAAGAATAAGTTCTTCTGAAGCCATTTATACTTCGGAAGAATCAACTTCTTCCAAGTCTTCTGCAAGTCTTTGTGACTTCATTCTTCAAAAGACTTTGTCTTGGATCTTCTAAGTGTGAATGCTTCGGTTGGAGAATTACTTGGTCTTCATATACTTTGGAAGACTTGATTCTACCTTCGGAAGTTCTTCATATACTTCGGAAGTAAAACCACTTAGTCTCGGAAGACTTAGTTTTACTTTCGGAAGTTCTTCATACTTAGGCATCGGAAGATCTTCAACTTGTCTTCGGAAGAGCAGCTTTAGCTTCGGAAGACTTCTTTATTTGTACTTCAAAATTATTTTAAGTGTTGTTTTGGTTGCACCAGCCTCATATAATCCAACAGGTTCAGAATTTGCTTTTTCATTAGTGACAAGCTTAAATTTTTACGAAGGACAAGACTCACTCCTCCTATAGTATAGATGTCCTTTGTGCTTGAATAATTATTTGGAAGTGGCAGAAAGAATCGAAGACAGATCCTTACTCCAAGGCGAATTTGAATACAAAACTAAGATATACAAGGAAGAGGTAGAATGTGGATTGACACTAGGCATGAACGACGATGGAGCCGTATTTAATGAATATTTACGTAATAGTTCGGGCTCCAGAGGCAAATAATAAGAACATTATCGGAGCCGATGATTCAATAAAATAAAGAATAAATTAGTTGGTAAATAAAATTAATGTTAGGACTGGTATTTTTTTATATTTGTAAGTCAAAAATCTTATTAAAAATTTGTGAACTTTTTAGTAATATTATTTTATTTAACTTTTAATTTTTTCATAAAACAACAAAAAAATATGAAAATTAAAAAAAAAAAAAAAAAGAAGTTAAAACCCAGTCTTTTTGACCGACCAAACAGTTGGGAACCGACCCAAACCGCTTGGGATAGGTTCCGGACTTTTTGCACCCAAACCAATTGTACGGTTTACCTCCAAACCAGTATTGACCATATTTGAACAAACTGATTTTGTTTGAAACCCGAAGCGGTTTATTTATTTTTTTAAGAAAAACGATTTCTACACCCTCTAGTTTTTGGTAGGATGTGGCCCACTGAGCTTGTTGGTTTCATATTCCGAAACCTAAGGTATACGAGGATGAACGATGAATTAAAGGAATATTTTCTTGATTTATGCCAAGTAATTTGACTATTCAAAAGTAGACAATTAAGTAATTAACATATAATAACTAATAGTATTAAGCAAGTTTGATGACTATTTTAAGACTTTTATTTCTTTTTGGTGTAGGTTGAAAGAAAAAATCTGTTGGGGGATGATGGGGTGCGTGCAATGTTGTGCAACAAACATGCTAACCAGAACAATGAAATATTTTATCAGCCCTCTAGGTGACTGTGTGCTTGTCTATGCTGTGTGTAGCAAGACGTATGTGTCTTTTTACGATATTTAACACTATGAATATCTCATATGTGTGCAGGTCATCATCTAGGAACAAAATTGAAACTATTCTTGTTGCTTTTACAGATTCACCTAACATTTTCACAACTCGACTATATATTTAAGTTTATTATTTTCAGTCCGAATCAAAGGTAAATTTTGGTTTTTTAACAATATAATTTGAAGAAAACCCCCAATTTTTTATTTCATTTCACACTTCAAAATGTTTGAGCCGCGCCAAAAAGTCTAGATCATGTCGGGCTCACAATCATTCTTTAAAACCTTAGCCGCCTTACCTAGTTCCAGCTTATCAACTACCAAATCACATGAGACAGATGCCATAAACTCTTTGAGACCAACATTACCTACAAAAACCTTCACTGGAACCTTCAAGTGAACCACCAAAGGAATCTCACCACCATCTTTGCGGTTGTTTTTCACATCATCTTGAAGGCTAGCAATCTCGTTCTTACTACTTCCCGATAATGCGATTTCTAAGACCGTTGTGTTTGCAGGATCTTGTTTGAAAGCAGGCAGCTTTCCGGATGATATTATAACGTTGTTATGAAGCAAGGAGATGTTGCTATCAGCACCGTAAATGAATGCGATGTTTTTGTTTGGGTTTGTGGTCTTAACCTCGACCATGAACTCGGTTTTGAGGCTTAAATCGGACTTGACATCGAGGCTTTTGACGTTAAAGGACTGGATGTCGTATGTACTTTTGGCCTTTCAATGTTGTAGAATTAATAAGCGAGACAAGCTGAAATGGCGATTAGAAGGACGAGGAGACAACAACAACAACAAATGCATCGTGGGCAGCCTTTCCTGTCGCGGCCTCCGCTCATGGTGGACGAGAGGCTGGCGGGGTTGAGGCTGGTGAAGAATAGGTAAAGGGTAAAGGGTAAAGGGTTAGGTTGTTTTAGATGTTGGTGGTTGAAAAACTTGATCTTGGTTAACAATGTGACAATGAAGATACATTAATGATTCCTTTATTTCTAGTCATTTACCCATTTGTACGGTTGTTTTTTCTCTTAAAAGATAGGTGAATTTTGTTACCATGCATGCATGGATTCAGTGCGGAATCTAAGTATGTTTTCGTTACAATGGGATTCCGGTTAATATTATTCACATATGATGTCTGGGTGGCAAACTCGTCTGACTATGTCGGCCTAGTCACTGGAAAACGACACTAGGGGTGTAAACGGGTGAAGGAGGTTCACAAACTTCTCAACGAGCTTGAGCTTTGCCCTCTAAGATCGCTTAGGATCATGAGCCTTAACGAGCCAAGTAAAGTTTTAATTTAATTTTTGATATATTTAATATTATATCATCAGCTTTTAAGTTTAAACCTTTTATATATGAACCTACCAAACTATTCTTCCCTCCCTGAGTCGTTAGCTAGTCCGCTACTCATAACCCTAATTACAGATCCATTAATCTTCACCGATTTGCACCCGATTACAAGAAGCTTCAAGAAAGATCGACTCAAGTTGTCGAGTTTCTTCCTGCGTGTCGTTCATCGTCATCAATCATCATTCATCGATTCATCTTGTTCATATATTTATCTTCAAGAAGTTATAAACAAGTCTAACCTATATTAATACGACCTATATGAATAAAACTATATTGTTCAGAGGTTTAAAAAGGATATTTAATCGAAACGACCGGAAAAATAGTTGAAAAAAGGTATAAAATTTAGTAAAAATCAACATGAAATTTAGTAAAAGATATAATAGAAAATGCTATAAAAATCGAGTCATTTAGAAAAGCAATAAAAATTTGGTTGTAAAAACACAAAAACAACCCATAAAAAGATGAGTAAATATGAAGATTTAAAGTTTTAATAAAATCCAAATGGTTATATAATGAATTTTTTTTATAAAATGAATACATATAATATTTTAATTATCTTAAACGGATATATATGATATAAGTTTTATAGAGGACATATATGGTATTTAAAATTTTGTTTGGATATATATGATAGTTAAGTAGTTTTGTATGATGAAATTAATCCTATTTTATAATATTACCAGAGTACCCTTTCATTGCATACCTGGTCTTGATTTTCAACTTCTAGTCCACGATTAATTTCATCTTCAAATGTCCTTGTAATATAACACAGATGCTTTGAAAGTGACTTTATATCCTAGTCGGCCCAATTGTTCCAGGCTTAAAACATTTCTTTTCATTGTTGGGATATAGTAGACTGATTTCATAGCACAAATCATCCCGTTTGTATTCAATTCGACTTGTCCCTTTCCCTAGAAGTATGCCTTAGTGAAATCGGGTATGTAGGTTTCAATTCTGAAAGATTTCTTGAGTTTCTTGAATAATTTGTTAGTCCCAGTTTCATGTTTCTTTCGATGCAAACCGACATGCCAGATTTCATTCCGTTTTCCTACTTCAGTCCCTTTTACCATGAATTCTGAAAATCGAATAACATATTTCCTTGAAACTACCTAATTGATTGCCGTAATGACATGTGTGATTTTCAAACATCCATATTCCTAAATTTCTTTGATGCCTTCTTGTACCTTCGATTAATAATTTCTTCCTGGTCAAGTGAAAAATCATCAACCTTGATGCATATGTTTCCATACTTGAATTCTCCATGTCTTCACAACCGCAAACACCCGACTCCTCCTAGTCCTCCTGACCGAATCGCATTGCCGAATTCTTCACCGAAACATCCATGCCATCAATCCTCCCTACTACATAATGATCTTCAATTTCTTCTTCTTAAATGCAATTTACACAGCACATGCTTCTTCCTAAGAGTGTAACGTTCTAATACCATTGAAGATCTATCTTGTTCTTCACAAACATAAAACACGTTGCACACACTCACTATTATGTAGAAGAAGAAAAGATTCGATAGAACATGCATACATTCATAATTGATAACACATGGGTATTTATACCCATCTATATGACAGTTACAAGATAGTTAGGTTTGGCGGTTACTTTGGCGCCATTAACTACCTTTAAATGGACTTATCTGTTTTGACCCATACAAACGATATTCGACCCATATTTACATTTGTTCTGACCCGACTACTTATTTACATAAACAACAGTTAAATACTATTGATGTTAAGATTACACTTCCAACAGCAACCTATTTTAGTATGATTTTAATGGTAATGTTGTCATACATGTGTAATGGCGTGTTGGGGTTATCTTTGTGTAAACACACTTACTTAGACGTTTTTACGTGTTTATTAATGTGAAACTCAATTGAGGATGAATTGAATTGTAGTGTATAGGGCTAAAAGGATGTAATTTGGATGCTTTTAGGAGTTACAATGGAAGTCATTGAAGTTAGTATGGGTCTAAAAGGATGTAATGGAAGCTCATTGTTAGAAACAAGACTTAGAAGATAAGGAAACCAAGACAAAATAATGAGAGACGCAAATTATATCCCAAAGATGTAATTTACGTTGGCTTAGAATCCCATTGAAGAAGGAGCGTATAGACGGATGTATGATAGTAGCCAAATACTAGTTCTCGAGGAGGGACATAATTTACGTCATTGAGGATGTAATTTACGATCCTAGCCTTCAAGTTATAAACTTTCAGGATTTTGTGACAGGGTTATGAATTCATTCTTCCTTAAGTTGTTTTTGACCTTACAAGTGTAGATTTTTGAATGTGTAATCGATTACTCATAGCACATGATAATAAATGCGTTGAAATGATATTAAATATCATTTTCGTTAGATAATACTAATCAAATACTTCATTAAAATCAAATAATATTTTAAATAAATATAGCAAAAGTCTTTTGTTAAACTAGGTCCAAGTCCTAAATGACTTCCTCTAAACTGCATTCCTAAAATCATATAACGAATTAGCCGGCGAGTAAACACAGGTTTTGTATACATATATAGATGTATTAAAATGATTGATACAATTCAATTCATATGACAATATTAAGACTTATAATGCAATAGTATAACATAAAAAAACAAACCAAACACCATCAAACCTATTGAATGAATTGTCTCGGTTCACTGACGAAACCTTGTGATAGAATATGTGAATCCGGTTTCAATCACCACTCGAATATTCATAAGGGATGGGTTTGTCAAAACAATAAAACTATCATTATTATTATGGTTGCATAAATTAATAATTGTGTTATCATCTATTTTATCTAACTATGAATATATAATTACAAGTAGTAACATAACATATTTTGAATTGAATTTTAAAATAGAATAACAATGATTGAATATTAAATATTTAATCATATGATTTTCGAAAAATATAAAACACATAAAAATAGGCTATTAATACACGCTTTGATATTTGAATATGGTTTGAATGCTAAAATGCTAGATTAGACACCAATGGTTTTTCTCATTGTTAATCTAAGAATGATGTCCTATGTTAAAATGATAAGGATTCAAAGGCTAAATATGAGTTATGGATTCATTTGTGATTTAGGTTTAACAATCAGTTTAAATAAAATAATAAAATTGGCTTACATAACTTGATTAAATAGAATAAATAAGTTGAATGTGGAGATAAGAATTTGGTAATAAGTGAATAGATTAATTAGAATATTTGATATACAGTATTTGAATAAATGTTAGTGTGAAAATAATTAATTTAACTATTAATTACATGATTAAGATAATTAATTCAATAAATAAATAATTATTTAAAAGATTTACAAAATATAGCTTTAAGATGATTTAGGTTTTGATTTAGAATAATTTTATCAAAATTTAAAACTTATAAATTATTTTTATAACATTTTAAAAACTTTATAACATTTAAAATCTTTAAAATAATATAAATATAAAATTTAAAAAATTTGGAAAGTTCATAAATTTATAAATAATTTCAGAGTCAATATTATTTAACAGACAATGTTTATATTAATATTATATATTAGTACTTTTTTGGAATTTTAAATTGAATAAAAATGTTTTAAAAATGACAAGGGGTGTCCGGGGTCGAACCCGAGTCCCATGTGTAGAGGTGAAGTGTATTAACCAGCGGGCTAAAGCCCAATCTTGGTTTCAATCTAATTAATAGATTTCAAATACATTAATTAAATAAATACCCAAATCCACTATAAACCCTACTTTGAAATTGATCCAATTGAATACCAATTCATTATTTTTGATGGAATTAACCTTAGGGATTTGGATACTTAAGTGAAACCAATTATGTGTGTGTGTCTGGAATTACCTTATTAATGATTGAATTGATGATAATAGAAAGGAGATAGGTTGCGGCTGAGTTGAATTTGAATTCGAGTTAATATTGATGATTGGACTCAATTGATATTGTGGGAAGCTTCTTCAAACAATGGAAATCAATAGCTCTTTATGAATCTTGAGTTAGAATGATTCAAAGATAGAGATCGCCTAAATGGCAATCCAAGATGAAGTTGGTGATCGATGGTGTAGTATGTGTTTGTTTCGGTTGCAATTGGTGTTTTAGAGGGTTCAACGGTACTAATTGAGGTGCTTTGCCTCGATTATACAGTGTGCATTGGATTAGTCTCGGTTCGAATGAATTCAATGCATGATTCGAATGTTTTGATTCAAATTTGTAACTGATTATGCAGTTAGGTTGAATTGAATCGAAGGTTATGATCATAATAGTCTTAGTACTAATTCTATTGAATGATTTGATCAATTTACAATGATTGAGATCGAAGTCGATTGGTTTTTGAAGGTGGATTTTGGGTTTCGAGTTGGAACATCAATAAAAGATTATGTTTTTGAATTGGAACGCATATTGAATTCGAACCTGGTTCGCTATCATGGAATAATGGTTCGATCGGGTGTATATGGTCTAATTTGGTTGGTTGGTGCCCACCAGAATGGTTGTCAGACCAGTGGTCGGGGGTGGTAGTCGACGGGGAAAAA
Source organism: Flaveria sonorensis (assembly GCA_025506505.1). NCBI lineage: Eukaryota > Viridiplantae > Streptophyta > Magnoliopsida > Asterales > Asteraceae > Flaveria > Flaveria sonorensis. The sequence goes on along the minus strand of CM046429.1, from coordinate 35,081,656 downwards.
GTTTAAAACAAATTTACACTTCTAGTCCTTGAGGTTTTAAGTCTGATCAATTTATGTTTGAAATCTTTTTACTCAAGTTTTAAAAATTACAAATTAAATTTTAAACTTTGAAAATCCTAATTTTAATAGTTAACCAAACTAAATAATTTATAAAAATATATACATTTTATAAATCTTTTGAAAAATTGATATTTAATTTTTGGTTTAAATTTAATAAGTAATACTCATAATTAACAAATACTTTCTATAAATTTATAATAAGGAAATTATATAGTATGAAAAGTTTTCATTAATTGAATAAATAATACAATGGTTGATTTAATCACTAAAATAAATAAAATGATTGTATAATGAATATTTAGGTATATACATGACTTGAATGGGTTTGGCTTTTGATTGCCATATTAAGCTATATAACTTTATTTATTCATTAATTTCTTCAGATAAATTGGTTTGTTTTGAATCTTATTCCAAAATTTATTGGATTTTAGTTTCTTTACGGTATGAATATTTTAGTTTTGGGTTATGGTTACCAAATTGAAATTAGTAATTTGTGAATAGGTCCATTTATAGCCCGTTCTATCTCTATCACTGAAATTAATTAAACCAATACGATTATGTCTATATGATTGTTTAATAAGTTTACAACTTGTGTTTTACAAACCTAAAGACCAGAGAGGAGTATTCTTTTCATTATTGTTGTTTTGAGAATCCTAAAACTCAGCATCATTCGAAGTCCTAAACGTTATAACGACACCCAAAAACGTACGCGAATCAATTCACAAGAGTGTAACCGCAGATACTTGGGCTTAACAGGAACCCAATAGGTCAAACTAGGCCCAATAAAGGCCTAAACCAAAAGTATAAGACCCAATAAAACCCATTAAGAAATTCATATTCATAAGCCCGATTTAATAACCCTAAGCTCAAATGATTGTTAAACAAGCTTAACAAATCATAACGTGAATTATTGTAATCTTACAAACAAACGTTTAGACCAATATACGGTTAGCGCAAGAATAACCGGTCTTTCTGCTAGAATCGCGACACACTTTTTGTCATGGAAATAGAATACGAACATTCTCATTTATATTCATTTAAAACACCATCCAAACGATCAATCAAATATTGCGCAATGCAAGAACGATGAAATCGCTTTAAATGCGCATACGTAAGTGATATTAGTTGATGCATGGATTAACGTGTAAAGTATATTACCAAATACTTAATTTCAGATATTATTAGTATTAAAATAATATTACTATTGTTTACATGAGAAAACACTTAAACATGATTAAACGTGTTAAATACGCGATGTTAACGCGTTTTGACTTGATTAAACACCCGACACGTAAATCCGACAAAATAAATATCTCATAAGTATTTATTAAATATCTCATAGAAGGCGACGATGGTGATGTGAAGGCGACTTTGATGGTGATTTACGAATTTGATGATGGTGAGGTTGGGTTGGCAGTGTCATAGCCACATGCACATCTCTTGCTCCTTAAAAACGTGAGCGAGTGATGACGACGATGCTGATGGTGACTGACTTAGAGGCTGTTGGTGGTGGTGGTAACGTGGGTCGACCGGTTTGTGTTTAGTATGGTTGTCGGTTGTAGTGGCGGTGGAAAGCGGTGATGAAGGTAGTTGTGGTAGTGGTTCTGGGCCTTAAAGACGGTGGTGTGAAGGTGGTTATCAGTTATGATGGTGGTTCCCCCTAGGGTTTTCCAAACAAAGGTTGTGATGGTGGTTTTTGGTCTTGATGGTGGGTATGGTGAAGGTGCGATTGTTGTGGTTCTTTTTTTCGCCAGATCTATGGCGGAGTAGGCGTTAAGGAATTGTTGGGTCTCAGTCAAACTTCAATCTGGTCAACATTAGTCAAATCATTAATCGAGTGGAAGGGTATAACCCTACACATACGAGTTCGTTTATAAATTCAATATATATATTTAATCAAGTATGTTGAGCTCTAAAAATATAAAGGATGATGACACGTTTCATTTAGTAATTCGTGCAACAAAACGGTATTGATAACGGACCTATGAACCAAAAGATATAATACGTGTGATACACCTATTATTATCAAAAGTATACCGCGACACGAGTTTGTTATTTTAAAGATATGTAAATCAAATTCGGAAAAAATGGTGAGATATTATTATTATATAATACAGTATCACTCGATTTGAAAATAACTCGAATATCAGTGTTAGTATTATCATTGTCATCATTACGAAAATTATTATTATGATTAGAATTATTATCACACCTGATATTATAATTAAATATTTTGTTAAAAAGTATTATTACTAATATTATTTTTGAAAACAAGATGTAACATATAATTGATATGTATTTTAATTTGAAACAATATATAAGATTTAATGGCACAAATAAACAACAGTGTGATGTGAAATTATATTATTTTCTTATGTCATTATCATTAACAAAGTTACTATTTCTTTAATATGATTATGATGATTGTTAGTCCCAATGTTCCTACCATTATTTTGTCTTATATTAGTTTCAATAGTATTACTAATATTAAAAACATTATAGTCTTTTTTATTTATGCTGCAACTACCGTCATCATGTGTATTGTTTTCTAGATTGAAACTATGTGTTAATACTATATATACGAGCATAAATACTTTCAAGACTATTATTGTTCATCATGTTAATGGAACATATACATGCACATACACTAAGATACGTAGCTATTTAGGATAACACATACAGATTATACATACTTGTCCGAGTCAATGAACACTTATATTTTAGATATTGAGTATACATTTTAATGCAAACAACTATTATATATTTGTCATATGTATACGAATCCAATTATTAAGATAAACCAACAATTTTTTACTTATACAAGGTATACAAAACTTCGCACATACATAATAAGAATTACACATAAAAGATTACTATTCCATTATATACATAGACACACAAGTTTATATATACCTATAACTTACGTATAGGTGAGAATGAAAAATACTTGCAAGCATATTGAGACGATAGTAGTTCAGAGATATCAATGCACACATAAGTAACTTGTATACTATAAAACTCAACCATGGAATTGATCGATCGTTGCACTCTAACTAAACAGAAAAGCTCAACCACACATGTGATAACATTATCTTATTGCTAGACACTAACAATATGTGTACAATTAGGGTTGAATTGGTGAATGAATATACATAGTTGCAAGTCTCTACATTGATATATACGTAATTGTAAGAGAAATCAAAGTAAGTCTTCACAACCCTTTTTATTTAAATTACTTTAGGGAAAAACATACTTACGATATTATCAGATTTAAAAAACTAATTGATCATTTGTCAAGTCATTCATACACGAAAATCAATTAAAAATACATTTTAAATCAAGGTGAATAAGTGAAACACTATTATCTGTTTTTCCAAGATGATTACCATTTATACATGTATTTCTTTCGATGTCACGAAGTCAAGAAATAACCCTCGTGTTTGAGTAAACACATAGACCTGATTATGGTCCTTGTTATGAGAACATGCATAGGTCGGTTATTAGAATTCAAAATACACATACTTTTATTTCCAGTGAGTTTCATCGCCCTGTTTAGTTTTAAATGTTTTATAACTACAGGGAAAATCATACACATACTCATTTCCATATGATAACAAGAAAATTAAGACTTGACCTTTATGTTTACATGAGTTTATATTGGGTTCAACAATTGAATAAACTGAAGCTTACCGAAAGATAATCAGAGCAAACTGAAGATCTCATTGTACAAGTTCAGAGACCAAGTTGATAAACAGAAGAAAAACAAATACTAGACAAAGTCAACAAGACAAAGTTAACATCAAGACAAGAAGAAAAGTCAAAATTAGGTCTTGATTTAATAATAGTATAAATAGACCCACTAGTGTAATTTTGCAAGTGTGGTTCAAGAGTGATTCTTGTGTGTGTGTATCTGATGGTGTAAATCACCACCCAAGGAGAATTCCTCCTTTTGGTGGCTTTGATTCCATCTTCCATCTATGATTCTCATTGTAATTTGTTCATCAACATCAATGAAATCATAACGTTATTATCATCACTCTCTTTGTTCTCTGATTCACACACTGCCACCTATCTTAATTTTGAATTTTTCAGATCTGAAAATGATGAATCCTAAGATCCATGCTCATTGAATCTGAAATATTGATTTAGCAAAATAGTATAAGAGCTGTTGGTTGCTGGATTCATGTATTTTTCAGATCTAATTTCATCTTTAATGATGTCATGAACAATGCAAAAACAGCAGAAACAACAAAAATGAAGAACAAGGTCGCTGTTCATTGAAACCCCATCTGTTCATCGCAAAATACAAAAAGAAAACAAAAAAATCTGTTCAAATTTGTACGATTTGAAGACTATTAATCAAAGTATAGGTGAGAATGAAAAATACTTGCAAGCATATTGAGACGATAGTAGTTCAGAGATATCAATGCACACATAAGTAACTTGTATACAATAAAACTCAACCATGGAATTGATCGATCGTTGCACTCTAACTAAACAGAAAAGCTCAACCACACATGTGATAACATTATCTTATTGCTAGACACTAACAATATGTGTACAATTAGGGTTGAATTGGTGAATGAATATACATAGTTGCAAGTCTCTACATTGATATATACGTAATTGTAAGAGAAATCAAAGTAAGTCTTCACAACCCTTTTTATTTAAATTACTTTAGGGAAAAACATACTTACGATATTATCAGATTTAAAAAACTAATTGATCATTTGTCAAGTCATTCATACACGAAAATCAATTAAAAATACATTTTAAATCAAGGTGAATAAGTGAAACACTATTATCTGTTTTTCCAAGATGATTACCATTTATACATGTATTTCTTTCGATGTCACGAAGTCAAGAAATAACTCTCGTGTTTGAGTAAACACATAGACCAGATTATGGTCCTTGTTATGAGAACATGCATAGGTCGGTTATTAGAATTCAAAATACACATACTTTTATTTCCAATGAGTTTCATCGCCCTGTTTAGTTTTAAATGTTTTATAACTACAGGGAAAATCATACACATACTCATTTCCATATGATAACAAGAAAATTAAGACTTGACCTTTATGTTTACATGAGTTTATATTGGGTTCAACAATTGAATAAACTGAAGCTTACCCAAAGATAATCAGAGCAAACTGAAGATCTCATTGTACAAGTTCAGAGACCAAGTTGATAAAAAGAAGAAAAACAAATACTAGACAAAGTCAACAAGACAAAGTTAACATCAAGACAAGAAGAAAAGTCAAAATTAGGTCTTGATGTAATAATAGTATAAATAGACCCACTAGTGTAATTTTGCAAGTGTGGTTCAAGAGTGATTCTTGTGTGTGTGTATCTGATGGTGTAAATCACCACCCAAGGAGAATTCCTCCTTTGGGTGGCTTTGATTCCATCTTCCATCTATGATTCTCATTGTAATTTGTTCATCAACATCAATGAAATCATAACGTTATTATCATCACTCTCTTTGTTCTCTGATTCACACACTGCCACCTATCTTAATTTTGAATTTTTCAGATCTGAAAATGATGAATCCTAAGATCCATGCTCATTGAATCTGAAATATTGATTTAGCAAAATAGTATAAGAGCTGTTGGTTGCTGGATTCATGTATTTTTCAGATCTAATTTCATCTTTAATGATGTCATGAACAATGCAAAAACAGCAGAAACAACAAAAATGAAGAACAAGGTCGCTGTTCATTGAAACCCCATCTGTTCATCGCAAAATACAAAAAGAAAACAAAAAAATCTGTTCAAATTTGTACGATTTGAAGACTATTAATCAAAGTATAGGTGAGAATGAAAAATACTTGCAAGCATATTGAGACGATAGTAGTTCAGAGATATCAATGCACACATAAGTAACTTGTATACTATAAAACTCAACCATGGAATTGATCGATCGTTGCACTCTAACTAAACAGAAAAGCTCAACCACACATGTGATAACATTATCTTATTGCTAGACACTAACAATATGTGTACAATTAGGGTTGAATTGGTGAATGAATATACATAGTTGCAAGTCTCTACATTGATATATACGTAATTGTAAGAGAAATCAAAGTAAGTCTTCACAACCCTTTTTATTTAAATTACTTTAGGGAAAAACATACTTACGATATTATCAGATTTAAAAAACTAATTGATCATTTGTCAAGTCATTCATACACGAAAATCAATTAAAAATACATTTTAAATCAAGGTGAATAAGTGAAACACTATTATCTGTTTTTCCAAGATGATTACCATTTATACATGTATTTCTTTCGATGTCACGAAGTCAAGAAATAACCCTCGTGTTTGAGTAAACACATAGACCTGATTATGGTCCTTGTTATGAGAACATGCATAGGTCGGTTATTAGAATTCAAAATACACATACTTTTATTTCCAGTGAGTTTCATCGCCCTGTTTAGTTTTAAATGTTTTATAACTACAGGGAAAATCATACACATACTCATTTCCATATGATAACAAGAAAATTAAGACTTGACCTTTATGTTTACATGAGTTTATATTGGGTTCAACAATTGAATAAACTGAAGCTTACCGAAAGATAATCAGAGCAAACTGAAGATCTCATTGTACAAGTTCAGAGACCAAGTTGATAAACAGAAGAAAAACAAATACTAGACAAAGTCAACAAGACAAAGTTAACATCAAGACAAGAAGAAAAGTCAAAATTAGGTCTTGATGTAATAATAGTATAAATAGACCCACTAGTGTAATTTTGCAAGTGTGGTTCAAGAGTGATTCTTGTGTGTGTGTATCTGATGGTGTAAATCACCACCCAAGGAGAATTCCTCCTTTTGGTGGCTTTGATTCCATCTTCCATCTATGATTCTCATTGTAATTTGTTCATCAATATCAATGAAATCATAACGTTATTATGATCACTCTCTTTGTTCTCTGATTCACACACTGCCACCTATCTTAATTTTGAATTTTTCAGATCTGAAAATGATGAATCCTAAGATCCATGCTCATTGAATCTGAAATATTGATTTAGCAAAATAGTATAAGAGCTGTTGGTTGCTGGATTCATGTATTTTTCAGATCTAATTTCATCTTTAATGATGTCATGAACAATGCAGAAACAACAGAAACAACAAAAATGAAGAACAAGGTCGCTGTTCATTGAAACCCCATCTGTTCATCGCAAAATACAAAAAGAAAACAAAAAAATCTGTTCAAATTTGTACGATTTGAAGACTATTAATCAAAGTATAGGTGAGAATGAAAAATACTTGCAAGCATATTGAGACGATAGTAGTTCAGAGATATCAATGCACACATAAGTAACTTGTATACTATAAAACTCAACCATGGAATTGATCGATCGTTGCACTCTAACTAAACAGAAAAGCTCAACCACAAATGTGATAACATTATCTTATTGCTAGACACTAACAATATGTTTACAATTAGGGTTGAATTGGTGAATGAATGTACATAGTTGCAAGTCTCTACATTGATATATACGTAATTGTAAGAGAAATCAAAGTAAGTCTTCACAACCCTTTTTATTTAAATTACTTTAGGGAAAAACATACTTACGATATTATCAGATTTAAAAAACTAATTGATCATTTGTCAAGTCATTCATACACGAAAATCAATTAAAAATACATTTTAAATCAAGGTGAATAAGTGAAACACTATTATTTGTTTTTCCAAGATGATTACCATTTATACATGTATTTCTTTCGATGTCACGAAGTCAAGAAATAACCCTCGTGTTTGAGTAAACACATAGACCTGATTATGGTCCTTGTTATGAGAACATGCATAGGTCGGTTATTAGAATTCAAAATACACATACTTTTATTTCCAGTGAGTTTCATCGCCCTGTTTAGTTTTAAATGTTTTATAACTACAGGGAAAATCATACACATACTCATTTCCATATGATAACAAGAAAATTAAGACTTGACCTTTATGTTTACATGAGTTTATGTTGGGTTCAACAATTGAATAAACTGAAGCTTACCGAAAGATAATCAGAGCAAACTGAAGATCTCATTGTACAAGTTCAGAGACCAAGTTGATAAACAGAAGAAAAACAAATACTAGACAAAGTCAACAAGACAAAGTTAACATCAAGACAAGAAGAAAAGTCAAAATTAGGTCTTGATTTAATAATAGTATAAATAGACCCACTAGTGTAATTTTGCAAGTGTGGTTCAAGAGTGATTCTTGTGTGTGTGTATCTGATGGTGTAAATCACCACCTAAGGAGAATTCCTCCTTTTGGTGGCTTTGATTCCATCTTCCATCTATGATTCTCATTGTAATTTGTTCATCAATATCAATGAAATCATAACGTTATTATGATCACTCTCTTTGTTCTCTGATTCACACACTGCCACCTATCTTAATTTTGAATTTTTCAGATCTGAAAATGATGAATCCTAAGATCCATGCTCATTGAATCTGAAATATTGATTTAGCAAAATAGTATAAGAGCTGTTGGTTGCTGGATTCATGTATTTTTCAGATCTAATTTCATCTTTAATGATGTCATGAACAATGCAGAAACAACAGAAACAACAAAAATGAAGAACAAGGTCGCTGTTCATTGAAACCCCATCTGTTCATCGCAAAATACAAAAAGAAAACAAAAAAATCTGTTCAAATTTGTACGATTTGAAGACTATTAATCAAAGTATAGGTGAGAATGAAAAATACTTGCAAGCATATTGAGACGATAGTAGTTCAGAGATATCAATGCACACATAAGTAACTTGTATACTATAAAACTCAACCATGGAATTGATCGATCGTTGCACTCTAACTAAACAGAAAAGCTCAACCACAAATGTGATAACATTATCTTATTGCTAGACACTAACAATATGTTTACAATTAGGGTTGAATTGGTGAATGAATGTACATAGTTGCAAGTCTCTACATTGATATATACGTAATTGTAAGAGAAATCAAAGTAAGTCTTCACAACCCTTTTTATTTAAATTACTTTAGGGAAAAACATACTTACGATATTATCAGATTTAAAAAACTAATTGATCATTTGTCAAGTCATTCATACACGAAAATCAATTAAAAATACATTTTAAATCAAGGTGAATAAGTGAAACACTATTATTTGTTTTTCCAAGATGATTACCATTTATACATGTATTTCTTTCGATGTCACGAAGTCAAGAAATAACCCTCGTGTTTGAGTAAACACATAGACCTGATTATGGTCCTTGTTATGAGAACATGCATAGGTCGGTTATTAGAATTCAAAATACACATACTTTTATTTCCAGTGAGTTTCATCGCCCTGTTTAGTTTTAAATGTTTTATAACTACAGGGAAAATCATACACATACTCATTTCCATATGATAACAAGAAAATTAAGACTTGACCTTTATGTTTACATGAGTTTATGTTGGGTTCAACAATTGAATAAACTGAAGCTTACCGAAAGATAATCAGAGCAAACTGAAGATCTCATTGTACAAGTTCAGAGACCAAGTTGATAAACAGAAGAAAAACAAATACTAGACAAAGTCAACAAGACAAAGTTAACATCAAGACAAGAAGAAAAGTCAAAATTAGGTCTTGATGTAATAATAGTATAAATAGACCCACTAGTGTAATTTTGCAAGTGTGGTTCAAGAGTGATTCTTGTGTGTGTGTATCTGATGGTGTAAATCACCACCCAAGGAGAATTCCTCCTTTGGGTGGCTATGATTCCATCTTCCATCTATGATTCTCATTGTAATTTGTTCATCAACATCAATGAAATTATAACATTATTATCATCACTCTCTTTGTTCTCTAATTCACACACTGCCACCTATCTTAATTTTGAATTTTTCAGATCTGAAAATGATGAATCTTAAGATCCATGCTCATTGAATCTGAAATATTGATTTAGCAAAATAGTATAAGAGCTGTTGGTTGCTGGATTTATGTATTTTTCAGATCTAATTTCATCTTTAATGATGTCATGAACAATGCAAAAACAGCAGAAACAACAAAAATGAAGAACAAGGTCGCTGTTCATTGAAACCCCATCTGTTCATCGCAAAATACAAAAAGAAAACAAAAAAATCTGTTCAAATTTGTACGATTTGAAGACTATTAATCATGTTGCTGATTATTTCTTCAAAATTCGATGCAATTGATCTCGATTATCATCAACAATGAAGAAAATCATGAAGAAAACAGAAGACGATGTTGCTGTTCATCCAAAACCATCAACAACTCTGATGGGTTTCAAGCAAATCAGTGTTTGAACAAAACTGTCTTCGAATGCATCTAAGTCTGCAAACAAATACGGATGGTTTGCATACAAATACGGAAGTTCATCACAGCAAATACGGATGAAGCATAAAACAAATGCGGATGCATTACCATTCAATGCTGATGCACTGATGCTAAAAACAAATGCGGATGAACATCACAAAATTGCGGATGATCATCAAACAAATGCGGATGTGAAACATACAAATGCGGATTGTGTGCCAACAAATACGGATGATCATCTCACAAATGCAGATGTTTTGCATACAAATGCGCATGTGTAACACACAAATGCGGATGTGTAACAGACAAATGCGGATGGAACCATACAAATACGGATGGAACCATACCAATGCGGACGAGTTACTCACCTAAATGCGGCTGAGTTACTTAACATAATATGATGAACAGATGATGAACAGTTGACAACAACAAACAAGAACAAGCCATTATCATGAATGCGGATGAATGCAACCAACAGGCACATCCATTTTGAGCATTCAAAACAAAAGAAGAAATCAACTTTGGTCATGTAATCATTGATTTATTAGGGATTTGTACAACTGTCAAATACTCCTTCTGAAGTACTTGTATTCATCTTCTGTGATGACTTTTTGCACCCGTGTCTATCTACTGAGCGGAACAGTTACATAGACTTTCATCAAGGGAATTGACAGTCAACTAAAGAATGAAATTATCAAGTTACTTCAGAGATTCAAAAAGTGGAAGTGTTTTCAAGATTGATTTATGTTCCTAATGCTGTTTATTGAAGTTCAAAGCCTCATCATATGCCTAATACATTCTAATCCTTTGAGTGTGATATGAACTGTAATCCAAAAGTGATACGAACCATATCCAATTCGCTAAGTATTCTTAAAGAGATTCTATCCTTTGTAAGAAATATATTAGGAGAAGCTTAATCTGAGGTGGAGAACTACAGTGAACTGCGTCAGAACATCAGTTGATCAAGAAGACATGTGACAGAGAAGATCTTCAAAGTTAAAGTTTGGCAAGCATCAGTTTAGGGGGAGTATTGTTGGGTTCAACAATTGAATAAAGTGAAGCTTACCAAAAGATAATTAGAGCAAAATGAAGATCTTATTGTACAAGTTCAGAGACCAAGTTGATAAACAGAAGAAAAACAAATACTAGACAAAGTCAACAAGACAAAGTCAACATCAAGACAAGAAGAAAAGTCAAAATTAGGTCTTGATGTAATAATAGTATAAATAGACCCACTAGTTCATTTTTACAAGTGTGGTTTAAGAGTGATTCTTATGTGTGTGTATCTGATGGTGTAAATCACCACCTAAGGAGAATTCCTCCTTTGGGTGGCTTTGATTCCATCTTCCATCTATGATTCTCATTGTAATTTGTTCATCAACATTAATGAAATCATAACATTATTATCATCATTCTCTTTGTTCTTTGATTCACACACCGCCACCCATCTTAATTTTGAATTTTTCAGATCTGAAAATGATGAATCCTAAGATCCACGCTCATTGAATTTGGAATATTGATTTAGCAATTTATTTTTGGAGCTCAGAAAGTCCTCGTTACATTTCATTTATAACCATTAATTGTGGATTTAGACTGGGATTCTATGAATATTACTATTGAGATTGACACCCTCTATCATGGTTAGTCGCACTAACCGCCGATCGATATGATCGAATGATCGCATATTGTCCACCATTACTCGTAAGGTACGAGTGAGGGGAAAAACTTACGCTTGGGTTTGGTTATGCCTCCTATAGTTCAAAATTTTCGTATACCTTGCTAGTTTACGAAGGGTCAACATTACTTGTTTTGTTTATCATTAACATAAAATTGTTTCCATGCAGGAGGTTTTGTTAACTTGTTTTCTACAACGTCTTTAAAGCATTAAAACCTGTGAACTCACCAACATTATTACTGATATTTTAAGCATGCTTTTCAGGTATTAGAAACTAAGGATAGCTTGACTAGGTATACATTTGGTATAACTTTATATGAACCCTCCATTTAGTACCTGGTCTCTTCATGTAGTAGTTTGCATCAAGCTCTAGAAACCTAGATTTTAAAGTATTTAAGGGTACATTTAATGTAATGAAGTTTTAGTTTTCTTTTTTAATAATGTTGTTCTTGATATTCAGTTTTCTTATATTCCTTTGTTCCTTTTTAGCGGGAGTGTGATAGTTATCTATGTGTTACCACATTTAATTAGGTATTTTATGTGTTTATTAATGTGAAACACAATTACTTTGGTGATGAATTGAATTGTAGGTGTATGGGGTTAAAAGAATGTAATTCGGATGCTTTTCGGGAGTTATAATGGAAGTCGAAAGCTCATGTTAAGAACAAGACTTGTAGATATAAGCAAACCAAGACAAAACAGTGAATACATAATTTACATCACATTAGAATCCAATAAAGAAAGGACCTATAAGAGGGCGTATGATTGTAGCCAAATTTTTAAGGAGGGACATAAACTAAGGACGTAATTTACGTCCCCTTGCCATCAAGTCTTGAATTTTCAAGATTTTATGACATGTTTAAAGGAGTAAATGGGGGTTGTATATTCATTATTTTATAAGCCAAATTTTTCCTTACAAGTGAAAATTTTGGGAGAAGAAAACACCAACAGATCCATTCTTTCATGCTATCAATTCCTACAATAGCTGAGTTTGAATCTATGATAACCATGACAATCTAAATCACCCTTGATCTCTGTAGGTGTAGAGTTTGTATTGATGACACTTGTTTAACAATTGTATTACTTAGTTTGGTTTTGAGTTTTGATTAGCAAGTTAAACTATATAACCTTATTTATTGATTAATTTCTTTAAACAAGGTTAGTTTTTAGAATTTTAATCCAATTTTTACCCGTCTTTAGTTTCTTTACATCATGAATATTATGGCGGTTGGGTTCTAGTTAGCAAATTTAAATTTGGTGGTTTGTGAATAGGTGCGTATACAACTCATTCTATCTTAATCACTAAATCAATCAAACCAATACGATCATATCTATGTGATTGTTTGCTAGGTGTGATTAGTTTACAACTTGTGTTTTACAAGCCTAAAACCCACAGGCTTCATTCTTCTCGAATTTTTTTTTTACAAATAATCAAGTTTGTTACTTTTCAATATTGTTTCTTGTTCGATCGTTAATTCAAAGTTGTTCTCATAATTAAGTTTGAACTACACTTACGTTTTCCATAAATTCCTCATGGAGAAGACGTTACCTACCTGTACTAGTAAAAGACCTGACGAAGAATCCTTCTATGGGAAATGTGCTATATGAAGGTTTTTTATGATTGTCGACGTGCTAACTCATGCTTAAGATAGATAAACCTGATTTCAACTTAATTTTAGTAGACCACGATAATCTACAACATGTAATTGTTTATCCATGAAACATATTAATAGTTTGAAAAAGACAGATATCATAGTTTTAAGAGTAAATTACACCGTTGGTCCTTGTGGTTAGCAATATATTTTGGGGTTGATCTCTGAACTAGATTTTTTGGATATAGTCCCCAGTTATAATTGTTTTTGATCATCCATGGTCCAAAAAGTTTTTAGAGTTTTTCTATTGAGTCCATGTAAATTTACTAAATTACCCTTATCATCTATCCTAATAATCCTTTACAATGTGGGACACGTGTCATGCTTCCCCCAATTGTTTTCCCGCCCATTTAATCTCTCCTATCATTCTATTACTATAGCCCAATTCATTTCATTCCCCCAAATCTCCCTATCGAAACCCTAGAAACTGAGCGCTTTTAGTTCATAACGAATACATCAGACTCAACTCCAACTACCGAAGATATACATCTGTAGAATCTCTCTTCCAAGCAATAACCGTGACACGGAATCCCTTCAACACCAATCAATCTTTGAAAATTGCTGAGATTTCATCCCAAAAGGTACGTATTCTGTAGATTCCCGAATGGTTGTTCTTAAATCTGTTGAACTATGCTTACAATTTCTCATTGCCGATGTATGTTTAGGCTTTACATCATGATTATTCTGTGTTACATCAAAGAACGATGTGGTATGCTTCGATTCCATCAACTATTATATGTTTCTCTCACTCAACTGGTGGTTTCTAATGTGTGGGTATTAGATACTACAAATCAAATACCTATGTTTCGATTTTAATAACTATCTGTATGTTTCGATTTAATGTTGGTTTTGGCGTCTATTGCCGGTTAATTTTGTGTTCAATGCTACTCCATGGTTTTGATGTTCAATTAGCTTCTCTTTTTATGTATTGTGTTTCATTTTTTATATACGGAATCTCATATGTGAATGAATTATTTGCTTAAAGTTAATTTATTTATTTGTTAGGTTGATTTACTTGTGAGCCTTTAATATACTAGAAATCAAGTTGAACAATGGATAATTTACATAAATAAAATTTACCCGTTTTGACCCGTTGAATTGGTATAATCTTTTTTTAAGGGGAAAACTAGATTGGAGTTTTATTTTGTATGCATATATTCATGTATTCTGTTATAGACATCCTATAAATAGGCTTAATTGCAATCATAAATCGCCTTTTCTAACATATTCCATCGAAAGTGTACATTTTTAAAGGGAAATTCAAGTTGGAGTTGTATGTTCCAGTCATATATTCTTGTGTTTATTTATATACATCATGCAATTCTTACTATAGACATGTAACCTGAAACTATTACATCATGTCTATTGCCTGTTACTTTTGTGTTCAATGCTACCCAACATAGTTTTGATGTTCAAGTAGCTTCTTTTTTATGTATTGTGTCTCATTTTTTTATATACGAAATCTCATATGCTACAATTGATCTGATTTTTATAGGTTTTATATGAGTTTCCATGATTGCAATTAGTGCTACCGTCATTGCTTTCTTTTTACTAATCAGTATTATCTTATAATATAGGATTATACACCTCCAGTTGTTAATATGTACTCCAAATTTAAAATAACATAGTAAAAAATATCACTTTTGGACTTGTAAGATATTCATCATTTTTTATATAAAGTGTATCTTTTAAAAAAGAGATATTTAAGACAAAGACCCAAAAACAATTTCCCATCATGTCATTGTTGAATTCTATCAGGTTTGTCAAAACTTTTTAAGCAAGCACTATTGGTCCAAATTAACTATTTTGTACGAGTGATGTTCATGTGTTGGATGATGGTTACAAGCAGAGGATGTATGACAAACAAGCATTTTATGATAAGATGCTACTTAATTGTCTAGATGCTTAAAACCAAAGCTACAAAAATAAAGTACATGGTAGGAGTAGTTGCGATTGAGCCGCTTGCAAGACTTCATAAAGGTATCCCTTTTTCTTTTCACATGTTAATCTCAAGGCCTACTTATATTTTTCACTCTAAGTAATTAATCATACACAGAATGCACCAAGCAAAACCCCTTTTCTTGATGGTGTAGCAGCAATACATAAGTTTAATTTTAATTTTGAGTAAAAATAAACCATAATAAACATATGATATTAGTTTTGAGTAATTAGTATATGCTTGATTTTTAATGACCTGATGCTCTTACTAAAAAACTCATAGAACGCTTTTCTTTACCCAAGACTTTTTTCTATTATCACATATGTATAAAATAAAATTTTATGTAGTTCATTATATTACTTTTTTTACTAACAAGTGATATTGTTTGATTGATTTATTAACAAAGTGGGCTAAACTAGGAGTCAGCTTCTGGAGCAAGAGTAATCATAGATCCGTCAAGTTTTCTTTTTGATACGTTAGATCACTTCGATAAGATCCTTGCAGCACCGGTTAAAGGGATGGTCAATACAATCAGTCTCGCAATAAGGAGAGTGTTAGAATACTTAACAGATCAAATAGGGAACCGAGTTTGTGTAAATGATACTAAAACACAAGTAAACAATGAGACAGAACTAAGAACAAGAACAGAGTAATATGGTTTTCAAGGATGTTATATATTGCTCTCAAGTTCTATTACAAGTGTTACAAAGCATAAAAAGAAATACAAGGACCCGAGATACTTTATACTACATCCTACAGCCGTCAATACTTTGAAAGCCAGTTGGAAACACTAATCTTGACAACAAGATCAATGTAGAGTCAAAAGGCAGATTACCTTTTGACTAGTGACTATGACATTCCATAGCTTACATCCTTTTATATTATAAAAAGGATAACATGTACAAAGTAGGAAGTTAAATACCCAAGACCATAATCTATAGTTTACAAAAGCATGGACCTTTTCACCAACTTGTATAAGTTGGTGAGTCTTCAGAGTTGCAGCAGAAAGTAAATCAGCTTTACAAAAAAAGTAGATCAGAAAAAGCATGTCCTCTCTGTTTTCGGAAGAAATCAGTCTTCACAACATTTGGCTTCAGAAGACTTTGTCTCTGAAGCTTCGAAAGACTTCATCTTTGGCTTCGAAATACTTCATCTTTAGCTTCGAAAGATTTGGACTTTGGCTTCGGAAGATTTTACACTTAAAATATTTTTTGTGGAGAGTGTAAAACTTCCGAAGTAACTTCTACCTTGTACATCAGTGCATGCATGCAGGAAGCACCTTGGTTGTTTTGGCTTCTTTGGTTGCATCAACCTTCTAATATAACCTTACAAACTCCACCTAGGCTGATGCTACCAAAAGAGAGAAGTTATTCACATGTTGATAGTCCTTATTAGGATCAAGACCATACCTTTCTTCATCATCTGGTCAGGATCCCTCAGACTCTCATAATATCTTCTCATGTCATGGAGATCATGTAAAGGAAGATCAAGCATGTCTTGCCAGAAATAGACATCTTGACCTCCTTGATCTCTGATGACATACCATCTGTCTGGATTAGCAGCAAAAGTCCAGTACAAGATGGGTCTTCCAGTTACAAGAGGCTCCTCTTTGAGTTGGAGTTGGTTGAGCAGCCTCTTCTTGCACTACCTCAGGATACTCTGAGTCATCCTGAGATGTAGAGTTTGATGCCTTGGTCTTCTTCTTGGAAACACTCTTCATGGTCATCCTTTTCTTCTTCTTTGAAGTCTTTAATTGAAAGGACTAGTCTTAAGCATCAGGTTGTTCTACTGTGTCTCTCTTAGTTGGGTTCTCTTATCTCATAGGTTCAGAAGGAAAGTGAGAGGACCCTACTGTGGATCAGAAGATGAAGTTGTGTTGTCTCAGGGGGTTCATCCTTGACAACCTCAGGTTGAACTGGACTTGGTGGAGAATGCAAGTCAACAAGCTCTCCCTTTTTAATCTTTTACTTGATCACTCTAATGTGCTCATCCATAGTGGATAGAGACATTGGACTGAGCCTCCTTCTGGAGAATCCATACAGCTTCAAGAAGCTCATCATCCTTTGTCTGTCAGCAAACTTCTTTTGGCTCTTTTGGATGAAGACTCTTGACTTTGTTGAACTGGGGAGAGGGTAGGAGCATGCTTGTAGAGCCTTTTCTGTCTCCTTTCTTACTTTTTCTTGAGGAGCAATGCTGCATCCTCTACCTCCTTTCTCTCCCTGGACAATTCCTTGTCAGCCAGTTCATTCAGTTCATCTAAGGGGGGGGGGGGGGGGGGGAGAGTAGTTCATCCACATTGTAGTTTCTGCTTCCTAAGTAGTTTATCCAGGCTACCCTCAACTCATCATCCTGAGTATTTGGCCTTGGGGTAGCCCTGACGGCAGCTTCCATGAAGCCTAGAGACTCTCTTGAACTTTCTCCCATTAGCTTCCACTTTTTCTCTCTTTCCTCCTCCTCAATCTCCTCAGAATTCAGTGTTCTTTTTCCCTTTGTCACTCACAAGCCTTGGTGACTCAGGATGGAGAGAGCTTTGGCCTTCATTGCTTGACTTAGCAGTCAAGCTCTGGCCAGAGAGAGGTTGTGAAGCAACTTCACCAGCTGGTGCCTCACTGAGGGTAATAGGTGCTAAAGAAGTTCCTGTCTCAAGGTTCACAGGTTCGACTTCTGGGCCTTCAGTCAAGGCTTCCCCTTTGAAGCTAATCTTAGGGTCCACCTCAACATCCAGTTGACCAAAAGTCTTACCTGCTAGCCTATGTCTATATAGTCTTGACCTCAGCTTGTATTCTTCAAACACCCTTTCTTGAATCCTATATGCTAATCTTGCAGCTTGTCTGTTTTGACTTGGGTTGACAAGTGGAAGATCAATCAGAAGCATGCTCTTATAGAAGCTCAGGTTGAAAAAGTTGAGAATTTCATGTTGACCCTGAGATCTAGAGATGACTAGAGCTCTTCTATCAGTGTCATACCTCCATCCCATGATTGGATTCTTAGAGTGATGAGATGGGGTAGGCATTGCTTTGGGAATACCTTCCTCAAACAAACTTTGTATGAGTGAGTCCACATCCATGTAGACTTGGGAAAGTAAGTCAACATTCATGTAGACTTGAGGAGGTTGCTGAGTATGGGCCATTGCAAGTGAGGGTGGTGAATCCTCCAAGTTCATACTATGTGAAGAAATCCTAGGTTCTGTGATTGTTTTGACATTCTCTCCCTTTTTGGTAGCATCACATTCTTGCATAGGTGAGCTTAGGGTTAGGTCTGTCACATCCACAGGTTCTTGTGGACCTGGTTGAGTTCTCCGGAGTGGTCTCTCAGCTAACTTGCCCTTGAGATCGGTGATCTCAAGTTGCTAATCGTTGACCCTCCTTTGTAAGACAGTCACCTAAGATTCTAGGTGACTTATCTTTGAGACTAAATAGATGTATGCTTTTGTTAGTTTTTGCACCTTTAGTTTCATATTCCACTCATCTTCATCAAAAGAATCATGGGGGAATAAGAGAATAAGACCAAGGTCTTCTTCCTCACCACCAGCACTTTGTTCTTGGCTGCTGGATTTCCCACGCATCATGACAACTTCAAGTGAAGTGTCAAGAGGTTGGGTTGCCATGGTTGAGGTTTTAATGATGTAGTCACTTGCTGAAGTGAGAGCCTCTTCCATATGGACCTCCTGAACAAGTTCAGGGAGATCCACCTTAGTAGTATGTGGATGATGTGGGCTAGACATGGGAGAAATAGGAGTACTCATCTCTCCTTGAGCAGGGGTGGAGAAGAGAGGCTCATGATACTCACTGAAACCTATGTCTTCATCATCATAGAATTCAAGGTTTAAGATTGGTTGGTTTAGATCAAGAGGCTAGGGATGGTAACTGTCCCCTGAAGGTTGTTGATGTAGCGCATGGAATGAAATCGAAGCTCAAACACGTTGATTCTGCGAATACCCGTGATGATCCTCACCCAAACCCCAAATTTGACCCCAAAAGTCATGAATTTGAAAAGACAAACTTTTAATTGTAGAAATGATCATGTGTCCATCCAAATTACATCAAGACAACTTAAATAACAAGCCAAAATTCAAACGGGCCTAAAACAAACAACCATGGGCCAATCAAAAGCCCAAAACATAACCAAAAAACTAGAAAAAAACATAAAAGTGGCCTAAAAACCTATTTAGAGGCCTTATTTTGGAAAAATAACGGGATAACCCGCCTACGGCTGGTTACCATGAAAGCTTGTTGTAGTCTCCCATTGAAAAACGATCTTTAGTTAAAACAGCCCACACGAAATAACCTTCTTCAAAATCAACATGCCTACGTTTTTGGTCGGCAGCCTTCTCATACTTCGCATTGGCTTGGGCCAAATTATCATGAACTGCCTTATGAACTTCATGCAACCCCTCTACGAAATCTTGAACTTTCTTTGGAACAGGACCAGAAATTGTAAGTGACATTAAATCAAGTGGTCCTCGGGGCTGAGTTGAGTAAACTACATGAAATGGGCTAAACCCGGAGCTCTGATTAACAGCATGATTATGAGCAAACTCAGCTTGGCACAGTTTTTGATCCCACGCTATCACATGATCACCAACCAAACACCGCAACAAATTACCAAGGGATCGATTAACAACTTTAGTTTGACAATCTGTTTGTGGATGGTAAGCACTACTAAAGTTAAGTTGAGTATTCACCATCTTCCATAATGTACGCCAAAAATGACTTAGAAACCGAGTATCCCGATCAGACACAATAGAAGAAGGCAGCCCATGCAAACGATACACATCACGAAAGAAAAGTTGTGCTACATTAACAGCATCAGATGTCTTCTTGCAAGGAATAAAATGGACCATCTTAGAAAACCGATCAACAATAACAAAAATAGAATCATTACCTCTCTGAGTACGAGGTAACCCCAACACAAAATCCATACTAATATCGACCCATGGCTGCAAAGGAATTGGCAAAGGCATATAGAGACCCACATTAGTAGTCGTGCCCTTTGAAACTTGGCAAATGCGACATCTCTTAACATAACGATCCATTTCTTTCCTCATAGTAGGCCAAAAATAAGAAGTTTGCACCAACTGTAAAGTACGATCATGACCAACATGCCCTTCACCATGTAATTCCTTAATAATTTGCAAGTGAAGGCTGGAATCAGGAATACATAGCTGATTTCCTTTGAACAGAAAACCATCATGTAAAAGAAAATCTGACTTCTGCCCGGTTTGCATACCCTACATAACAACTGAAAAATATGGATCAATGATTAGCTGCTCACAAATGACATCAAGACCTGGTACATCAACTCTCATAGAAACAAGCAAATTACTCCTTTTGCTTAGAGCATCAGCAACTCTGTTTGAAACACCAGTCTTGTGTTTGACCACAAAAGTGAACTTTTCAAGAAATGCCAACCAGCGCCCATGCTTATGGGATACCTTGTCTTGTGTGCGAATATGCCTTAAAGAGTCATGATTATTGAACAAAACAAACTCTTTATGAAACAAATAATGACACCAATGCTTTACAGCTTGGACCACTGCATAAAACTCCAGGTCATAAGTACCATACCTCAACTTTGGCCCTGACAATTTCTCATTAAAATAAGCAACATGCCGACCACCTTGGCTGAGAACCCCACCAATCCAACCTTTGATACATCTGTATGAAGTTTAAAAACTAGAGAAAAATCAGGCAATACCAGAATTGGGGCTGTAGTGAGCTTGTCTTTTACAACTTGAAAAGCCCGCTCAACTTCTTCTGTCCAAACAAATATTTTCCCCTTCATGCAATTTGTCACTGGGGCCATAATAGAACTGAAATATGGAATAAACCTTCTATAAAAAGAAGCAAGGCCATGAAAGCTATGAACTTCAGTAATGGTAGTAGGGGTTGGCCAGTTTTGAACAGCTACTACTTTAGATTCATCCACCTGTATCCCGTCACCAGAAACAATATACCCCAAAAACAGAACTTTAGGGGTCATGAACACACACTTCTTTACATCTACATAGAAACTATCCCTACGAAGTAAGACCAAGACCTGCTTGACATGTATGACATGCTCACTTACAGAAGCACTATAAATAAGAATATCATCAAAATATTCAACCACAAACTTCCCAATAAATGGCCTGAGCAACTGATTCATCACACGCATAAAAGTGCTGGGTGCGTTTGATAAACCAAAAGGCATTACCAACCACTCGTACAACCCCTCACGAGTCTTGAAGGCAATTTTCCATTCGTCTCCAGGTCTTAGACGAATTTGGTAGTATCCACTTTTCAAATCTAACTTCGTGAAAACAGTAGCACCACTAACCTGATCAAGTAAATCATCAAGTCGGGGAATAGGAAACCTGTACCTCACAGTAATCTTGTTGATGGCTCGACTGTCAACACACATACGCCAAGTGCCATCTTTCCTTCAGGGTCAACAAAGCTAGAACAACATAAGGGCTCATACTTTCACGAACACGGCCTTTAGAAACCAACTCTTCAACCTGTCTACGCAACTCCTCATGCTCTCCCGGGCTCATCCTGTAATGTGGCATATTGGGCAATTGTGAACCAGGCTCTAAATCAATGTGATGTTGGATGTCACGCAAAGGTGCTAATCCATCAGGTAACTCGTTAGGGAAAACATCAGAAAATTCCTCAAGTAAAGGAATCATAGCATCAAGAATTCCAACCCCTTCAGGCACTTCCTTCCCTATCAACACAAAAACATTTCCTGCCTCCTCCAATTCATCTTCAAATTGACTAAGAGTTAAAATATTACCTGACGGCTTCGTGGATAACTCCTTCTGCTTGCTAGGAACTAGGGTAATTTTCACACCACCGAACAAAGAGCTATAAGTGTTAGACCGCCCATTATGTTCGATACTGCGATCATACTCCCAAGGTCTACCCAACAACAAATGACATGCATCCATGGGTACCACATCATACCAGACATCATCCCTATATGCTGTACCAAAAGAAAAGGAAACAAGAGCTCGTTTAGAAACCATTACCTCGCCACCCTTCTTGAGCCACTGGAGCTTATAAGGTTTTGAACGATTCTCTGTCTTCAAAGCTAACTTTCTGACAGCTTCTTCCGAAAATAAATTATCACAGCTTCCCGAATCGATAACAAAGGTGCAAACCTTTCTCAAGACAGTACAAGTTGAGTGAAAGATGTTATGTTTAAGCCAGTCATCGTCATCTGCCTTTGGTGCATAGCAAACTCGTCTAACCACCAAGTTCACCCCAACATCTCCAGTCACAAATTCTTCTTCATATTCGGGCTCTTCATCAAATACTGGGGAATCTTCATAATCTTCCCATTGTTCATCCTCAGATTCAACAAACATATGGCGCTTATCCGCCTTCTTACAATCAGCGTACCGATGGCATGTCTCCCCACAATCAAAACATTTAGTGCCACTACTACTAGCACCCTTAGGAGGTGGACCAGTATTAGTCGCCATGGGTCTCTGTTGATTGGACACAACACGATTGGCCCCGCTACCCGATCCAGAATTTCCACCAACCGGGGCAGAAGAATACGAACCGCCCACCCGACGGTTTTGCTTCTCAAAAGCCAACTCCCGTTGGTGTGCTTCAACAATCGTTAACGGATCGAAAAGATTTACGGAGTCCATGATCTGAACCCTCAAACCCCCGATATACCTAGCAACAAGTTGTTCTTCAGATTCTTGGATATCATTTCGAGCAATCAGTTGGTAAAACTTAGTTGTGTAGTCATCAACCGATTTAGAGCCTTTCAAATTCTACAGACGCTGGTACATCAAACGTTGAAAATTATGAGGCAAAAAATTAGAACGCATGCACTTTTTCATCTTGGCCCATGTCACAATCCTTGATTTTCCAACCCTGTTGCGTGTCAATTTCAACTGTTGCCACCACGCTGATGCCCTACCACGTAACCTGGTAGTGATCAAAGGCACCCGCTTGTCTTCAGGCACCTCTTTGAATTCAAATACCTCCTCTACGGTTGCCAGCCAATCAATAAACCCTTTTGGGTTCAAACTAGTCCTATCAAACTCTAGGATATCAATTCTAATCCTAGTGTCCCAACATCTATTTCCATCTCCATGTTCTCGCCTTGGTCGCCTTTCTGGGTTCCCTTCGGAAGACCAACCATCATCATCATTAAATGGATTGTCAAAATCAGACCCATCTCCATTGTTAGGAGCCTGCCTTCTATGATTCATCAAGTCAGCCATCCGATCAGTCAATTGATCGACCACTTGATCCAATCGTTGCTCCACTCTTGCCATAAAGCGTTGCTCCAACTCCCGTTCATAAACTTCATCGATTGGCCTGGTGTTTCTTCTTGGAGGCATTTTGAGCCAGGAATTTGGCTCTGATACCAACTGATATTGTGCACGGAATGAAATCGAAGCTCAAACACATTGATTCTGCGAATACCCATGATGATCCTCACCCAAACCCCAAATTCGACCCCAAAAGTCATGAATTTGAAAAGACAAACTTTTAATAGCAGAAATGATCAAGTGTCCATCCAAATTACATCAATACAACTTAAATAACAAGCCAAAATTTGAACGAGCCTAAAACAAACAACCATGGGCCAAACAAAAGCCCAAAACAAAACCGAAAAACTAGAAAAAAACATAAAAGTGGCCTAAAAACCCATTTAGAGGCCTTATTTTGGAAATATAACAGGATAACCCTCCTATATCTGGTTACCATGACATAGCCCTCGTTTCCACGGTCGTTTTAACTGGTAGCACGTCAAAAACGGAGGCTCGTAGCCCAGGTTATGCCCATTTTCGTGCAGCGCGGTCTTGGGCCTCCAAAAACATTAAGTCCCGGTCTTCAACACTTGGGCCCACATCAGTTGTTTACTAGAGTTTTGAGACTCTGAATGAAGGCTTAAGGCTGTAGGGATTATGAGCTCATCAGGCTGAGCATGAGAAACCTCAGTATTGATCATTGGTGAGATGGGAGTGGTTTGCTCCTCAGGAGAAGTGGGAGCTCCAGTGTCCACTTCCTCTTGTATGAGTGATGATATTGGGGCCTGCACAAACTGAGTAGCATGTGCAGGGGTTTATTTGGATTTTTTTGGTAGGTGATGGTTATTTTTGGTTGTAATGGTTGTTGGAAAGTAGAAGGTGTGGGTTCAACACTAGCTGGTACTGCTAGGTTATCACCTTGAGCAATGAGATCTAACATTTTTAGGACAAGGGCAGTTTCTACCCCTGAGAAGCTAGCAGTTGGCTTCCTCATAGTCTTGAAGATGCCGGGCTTTATCTACCCCAAGTGGAAAACCCAAGCCTTGGTCTTGGGCTTATCAAAGTGATTTGAAGATAATATAACAGTAACTGATCCTATGTTCAAGCTTTGAGGATCATTAGCTGTTGTTGATGAAGAACTTTCAGTCACTTGGTCTTTCTTCATCTTCCACACCATCTTTGAAATATTGGACTTGACCTTCAACACCTCGAAAGTTTTGACAAACTTTAGAAGTTTTGGAGACTGGACCTTCGGAAGAACTGGCTTTCACTGCAGTAGGCTTCATTACTTCGGAAGCATTGCTTTCTTCCAAAACCAAATTTCTTTCGAAGGCAAGTTTTCACTTGTCTTCTTTTTCACCTTGGAGCTTCCGAAGGGAAAAGATTTTCCTTCCATAGCTAGTTCTTCTCAGAAGTTTTCTCTTTGATCATGTGAATAGTACTTTTAGGATTGTAGATGTAGTCCTTAGCAAGATGAGAAGTACTACCATACATGATGCAATCCATTTACTTCCTTCTGAGAGTCTTCTTTTGTGAGAAAGACTAAACTTGATCACTTTTCACCTCCATCTTCATCTTCACAGATGATGCAGCAAGCTTCTTAGGGTGAGGCTTGCTCTTGGAACTGGATGGTTCAGGCTGTGTAGCAGTGATACACAGCTGATCAACCTTCTTCTCTTTGTTGGGATGAGTTGGACATGAACTAGAACTCCTAGTACTAGAGTTCATAGTTGAGTCTTCAGCCTTCACCATTTCAAATCTTGCAGAGATAAACACTTGTTTCTGCTTAGAGTTGAAAGTGGCTTTGATCTCTTGAGCCTTCTTTGATTTTCTATTTGCTTTCCTGATCAAGTTCTTCCTCTTAGACTTGGTCATCCCAGATTCTTTTCTCTCCTCAGGAGAATAGTGACCCTTTTTTAGGATGATCTTCTTCACTCTTCTCAGAATCATCCTTCACTATCTCCTCTTCATCCTCTTCATCAATGGGGTCTATAAGGGGAAGCTCATCTTCATAAGTTTCACACCTTGGAGATCTTATAGACAATAGAGTATGTGGAGGAGCTATCTCAGTAGATCCCAGTCCCTGCTTATTTTGATAACAAACTTTTGCATGCAAGGATGAGGATATCATGTTCTTAAAGGTCTCTTCTTCAAGAACACGTTTTTCTGCCCTGGCTTTGCTGATCACAAGCTCATCCTGGCATTTAGTTAACTTAGTGATAAGATCTTTTATCTGAGTCCTGTAGTTGGTTTGTTCATGCTTAAGAGTTGAAATGATTTTCTCTAAATCTTTTATTTTAAGTTTGTAATCATTTTTAGCTCTTTTGAAATCAACTTTTAAGATGTTTAAGGACTCAAGATCAGATCTCATCTTTAAGTTATAGGACCTATATTTGTTAACTTTAGCAATGCATTCAGGTGTACAAAGATGTTCCAATACCTTGGCTTCTTCATGATCTGCCATCAGTGCTTGGTTTGGAGATGCATCCTCAACCTGAAAGCTCCAGTCAAAGCCTCCTTCTTCAATAGCATCTACAGCTTGCTGCTTGGGCTTCTCATTCTGGGGAGCTCCATCAGTGTAGTTTGCTCTGGTTTATGCTTAGCCACCATTTGTCTTTGGTGCCTTGCACTCTCTAGCAAAGTGTCCTATTTGGTTACAGTTGTAACACTTCACTTTGCTTTTGTCCAGCCTTAACTTTTCACTGGATGCATTGTTAGGAAACTTCCTCCCTGTCCTCTTGTAAATCTTCATGGCTCTATGAGTGAGAAGAGCCATCTGTTGGACTATTTCCATGTACTCCAGATCATCTGGATGGATATACTCCAGGTCTTCAAAGGTAAAGAGAAAGTTGCATGTGCTTTCATTAGTAGACACAAAGGCTTGTGAAGAGCTTGTGTCTTGGAATGGGCTTCCTTGGATGTAGCTCTCTCTTGGTGTCTCCAGGAAGGTGATGAAAAGACCCCTTTTATGAGTTGTCAAGGTAGCAGATGAGATGATGTTATGGTTCTCTGCAATCCCTTTCAACCACACGAAGGGCTGAAGTCTGTTGATTGTTGGAGTTACCAGATGGATTTGCATGTTCATCTCCATCTGGTAGCCACTGAGGATACTATAAAACTCAGTGAGAGTAAGGGTCTTGAGGTTCTCAGTCCTCTTAATGACCACACAATAGTGTGTCTATTATCTTGGAAGAGAGGACATGAACTTCTTTACAATGTCCCTGTTCTCAAGAGTTACTTTAACATCCATTAGAGTATCCATAATCTCAACATACCTGAAGTATTATTGAGTCATGGTTTCACCTATCTTGAAGGTGAAGTTCTCAAACTGCTACTTGAAGAGGTCCTTCTTATTCTCTTTTGCTTTATTTGACCCCTCATACATCAGCTTCATTGCATCCTATAGTTGCTTGGCAGTCTTGCACTTCTTGAACCCTCTGTAGATAGAGTTTGGAAGAGCAGTTTGGAGGGCGGTCATGGCCTTCTGATCTATGTCTATCTTCTTCCGGTCTTCATCAGAATAATCAGCCACTTCCTTTGGTATCATACCACCACCAGCAGCAGCTAAAGAGGTGGATGGTACATGAGGTCCATAGACAATAGA
This sequence comes from Flaveria sonorensis, assembly GCA_025506505.1. Taxonomy (NCBI): domain Eukaryota; kingdom Viridiplantae; phylum Streptophyta; class Magnoliopsida; order Asterales; family Asteraceae; genus Flaveria; species Flaveria sonorensis. The sequence continues at coordinate 35,054,186 of CM046429.1, read as the reverse complement.
TCCCTATATCCTAGAGTCTTGAGACTTGATGAAGCCTTCCATTCTTTAGCACCAAGTATCAAAATCATCAGGAGTGATCAATGGATACTTTGTCATAGTACCAGTTTCGATATCAGCCTTTGTGATTGCTGCCATTTGAGATGCTAAGTGTTTTATGAAACTGAAGGGATTTAAGATGATGAGATCTTACAATGAAGAGCCTAAAAAGCTCTGATACCAATTGTAGGACCTGTTAAAGGGATGATCAATACAATCAGTCTCACAATAAGGAGAGTGTTAGAACACTTAACAGATCAAATGGGAAATCGGGTTTGTGTAAATGATACTAAGAACACAAGTAAACAATGAGATAGAACTAAGAACAAGAACAGAGTAATATGGTTTTCAAGGATGCTGTATATTGCTCTCAAGTTCTATTACAAGTGTTACAAAGCATAAAAAGAAATACACGGACCTGAGATACTTTATACTACATCCTACAGCCGTCAATACTTTGAAAGCTAGCTGGAAACACTAATCTAGACAACAAGATCAATGTAGAGTCAAAAGACAGATTGCCATTTGACTAGTGACTATGACATGCCATAGCTCACATCCTTTTATATTATAAAAAGGATAATAGGTACAAAGTAGGAAGTTACAGACCCAAGACCATAATCTACAGTTTACAAAAGCATGGACCTTTTCACCAACTTGTATAAGTTGGTGAGTCTTCAGAGTTACAGTGAAAAGTAAGTCAGCTTTATGAAAAAGTAGATCAGAGAAAGAATGTCCTCTCTGTCTTCGGAAGAAATTAGTCTTCACAACATTTGGCTTCGGAAGACTTTGTCTCTAAAGCTTCGGAAGACTTCATCTTTGGCTTCGGAAGATTTGGACTTTGGCTTCGGAAGATTTTACCCTTAGAATATTTTATGTGGAGAGTGTAAAACTTCCGAAGTAACTTCTACCTTATACATCAGTGCATGCATGCAGGAAGCACCTTGGTTATTTTGGCTTCTTTGGTTGCATCAGCATTCTAATATAACCTTACAATCCTTTATTAGCAACCAAAGGAGAAATTGGACTCAACATTTTTGTTTATTTTAACGTAGTTGTTGCCTAACTTCAGATATATTGTATTGTTTATCTTTTGCTATTTGTTTTTTATTTGTATATAGCTCGTAATCGGCACAAGAAACCATGGATTTTCCCCTAATCGGCTAATCCTTTACATATTTATGATGTTGTGAATGAGTATTAAAAGAATGAGTTATTTATTCTATAAATTATGAAGCTTGATTTGTGATTATTTTTGTGTATTTTGATTGTACATTAGGTTCATGCTTCCAAAGTTAAAAACAACTTTGAGAAGTGACTATCTCATTGAATATCTAATTTTTTTTTATTATGATTTGTAAAATGTAATTTTATTAATAAGAACATGTATAGATTTGTATATGATATTATTATTACACATTATAGAATTAATATAATTTCTATTAAAAATCTCGTATAATGCACGAGTCTATAACCTAGTTAATAAATAAAATAAAATAAAAACCCCTTACCAGCTACTCTATCGTCTTCCCAAAAATAATTCACACACGTTGTAAATTCAGATAAACCACCTTTGGGAGATCTTATACCCATCTCCATCCTCTTTCACGTTCAACATTTCCATATTAAATTTTAGATTCAACTAATAAGCGGCTTAACAAGGGGTTTGATGAGAAGAAAGGTATAAGGCTTTTGATGGTGTTGCAGATATTGCACCATGAGGTGTTGTTTGATTCCGGTGGAAGTTTGGCTCCTATCCCAAAAATCTAGATTTTGACAACAAAAGTGGTTTGCCGTTAGAAATAGATACATGGAATCTTCGTTGGCACCATCTAACAACAACTAGTATTTCTGGCTTATCATCACAAAACTTAAATCTTTAGTCCTGCAATTCGTCAAAGTACAAATAACATTCATCATTACCATTTACCAGCATCTTTAAGTCATCAAGCTTTCATAATAGTTAACCAGGATTAATTTGAACTGGAAAAGTTGATCGTCTTTTATTTTGATTGTGTTGTGCAAATATATAAATATTTTTCCTGGTGTATGTTTTGGTCCACTAACAACTAGGTATTCTTACTAAATCTAGATTTGCCAAAAAGAACAACCTCCACCGTTATTCTCCATTGGAGCATTTATAGAAAAAAAAAATGTTATTCTCATCTACATATAGAGCAAGGGAGGTGAAGTGTGACCGATTGGTGGAATATATACATGGAGTAAGTTGAACAACCAATGCCAAAGTTGCTATGGAACCGTTTTCATTTGGTGGAAACTGAAACGCAATGCGAGGGATTGAATTTTTGTTACTAATTCTAATCAAACCCACGCATCTTTCGGTATTGCTATTCGATTGCCTTTAAATCTTTTGAAATAAAACAAAACAAACATGGAAGGGTAGGGTTTCATTTGATTTTGATTTTGATTTTGATTTTGATTTTGATATATTTTATAAAATAAGGGTAAAAAGGTAATTTAAATGAATTTAACAAAAATATTAACATTTATTTAACATTCTGGACCATATATGAAAACAAACATGGTAGTTGGGGTTTATATCCATAAAATTTAAAGTTTAGAGATCAAATCCATGATTTAACCCAAACCATAGGAATCGTCCATGTTTTTACTCTAGTTTAAAAAATGCTATCGTTTTAGTTTGAATCTTTCGATTATTAAGGTGTGAAAAGGCTATTGTTTTAGTATGAATATTTCGAACATTAAGGAACAATTGAATCAAGCATAAAAACTAAGAACAGTAAACACTAGATTTAGTTTGATGGAACTACACCAGGTGTCTTTTCAATCTTATTCAAGAAGAAGAAGAAAAATAATCGATATCAAATTACAAAATACCTATCACAATTTATACAAATCTAAACTTATTAACCAAGCTAACTATTGACCCAATCCTAATCTAATAATAACTCCAATAAACTAAGGATAGATACAGACTCAGAACAAACTGATAATTATTTAAATAATAAAATCAAATTTGGCTGCTTTCACTTGCACGCCAAGTTTCCAACAAACCGGAATTAATTAACATTCACCTCCTTGATTCCGATTCTCTTTCCGTTTAAGTCTCCAACTTCTACGAGCTTTTACATTTCAATAAACTTGAGTCCAGGTGAGTTTTAGTAAGGATATTTGCAGTTTGTTCACCGCCACGCATGTGTTCAACTTTTACCAAATTCTTTTCAACACATTTATTAATAAAATGTTACTTTGTGTCTATATGTTTGCTTCGCCCATGAAACAATGGGTTCTTCATTAGCTCAAAACTTATTTGTTGTCAAATAAAATCTTTATTGCAACTAGTTTTTGACATGTAAGGTCTTCTAGAATCCCTTTTAACCATGCCTAGGCAAGTAGTAGTTGTTGTCATCATAAATTCTGCTTCATAGGAAGACAAAGCCAAAGCCAATGTGCTTTGCTTTTGGCTATTCTATGCAATAGGTCCACCACCATAAGAAAAATCATGCCTGTTGTACCTTTTCCATCATTATGGTGTGTTGGGTGAGAACAATCACTATATCCAACTAGGTTTGCATTTCCATTCCTCGAATACCAAATACCATAGTTCATGGTTCCCTTCATATATCGAAGTATATGCTCCACGGGCTTGCATTATGAGTCAATCTTGGTTCTTCCATGTAACGATTAACTATGTCAACTGCGTAGCTCAAATTTGGTCTGGTGTGAGTCAAATATCAAAGGTAGCCTATGAGTCTTTTATGTAAATCTTAATGAATATTACACCTACATGGTTCATATTTGATTTTAAAAGTTACAAGAGATAAAAAAGAATTAAATATGTAAAGTATAAAATACAAAAATAAATAAATAAATAAATTACGTGAAATGTTAAAAGATGACATCCAACTTGAATGATTCCTTGATTTAAATTAGAGTTAATTACATAAATGGTCCCTGTGATTTATCGAAAATAACAGGTTTGGATACTAAGTGTTTTTTGTAACAGGTTGAGGTATTGTGTTTTCAATTTGTAACAAGTTAAGGTACTAATACTAATAGGCGTTAACTTTTTCGTTAAATCTAAGGGCATTTTTGTCTTTTTACTTTACAAGAACTATTAATATAATTAGAGAGACTGGTTATGTCATTTAATATAAATAAAAGATTTGTGTAACTTAATATATATATATACATACATACATACATACACACACACACACACACACACACACACACATATATATATATATATATATATATATATATATATATATATATACTTTCACCTTCAATTCTAGACTAATTTCACCACCACCATGGCCGCCCACCACCACCATCACCAGCACTAGCTACCACCGGCCACCACCGTCATCATCTTCAGCTCCTGAAATGAAACAACAACCGCACCACAACGCCATCTTCATCTTCATCTTCACCACCACCGACGACCGACCGTGCAACCAACCACCACCATCGATGCTTCATCTCCATCGAACGACAATTGATGCTGGTTCTAACCTTGGGTTCAAATATCTATTTATAAGCCCTAAAATAAAGTATCCCCAATTTGGGTTTTAGGGTTTTGAGATAGTTTTAGGTTCTAAGGATTCTGAGAAGCTGACTGTAAAACAGGTTTAGGTTTTAAGTATTAGATGTGGTGGGTGGCGCTAGCGGTGGTGGGTGGCGCTAGCGGTGGTGGGTGGCGATGGCAGAGTTGGGAGGGGGGAAGGGTGGCTGACAAATGGTTGTGGTGGTGGGCGGACGTTTGGAAGACCAGGGATGATGATGATGACGATGATATTGTGTTGGTGGTGGTGATGCAGCGGTGGTGATGATGCGATGATGGTGATGCTGTGATGGGGGTGATGATATGGTGATGATGGGTAGATGGTGGTTATTGTCGTGCTCGTGGGTGTTTGGTGGTGGGCTGGCGGTCGGTGGCTGGTGGGTAGGAAGGTTGGGTGGTAGGCTTGGTGGTTGGGGTCGACAGTGGACAGTGATGTATGATGGTGATGCTGGGTAGATGGGAGTGATGGTGGGTAGATGGTAGTGATGGTGGGTAGTTGGTGGTGATGTTGGGTATATATAATTACACTAATGGTCCCTGAATAAAAAAAACATACAAAATTACAAAAGTAGTCCCTCCAAGGGCATTTTAGTCAATTTCTTTAAAGTTAACAAAAAAACCAACGTCTATTAGTCTTAATACCTTAACTTGTTACAAAATTAAAAACACAATGCCCCAACCTGTTACAAAAAGAGCCTTAGTACCTAAACCTGTTATTTTGGATAAACCACAGGGACCATTTATGTAATTAACTCTTTAAATTTAATTAACTCTTTAAATTATATAGTTTTAATTCAAGGTACACGTGATCTTGATTTATTAATTAAATAAATTAATTAACTTATTAAACTTCAGGATGCAATCCATATTGATACGGAGTTTACAAGGAATTTACATTGCTTTTTTTAAATATAAGTGAACTTTAATTAGCTTAAATAAGAACTAGTGCACCTACCTTGTAAGAAAAAAACAAGAGATTCAGCGAAAGAAAAATAAAAGCTACGAAACCTAATTCCTTTTGTTATTGAAAAAAAAGAAAAAGAAAAAGAAAAAAAAACACCACGGCAATTCAAAAGGGGAGAGTTCACAGCAGAAGACAAAAGATAAAGAGGCGACTTCATAGTAAGCTTAAACGAAGACATCTTGTACCTCATAGTGATGATCTATCATCCGGGGAATGTTTAATTCGCGTTAATCTGACCTGTTTGCTATTCATCATTTATTTTCTAATAAGCAGTTAAACTTTGTTAGCTACTTAGGTTATGCTTTGATTATTTATGTGTTTGACTACTTTGTTTCGGTTTAATTAACCATGTGGCGTTATGTTACTGAGATAATCTGTTTAATCATGATCTTTGATTTGTTTAAATATTGATTATAAGTTAAAGTCGCATGCTTGTTTCTTTTGCTCGTTTGTTCATTTGATTTTTTATTAATCGAGTAGATTTGTATGATAAAGTTGCTTACTTTGTGTTGGTAGTTGTCATGTGATTAAGTTAAAAATAAATAATCATAGGAATAGGCGTGTCAAGTTAATAAAATCAGTGTTTTACCAATCTTGAGATCAGAAGGTGAAACGTTGTCAATTTTACATAGATTCATTGTTTAGTTAGGATAGGATTGCACAAGAATGCCTTTACCTAATTATATTTTATTCTAGTGATTTGGTGTCTTACATCATATTAAATAGAATTACCCAATATCTCGAGATTCATTCATATAATTTTTAGGGTATTGTATTGTTTAGACCGGGAGGTGAAAGGTGAAATGACATTTGGGTACCTTAGCATATTTTAATTAGTGAGACCAGAAACCGATGAGTTTTACACAACCTTAGGAATGATTTATGTGAATTAGTGAGTTATGGAGGAGATCTAGCAAACTAATTATTTCCCTAGTTAGTTGTATTTTTAGATCCAGTGCCATTTGCTTAATAATTCCGATAATAGTCTGTAAGAATCAACACTTTATCAATTAGATCGATCTCGTGACAAGAATGCGGAATGTAATTATCACGGAAACAAAATTGAATAAGCAAAATATGAACACAAGTGTAAATAAACTTCAATTTCTATTGCTCTCAGATTTGAAAGATACAAAGTACATGCAGAATCATGAAATGACAAAAGCTCTCTAAATTACATCACAAAACAACTATTTATACTAAACTAGAAGTTCTCGTATAGTTCTCGCGCGACTTCCTAGTTCTCGCGTGAGATGCAGCTTCTTGCGCTGCAACTTTAGGTTCTCGCGCTACTTGATCTTCATAATCTTGATTTGATTTTCCGAGCAACTAGGTTCAATCCCTATAATCTCCCCCTAGGCTCGGTGAATCAAAATGTTAAAAGTCCACATCTCCAACCTTGTAACTACCCCCATAAGCATACATCTTGTTGTCTAGGGCCTTCGTGATCAACCAACCGAACTGTGCTGCTATAAGATGAACAGATTCATCAGCTGCAACCGGACAAGCCTGCAACCTCATAAAATCTTCTCTTCCAAACTTGAGCAAATGCACAGGGTTGATGATATGGCAGTCTTTGTCAACATAATGGATCAATGCATGACCCGTCTCTTTCTCACAACTCCATCACATGAGCTTTGACAAGCTATTAACTGGTACCGGATCATGTATAGGGATTTTGCAGGACCGTTGAAGGGGGTCAATGCAACAGTTTCATAATAAGAAGAGAGTTAGAACACTTAATAGATCAAATAGGGAACCAGGTTTATATAGATGATACTAAGAACACAAGTAAATATGAGACAAAACAAGAATAATAACAAGATGATATTGGTTTTCAAGAATGATGTATATTGCACTCAAGTTCTTTTACAAGTTTTACAAAGCTTAAGAAAGATACAAGTACTTGAGACACTTTATACTACATCCTACAGGCGGCCATACTTTGAAGGCCAGCTGAAAACACTAATCTAGACAACAAGATCAATGTAGAGTCAAAAGGCAGATTGCGTTTTAACTTGTGACTATGACATGCCATAGCTCACATCCTAATATCATACAAAAAGGATAAAAGGTACAAAAGTAGAAAGTTACAGACCAATGACCATAATCTATAGTTGACAAAAGCATGGACCTTTTCACCAACTCATATAAGTTGGTGAGTCTTCAGAGTGGTAGTAGAAAGTTATTCAGCTTTAGTCTAAAGGTGATCAGAGAAAGCATGTGTTCTCTATCTTTGGAAGAAATCAGTCTTTGGCTTCGAAAGACTTTGTTTCTGAAGCTTTGGAAGACTTCATCTTTGGCTTTGGAAGATTTTGGTCATTTGGCTTCAGAAGATTTTACACTTAGCTTATTTCCTTTGAGTTGTGCAAAACTTCCGAAGTAACTTCACTCTGTACTTCATGCATGCAAGCTGAGAGCTCTTTGGTTGCTTTGGTTGCATCAGCCTTTAAGTATAAACCTTACAAACTCCCCCTAGGCTGATGCTACCAAAATAGAATAGATAGTCCTCATCAGGATCAAAACCATTCCTTTCTTCATCATTTGGTCAGGATCCCTCTGACTCTCATAGAATCTCCGCATATCATAGAGATCATGCAGAGGAAGATCAAGTATGTCTTGCCAGAAGTAGACATCTTGACCTCCTTGATCTCTAATGACATACCATCTATCCGGATTAGCAGCAAAGCTCCAGGACAAGATGGGTCTCCTAGTGGCAAGAGGCTCTACTTGAATAGGAGTTGGATGAGCAGCATCTTCTTGATAACCCTCAGGATGTTCTGACCCATCCTGAGGTTTAGAGGTGGATGCCTTGGACTTCTTCTTCCTCTTCTTGTCCCTTTTGATGGCCATCCTTTTCTTCCGCTTTCTAGATTTCAACTGAGAAGACTGTTCAGCAACATGTTGTTCTTGTGTGTCTTTCTTAGTTGGGTCTTCTTCCCTCACAGGTTTAGAAAAAGAGGGATCAGGACCCTGTTGTGGATCAGAAGATGAAGTTGATTATGGTCTAGCACTAGGTCCAGGTTGTGTTGTCCTTATGGTTCAACATTGAACTTCAGGTGCAGCCTGACTTGGTGGAGAATGCAAGTCATTGAGCTTACCCTTTTTAATCTTATGCTTGATCACCCTAATGTGCTCATCCATGGTGGATAGAGACATTGGGCCAAGCCTCCTTCCGGAGAATCCATACAGCTTCAAGAAGATTATCATCCTCTGCCTATCAGCAGACTTCTTTAGACTCTTTTGGATGGTGGCTCTCGACTTTGCAGCTTTTTTTTGTTCCTTCATTGCTTGTTGCTTGAGCTGCTTATGGTACTCAAATTCTATGTAGTCATAGGACAAGGGAAGAAGTGCAGATGCCTGATAGAGTCCTGTGGCACTCAGGTAGTTAATCATATTTTGTCTGTCTGCTTCTTTGTCTACCTGAGGTTGTTGCTCATTTGCCACAGCCTCTGTTTCAGGGCTTTCTTGATATGGGGAGAGGGTAAGAGCATGCTTGTAGAGTCTTTTCATCCTCCTTTCTTCCTTGATCTTGAGGAGTAGTTATGCATCCTATACCTCCTTCCTCTCCTTTGACAACTCAGTGTCAGCCAGTTCATTTAATTCTTCTAAGAAAAAATAGATGAGTTCATCAATGTTGTAGTTTTTGGTCCCCAAGCAGTTTAATCTGGCTCCCCTTAACTCATCATCTTGAGTGTTGGCTTGGGGGCAACCCTGATTACGGCTTCCATGAAGCCTGGGGACCCACTTGAACTCTATCCCCTTAGCTTCTTCTTCCTCTTTCTTTCCCCCTCCTCAATCTCCTCAGGAGTCAACTTCCTTTTACCTTTATCACTCACAAACCTTTGTGACTCAGGTTGTAGAGAGCTTTGACCTTTATTGCTTGGTTCTTCACTTGAGCTCTAGCCAGAGAGAGGCCGTGAGACACCTTCACCAGTTGGTGCCTCACTGAGGGAAATGGGTGCTGAAGTAGTTCATGTCATCTTAAGGTTCACAGGTTCAACTGCTAGGCCTTCAATGAAGGTTTCCGCTTCAAATCTAATCTTGGGATGCACCTTAACATCCAGTTGACTAATAGTCTTTCCTGCTAGCCTCTGTCTATATGGTCTTGTCTTCAGCTTGGACTCTTCAAGCACCCTCTGTTGAATCCTATCAGCTAACCTTGCAGCTTGCCTATTTTGACTTGGGTTGGCAAGTGGAAGGTCAACTAGGTAGGTGCTCTCATAGAATCTCAGGGTGTAGAAGTTAAAGATCTCTTATTGCCCCTGAGATCTAGAGATTACTAGGGCTCTCCTTTGCTTATCATATCTCTATCCCACTATTGGGTTATCAGCTGGGTGAGATAGAGTTGGCATTGCCCTTAGTATACCCTCCTCAAACTGACTTTGTATGAGAGAGTCCATATCAATATGGTCCCGAGGAGGTTGTTGAGTATGGACATCTGTAAGTGAGGGTGGTGAATCCTCCATGTCCATGCTCTGAGAGGAACTCCCAGGTTCTGTGATTGTAATTAAGACTTTCTCCCCCTTTTTGGTAGCTTCACCCTCTTCCACAGGGGAGCTAGGAGTTAGGTCCATCACATCCACAGGTTCTTATGGGCCTGGTTGAGTCCTCTGGATAGGTCTCTCAGCTAACTTGCCCTTGAGATCGGTGATCTCAAGTTTCTGGTCATTGACCCTCTTTTGTAAGGTAGTCACCTGAGATTCCAGGTGACTGACCTTTGAGACTAAATAGGTACAGGTTTTAGTCAGTTGTTGCACCTTTAGTTTTAGACTCCCCTCATCTTCAGTTGAAGAATCACTAGGGGATGAGAGAATATGACCTAAGTCTTCTTTTTCAACACCAGTACTAAGTTCTTGGCTGCTGGATTTCCCCTGCACCATAACAGCTTCAGTTGAAGTGTCAATAGGCTGGGTTGCCATGGTTAAGGTCTTAAAGAAGTAATCATCTGCAGAAGTGAGAGCCTCTTCCATATGGACCTCCTAAACTATTCAGGGAGATCCACCTCAGTTGTGGGTGGATGATATGGGCTAGACATGGGTGAGTCAGAAGCACTCATCTCTCTTTGAGCAGGGGTGGAGAAGAGAGACTCATGGTACTCACTGAATCCCATGTGTTTAGCATCATAGAATTCAAGGTTGGATATGGGTTGATTGAGGTCTAGATGCTAAGGATGGCAGCTTTCCTCTAAAGGTTGTTCACTAGAGTTTTGAGACTCTGAATGAAGGTTAAGGCTGGTGTTGGTGTAGTGAGCTCATCAGGTTGAGCATGAGGAACCTCAGCACCGACCTTGAAGTGATGGAAGTGGTTTGCTCCTCAGGGGAAGTGGGAACTCTAGTGTTCACTTCCTCCTACATGGGTGAGTATATAGGGGCCTGCATAACCTGAGTAGTTTGTGCAAGGGTTTGTTTAGATTTTCTTTGGTAGGTGATGGTAATTTGTGGCTGTGTGGGTGGTGCAGATGTGGAAGGTGTGGGTTCAACATTAGCTTGTGTTGCTAAGTTGTCACCTTGAGCAATAAGCTCTAATATTTTTGGGACTAGGGCTGTTTCTACCCTTAAGAAGCCAACATTTGGCTTTCTCATTGTTTTAAAGATGCTAGGCTTCATCTGTCCCAATTTAAGAACATTACCTGTTCCACTTAACTATGAGCCCAGTTTACAGTTAAGAATGCACTGGACATATCTAGGAAACATATAATATTCTATGGAGTCCAAGTTTGCAAGTAAATTAGTATAAACAAATTATGAGTACCTGAACTTGACCCCTTGTACCAATCCATGGACTATGTAGGAAAGGTCTTCCGAAATTTGATCCCACCCCCTATGTTTGTTTGATAGATAATGGATGATAACATGGAGGAGGCACTTTCATTGAGAGGAGACCTTCCCCTTCTTGAAGGTTCTTACTGAGTAATCACCTTCATAGCCCATCTGCCTGAAGGACTGGTTCACAGCAGACTTTGGGAAGGACAATTTGCCTTCTTCATCATCCAGCCTTAGATGAGTATAAATGGTTGCTGGAATAATGAAAATTTTTTTGACCTATACTGTGGTAGACAATGCTTTCTCCCCATCCATAATGACCTCTTGGCAGGTCCTCTAAAACTCCAAAAGCTGGTCTTCATATAGTGGAGGATTTATGGTGAGGGAGGTGAAGTAGTTGGATAGAGCCAAGAAACGACAAACATCTGAGAAGCCAGGATCCTTCTCAAACACTAACAGAGCAACCTGATTATGTTGTCTGTGTAGTTGCATGGAGAAATAGGGCTGGTTTCGTGGATCAGGGTTGGCCATTTAGGGCAGCTTTGAGATGAAGGAAGGTAAGAACAAGGTCGGTTTGTGAGTGAATTTAGGGTTTGAATCTTGCAGATAAAGGTGAATATTGAAAGAGGGGGAACCGTTGTACAAATATATATGGTATGGATTTGAGACAAAGTTAATGTAAACGGATAAACTTTGAAATCCGAATATCGGTCCCACCTTAGAAAATGTGTCCAAAAAGTTAGTTTTTTTGGAAATCAAAATCTTTCAAAAGTAATTTATCTTCGGAAGGTTTTAGAAAAACTTCCGAAGCCAATTTGGCTTCTATTCTTTAGTTTTCTAAGAATTTTGCTTTGGAAGAAAAACACTTAGAGTATTTTTACTTCCTAGATCGATTTTGCTTCGGACGATATTAAATATCCAAAATCTTATTCAATAAGAGAATAAGTCTTCCGAGACTTAATTGCTTTCGAAAGAAAAGAGTCCTTCAATACATATAAGTACTTAGTGACAAATATAAGCTTCGGAAGATATATCAGAATTTCTTCCGAAGGTTAATTTCTCAAAAGTAGTTATTTGTTTTGAAGATATAATTTTCTTCCCAACATAACTTGATGTCTTCCAAAGGAAAATACATCCAAAATTCTCAAAATTCTAAGGAATATCATTTTGAAAAATTTCTTTCAAAGTAAACTCGCTTATATGGTGATGAAATAAACAACTTAAGACACACCGACTATTAAAAAAAATGTTGAGTTTAGTTTAATGAAAATCTACTCAAAGTTAATCATCCCAATAGCTGATACAATATATTTAAATCTCTGCTCATCAAAAGCTTTTGTGAACAGATCAGCATATTCTTCATTTGTGTTAACTTTGACTAGCTTTATCAACCCCTTTTGAAAATTATCTCTAATTAAATAATACCTGATATTGATGTGCTTTGTCTTTAAGTGCTGAACTTGATTCTCTGTGATAGAGATAGCACTGTTGTTGTCTATGTGGATGGGAGTCTCCTTGAAGTTGAATCCATAATCTAGCATCTGATTCGGAATCCAAAGCACTTGAGCACAGCAGCTTGCAGCAGCAATGTATTCAGCTTCAGCAGTTCATGCAGATACATAAGATTGTTTCTTGCATTACCAGGAGACTATCCTTCCACTAAGAAATTGACATCCCCCAGATGTTGACTTTGCAGTCATGTTACAGTCACCATAGTCACTATCTGTATAAGCATACAGATTAAAGTCAAAATTCTTTGGATACCATAGGCCTAATTTGGGAACACCCATGAGATATTTGAGAATTCTCTTGACAGCAACCAGGTGTGACATCCTGGGGTTGGCTTGAAATCTTGCACAAACACATGTTGCAAACATGATATCAGGCATGGTGGCTGTGATAAGAGACCCAATCATAGCCCTGTATAGATGTTCATCAACACACTCCCCCTCAAGATCTGGTCTAAGAGAGTGGTTTCTGGCTATGGGTGTCTTAGCAACCTTGCACTCAGTCATGTGAAATATAGTAAGTATGTCTTGCACATACTTTGGCTGATTTATGAAGATGCCATTGCCAACCTGCTTCACTTGAATTCCTAGAAAGAAATTAATTTCCCCCATGTCACTCATTTCAAATCAATTCTTCATCACCTTCTAAAAGTCTTTACAGAAGCTTTAGATTAGTTGACCCAAAGATAACGTCATCGACATAAACTTGAACCAATATCAAGTCATTTCCTGTTGCTTTGATGAAAAGTGTTCCATTAATAGTACATCTCTTTTATCTGTGCTTACAGAGATACTGTGATAAAGTCTCATACCACTTCCTTGGAGCCTGATGCAGCCTATAGAGAGCTTTATCAAGCTTGTAGACATAATTAGGATGATCTGGGTCTGCAAAGCCATGTGGTTGTTTGACAAACACCTCCTTATCAATCACTCCATATTAAAAGGCACCCTTGACATCAAGTTGGTAGACCTTGAAATCCTTGGATGCAGCAAAAGCCAGGAATATCCTAAAAGCTTCAAGTCTTGCTACAGGAGCAAAGACATCTATGTAGTCAATCCCTTCTTCTTGTGTGTATCCTTGAACAACTAGTGTTGCCTTGTTCTTGATGACAAGTCCTCTATCATCCTTCTTATTCCTAAAAACCCACTTGGTACCTATGGTAGTCTTCCCTTGAGGAAGAGACCATAGATTCCAAACCTTCTATCTTTTAAATAGAGACAGCTCCTCCTACATTGCTTCAACCCAACTTCCATATTTCAAAGCCTCTTCAACCTTCTTAGGCTCTATCTGGGACAACAAACAAGAGTGAAGACAAATATTTTTGTCATGGGTTTGTCCTCTTGTTCTCACCCCAGTCTCAACATCTCCAATGATATTTATGCTAGGATGGGACTTATGGATTCTTAGTTGAGGAATCACAGCAAGTTGTTTGGACAGATCTAAGTTGGTGAAATCTAGATCTGGTGCTTGAGAATCATCCACCATATCAGCAAACTTATCAAGTGAGACTTGATCCAATAAGTGTGTCACATCATTGATGTTGTCTTCTATGAAGTGGTTATCAGCATCAAGGAATTATTGATCACTCTCACCACCTCCATCTCCTCCTATATTGGAAATTCCTTTATCTGAGTTTTATGCTTCTATGTTGGAATTTATAGGCACCTCAGAATTATCAGCTGAAGAATGTGACATGATTATGCTGATAGGATTTCCAACTGTAGGGCTAGTTACCACTGTAACTGAAGTAGTTTGATCAGTTGGTCTTCTTAGCTCAAATCTTAGATCAGAACCTTCTTTTGATAAGATACCTGTAGATCCTGAAACATCTTCAAAAGATTTGTTAAAACAATTGGTTACTAAATCAAGATCAATCAGCCAATCAGGACCAAAACCTTTCATACTGGGTGTGTGTTCATTGAAAGTCACACTGGCTGACTCCTCAACTACTCTGGTTCTGAGATTGTACACTCTTTAGCTTGGGAAGAGTATCCAATGAAATATCCATCATTTTATTTCTCGGCGAATTTGGCTATTTGATCCTTGGTATTCAAGATGTTGCAAGGACATCCAAATGATCTGAGGAAACCAATAAAAGGTCTCCTTTTGTGCCACAGTTCATAAGGAGTCTTACCATGAGTCTTACCCACTAAACTCTATTGTGCACATAGCAGGCAGTGTTGACTGCCTCTGCCCAGAAGGTGATGGGCAGTTTAGAGTCAGATAATATGGTTCTTGCAGCTTCAATAAGTGTCGTGTTTCTCCTCTCAGCAACACTGTTTTGCTAAGGAGTCCTGGGAGCACTATATTGTCTTGTAATACCTTTTTCATCAAAAAATGAATCAAGGATTTAGTTTTTAAATTATGTTCCTTGATCACATCTTATGATCTTGACCCTGTGATCACATTGATTCTCAATTTTCCGAATAAAGCTCTTCAAGATCTCAAGAGTCTCATCCTTAGTTCTAAGGAAAAAGACCCAAGTATATCTTGTAAAGTCATCTGTTATCATCAAGCAATAAGAGGTCCTTCCTAAACTCATTACACTGGTGGGGCCAAAGAGATCCATATGTTATAAGTGTAGGGGAGTAGTGATGGAGTTCATTTCCTTTGGCTTGTGAGATACCTTGTGTTGCTTCCTTTCAGGCATGCAACACAATGATCATCACTTGTAAACTGTTTCTTTGGCATTCCAGTTACCAAATCATTCTTAATTAATTTATTCATATTTTTAAAGTTTACATGGCACATTCTTTTATGCCAAAGGAAAGACTCATCACTATTGGCTTTAGATAGAAAGCAAGAAACTTCACCTAAAGGCGATGTTTCCTGCAAGTCCATCTTGTACATGTTTCTTTTCCTGGGGGCTCTGAGCAGGATATCCTCTTGAGGAATGACCACCCATGGCTTGAGAATAATGCACTCATACTTAGTAAAGAGCATCTTGTGTCTCTGATCACAAAATTAGGATACACTTAAAAGATTATATCCAAGCACCTTAACAAAGTTTACCTTCTTAATGCAGAGCTTACCATTTATGGCCCTGCCCCTTCTAGTGATGTAACCACCAGATTCTCCTCAAAGGAAACTGGCCCTCCATCAATTCTTTCAAAGTTTTAAAGAAAAGAGCCATTGCCTGTCATGTACCTGGAACAACCACTATCAATGATCCATACATTTTCTTTGGTCTTGAGTTGTTCCTACACAAAAAGAGATGGTTAGTTACATTTGGAAACCCAAGCCTCATTGGTCTTGGGCTTGTCAAAGTGAACTAAAGACAATGCAATAGTAATTGATCCTTTATTAAAGGTTTGAGGATCATCAGCTGTTGTTGATGAAGAACTTTCAATCACATGGTCTTCCTTTATCTTCCACACCATCTTTGGAAGATAAGACTTGACCTTCAACCCTTTGGAAGTTTTGATAACTTTAGAAGTTTTATAGACTGGACCATCGGAAAATCTTGCATTCACTGCAGCAGACATTAGTACTTCGGAAGCATTCCTTTCTTCCAAGACCAAATTTTCTTCTGAAGGCAAGTTTTCACTTGTCTTTAACTTTACTTTAAAAGATTTTCCATCCGAAGCTGTTTTCTTCTTCTTTTTCTTAGAAGTTTTCTTTTTAGTCATGTGGATAGTACTTTTAGGATTGTAGATGCAATCCTTAGCAAGATGAGAAGTACTACCACACATGAAAAAGTCAGTTGGCTTCCTTCTGAGAGTCTTCTTTTGTTTAGAAAGCTGAGCTTGATCACTTTCCACTCCTATCTTCATCTTCACAGATGATGCAGCAGGCTTTTTAGGGTGATGCTTCCTTTTGGAAATGGATGGTTCAGGCTGTGCAACAGTGGTGCATATTTGATCAACCTTCTTTTCTTCATAGGGATGAGGTGGACACAAACTAGAACTCCTGGTACTAGAGTTCATAGTTTTGTCCTCAGTCTTTACCACTTCAAATTCTGCAGAGTAAAGACTTGTTTCTACTTGGAGTTGAAGGTGGCCTTGATCTCTTGAGACTTCTTTGTTTTTCTCTTTGCTGCTCTGATCAAGTTCTTTCTCTTAGACTTGCTCAAACCTGGTTCTTTCCTCTCCTTATTAGAATAGTGACCCTTCTTAGGATGATCTTCTTCACTCATCTCAAATCCATCATTCACTACTTCCTCTTCATCTTCATCCTTTTCTTGAATGGGGTCTATGAGGGGAAGCTCATCTTGACAAGTTCCACACCTTAGAGATCATACAGATAGTAGAGTGTATGGAGGAGCTATCTCAGTAGAACCCAGTCCCTTCTTATTCTGATAACAAATCTTTGCATGCAAGGATGATGATATGATGTTCTTGAAGGTCTCTTCTTCAAGAACACATTTTTCTACCCGGGCTTTGCTAATCACAAGCTCAGCCTGGCAATCAGTTAACTTGGTAATGAGATCCTTGATTTGAGTCCTGTAATTTGTGTGCTCATGCTTTAGAATTGAAATGGTTTTCTCTAGATCTTCTATCTTAAGTTTATAATCATTTTCAGCTCTTTTAAAATAAGCTTTTAAAATATTCAAGGACTCAAGATTAGATCTTATTTCCTTGTTATAGCACCTGTATCTATTAACTTTTGCAATAAACTCAGGGGTACAAAGATGTTCAAGTACCTAGGCTTCTTCATGATCGACCATCAGTGCTTGGTTTGGAGAGACATCTTTAACCTGAAAGCTCCAATCAAAGCCTCCTTAAACAGCAACTATAGCTTGCTGCTTGGGCTTCTCAGTCTTTTGAGTTCCATCAGTGTAGTTTGGCCTGGTTTGTGCTTGGCCACCATTTGTCCTTGGTGCCTTGCACTCTCTAGCAAAGTGTCCCATTTGGTTACAATTGTAACACTTCACTTTTCTTTTATCCAGTCCAAACTTTCCATTTTATGCATTACCAGGAAACTTCCTCCCAGTTCTCTTGTAAAACTTCTTGGCCCTATGAGTGAGAAGAGCCATTTGCTGGACTATTTCCATGTACTCCAGATCATTTAGATGGATACACTCCAGGTCTTCAAAAGTGAAGAGAAAGTTGCCACTGCTTTCATCAGCAGACACAAAGGCTTGTGAAAAGCTTGTCTCTTGGAATGGGCTTCCTTGGATGTAGCTCTCCCTTGGTGTCTCTGAAAAAGTGATGAAAGGACCCTTTTGTGAGTTTTCAAGGTAGCAGAGTAGATGATGTTGTGGTTCTTTATAGTCCCTTTCAACCACATGAAGGGCTGAACCCTAGTGATTGTTGGAGGAGTTGCTAGATGGATTTTGCATGTTCATCTCCATCTTGATAACGGACCAATGATTGCTTCAGTTGGATGGTCCTTATGAATTCTTAACTGAGGAATTGTATCTTTAGAAATAACTTTGTCTAAATTAGACATATGACCCACTGGTGCTTAAACATTGATTCCTCCTTCTGGTTGATACATAATATCTTCCTCTTGATGAATATCATTATCAACAAATAAATTTTAAAATGGAACTTGAATGGTATCAATTGGATCATCTTGAGTAGAAGAAGAACTCTGATCAGAAACTTATGGAGCTTGCTCAACAACTAAATCAGAATGAGGCATTGTGGATTCATAAATAGATTTTGAAACAGTTGATACATTTAAAGAAGAGGATATGTCTGAAGATCTTCCTGTAGCTGAAGATGACTTAGGTCGAACATCTTCAGTAAAAATATCTTGAATTAATGATGACAAGGGTGGATTAGCTGTAAAAACAACAGAAGATTGATTAAAAGTTTCAAATAATGAAGCATAATTGTATACCCATGAAGGTGCAAAGTCTGCATCTATTTTGTTAGATTCATGCCAATCAATATTAAATGACTCATTATTTGTTTAGATATTTTATTATAAACCTGGTATGCAACTTTGTTGGCCGAATATCCAATAAAATAACATTCATCAGCTTTTTCATCAAATTTTGATTTAGAATCAGATGTGTTTAAAAAAGTACAACAACATCCAAATGTTTTAAAATATTTGACTTTGGGTTTATGTTTGAAAAAGATTTCATAAGGAGTCATATTTTGTTGTTTTTTGATTAGCACACTATACTGAACATAACAGCATGCTGAATCAAAATTTCAGATTCGTTGAGCTTGGATCTTAGGATTCATGTATTTTTCAGATCCAAAAATTCAAAATTAAAGACGGGTGGAAGTGTGTGAATCGAAGAACAAGGATGTGTGTGTAATGTATAATGTTATGATTTCATTGATGTTGAATAACAAATTACAATAAAGAAACATATACAAAGATGGATGAACATCAAACCCACCCAAAGGAGAGAATTTCTCCTTGGGTGTTGATTTACACCATGAAAAGCACACACTTAAGAACTACCAGCCACTCACACACTTTGCAATAACCACCCATTACAAGTGGCACTAGTGGTTCTATTTATAATGTTATTACAGCATGACCTAATTTTGACTATTCTTGTGGTCTTGATGTTGACTTTGTCTTGTTGACTTTGTCTTGTGTTTGTTTTGTTCTGTTTACCAACTTGGTCTCTGAACTTGTACAATGAGGTCTTTAGTTGGCTTTGATTGTGGTTTGGAAAGCTTCAGTTTATCAATTGTTGAACCCAACACAGCAGTATTAACAGCTTCAGCCCAAAAGAATGACGATAATTTGGCTGCTGATAACATTGTTCTAGCAGCTTGAATTAAAGTTCTATTTCGTCTTTCTGCAACTCCATTTTGTTGTGGAGTTCCCGCAGAACTAAATTGTCTAGCTATCCCCTTGGTATCACAAAATTTATTCATAGTATGATTGCAAAACTTTGTTCCATTATCACTTCGAATGCACTTGATGGTTTTATCTGTCTGATTCTCCACTAGGGTCATGAACTTTATAACCAAATAAGGTGTCTTATCTTTGGTTGCTAAAAAAACCCATGTAAATCTGGAGAAATCATCAATATTAACCACATAGTATGCATGATGTCCTAAACTCAAAACACTAACTGAACCAAATAAATCCATGTGTAATAGTTGAAGGATAGACTCAATTTTGGTATGAGCAACTGGTTTATGAGGAAGTTTATGTTGTTTGCCTTCAGAACATGACAAACAATGTTTAGTAAGCTGAAATTCTTTCAAAGGTAGGCCTACAACATGATTTCCTCTAACCAACTTGTTCATATTTTTGATGTTTACACGGCCAAGACGATGATGCCATAACATTGAATCACTTTCCGAGGGTTTAGATAACAAACAAGACGCAGTTACAAGTGAATGTGAACCATTCATGTCAAGTAAGTATGGGTCTTTGTCTTTTGGTGTTCTTAATAAAATCCATTCATTAGGAATTACAATCCAGGTTTTAGAATCAGACATTCTTTATCAGTGATATACGTTGAATACTTTTTGTCACAAATTTGGGAGACGCTTAACAAATTATGTTTAAGTTCCTTAACAAACTTGACATCTTCAAAACATAACACACCATTAGACACTGTACCTTTCTTTGTAATCATACCACCTTTATCGCCTGTAAATATAACATCTCCGTTGTAAGGTTGTATGTTGTTTAACAGAGATATATTACTAGTCATGTGCCTTGAACAACCACTTTCAACATGCCACGCACCGTTGATAACATGCCTTGGTTGTTCCTGCACATATGAATGAATTTATTCATGTTTTGGAACCCAAGCCATAGTTGACTTGAGCACATTGTTTTCATCCAAATATGATACAGACTTTAGTATCATATCTCTTCTATCATTGAAAACAGAATTTTAAACAATATCAGGCTCAGATTGTTTTGCTTTTATTTTCCATTTCTGAATCGGTTTGATCATTTGTGTAACCATTTTCTTTAAAGTGGTCTGAATTGGAGTAGAATTACTATCATCAACATGTAAAGATTTCTTGTTTGAAATTTCTTTATTCAAATCTGTTTTTATTTGATCATTTCTTTTATCAACGAAAGAATTTGACTGATTTGTATTCCTTTTGAATTTGGCATTTAAAAAGAACTGTTTTCTATTATTTGAAATTGAATTATGAAATTTTTGTTTGCTTGACAATGGATGTTGATGATGGCAATTTCTAGCCCTATGATTTGGCTTGCCACATACATAACAAGACATTCTATGATATGTATTTGATGCTCGTGTATTTCGCACAAACTGTTTATGATAACTTTCACAGTCATCATAGAATCTGGCTTTAGTATTTCTTTGGCTTTGTGATTCTTTAACAGTCTCTATTTTCTCTCTTTCATTAAGGATTGTTCTAGATGATTCCTAAAGAATTAAGGTATCTTTCCTAACTTTTTGATTCATATCTGAAGCCGGTGAGGCATGAACTATAGCTTTAACCTTTTGAAATATAGGAACTGGAATGGGACCAGTGTCTTTGATACCTTCTACAAAATTGTTTCACAGAATGAGTAGTAATAGGAGACTTATTCTTAAAGAAACTGGCATTTGTTTCTTTAAGGATATGATCTTCCTTATCAATGTTGCCTTTTGAAACAAATCTGTTCTTGAAATCAGTTTTCAAGTCAGATACACATGTTGTGACTCGTTTTCTTTCATTGTCCTTAAAATCTATCTTTGATTTTAGTTTCTTTTGTTTGTTAGACATTTGTGAACAAACATTTGTAGAAATAAAAACATATGAAAGTTCATTGATAATTGATGATGAATTACATGAAGATTTTCATTACAACTTTTATTTTCCATAAAATCTATTTCATCATCACTTTCCCAGTCTTCAACCAACCCTTCTTTCTTCACACTTTCTGCAAAATAATTGTCATGAATAATTTTAATTTTAGTTTTTATGACATGGTCAACAGTCAATGAAACATTAACCGGATGTATTAAGTCTGACTTTGGTTGAAAACCTAATCCATAGGTCTTTTCATCTGGAATGGTAATTGATGAAGGCAAACATGTATAATCATGATTGATAGGTGGTACAATGTTAGAATATCCAACACCACCTTTTCCACCATTAATTTTCTGAGTGATTTGAGACTTCATTATACCTTCAACCATATTTGTGGACAGCTCAAATTTTTCAACAGTCAATTTTATAGATAAGAGTTCACTGTTAAGTTTATTGATTTTTAAAAATAGTTTATTATTACGTGTTGTCAAATCTTTTATGTTATAATCTTTATCATGAAGATTCAATTTTGATTGATAAATCGATTTGTTTAAACCATCTATCTCTTCTTTAAAAAGTTTCTCATCATTTTTATATTTATAAGCTTGATATTAAAGTTTTTCAACTTCTAAAATCAAGTGTTCGTTGTGAACTCTGTATCTTTGAACCTTTTCTATACATGTATTTGAACAAAGATTAGTATTTACCTCTTCAGTCTCTTCTTGCTTGTTTTTCTCTTCAGATGTGACATTTACCATAAAAGCTTTCAGTACCTTCTCTTCTACTGCTTTAGGTGCCGGAGTAATCTCAACATGTGACACCCTACATATTCCCACATCGGCCGTGGACAGGAGAGTTTCCTGGTTCGTAAGTAGTGTATGGTCTCTAATATCACCAACATGTTTTATATCACCAACATGTTTTAGGCGCATTGACCGTGGATGAGAGGAGAACTCCATAGTTAAGCGTGCTTAGGTGGCAGCAATCTAGGGATGGGTGACCTCCCTAGGAAGTTTTCACCCGGGCAATCAAAAGCAAATCCGTGAGCTTATCACGGGCAAAGCGGACAATATTGGTGGTATGAAGGGCCGGGTGTTATAGAATGGTATCAGAGTCACTCCTGTGTCACTCGGGATGGTTGGACAAACCTCACTGGGGATGGTGAGTTCTTGGGCTCATCAAGGACGATGAGTCCAAAGGGGGGGTGATTGTGACACCCTACATATTCCCACATCGGCCATGGACAGGAGAGTTTTCTGGTTCATAAGTAATGTCTGGTCTCTAATATCCCCAATGCATTTTGGGCGTATGGTTGTGGATGAGAGGAGAACTCCATAGTTAAGCGTGCTCAGGTGGCACCAATCCAGGGATGGGTGACCTCCCTGGGAAGTTTTTACTGGGGCAACCAAAAGCAAATCCGTGAGCTTCTCGTGGGCAAATCGGACATTATTGGTGGTATGAAGGGCCGAGTGTTACACAACAGCATTGACGGAGTCTTCACAAGCAGTTGCCGAAGTTTCCTCAACAGCATTCATAGTCTCTTTATCTTTAGCTGGAGTAAACTCAATCTTCAACTTCTTTCTTTCCTTCTACAGTCACCTTTAAATGAGCTGGAGTAAACTCAACATATTCTTCTTTTAGCACCTTTTCAACATTCTCACTGACTTTTTCAGCAAAAATTCCCTTCATCAAGTCATCAGACACATACTCATCAAGTATATTCTCTTTAACATGGTATTCAGCAGTTTGAATTTCAGCCAATAAAGCCGTAGATAGTTTGATATCTAAAATCTCCATCTGGTATGACCAATCATATTCTTCATTGGTCTGAGAAACCAAGGCTTTTTTGTTTGACGTGCTTGCTTTATCCCCTTTTGATTCAACCTCCACAGTCACCATCTTCTTTCCACTATCAGTTTGATTTGATCTTCCCTCAGTACATTCTCTTGCAAAGTGACCAGGTTTTTCATAATTATAACATCTCAAACTTGACTTATCAAATCCAATCTTGCTCAAGTTGTTTAGAACAAACATCTTTCTTCCCGTTCTTCTTGCAAAATTTTTAGCCCGATACACCACCATTGCCATATGATACTTGATATTATTTTCTTCAACATCATCAGGATTAACTTGTTGTAAGTCATCAACTAAGTTGTTAGGTGCACTGAGTCTTCCAGCTATGAAAGCTTCATAGCTGTTCATGAAAGTGGTGAATAGAGCCAGATGCTGTAAAGCTATTTGAATGGTTTACTTGTTTAGGTGGGAATTTACAACAAATGCTTGTTGTATGGGTTGAGTGGATTGACTTTGTGAATAGGTCTGAGGTTGAGATTAAGGTTGCATTGGAGTGAATTGATTTTGATGGGATGCTTGAAATCGAGGCATGGATGGACCCTTGACATTTGGATTAACAAAATTGGCTACTTGTTGACACAATTGAGAATAGCTAACATAGTAATTGGGATTACTAGACATTTTTGCATATAATGCAGATGCTTCAGTTCCCATAGTGTTGATGTATTTAGCAGCTCTTTGCTTGTCATCCATTTCACATGACTTGATGGTTAAGATAAGACCACTGAGGGACAAGGTAAACAAATCCTTGGTTCTTTTGATAGTAGTGCAGTTATTGTTCCAGCTGTATGGTAAAGAGTTCAATAGCTTTTTGTTTACAGAAATATTCTCCAAGGTAATACCATCACTCTTCATCTTTGTTATCAGCTTAACAAATATGGACATTTGAGCCTCCAAAGTTTCACCAAGTATGTAGTGAAACATATTAAACTCTTAGTTCAACATGTCCTTTTGGCTTTCCTTCATATCTTTATTACCCATTATCTGATCTTCCATCGCATCCCACAAATCCTTAGCTTTTCTGTAATCTTTGAACTTTTGAGCAATCTCAGTTGTAAGTGCCATGGTGATAGCAGCATATGCTTTGTCGTCAAGCTCAAGCTTCTTCAAGTCTTCCTCATCCCAGAGATGTTTAGGTTTAGGCACCAATTCTCCTTTCTCATTGATATATACAAGGAATACGGACCTTGTTTGATTGACCGCATCATCCAAAGTTCGTTGTAAATAACATGGTTCTCAAAGCGATAAACCCAGTCAGGATAATCTTCTTCGATGAGAAGTCTAGGGGGTTTTGTGCTTGTGCCAATCTCTGTCGAGGTTGACGGTAGCAGTGATGTGCTTCAGATTAGCCATCTTCAAAATCAGGAATCAAACTTTTCAAAATCTTTCAAACTTGAAGTTTTCGCACGAAGATCAGAGTTCTCGCGCGAACAATCACCAAACTTTTCGCACGGCTAGTTTTCTAACTGAATTTTGTGAAAGGTAAACTTTTCGCGCGAAAGGAATCTTTTGTAACAAACTTCTCAACAAACTTTTGTGAATCACCAATTTCTCGCGCGAATAAGATCTTTTTGCGTGCAATTAACAAGTTTTCGCCTGTTACATTTTCATTCCAATTTCGATGATTCCAACTTCAATCTTTCACCAATTTATTCAAAATTGATTAGCCTTGAATTAATTATTTAGGTTTAAATTTGATCCTAAGTGTCTCTAATTGATTCAATTTAGCTTGTTTAATCACATAAACATCATCGAATCTTCAATCAACAATATAGTAGCATTCAACATCTTCAAAAGTGATAAAAAATAGTAGAAATCAAGGAGATCTTCAACGAAATCCAAATAGGAGCTCAAGAACACTTCAAAAACACTCTTAAATCTTCAAATTAATTGATCTAGAGCATACCAAGCTCTGATACCAATCGTAACGATCAACACTTTACTAATTAAATCGATCTCTTGACAAGAATGCGAAATGTAATCATCACGGAAACAAGATTGAATAAGCAAAAGATGAACACAAGTGTAAATAAACTTTAATTCTGTTGCTCTCTGATTTGAAAGATGCAAAGTACATGTGAAATCGAGAAATGATAAAAGCTCTCTAAATTACATAACAAAACTATTATTTATACTAAACTAGAAGTTCTCGCATAGTTCTCGCGCTACTTCCTAGTTCTCGCGCGAGATGCAGCTTATTGCGCCGATCATAATCTTGATTTGATTTTCCGAGCCTCTAGGTTCAATCCCTACATAGTCTTTTCATTAATAAAATTTCAAACCTAGGTAGTCATCTCTTCGTATCTGATTTTCTTTGTGTTAGTTAGATTCCCAATTTACCTTGTGTCCAAGTTAGTTTCCACTTTTACTTTTTTAATTTATTTCGTTGCTTTTGTTAATAAAAATCAGTTTAATAGTAAGGTTAGGAGTCGATAACGGTTTATTATCGAGATTTGTTCAAAGTGTCCATGTATTCGATATTCGGACTTGCCTGCACTTTACTATCTCACGTCCGGTACATTTGCTGATTGTGTGAAGTTTAGTTGGTAATTCTTTCTTAAAACTAATTTATGAATATCTTTTTTAAAACTAACTAGTATAGGGTTAGGCTGAAAAGAGAAAAACCTAGAAAGTGTAGAAAAAAATCTCAACCACAAGATAATTGTATTTTATGGTTAAGATTCACTCAGTGACATTTGATAAGTAATTACAAATTAGAAACCATCTGAGGGGTAGAACAGGAAAAATACAACTCAAAACATACACATGCAACTCTAATGCATATTTCTCCATATTTTATAAAAGGTTATAACTTTTTCATATGTTATTGTTTTTTTTAAAAAAAAATTACATCATAATAATGAGCGTTTTTAATCTTTAATATGAACATGGTATTGTTACATAAAAATTAAAAAAGATTGAAATTTTTAAACACTATAAAATAACCCTGAATGGCAGAATCGCCTAGTTTACAAGCACCACAAATCATCAGGTTATAAACACCATAAAACTCTACGTCTTAAACACAATTAAAGTGCTGGTTATTAACACCACAAATCATCAAGTCATAAACACCATAAATCGTCATGTCATAAACACCATAAAATTACCAGTTATAAACACCATAAATCGTCATGTCATAAACACCATAAATTACCTACCTTATAACCAGTCAACTTTAAGGTACTTTAAAACTAGATAACTTTATGGTGTTTAAATAGAACAGTTTTATGATGTTTTACACTCGATAAATTAATGGTATTTTAGTACCGAGCAATTAACTTTATGGTGTTTTAGAACTAAATGTGTTACATTTTGAACGAGATAACTTTATAACGTTTTCAAACCGGATGACTTTATGGTGTGTTTATGATAAAGTGTTATATTTTAGCCTCAAAAATCAACATTACGATTAGTTTTTTAAATTGTATTACATTTCATAGATGAATGTAACATCAATTACAAAAATCAACATTAAGTGTAAAGTTTTTCTTTATTAATTTTTTTTCTTTATGATTCTGTTTTTTAATTAACATTATGTATCATAACAACATTAAATTCAACATGCATGTACAAAAATCAATAAGACATTTAAATTTATTGGATATGATGTTTAATCATGTACATGTTCTTGAATCTGTATACTTCTACTTGATCAATAAGTCATTGATTCTCACTCGATCTACTTCTTTTGTACACTATAAATCATCCAACTTTATAACATCATAGATCGCCCACATCAAAAGCACCACAGATTTTCTATCTCTTAAACATCATAAAATTGTTCATTATCAAAAAGACCATATAACTGCTTAGCTCAAAAACAACATAAAACATCAAATTTAAATACATCGTGAAATTACCTAGTTCAAAATGCTTGATGATTTTATTGTGTTTTTGAATTAGGTTATTTTATAGTGTTTTATGTTGTTTTATATCTGAATAATTTTATTATGTTTTAAAACAGGACAACATTATGATTTTTTATAACTAATTTTATGGTTTAGAACAATTTATTCTCACAGTATATTTTTAGAGTAGGTAATTTTGCTTTATATTTTAATAACCTTTCCTTTATTGTAACTCAGTTTGAAAGATTTCATTTAGAATTAATGATTCATGACCATAAAATTACCTAGTTATAAAACACTAAAAAATTATCTACTTTCAAAACACCTTTAAATTATACAGATATAAAACATCATAAAACATTATAAAATCACTTGGTTCAAAAACACTATAAGATCACTAGGTATTTTAAAGCACGTAATTTTATGATGTATTTCAATTAGATATTTTATGTTAAGAAATTATATGGTATTTTTGACCTGGGTGATTTTATAGTGTTTAAGAGGTAGACATATTTATAATGTTTTTTACATGGGTGATCTATGATGTTTATGACCTAGCAATTTAAAGTACCCCATAAACTCAACCGGTTTAAAAGCTTAATGAAGTTATCTCATTCAAATACCTAATAAAATCGTTTAGTTTTAAAACACCATAAAATTATGTATTACTTAAATCCCATAAAATTGCACATTTCTAAAATATCATATATTTGTTTAATTTTAAAATACCATAAAATTACTCGCTTCTAAAATATCATACATTTGTCCACTTTAAAATATCATAACATTGTTTAGTTTTAAAAAAATCATAAAGTTGTCTAATTTTGAAATTCCTTAAAATTGACTGGTTGTAAAACACTATAAAATTCTGTAGTTCTAAAATATCATTAAACTTTCCCGTTATAAAACCTTATAAAATCACCTAGTGTTCTGAATTGTATAATTGTATGATGTTTTTTATTTGATGCTTTATGGCGTTTTTGAACTAAACATTTAATGGTGTTTTTAACTTGGACAAATTTTGTGATGTTTTTAAGGTAGGCAATTTTATGATGGACGACCAAACTTTAGATTTTGACAAAAGCTGAAATAAAAACATCATAAATTTGTCCATCATACATTTGCCTTTTAATGGTGTTTTTAACTTGGACAAAATCTGAACCACTTTCTGCTATCATCTCTGAAGGCTCACCAACTCATACAATTTAGTGAAAATCTATACTTTTATTAACTGTAGATTATGGTCATAGAGTCTGTAACTTTTTACTTATGTACTTTTATCCTTTTTGTATTAGATAAGGATGTGAGTTATGGCATGTCATAGTCACTAGTCAAAAAGACAATCTGCCTTTTTGACTTTACATTGATTTTGTTATCTAGATTAGTGTTTCCAGCTGGCCTTCAAAGAATGGTCGGCTATAGGATGTAGTATAAAGTATCTCAGGTATCAGTCTATAGGACTAAGCCCTGTAACACTTTTAAAACACTTGAGAGCAATATACAGCATTCTTGAAAACCCTCTTATTGTGTTCTGCTTGTGTTCTATACTTGTGTTCATTTTTTCAATATAGCCGGTTCCCTATTTGATCTATTAAGTGTTCTAAGTCTCTCCAACCTTGTGAAGCTATTGCATTGACCCCCTTCATCGGTTCTGCAATTGGTATCAGAGCTTTTTAGGCTCTTGATTGTAAGATCTCACTATCGTTAATCCCTTCAGTTTCACAAAACACTTACCAGCTAAAATGGCAGTTCTCACAAACGCTGATATGGAAACCGTTACCATGACAAAATCTCCACTGATCACTTCTGATGACTTTGATAGATGGTGCCAACGAATGGAAGGGTTCATCAAGTCTCAAGGCAGCAAGATGTGAAGATATATTGTTGAAGGACCTCATATCCCAAGCACCTCTTCAGCCATTGCTGGAGGTGGGATGATTCCAAAGGAAATGGCTGACTATTCTGAGGAAGATTGGAAGAAAATTGACATAGATCAGAAGGCCATGACTGCTCTCCAAACTGCTCTTCCAACTCTATATACCGAGGCTTCAAGAAGTGCAAAACTGCTAAGCAGCTCTGGGATGCACCAAAGCTCATGTATGAGGGGTTTGATAAAGCTAAAGAAAACAAGAAGGACCTTATGAAGTAGCAGTTTGAGAACTTCACCTACAAGTCAGGTGAAACTATGACTCAACAATACTTTAGGTATGTTGAGATTGTAGAAACTCTCATGGATGTTGGAGTTAACCTTGAGATTAGGGACATTGTGAGGAAGTTCAAGTTCTCTCTTCCCAGACAATGGAATCACTATTGTGTGGCCCTTAAGAGAACTGAAAACATCTCCACCCTTACTCTCACAGAGCTGTATGGTATCCTTAGTGGCTATCAGATAGAGATGAACATGCAGAATCCATTAAGCAACTCTTCAAGCAATCAACAGAGTTCAGGGCTCCATATGGTTGAAAGAGATAGTATAGAACCACAACATCATCTTATTTGCTACCCTGACAACTCATAAAAGGTCCCTTTCATCACCTTCCCTGAGACACCAAGGGAGAGCTACATCCAAGGAAGCCTATTTCAAGAGACAAGCTCATCTCAAGCCTTTGTCTCTGCTGATGAAAGTTGTGGAAACTTTCTCTTCACTCTTGAAGACTTGGATTGTATCCATCCAGATGACCTGGAGTATATGGAGATAGTCCAGCAAAGGGCTTTTCTCCCTCATAGATCCAAGAAGTTCTATAAGAGACCAGAAGAAAGTTTCCTAACAATGTATCAGTGGAAAGTTTTGACTGGATAAAAGCAAAGTGAAGTGTTATAACTGTAACCAAATAGAACACTTTGCTAGGGAGTGCAAGGCACCAAGGACTAATGGTGGCCAAGCAAAATCCAGACCAAACTACACTGATGTAGCTCCCAGATCTAAGAAGCCAAGCCAACCAAAACAACAAGCTGCTGTTGCTATTAAAGAGGGAGGCTTTGACTGGACTTTTAGGTAGAAGATGTTTCTCCCAACTAAACACTGATGGATGACCATCAAGAAGCCAAGGTATTAGAACATCTCTGTACACCTGAATGCATTGCTAAAATAAAGATGTATAGGTCCTATAACCTGGAAGTGAGATCTGACCTTGTGTCCTTGAATATTTTGAAAGCTAATTCTAAAAGAGCTGAAAATGATTATAAACTTAAAATAGAAGATTTAGAGAAAACAATTTCAACTCTTAAGCATGAGCACACAAATTACAGAACTCAAATTAAAAATCTCATTACCAAATTAACTGAATGCAAGGCTGAGCTTGTGATAAGCAAAGCTAGGGCAAAAAAGTGTGTTCTTGAAGAGAAACCTTCAAGAACATCATATCCTCATCTATGCATGCAAAGATTTTTATCAGAACAAGCAAGGATTGGGTTCAAGTGAGATAGCTCCTCTACACACTCTACTATCTGTAAGATCTCCAAGGTGTGGAACTAGTTAAGATGAGCTACCCCTCATTGATCCTATCCAAGAAGAGGATGAAGATGAAGAGAAGATAGTAAAGGATGAATCTGTAGTGAGTGAGAAGGATCATCCTAAGAAGGGTCACTATGCTCCTAGGGAGAAGAAAGAACCATGAAAGACCAAGTCAGCTAGCAAAAACTTGATCAGGGCAGCTAAAAGAAAATCAAAGAAAGCCTAAAAGATCAAGACCACCTTCAAGTCCAAGTAATAACAAGTCGTTATTTCGACTGGGTTTGAAGTGGCAAAGACTGAAGACTCAACTATGGGCTTTAGGACCAGGAGTCCTAGTTCATATACAAATCATCCTGGTCAAGAGAAGAAGGTTGATCAAATATGCACCACTGCTACACAGCCTGAACCATCCAGTTCAAAGAGCAAGCCTTACCCTAAGAAGCCTACTGCATCATCTATGAAGATGAAGAAGGAAGTGGAAAGAGATCAAGCTCAGCCTTCTACTCAAAAGAAGACACTCAGAAGTATGCTAGTTGTATGCATCATGTGTAGTGGTACCTCTCACTTTGCTAAGGATTGAATCTACAATCCTAAGAGTATAATCCATATGACCCAAAAGAAAACTTCTGAAAAGAAGAAGAAGATAGCTTCAGAAGGAAAATCTCTTCCTTTTGGAAACTCCAAAGTGAAGAAGAAGAGAGGTGAAAACTTAACTTCGGAAGAAAGTTTGGTCTCGAAAGAAAGGAATGCTTTCGAAGTACTGCAGTCTATTGTAGTGGATGCAAAAGCTTCCGAAGGTCCAGTCTCCAAAACTTCCGAAGTCATCAAAACTTTCGAAGTCTCGAAGGCCAAGTCTAATCTTCCAAAGATGGTGTGAAAGATGAAGGAAGGCCATGTGACTGAAAGTTCTTCATCAACAACAACAAATGATCCTCAAAGCATGCATATAGGATCAATAACTATTGAACCATCTTTAGTTCACTTTGATGAGCCCAAGACCAATAAGGCTTGGGTTTCCAAATGTAACTAACCATCTCTTTCTGTGTAGGAACATGGGAAGATTAAGGGAAATGTATGGATCATTAATTGTGGTCGTTCCAGGCACATGACAGGCCATGGCTCTTTGCTTCAGAACTTTAAGAAAAATGATGGTGGGCCAGTTGCTTTTGAAGGAGAATTAGGTGGTTACATCACTAGAAGGAATGCGGTCATAAATGGTAAGCTCAGCATTGAGTATGTAAACTATGTTAAGGAGCTTGGGCACAATCTCTTAAGTGTATCCTAATTTTATGACCAGAGACATAACATGCTCTTCATTGAGCATGAGTGCATTGTTCTCAATCCCAGGATGATCATTCCTCAAGCGCATATCTTGCTTAGAGCCCCCAGGAAAGGGAACTTGTACAAGATGGATTTGTAGGAAACTTCCCCATCTGGAGAAGTTTCTTGCTTTCTGTCAAAAGCCAATAGTGATGAGTCTTTCCTTTGGCATAAAAGAATGTACCATGTAAACTTTAAGACATGAATAAACTAATTAGGAATGATTTGGTAAGTGGAATCCCAAAGAAAGAGTTTACAAGTAATGACCATTATGTTGCATGTCTGAAAGGAAAACAACATAAAGTGTCTCACAAGCCAAAGGAAAAGAACTCTATCACTACTCCCCTACACTTATTACATATGGATCTCTTTGGCCCCACCAGTGTAACGAGTTTATGAAGAACTTAATATTGCCTTATGATAACAGATGACTTCACAAGATATACTTGGGTCTTCTTTCTTAGAAGTAAGGATGAGACCCCTAAGATTTGAAGAACAAAATTCTAAAAATTGAGAATCAATGTGATCACAGGGTCAAGATCATAAGATGTGATCAAGGACCATGCTTTCTAACTCTAAACTACCTATCACCTTCTAGTCAGAGGTAGTCAACACTACCCGCTATATGCAGAATAGAGTTTTAGTTGTCAAGACTCATGGTAAGACTCCTTATGAGCTGTGGCATAAAAGGAGACCTTTCATTGGTTTCCTCAGATCATTTGGATGTCATTGCACCATCTTGAATACCAAAGATCAGATAGCCAAATTTGCTGAGAAATCAAATGATGGACACTTTATTAGATACTCTTCCCAAGCTAAGGCCTATAGAGTGTACAACCTCAAAACTAATGTTGTTGAGGAGTCAGCCAATGTGACCTTTAATGAGCACACTCCAAGTATGAAAGGTTCTAGTCCAGATTGGTTATTTGATCTTGAGTTAGTTACCAACTGTTTTAACAAATCTTGTAAAATTATTTCAGGATCTATAGGTAGCTTATCAATAGGAGATCCTGCCAAAGATTTGAGCTGAGAAGACCAAGTGATAAAATTGTTTCTGCTCTAGTGGTAACTAGCCCTACAGTTAGAAATCCTGTCAGTATAACCATGACAAACTCTTCAGCGGATACATCTGAGGTGCCTATAAATTCCAGCATAGAGTCACAGAATTCAAATGAAGGGGTTTCCAATATAGGAGGAGATGGAGATGGTGAAAGTGATCAAGAATTTCATGATGCTGACAACCTCTCAATTGCAGACAACATCAATGATGCCACACACTCATTGGATCAAGCTTCTCTTGATAAGTGTACTGATGTGGTGGGTGCTACCCATCAACTAAGAATCCACAAGTCCCATCCTGCCACAAACATCATTGGAGATGTTAAGATAGGGGTGAGAACAAGAGGATAAACCAATGACAAGTATGTTTGTTTAACTCTTGTTTCTTATCCCAGATTGAGAGAAAGAAAATTGATGAAGCTTTGAAGGATGGAAGTTGGGTTAAAGCAATGCAGGAGGAGTTGCTTCAATTCAAGAGACAAAAGTTTTAGAACCTATTCCCTCTTCCTCATGGGAAGACACCAATAGGTACCAAGTGGGTTTTTAGGAATAAGAAGGACGATAGAGGACTTGTCATTAAGAACAAGGCACGACTAGTTGTTTAAGGGTACACTCAAGAAGAAGGGATTGACTACACAAATGTTTTTACTCCTGTAGCAAGACTTGAAGCTGTTAGAATATTCCTTGCTTTTGTTGCATCCAAGGATCTAAAGGTCTACCAACTTGATGTCAAGTGTGCACTTCAATATGGAGTGATAGAAGAGGAAGTGTATGTCAAACAACCACCTGGCTTTATAGACCCAGATCATCCTTATTATGTTTGAAAGCTTGACAAAGCTCTTAATGGGCTGCAACAAGCTCCAAGAAAGTGATATGAGACACTGTCACAGAATCTTGTCAAACATGGTTACATGAGAGGTGCTATTGACAGCACACTCTTCATCAAAGGAACAAGGAATGACTTGATGCTGGTTCAAGTTTATGTAGATGACATCATCTTTTTCTCAACTAATCCAAAGCTCTGCAAAGACTTTAAGAAGCTGATGAATAATAGATTTGAAATGAGTGCTATGGGGGAACTCAATTTCTTTCTAGGAATTCAACTGAAGCAGGTTAACAATGGCATCTTCATAAATCAGTCAAAGTATGTACAAGACATACTAACCAGATTTCATCTAACTGAGTGCAAGGTTGCTAAGACACCCATAGCTAGAAACACTCCCTAGGACCTGATCTTGAGGGGGAGTGTGTTGATGAACACCTTTACAGGGCTATAATTGGGTCCCTTATGTACCTCACAGCCAGCAGGCCTGATATCATGTTTGCCACATGCATATGTGCAAGATATCAAGCCAACCCCAAGATGTCACACCCGGTTGTTGTCAAGAGGATTCTTAGATATATCGAAGGTGCTCCCAAACTGGGCCTTTGGTATCCAAAAAATTCTGACTTCAATCTGTATGGTTATATAGATAGTGACTATGGTGGCTGCAACATGACTGCAAAGTCAACATCAGGGGGTTGTTAATTCCTTGGTGGAAGGATAGTTTCATGGCAATGCAAGAAACAATCTTGTGTGTCTGCATCAACTACTAAAGCTGAATACATTGCTGCTGCAGGCTACTGTGCTTAAGTGCTTTGGATTCAGAATCAGATGCTGGACTATGGATTCAACTTCAAAGAGACTTCCATCCATATAGACAACAACAATACTATCTCTATCACATAGATTCCTGTACAGCCCTCAAAGACAAAACACATCAACTTCAGGTATCATTTAATAAGAGATAATTTTGAAAAATGATTGATAAAACTAGTCAAAGTTAACACAAATGAACAATATGTTGATCTGTTCATAAAAGCTTTTAATGAACAGAGATTTAAGTATCTTGTATCAGCTAATTGGATGATTAACTTTGAGTAGATTTTCTTAAATTAATTTCAAGATTATTTTTCAAATACGTGTGTCTTAAGTTGTCTATATCATCACTCATATAAGTCCAATTTATCTTGGAAGAAAATTTTTCATAAATGATATTCCTTAGATTTTTTAAAATTGAAAATGTATTTTCTTTCGGAAGACATTAAGTTGACTTCGGAAGAAAATTATGTATTCAAAACTAATAACTACTTACTAAGAAATTTACCTATGGAAGAAATTTTGATATATCTTCCAAAGCTTAAATATGCTTCTAAGTACTTATATATTTTGAAGGACAATCTTCTTCCGAAAGCAATTAAGTCTCGAAAGCTTTATTTGTTCTTTGAATAGAACTTCTGAAGTTTAATATCTTCCATAATTAGATATGTCTCGGAAGCAAAATACTCTAACTATTTTTCTTCTGAAGTAATTCATGTAAAGCTAAGAAATATCTTCCAAAGTCAAATTGGCTTTGAAAGTTTTTCTCAAAACCTCCGAAGACAAATTACCTTGGGTAGATTTTCTACTTCCAAGATAATAACTTTTTGGGCACTTTTTCAGAGGTGGGACTGATATTCGGATATAAAAGTTTATCCTTTTGTATTAACTTTGTCTAAAATCCAACCATATAAATATTTGTACAACAGTTCCCCCTCTTTCTCCTTCCTATGCATCTGCAAAAGTTCTAAACCTAAACTCACCCACAAAACCTCTTTTTTCTTAGCTTTCTTCATACCAAAGCTTTCTCAAATGACCAACCCTAAACCCTGAAACCATCCTGATTTTTCCATGCATCTTCACTGGCAACATAATCAAGTTGCTTTGTTATCATCTGAGAAAGATCTAGGTTTCTCAGATGCCTGCCGTTTCCTTGCTCAATCCGACTACCTCATCGCCTTAACCATCAACTCTCCAATATATGAAGAACACTTGCTGGAGTTTTAGAGGACCTACCGAGAGGTGATCTTGGACGATGAGAAGGCACTGTCTGCCATAGGGCAGGGGAAGTCAATTTTCATCAGTCCAGCCACAATCAACACTCATCTACGGCTAGATGATGAAGAAGGCAAGCTGTCTTTCCCTAAATCTGTCATAAATGACTCATTCTAGCAGATGGGCTATGAAGGAGACTTGTCAGAACCTTCTAAAGGGTAAGGTCTCTTACCAGTGGAAGTACCTCCTCCATGTTGTTATTCATTCCTTATTAAATAAACATGAAGGATGGGACCAGATTCCTGATGACTTATTATATATAGTCCATGAAATAGTTCAAGGGGTCAAGTTCAAGTACCTCTGAGTTTGTCTACACAAACTTGCTTGCAAACTTTGACTCCTTAGAGTACTACATGTTCCCTAAATATGTCCGACGCATTCTTAATTGTGAACTGGGCTCACAGATAAGGGGAACAGGTGCTACTCTTAAATTGGGATAGATAAAGCTTGACATTTTTAAAATCATGAGAAAGACCACTGTTGGCTTCTCAGGGGTAGAAATAGCCCTGGTCCTAAAAATGTTAGAGCTCATTGCTCAAGGTGACAACTTGGCAGCACCAGTCAATGTTGAACCCACACCTTCTACATCTGCACCACCCACAGAGCCTCAAATAACCATAAACTACACTAGAAAATCCAAAC
Source organism: Flaveria sonorensis (assembly GCA_025506505.1). Taxonomy (NCBI): domain Eukaryota; kingdom Viridiplantae; phylum Streptophyta; class Magnoliopsida; order Asterales; family Asteraceae; genus Flaveria; species Flaveria sonorensis. The sequence continues at coordinate 35,017,621 of CM046429.1, read as the reverse complement.
AAACCCCTTCTTAGTCTATTCAGATTGAGCAGGTCCCCATACATTCACCCATGCAGGAGGAAGTGGAACTAAGAGCTCCCACTTCCCCTGAGGAGCAAACCACTCCCATTATTTCATTGATCAGTGCTGAGGTTCCTCATGCTCAGCTTGATGAACTCATTTCCCAAACCTTAAACCTTCACTTTGAGTCTTAAAACTCAAGTGATCAACCTTCAGGGATTAGTTACTATCCCCAGAAATTAGACTTAAACCAACCAATCCATGACCTTCAATTCTATGATTATGAAGATATGGGTTTTAGTGAGTACCATGAGTCTCTCTTCTCCTAACCTGCTCAAGAGAGATGAATGCTCTTGAAACACCCATATCTAGCCCACATCATCCACCCTAAACTGAAGTGGAATTCCCTGAACATGATAAGGAAGTCCATATGGAAGAGGCTCTTATTTTTTCAAGTGATTACACCCTTAAGACCTCCACCATGGCAACCTAACCCCTTGAAACTTCTCTTGAAGCTGTCATGGAGTAGGGGAAATCCAACAGCCAAGAACCATAAGCTGGTGGTAAGGAAGAAGACTTTGGTCCTATTCTCTCATCCCCCCATGATTTTTCTAATAAAGATGAGGGGAGTCTGCAACTAAAGGTGCAACAACTGTCCAAAACCTGCACCTATTTAGTTTTAAAGGTAGGTCACCGGGAGTCTCAGGTGGCTACCTTGCAAAGGCAGGTCATTGACCAACAACTTGAGATCACCTATCTCAAGGACAAGTTAGCTGGGAGACCTGCCAGGCAAACTCAACCAGGTCCACGTGAACCTATAGATATGGTGGACCTAACCCTTAGCTCCCCTGTGCAAGAGGGTGATGCTACCAAAAAGGGAGAGAAAGTCCTACCTACAGTCACAGAATCTAGGAGTCTTGCCCAGTGTATGGACATAGAGGCCTTACCACCCTCACTTGCAGTTGTCCATACTCAACAACTCCTCAGGCCCATATTAATGTCCATGAACTGATTCAATGTTTATTTAAGGAAGGAATTCCAAGGGCTATGTCTACCCTATCCTATCCTTCTGAGAACCCAATAATAGGATGTAGGTATGATGCTGATAGAAGAGCCTTGGTACTGTCTAGATCTCAGGGGCAACAAGAAGTCTTCGATTTTCAAACCCTATGATACCATGAGAGCTTTCCTCTGGTTGACTTGGCACTTGCTAACCTAAGTCAAAATACGCAAGCTGACAGGTTAGCTGAGAGGATTCAGGGCTGCCCCCAGGCCAAACACTCAGGAGGAGATTGAGAAGGAGAAAAAGGAAAGAAGAGGAAGGCAAGAGGAGAGAGAACTAGAGATACCCCTAGCTTCATAAAAACTACAATCAGGGTTGCCCCCAGGCCAAACACTTATGAGGATGAGTTAAGGGTAGCCAGATTGAACTATCTAGGGTTAAGAAACTACAACATTGATGAAATCATCTCTTTACCCTTGGAAGAACTCAATGAACTGGCTGACACTAAAGTGTCAAAAGAGAGGAAGGAAGCTGAGGCTATAGAGTTGCTCCTCAAAATTATAGAAGAAAGAAAAGGGAATAGACTTTACAAAGCTCCTACACTCTCTCCAGTTCAAGAAAGCCCTAAGGAAGAGGCTATGGCAGTTGAACAAGAAGTTCAGGTAGGTAAGGAACAAGACAGATAATGCATGATAACCTACCAAAGTGCCACAGGCCTCTATCAGGTAGTAGACCTACTTCCCTTGTCATATGAATACATTGAGTTTAAGTACCTCAAGCAGCTTGAGCAAGAAGTATTGAAAGAACAAAAAGATACTTAGAGGAAGATGAGGGAAGAGGCTGCAAAGTTAAGAGCCATCATCCAAGCCAATCAAAAGAAGTCTGCTGACAGGCTAAAGATGGTGAGCTTCTTGAAGCTGTATCTCCGGAAGGAGACTTGGTCCAAGGTCTATATCCACTATGGATAAGCACACTAGAAGGATCAAGCAAAAGATTAAGAAAGGTGAGCTGGTAGACTTGCATTCTCTACCAAATCTAGCTGCACCTAAAGCTAAGGTCAAGGTTGAATCCCAAGAAACAACACAACCTGGACCTAGTGCTGCATCTCGGCCAGCTTCATCTTGTAACTCACAGTAGGGTCCTGATCCTTCGCCTTCTGAACCTGTGAAGGAAACAGACCCAACAAAGAAGGACAAACAAGAAACATTTGGTACTCAAGACCAACCTCCTCAGTTAAAATACAGAAAGAGGAAGAGGATGGCCATCAGAAGGGAGAAGAAGAAGAAAAAGAAGAAGAAGAAGAAGAAAAAGAAGAAGAAAAAGTCCAAGGCATCCACCTCTGCAACTCAGGATGGGTCATAACATCCTGAGGGTGATCAAGAAGAGGCTGCTCATCCAACTCCAATCCATGTAGAGCCTCTTCCTATTGAGAGATCCATCTTGTCTTGGGTCAAAACATCCTGAGGGTGATAAAAAAGAGGCTGCTCATCCAACATCCTGATGTGCACTTCTGGCAAAACATACTTGACCTCCCTCTACACGATCTCTATGATATGAGAAGATACTTTAAGAGTTTGAGGAATCCTGACCAATTGATGATGAATGGAGTGGTCATGATTCTGATGAGGACTGTCAATAGAATTACATCAAGACTTAAAGTTATTCTCCAGTTTTGGTTGAATCAGCCTAGGGGGAGTTTGTAAGAGTTACTCATAGAGGCTGATGCAACCAAAGAGCTCTCAGCATGCACATGTGAAGTACAAGGAAAGTTACTTTGTAGGATTTGATACAACTCAATGAAATTCACTAAGTATCAAATCATCCAAAGCTAAAAGACCATTTCTTTCAAAGCCGAAGATGAAGTTTTCCAAAGTTTCATGACAAAGTCTTCTGAAGCCAAGAAACTAATTTCTTCTGAAGACAGAGAAACCATGCTTTCTCTGACTCACTTTTGACAAAAGCTAAAACACTTTTCGCTACCATCTCTAAAGACTCACCAACTCATACAATTTGGTGAAAAGTCCATACTATTATCAACTATAGATTATAGTCATAGAGTCTATAACTTTCTACTTATGTACTTTTATCCTTTTCGTATTAGATACGGATATGAGCTATGGCATGTCATAGTCACTAGTCAAAAAGGTAATCTTCCTTTTTTACTTTGCAATGATCTTGCTATCTTGATTAGTGTTTCCAGCTGGCCTTCAAAATACGATCGGCTGTCGGATGTATTATAAAGTATCTCAGTTACCAGTCCATAGGACTAAGCCATGTAACACTTTGTAAAACACTTGAGAGCAATATACAACATTCTTGAAAACCATCTTACTTTGTTCTGCTTGTGTTCTATACTTGTGTTCATTGTTTCAATATAGCCGATTCCCTATTTGATTTATTAAGTATTCTAAGTCTCTCCAACCTTGTGAAACTATTGCATTGACCCCCTTCACCGGTCCTGCAAAGCCTTGTAACAATTGTAAAAACACTTGAAAGCAATATACATCATCCTTGAAGACTAAATCTTTTGTTTTAAGTCTTCTTATCTTTTGTTCTTTGTTTCTTTTCCTAGTTCCGTATTTGATCTAGTAAGTGAGTTATCTCCAACTACGAGACTTTTGTTGAACAAACCATAACCGGTCCTGTAATTGGTATTTGAGCTTCTTAGGCTCTTGATTGCAAATATCTCACCATATTGAATCACTCTTTAGTTTCACAAACACTTACTTGCTCAATTGGCAGCTCACTAAAGCTGATATGAAGACCGACACCATGACTAAGTCTCCACTAATCACTCATGATAACTTTGATACTTGGTGCATGAGGTTGGAAGGCTTCCTCAATTCTCAAGATAGTAGGATGTGAGGATCTGTAGCCTCAGGACCTCACATCCTAAGTACTACTTCAGCAACTGCTGGTGGTGGGATGATACCAAAGGAAGTGGTTGATTATTCTAAGGAATACCAGAAGAAAATTGATAATGATCAGAAAGCCATGACCGCTCTTCAAACTACTATTCCTGACTCCATCTATAGCGGCTTCAAGAAGTGCAAGACTGCAAAAGAACTTTGGGATGCACTGAAGCTGATGTATGAAGGATTAATGGAAGCTAAAGAGAACAAGAAAGACATCATGAAGCAGCCGTTTGAAAACTTCACCTAGAAGGTGAAACTATGACTCAACAATACTTCAGGTATGTTGAGATTGTAAATACTCTGGTGGATGTTGAAGTGAAACTTGAGAATAGGGACATAGTGAGAAAGTTCATGTTTTCTCTTCCCAGAGAATTGACTTACTATTGTGTGGCCATCAATAGAACTGAGAACCTCACTACCTACACTCTCACTGAGCTGTATGGTATCTTGAGCGGTTACCAAATGGAAATGAACATGCAAAATCCTTCTCATAGTTCATCCAACACCCAAAAGAGTTCAGCCATTCATATGGTTTATAGGGATAGCAGAGAACCACAACATCATCTCAACTGCTACCCTGACAACTCACAAAAGGGTCCTTTCATCACCTTCCTGGGGACACCAAGGGAGAGCTATACTCAAGGAAGCACATTCCAAGAGCTCATCACTTCTCAAGCCTTTGTGTCTTCAGATGAAAGTTCTGGCAACTTTCTCTTCACCCTTGAAGACCTGGACTGCATCCATCCAGATGATCTAGAGTAGATGGAGATAGTCCAGCAGATGGCTCTTCTCACTCATAGAGCCAAGAAGTTCTACAGGAGGACAGGGAGGAAGTTTCCAAGCATTGCGTCAAGTGGAAATTTTGGGCTGGACAAAAGCAAAGTAAAGTGTAACAACTGTAACCAAATGGGCCACTTTACTAGGGAGTGTAAGACACCAAGAACAAATGGTGGCCATACACACTCAAGGCAAAACTACATTGATGTAGCTCCAAGAAAGCAGCAAGCTGCAATTGCTGTGGAAGAAGGAAGCTTTGACTGGAGCTTTCAAGTGGAAGACGTCTCTCCAAACCAAGACCTGATGGCAATCCATTATGAATATAAGGTATTAGAACATCTTTTCTCTCCTAAATGCATTGCTAAAGTTAACATGTACAGGTCCTACAACTTGGAAGTAAGATCTAATCTTGAGTCGTTAAACATCTTAAAAGCTAATTTTAGAAGAGTAAAAAATGATTATAAGCTTAAAATAGAAGACTTAGAGAAAACCATTTCTAATCTAAAACATAAGCACATAAATCAACAGACTCAGATCAAAAATCTTGTTACCAAGTTAACTGAATGTTAGGTTGAGCTTGTGATCAGTAAAGCCAAGGTAGAAAAATGTGTTCTTGAAGAGAAAACCTTTAAGAACATCATATCTTCATCCTTGCATGAAAAAGTTTGTTATCAAAACAGGCAGGGACTTAGATCAAGTGAAATAGCTCCTCCACACATATTAGTATCAGTTAGAGAACCAAGGTGTGGAACTTATGAAGTGAGCTACCTTCCATTTATCCTATCCAGGAGTAAGATGAAGATAAAGAGAAAATAGTGAAGGATGAACCTTAAGTGAGTGAAAAGGTTCATTCTAAGAAGGGTCACTATATCCCTGAGAGAAGAAGAGACCAGGGATGACCAAGTATGGAAGAAAGAACTTGATTAGGGCTGCAAAGAGGAGATGAAACAAAATGCAAGAGATCAAGCCCACCTTCAACCCCAGGAAAAAAAACGTTTTTATCTCTGTTGGGTTTGATGAGGAAGACTGAAGACTTAACCAAGGACTCTAGTACTAGGAGTCCTAGTTCAAGTCCAAACTATCCATTGTAAAGAAAAGAAAGTCAAACCATTATGTACCACTGCTGCACAAGCTAGACCATCCAATTCGAAAAGCAAGCTTAACCTTTAGAAGCATGCTGCATCATCTAAGAAGATGAAGGAGCTGGAAGGAGATCAAGATGAACCTTCTCCATAGGACAAGACTCTCAGAAGGAAGCACAAGGAATGTATCGTGTGTGGTGGCACAACTCATTATGCTAAGGATTGCATTTACAATCCTAAGAGTACCATCCACCTGAACAAGAAGAAAACTTCTGAGAAGAAGAAGAATATAGCTTCAGAAGGAAAATCTCTTTCCTTCAGAAGCTCCAAGGTGAATTAGAAGATGATAGGTGGAAAACTGTCTTCGGAAGCAAATCTGGTCTAGGAAGAAAGAATGCTTTCGAAGCATTGAAGTCTGCTGTAGTGGATGGAAAAGCTTTCGAAGGTTCAGTCTCCAAAACTTGTGAAGTCATAAAAACTTCTAAAGTTTTGAAAGCCAAGTCTAATATTCTAAAGATGGTGTGAAAAATGAAGGAAGGCCATGTGACTGAAGTTTCTTCATCAACAACAGCCAAGGATCCTCAAAGCATTAAGAACGTAAACTTTGTCAAAGGGATTGAGTACAATCTTTTGAGTGTATCTTGATTTTGTGACTAGAGACAAAACATGCTCTTCACTAAGCATGAGTGCATTGTTCTCAAGCCTGGGGTGATTTCAAGAGCATATCTTGCTCAGAGCCCCCAAGAAAAGGAACATGTACAAGATGGACTTGCAAGAAACCTCCCCTTCCAGAGAATTTTCTTGTTTTCTATTTAAAGCAACTATTGATGAGTCTTTCCTTTGGCATAAAAGAATATGCCATGTAAACTTTAAGAATATGAATAAATTAATTAAAGATGATTTGGTAACTTGAATGCCAAAAAAAGAGTTTACAAGTGATGACCATTGTGTTGCATGTCTGAAAGGAAAGCAACACAAAGTGTCACACAAGCCAAAGGAAACGAACCTATCACTACTCCCCTACACTTATTACATATGGATCTCTTTGGCCCTACTAGTGTAATGAGTTTAGGAAAAACTTCATACTATCTTGTGATCATAGATGATTTCACAGGATATACTTGGGTCTTTTTTCTTAGAAGTAAGGATGAGACACCTGAAATCTTGAAATCCTTCATTCTAAAAGTTTAGAATCAATGTCATCACAAGGTTAAGATCATAAGATGTGATCAGGGAACTGAATTCAAGAACCAAATCCTTGATTCATTTTGTGATGAAAAAGGTATTTCAAGACAATATAGTGCTCCTAGAACTCCTCAACATAATGGTGTTGCTGAAAGGAGAAATAAGACACTTATTGAGGCTGCAAGAACCATGCTCTCTGACTCTAAACTACCAATCACGTTTTGGGCAGAGGCGGTCAACACTGTCTGCTATGTGAAGAATAGAGTTTTAATAGTCAAAACTCATGGTAACACTCCTTATAAACTATGGCACAAAAGGAGACCTTTCATTGGTTTTCTCAGGTCATTTGATTGTCCATGCACCATCTTGAATACCAAATATCATATAGCCAAGTTCGCTGAGAAAGTAGATGATGGACATTTCATTGAATATTCTTCCTAAGCTAAGGCTTATAGAGTATATAATCTCAGAACTATAGTAGTTGAGGAGTCAACGAATGTAACCTTCAATGACCACACTCCAAGTGTGAAAGGTTGTGGTCCTGATTGGCTATTTGATCTTGATTTAGTTACCAACTACTTTAACAAATCTTGTGAAGATGTTTCGGGAACAACGAGTAACATGCTACAGCAGATCCTGATCCAAGATTTAAGCTGAGAAGACTAAATGATAGAATCCATTCAGCTCCAGTGGTTACAAGCATTACATGTGGAAATCCTATCAGCACAACCATGACAAATTCTTTAGCTAATACATTTGAGGTGCCAACTAATTCTAGTAATAAGGCATAAAAATCAAATGAAGGGATCTCCAATGCAGTAGAAAATGGAGATAGTGAAAGTGATCAAGAATTTCATGATGCTGACAACCACTCCATTGAAGATAACATTAATAATGTTGCACACTCTCTGGATCAAGTTACACTTTATGGGTGTGCTGATGTGGTAGGTGATACTCAATCACCAGATCTGAATTTCTCAAATTTGGATCTATCAAATCAACTTGTTGTGATTCCTCAACTACGAATCCAAAAGTCACATCCTACCACAAACATCATTAGAGATGTTAAGACTATAGTGAGAACAAGAAGACAAACCCATGATAAAAATGTTTGTCTGCACTCTTGCTTCTTATCCCAGATTGTGCCACAAAAAGTTGAAAAGCTTTACAAAGAGTTTAAGAAGCGGATGAAGAATAAGTATGAAATAAGTACCATGGGGGAACTTAATTTCTTTCTAGGAAATCAAGTGAAGCAAGTTGACAATGGTATCTTCATAAACCAATTAAAGTATGTACAAGACATACTAGCCAGATTTCATCTGACTGATTGTAAGGTTGTTAAGAATCCTATAGCTAGAAACCACTCCCTACGACTTGATCTTGAGGAGGAGTGTGTGGTGAACATCTTTACAGGGCTATGATTGGGTCTATTATGTACCTAACAGCCAACAGGCTTGATATCATGTTTGCACATGAATATGTGCAAGATATCAAGCCAACCCCAAGATGTCACACCTAGTTGCTATCAAGAGAATTCTTAGATACCTCAAAGGAGCTCCCACACTAGGACTTTGGTATCCAAAGAATTCTGACTTCAATCTGTATGTTTATAAATATAGTGACTATGCTAGCTGCAACATGACTGCAAAGTCTACATCTAGAGGATGTTAGTTCTTTGGTGGAAAGATAGTCTTGATGAGCTCAAAACGGATCGATCGGTGATGATATATGAACACAATTCAATCTAAGACACACAAGTATTCAATTCAACACAAGCAAATCAACAAAAACTCATAGAGTTTTCATTGATTAGCATATAGAAGAATACAAAGTGTGGTAAGCAGTTACAAAGCGTCTCAATCACTCTCAAACTTAAAAACTTCTACTCTTCCTACACAATACATATCTATGCTATTTATACTAATCAAGAAAACAAAGGAACATATATACATAAAAGTCCCTATACTATGACAAAAATATAAAAGACACATAATGACAAATGTTAATCTTTAAAGAAGCATCTACAATACTCCCCTTAAGATTTACATGTCTTCGGTCATCAAAATCTTCAGTCTTCAAATCTCTTTCTTCAATCTTTGTCTTCAATCTTTAATCTTCTTTCTTCAGTCTTCTTTCTTCTGACTTTGTCTTCAATCTTCTTTGATCTTCATTCTTTAATCTTCAGTCTTCTTCTTTATCTCTTTCTTTAATCTCCATTCTCTATCTCCAGCTTTGATCTTCAGTCTTCACAAGGCAAAGAAGTCTTCTGGTTCTTCTTTTATCTTGAAAACTGGCTTTTCGTTATATATCTCTTGTTCCCTTAGTGCTTTGGCAATAGCTGACTTGAATTTTCCTGCTAAAATCCCTTTTTCAGGCTTAGCTTCATTTGTTTTGATCTCCATAGTGTTCAATACTTCCAAAGTTTGCTTAGAAAGACCTACAATATTAATATTTGCATAAAGCTCAATTGGATTTGGGTTATCTTTACAATGAATTTCTAAAACCCCTTTGCTTGATATCCTCATGAACTCAATATCTTTGATATCTTTCTTCACAATATTAGCATATGCCAATGCTTTCCTCAATTATATCCTTTCCATTGCTACATTCATCACTTTAATTATTGACAGAAAGTATTTCTTGTCATTCTCTGTAGTTTCTGGAATAAGTTTTTCAAACTTCTGAATAGATAAGAATGAGATGTAACTGGGATGCAAAAGTTTTAACTCGAAAACACCAAACAAAGAAATCATGTCGCGATGCCAATCATTCAAATCTCGTACTAACTTCAGTTCAAATGTGTCAGCATTGTAAAACCATCTCAAAATTGGTTTTGATTGTTGAGATCCATCAATGACTTTCAATCCAGGATTTGTGACTTTCTCAAAATACTCGTCACTGAAAGCATCCAAAAACTTTTCTTCACAAACATCTTTATAAACTCCTTTTCTCTTCTTCTTTAATGTTTGAAAATACTGCTTATCTTCTTGATCACAATGTGTTTTCAAGAAAGAAGGCATTCTATTAATTCCTCTGTTGAGCAACTCTACAAACATTTCACCTCTTTTAGATTTTGTATGATTTATCAACGGAAGTTTATTCAACTCTTTTAAGTCTTGCACTGGAAGTGATATGATGCTAGAAAAGAAATGATACACGTCACATATTGCATTCACTCTTTTGATTAAGAATGCATCAAAAACTTCATCATACTTCCATGCAACAATCTTGACTTCTTTTGTCGTGTCTGGAACAATCATAGCATTCAACAACTCAGAGATTGATTGTCCTTTTTGTAACACATTTCTAACCAAATCTCCTGCCGATCTTGCTTTATTCCACACTTGTTTCTGTTCAATAGAAACTTGATAACTTTCTTTATCAATCTCCGGAAACATCTTGATCAGCTCTCTTCTTCTTTCATATCTTGAACTTTCCATAGCCATAGATTTAATCTCATGAGGCTTCAAAATATTTGTTCTCTTTGTAATTTCCAGATATTTAGGATTGTCCATATCCAGCACTATCATCTTGTTTGTTTGTCTTTCAGTTTCTTGGAAACTTCTTACTAAGTTCCTTAATGATTCACCTTGCAATCTGTTCAATTTCTTTCGTGGATAATTACGTGACTATAACCACATTCTGAGTGCAGTAATGCTCAAATCATCAGGGTTAGGATGATGCAAGTCAGATGTAGACAGTTCTTCAATATTAATGCTTTCTTGTAATGGGTTCCACTCCCCATGTTCTACTATGATCTCATTTGGATCAATTGGAGCAACCGGTTCAGTCGTTATACATTTCTCAAATTCTTCATTTATTTGTAATGCGGTCAACCCATCAAGAAACACTCTATTTGTTGGACCCTGAAAGGATCATACATGCCAATTCAAGTGGTGGATTGATAGTTGTTCTGCTGAAATCTCCCCAAGTCCAAGATCTAATGCGGATGAAGAATATGCATCAACAATAGAAAACAAGTGTCGGCTACCCGCATTTGTATATACGGATGACCATAGAACAAATGCTCCTAAGTGTTTGTTCTTCCGCATTAACAAATGCGGATGTTCAGCAACAAATGCGCAGTGTTTTTTCATCCGCATTTGTCAATGCTGATGACCAAACACCAATGCTGATGAACAACTTAACATCCGCATTTGTCAATGCGGATGACCAAGAAGAAATGCTGACAAGATTATAACATCCGCATTAGTCAATGCGGATGTATAGAAGAAATGCTGATGAAGACTTTTGTAAGACTAGTTCTGATGTATAGGTCAAGGTTAGTTTAGTCTTTTGTTCAAGCATGTGTCAGCCTATTAATAGAATAGAAAACCTCGTATGAGAGGTGACCGAGACTGACTGTTGTTAGACATTAGACAATCAGAATATTTTGCTTTGTAATATGTTCAAGGTAAACTGTTACTGTTCATGCTAAAAACCCTAGCATTCATTGTAACCGTTTTTCACCTTCTTTAATACAAAGAGCATTTATGAGTATTATTCAGCATTCAATGTTCTGTGATTGTTTGATTCCGCCTTACAATCATTGACTCAATCATTATATTCGGTCCTTGTTGATTCACATCAACAGAGAATATCATTCTCAAACCCAGTCAATTGGTATTAGAGCTTTGGCTCTCATTTCTTCTTCAAATCTGCTCAGATCTGAGCTGAACTCGATAGATCTGGTGATTGAGTTGCTGATAGAGTGTTCGACTACCTCTATTTAGTATACAAACTGAATATCTGCTGAAACTCATCGACCGTCACTGTTCATCCGTATTCTCCATGTAAAAAAACTAATCTGTGAACAGTTTCTCATCCATAAAATTAGACCAGTAACATAAACAGATCTATCTACATAAGCCTGTTTTGGACTATTTGGAAGCAGACAAATATGTCTCTCTCAACAGCAGAAGCTGAGTATATAGCAGCATCAGCTTGTTGCTCTCAAGTCCTCTGGATTCAAAACCAGATGCTTGACTATGGTTTTAACTTCCTGCACACCCCAATTCACATTGACAACACAGCTGCAATGTTTATTACTAATAATCCAGTTCAACACTCAAAAACAAAACACATTGAAACCAGATATCACTTTTTGAGAGATTGTGCTGAAAAATGGTTAATCAAATTGATTCAAGTTCATACTGACAATCAATTGGCTGATCTATTTACCAAGGCATTTGAACCTAATAGGTTTGAATTTCTAGTTCAATCAATTGGCATGATTAACCTAGAGTAAAAATTAAAAAAAAATTATAAAAACATTTAGAAATTATCAAAAATCTCAAAAAGAAGTCTTTTTCTTGAAGTTTGTGTCTTATACTTTTGGGAAATGATATAATTACAGTCGTTATATCATTCACTGTGCTTAATTCAAAATTTAAAAGACTGTCATGACTTACCTGATATGTAGGTAGGCTCAACTTGGAAAGGAAGATACATGCTGTGATGAACTAAATAATCATATTCAACTGTGAAACACTCATCTCAGAAAACTGGTAAGTATCAGCTTATTCAAGTGTATGTGTGTGTAGCAACTTAAACACACTAGGTAATGATGAACTATGAATCTCATTCACCTACATCAGTCTCTTCTTTGTTTTGCTGAGCAAAGACCTGAAGAAACAAGCATATAGTGCTGATGTCATGATCCAAAAGATTCCCAATGTGGAACACATTCACCTTGGATGAATTAACAAAAGAGTATGCAAAAAGAATCCCATTATGGATCACCTTCCAAAGTGAAGTGCAAAAGGATCCCAATATGGATCAAAATATCAAAAGGATCAAAGTAAAAGAAACCCAATGAGGATCAGTGAAATTGAGATCTCATATTTTAAGTAACCTGGTCATGTAAGATGTGAAAGTAGTCTACCATGCATTACATGAGGATGGTTGATCAAACCATGTTTTTGTGTGTGAGGTACATGTTGAATATTCAAATCAATCAAAACATGATAAATGTCACATGCAGTATAATATTTACCAAGTATGATTTTAAAAGGACAAACATACCTTCAATCAATATGTTCATAAACATGTCTATTTTACAATCAAAACATTACACTTGTGTAATGTAGGATTGATATGATCCCAACAAAAGTATACTTTCTCTTCATGAAAAATTGAAAAAAAAGAGATTTTATGATCCAAAATTTTTAAATTCGTTAAGTTTCTATCTAAATAAGGATATAAACTTTAGGGGGAGCAAATTAAGATTTTTGATCAGTTTGTACAGGTAGTTTATTTCTTAATTTTTATAAAACCAAAACAAAAAGAATCTGACTGTATTGGTGCAGAAGTTATACTATAGTATCTCAGCTTATGCAGACATTTGGATAAACAAAAGTCCAAGATCAGTCAAACTCTGGGAAACTTGTATGTATCACACCTGATATACAAGTCAATCCAAGCAAGAATTGACAATCCCAACATCAGTCAAAACTTCATAAGAAACAAGTGAAAAGCAAAGACAGTTCTTCATAACAGCCATCAGTTCATCAGAAAACAGAAAAGAATCCAATATACAAAAACATTAATTTTTGATTAAGTTCAAATATTAATGCGGGTAAGTGCATTGGTTAATGCGGGTGAAGGTAACCCAGGCATATAACCAATGCGGGTAATTGTTTTCATACCAGTTAAAACAAAGTGAAACTAATGCGGACAAGTTAACTCTACCGCATTTGTGTCAAAGAAGTGTACACAAAGTTTTAAGTGTCAAAAACCTATGCGGACAAAAGTGTTCAACCGCATTTGTCTATGCGGGTAAACTTTTGTTCTACCGTATTTCTTTTTTACTCATCCACATTTCCTGAATATGGTTGAATTTAACACTAAAAACTATCTTGTGTATCAAAATGATCAAATCATGTGATTAATCTCTTCTGTCATGATGATGGATGCAAGTCAAGAAATGCGAATAAACTTCTGGTCTACTGCATTTGTTGAAGTTGTGAGGCAAGAATTTTACTCTTCCGCATTTGCAACAGTACACTAATGCGGATGAACAAATTCTTATCCGCTCTTGCTACAGTGTTTTTTGAAGGTCATTCACATTTGTTTTCAACACTTGTAATATTTGTAAAAGTCATTAAATCATCTATTTAAACCCGAATTTAAAAGGCCATTTAATACTTTTCAAATTGAGAGACTTTACAATGCGACGAGCGGTCTTCACATTTGTTCATCCATCATCATCCCTATCATCTAAAATTCATCACCTGTGATCTAAGACTCATTCACCACAAAAACTCCTCATCTTTGATTCATTACAACAGTAGTATTGAAGAAAAGGTGAATTTCTTCAAAGTTCTTAACCTAAAACATCGAACAGTCAAAAACTGATTTTGAACATAGAACTCTAGGTTAAGAATCAATCACCAAAAGTAACATCAAACCAAGGTTTAAATGACATTTTCGAAGGCAATGTTAATCAATAACAAGAATTTAACCTCCTACAATCGGGTTACAAAACCTAGTTCATGTCAAGAACAGCGGACAATCAATTCTGAAAAAGTGAATGTCAAAACCTGATGTTAATGATTAAAAGATGTTAAAACCATATTAAAAGATGTATGGTTTCCATGAAACAGTACACATGTTCACTCAATTTTGACCACTAAAAGTCAAACTGAGAACACACCACTTGATTTATGTATTACAATCTGTCAATTACAGTTGCATCTTTTAATTCATATGCCTCTAATGCAGGTTTCAATGGCTAATCTTACATGGAGCAAGCTCTATAATGTTAGTGGCTATCTTGATCCTGATGTTACTGAGGCAGAGGGTTTGAGAGACATGATCAGATTCATCTTAAATACCAGAGTTGCTCATGCTATTACAGTTAGGCCTATCATCTATGAGAGATTCATAAGGTTATTCTGGAGCACTGCTGAGGTGACAGAGATAAATGGTGTAAGGACTCTGTCTGGAAGAATAACTCCTGATCATACTTTTGCCATTACTGAATAGACTGTGAGACAGTGTCTGCACTTTAGTGATGATGCCAATTCTCCTCTGGAATTAGAAGATGATGAAATCATAACTTTCTTTGCAAACATTGGTTATGAGGGAGGTTATAAAGGAAAGCAGGTCGTCAAGGGGTTGGTCGACTTGCAATGGAGATTCCTCATTCATCTCTACTAACATTGCCTATCAAAGAGAAAGACTAGATGGAATAACATATCAGTGACCACCTCTTCTGCTATATGTTCTCTGTGCACAAACAGGCCATTCAACATGTCTACTTATGTGTTTAATGGTCTGGTGTCAAACATTCAGGAGGGTAGAAGATACATGTTCCTCATGTATCCTAGATTTCTGCAGTGTCTCATCAATGAAGCTTTCCCTGAGATTATACCTGAAGGACCAGTGATGGATATTCCTCACTACAATGCAAAGTCCTATCAGTACATGAAGAAGAGAGACCCCAGGAATTTCTACAGTGGCACATTTGCTCCTCTATTACCCTGGATGCTGGAACAGATCAACCAAGATGAGTATATTGAGGAACAAGCTCAAAAGGTTCCTGATGCTGAGCCTATTCATGAAGAAGAGCAAGCTGCTCCTAGTCAACACAATGTTGATGAGCAAGCTGATGTAGCTGAAGAAGGACAGAGGCTAGTGTCACCACAGGTTGATGTAGGTGGTGATCCTCACACTGGGCCTTCTGTTCATGCAGCTGAGAAATCCTCTCCATCCACTCCATATCCCATCCCCTCACCACAAAGATCACCAATTCCCTTTCCATAACCACAGCCCATCATCTCTTCACACATATCACCCATACTCTCACCCCATATTTCACCAATTCATCATTCACCTACATCTCCTGTTCATGCATCCCCAGTCTCTACTGAGCCTGTTGAGTTTGGTGATTCTGCCAGCTCTTCAGAGGAATCCAAATCATCATCTGATGAGGAGGATCATCGAATGAAGATGCCTGTGAGGCAAGTTACTTCTGAGGCTGCTCCCTCTGAGAGTTATGCTGAGTCAGAGGCAATCAGGCCTGATGCAAAAGATGAGATGATATCAGAACTGTTGCAAAAAGTAGCCAAGATGGAGAAACTCCCAAATAGAAGATCTGGTATCATTCAAGACAGACTTCTAGAGTTAGATGAAAAGGAAAAGGAGTTAAAAGAGATGAAAGAGAAGTATGAGACTAAAAAGAAAGAGAAAGATAAGGAGATAGAAAGCCTAAAGGCTACTCTTCAACATTGAAGGGATGAAGTCAGTGGTCATGTGGACACTTTGACCATCCAAACCATTACAATGGAGGAACAAGAAAGCCTGCTGGAAGAGCAAACTGATATAATCATGACAATGCAAAACAGATAGAAACTTTGAACAAAAGAGTTTCTGAGTTGGAGCTGATAATCATGATAAATCAAGATGTTGGAAAAAAAGAAAGGATGATGAAGGTGATAAAGATGAGGGTGACAAGAAGAAAGATGATGACAAAGAAGAAGGAGGTGAAAGTTCCTCAAGAAAGAGTGATGATGACTCTCCTCCTGCTAAGAAAATGAGATCTTCTGAGACTGAAAAAGAAGCTGAATCAAGTAGAACCAAGCCACAAGAACAAAGTTTGGCTATGGTACTATACACCAGCAAAGATCATGAAGAAAAACACACTGAAGAATCAGAGTTCAGTGATATGATCGAGGCTCTTGATAGCTTCACTGCTGAAGATTTCATCATTGATGATGAATTCTGGGAATTTATTGAAGATCAAGGTCAAGTTTCTGAGCCCATTGTAGTGATATCTCAATCTCCTGTCCCTCTTGAGAAGGAATTGAGCCTTCAGCTTGTACCTGTTGTGTCTCTCACTGAGGAGCAAAAAGATTTGATCAAAAAGCTCTGTGAAGACCAACAACAAAAGGAAGAATCAGAACTAGAGTCAATAGAGAAAATCCCATCAGCTGCTGAAGAAAAGGAAGCTGAAAAATTACCTAAAGAAGCTGAAATAGCTGAACCAACTTCTGGTCCAAGAGTACAAACATATACCAGAAAGAGAAAATACCTGTCTGAAAAGGCAAAGGGTAAAAGGCCTATAGAAGAAGATCCACCAAAGAAAAGCAACAACATGATCCTCGAAGCGGAGCAGTTATTGCTCAATTTTTAGAAGAACATGAAAAGGCTGAGGAACAACTGAAAATGAGGTCAGTGGGCATAGACCTCGAAGAAGGAGAGATAGAGGGTGGATATGTGATTGATGAACAAATAGTCAGAGAAAGCCCTGAAAAGCCTGAACCCTCTGTCCAAGAAATGGTGGATAAAGCCCAAACAGATGATTTGATGATCAAAGCCTTGTTTCTCATCAATCATGGCTGTGATCCAGATGAAGTCTTTGGGATGACATATGAGGGGATGATAGCAGAAGAAGGAAAGCTAAACAAACTGCTGGACCCTACTGTTGAAACTGAGTATGAAAAGACTCATTCTCCCAAAACTCAAGCTGATAAACCCACTTCAAAGGCCAAGTAGACTGAAGCTTCTCAATCATTCTATCCTGATCCCTATTCCATGACTTATAGGGAAATGAAGGATTATCTGTCTGCTCAAGGGTATACTAAAAGAAAATTGGCCAATATGAAGACTAATTCCCTAAGGGATGCCATCCTTAGGATGATAAATAAAAAGAAAGAAAGGCTGAAGAAAATGGAAGAAGAGATCATCAAAAAGCCTAGAACAAGATTATCTGCACAAGATATCCAGCTCACCCATAGAGATCATGACTCTTTGGCACCTGTTCTGCATAGAAATCCAGAGTGGTTTGCTGAGCCTTCCCAGTTAACACTTCAAGAGGGGCTCACCACTGCTGAGATGATCAAAGGTGTATCTACTCCACATGGCAAGACTGATCAGAAAATTATTTCCTGGAAGTATGATAGTGACTGGAATATGTTTATGGTCAAATGGATCTCAGGGTTAGTTCAATTCTTCACTGAGTATACTGCTTTAGTGAACTCCCTGCAGATTCATGATCTGAAAGAACTAGCCGAACTGGAGCTCATCAATCATCAGGCTATGTTCAGGGGTTATGAGTTTGAAGACATTCTGAGAATGTTCAAAAGAACAAACAACTTCAAATCTCTCAAGGCTATCTGTATGAGGAAAGATAGATCCTTTGTTAACCCTCTAGAGAAGAAAAGACAAAACTAGCTGAAGAGGTTGTGTTTCCTGAGCTCAAGGTGAAGCCAACTGAATCTTTAAAGAGAAAGATGGTAGCTGGAACTCATTCCTCCAAACCAATCTCAAATGTCTATTATGATGAAAAGACATATGAGTTGGTTATTGAAAGAAAATGGGGAGGAAAAGATGGTGCAGAAATTAGATTGTTTAGTGGATATGAAGTGAGATTGCTAGATGAATCTTATATCCACTACATATACACAAGGCACTTTAGAGAGTTTAACAATAAGCTGGGTGAGGAAGACATGTACTTTTTCTTAAAATGCTTAAAGATCCTGAAGATGGCCTTTGACAGAATCAAAGCTAAAAGAGAGCAGAGAAGAAAGAAGAAGATTCCCTTGCAATTGGGGAACATAGTGAAGCTAGAAGTGGATGTTGATAGAGCTTTGTTGATCTATAGAGATGGGTTGTCCACTGTGTCAATATGGGGACCCATTTCTTTGAAGAAGCTGCCTATGGATGCCATCTACACAATGAGCCAAATGAAGATCCATGTGCTAAACAGAGAAAAGATGACTGAAACAAATGACTTTGTCAACATGATAAAGGCAATTTTGGATCCCTCATAGGCAGAACCACTCATCCCTTCGCAAGCTGCTCAAGACCCAGCAAAATCCTCACAACCTCATCCACCATCAAAACCTTGAAGTACATAGGCTGTATAATCCTTAGGGGGAGTATTGTTGGACCCTGAAAGGATCAAACATGCCAATTCAAGTGGTGGATTGATAGTTTTTCTGCTAAAATCTCCTCAAGTCCAAGATCTAATATGGATGAAGAATCTGCATCAACAATAGAAAACAAGTGTCGGCTACCCGCATTTGTATATGCGGATGACCATAGAACAAATGCGCCTAAGTGTTTGTTCTTCCGCATTAACAAATGCGGATGTTCAGCAACAAATGCGCAGTGTTTGTTCATCCGCATTTGTCAATGCTGATGACTAAACACCAATGCTGATGAACAACTCAACATCCGCATTTGTCAATGCGGATGACCAAGAAGAAATGCTGACAAGATTATAACATCCACATTAGTCAATGCGGATGTACAGAAGAAATGCTGATGAAGACTTTTGTAAGACTAGTTCTGATGTATAGGTCAGGGTTAGTTTAGTCTTTTGTTCAGGCATGTGTCAGCCTATAAATAGAATAGAAAACCTCGTATGAGAGGTGACCGAGACTGACTGTTGTTAGACATTAGACAATCAGAATATTTTGCTTTGTAATATGTTCAAGGTGTACTATTATTGTTCATGCTGAAAACCCTAGCATTCATTGTAACCGTTTTTCACCTTCTTTAATACAAAGAGCATTTATGAGTATTATTCAGCATTCAATGTTCTGTGATTGTTTGATTCCGCCTTACAATCATTGACTCAATCATCATATCCGGTCCTTGTTGATTCACATCAACAGAGAATATCATTCTCAAACCCAGTCACTATTGTACTTCATTCTTATGAGATAATTGTATTTTTCTTCCACATTTATAGGTGCATCATCATGACTTATGTCAATTGGAGAATAAGGTTCATCTACATTGGCTTCAACCAGATCTTTATTATCTAGAACTTCATTATACCATTCATCATCAAATTCAGCTTCTATATCATCTAAAGCTATAATGGTTTCTTGTATATCCGAATCTTCTTCATCTATACTTGCATATTTATCAATAACTTTTTGAACTTTGAATGATAATTTAGGTAGTACTGAAACATCAATATCATCTAATTTCCTCTTTCCTTTATCTAAAACAGGTATTCTTTCAACATCAATAGGAGTAACTTCAGAAATAATCATCACTTCAGGAGATGGAGACTTGTGCTTTTCTTTCAACTTTTCTAATTCTTCTTTCAATGCTTCATTTTGTTCATTTACTTTCTTTAATCTTTCTTCCATTGAATCAAAATCTTTCATCATTACCTCAAAAGCCTTCATATTATCATCTCGACTTTTTCTCAACTCATCAATTACCTTGTCTTTCTCTTTCATTTCTTCAATCATACTTTCATTGACAGCTTTCAACTCTTCAATTATCTTTAATTGATTCAACTTTTCTTCATTCAATTCATCAATCTTCTTGTGTAAATTTTCTTCTTCAGTTAATACAAACTGATCATTATGCTCTACCATTTCTTCAATCATACTTATAATATCATCAACAAATTGATTTCCATCCATCTCTTGTTCACTTTCTACAACTTTAGTATCATTGTCATTAACTTCTTCATGTATTTCTTCTGTAACTGGCTCTACTTCTTCAGTAACATCAGGCTCTTCTTCATGAGCTTCTTCAGCAACATGCTCAGATTCTTTCACATTCTCAGGAAAAAATTCCATAACATCATCAAATTGACCACCTTCATCATGATCATCAGAATCAGATGAGTTAGAACTATCTTCTTCATCATTATCATCAGCATCATCATTTTCTTCATCCTCATCATCTTCTTCATCATCATCAGCTGGTAATTCTTCAATCAAATCAGCTGGATCAATAGGCTCGTCCTTAGTTAAATGATAATGATCAATAGTGATATCCACTTCATCATTAGCAACATTAAGTATATAATCAAATAATGGAACATTCTGAGCTCCAGTAACCATTGCTAGTCTCTTATAAGATACATCAGACATATGCTCCAATATCAATGTATCACCACTTACACCATCAATATGAATGTCTGGATGTTCTTCATTGATAATCATCTGAAGGAAACGTGGATACATTAAGTATTTGTTCCTTATGCCCTTTTCCAGATTAAAAATAAACCCATTCAAAATCCACTTTGACATATTAAATTGTCTATTTGTAGTCAATGCTACAATGGGTGATGCAATGTCAACTGGGAAAGAATTCCATCCCGCACTTCGTTTTGACATGCAATGCTGGAAAATGTAACATATAAGCTTCCAATGGTTATACACACGAGTACGAAAGAATTGTTTCTTAGGAAAATGGTCAGGGTGTCCCATTTCGATGAATGTTTGTCTACATTCATCAAACGTTAGCTCGGATAAATCTTCTGGATCATTAGGTCCTAACCTCAAGGCTTGTCTAATTGAGTCTTCAGAGACTTCAATCATTATAAAATTCGTTATAAAGCCTCGGACCACTTTAGCTCCATTATCATCAACATCAACATATGCCGTGCTCCAGAACTTCTTAATCAGACGTGCATAGATAACCGGTTGGTAGCACATGGCATATACATACTTCGTCCGTAATAGAAATCTGATCATATCTTCGTATCCTACAGCATTTTGAATATCCTCGTTTAATAGTGCAGCAACGTTGTGTTTCGGCTCAAACTTTAAATCAGCCATCTGCAAAATTAAATACAAGACATTTAAAATTTGAAGTTTTAACAATTAAAATCAATATTTTTTTAAAAATTCATTCAGCTGAAAATCAAATATTTCAAACAAATTGATTTCTTTGATTATTTAACACATTTTAGATTTCAATTTTGATTTAAAAACCTATTTTCAATATGAATTTTTGTTGAAAATTTTTTAATTTTTTATTAAAAAAATATTTTGTGACTGTTCATCTTCATCATCAGAGATGAAAATCAACACACAATCAACAGATGATGACAACTTCGATTTGAATGAACAAACTGAGTCGAAATCAAGTCCATATTATCATTCAAGCATCAATTTCAGTTCATTTAGTCATTTTAACCATCAATTTACAGATTTGCATACAATCTAGGTTTTCAAATGCCCGAATAGGGTCGAAACGCCCAGCTTAAATCAGCCTGTAAATCAACGATATCAGTGATTTTGATCATGAACTTACACTTAGAATTAAGCACAAAGATCTTTGAATACAAGAGTAACTCAAAAATCGATCAAAATGAGGAATAAGGGTTTATCGGAAGCACACTGGGTTCGAAGGATTAAGAGTTCAAGGGAATTTGAGAATGAAATCTGAAAACACAAAGTGTTGTTTATATACTAAGTGAAAAATCTTAGGCGCATGAGCACTGTTTGTGCGCATGGACTCAGGCGCATGAGCACTGTTTGTGCGCATGGGCTTAGGCGCATGAGCACTGTTAGTCGCATAAGCACTGTGTAGGCGCTTTTGCACTGTTCAGGCGCATGAGTTTAGCTGAAATACCCAATACTTAACACTTGTTTACACTTGAAAGCATGGGAACTGTTTAGGCGTATAGGAAGGATAAAACGCCCAACACTTAACCACATTCTCAGACTCATGACAACTGTTTAGACGCATGACAACTGTTTAGACGCATGAGGTTGTCTGAAACGTCCAACACTTTGTACAAATCTTGAAAAATCATCATGCTCCTAATCCTGGACTTGTGAACACTATTTAGGCGCATGATCATGTGTCCCAACACTTGTAATTTTCAGATCTTCCACCTGTATACTGTTTAGACATATTAGCACTGTTCACATACTAATATTAAAACAGTTAATCAAATTTTGACTTTAATTAGTCAAATTTTGACTTTCACCCAAAATTTTCACAATATAGCCTCAATTTTGAACTTTTTACTTTTAAAATTTTTTTTTGATTTTGAAAGTTTTAATTTTTATTTTTTGACCTTTTTATTTTTGATTTAATTTTTTTTTAAAATAATTTCCCGTCATTTTAGTCTCTAGTTTTAACAAAAAATCTCATTTAACTTTTGCAAGAAGCTTTTCCATTTAAAATGTTTTTCAGGTTCATTTTTACATTTTGTTACACACACATGCTTGAACATATGTAGCATCATCCTATCCGTTCAAAACATTAGATTTTGATTTTTAATGATTTTACATATCTTGAAATTGGACAATCAGTTTTAACTCTTTTTGCTCCTCCTAAACTTTTAAGTTTAACAAAACTTAGAAGTTTCTTGAATTTTGTCACATGAAGAACACACTAATCATTGTTAAATTGCCTGCACACAGAAAACATGCAAAAATCAAAATGAAAGTAGAATAAAATCCTAATATTCATAATGAATCATGTCTGCAGTGAGATCATATTAGCAGTGATCAGCACATTAAAATAAAAAATTGATGGATAGTCACAGACAGTGATTAAATCCTGATCAAGTGTGTTCCAGGTTAGCATTTCTGCAGCAAAGGAGACACGAAATCTAAGGACAGAAAATGAGTGATTTTGGCAAGGTACTCAGCACACTTACTTTTTCAATTCTTGGATTGTTTGAGGTACAATTAGATATGACATTATGCAGTCACACTTAGACTTAGAGAGGTTAATTCTCATAAAGATATGCAAGAAGTCACTATTCTCAACTTGTTAACCTGACATATACTATAACCAGATCTCATTTGGTGTTTGTGCACATTGGCATCTTGTTACATCAGTGAGTATATCCAGGTCTGTAATCACTTACAAGAAAGGATATCTTATCACTTCAGGTCTATGATGACTCATAACAGAGAAGTGTTAGATGTATTAAATAAATAGAGCTCAATGGTTATTCATATCACCATCAGGTGTGAGATTATGTCTTAACAAGTAATCAATTTGAGAAATTAACACTACTCATTAGTGCTAAGATAGACATACATGAATGCATGAGTGATTTAATTTAATCACAAGAATTTACTTTTTCAGTATAATTGCATGAGCTTACCTGCACATCAAATCTGATCATGTCAGACTTTAATCAAAAGAGAAGTATGCAACTGATCATACTAATGTACTATCATTTCTCACGTATTGTAAAACAAATTCATTCTTATATAAATTCATTTCTCAAATCCTTTGGTTACAAAACCAACTGCTGGATTACAGGTTCAACTTTCTTAAAACACCTATTTACATTGATAACACAGCTGCTATGTTCATTACAGCTGTATTATCAATGTAAATAGGTGTTTTAAGAGAGTTGAACCTGTAATCGAACAGTTGGTTTTGTAACCAAAGGATTTGAGAACATCCTGCTGAAGCAACAATGTACTCAGCTTCTACAATAGAAACAAAGACATTTGTTTGTTTCTTGCATTGCTATGAGACTAATCTGGGTCCTAGAAATTGACACCCACCTGTTGTGATTTTCTATCTTGACAACATCCGCCATAATCACTATCAGTATACCCATGTCACTCGAAGTTTCCTTCGTAAGAATACCATAGCCCTAAAGCCGGTTTACCTTTGAGATACCTGAATATTCTTTTGACAACAATTAAGTGGGATTCTTTCGGGTTTGATTGATACCTTGCACAAACACAAACAACATACATAATGTCTGGTCTAGATGCAGTGAGATACATCAAAGAACCAATCATAGATCTGTATAAAGTTTGGTCTACTGATTTTCCTTTCGGATCAGGCTCAATCTTGGTGTTCACATCAGTTGGAGTTCTAATTGACTGACAATCTTGCAGCTTAAATTTCTTCAAGAGTTTGTCGACGAACTTCTCTTGGCTGATAAAAATACCATCTGCAGATTGCTTAACTTGTAGTCCAAGAAAGAAATTTATCTCTCCCATAGAACTCATCTGAAATCGAGATTTCATGATTTCTTCGAATTCATTGCACAGTTTTGGACTTATAGAACCAAATATGATATCATCAACATACACTTGTACACATAAGAAATCATCAGCATCCTTCCTTATGAATAAAGTTGGATCGATTTTCCCTAGCGTGTATCCATGTTGGATTAAGTTCTGTGACAATGTCTCATACCAGATTCTAGGGGCTTGATGTAGTCAATATAAAGCTTTGCTGAGCTTGTACACATGATGTGGATATGTAGCATCTTCAAAACCTGGAGGTTGCTTCATGTACACATCATCAGTGATAGAACCATACAAAAATCCACCCTTTACGTCCATTTGATACACTTTAAATTTCATGAATGAGGCATAAGCCAGGAAGACACTAATAGATTCAAGTCTTGCAACTGGAGCAAATACTTCATCATAATCAATACCTTCTTCTTGAGTGTATCCTTGTGCAACTAATCTCGCTTTATTTCGGATTACAATACCTCTATCATTAGTTTTATTTCTGAATAACCATTTTGTGCCTATAGAATTTTCTCCTTCAGGTAAATCCACCAGATTCCACACTTCTTGTTTGCGGAACTGTAATAATTCTTCTTGCATAGCCTCGATCCAACTATTTTCCTTTAACGCTTCTGTCACGATTTTAGGAATAATTTGAGAAAGAAAGCAAGAGTATAAGCACACGTTTGCTTGTTCTAATTTACTTCTCGTCATTCTCTCACTCAAAGGACCAATAATCTGAGATGTTGGATGGTTCTTGTGAATACGAGATGTTGAAATCTCATCTCCTTGAACATGAACATCTAGATTGTTTTGATTCAAGTTGGAAAGCTGATGCAATAGGCTTGAAGAATGTGGATTGAAATTGGGAACTTGAGTTGGTGAGTTGATAAAGTAATCAAGATTACCAGAATCAACAACATCACCAGAGATAGATGATGTTCCAGACTCAGTTTGTACAATTTCTGTACCATCATTAGGAATTGGTTATAACACATCTTGGTTTTCAAAAACCGACTGAACATTATTTTAATGAGAATGATCATCATTCTTAGACTGAAAAATAGAATCTCTAACAAAAGAAAAGAAGGGATAGTCTGAGCTTGAATCATCTGCATCGTCAGAATCCGAATTGTCACTGAATGTACAGAGAACTCCTTGAATTTTCTTTTCACCTGTAGAATCAAGCAACTTAGATTGATTAAACCAGTTGGATTGAAAAGAGTTTGACAATGAATCTAAATCAAATAACCATGCAGGACCATTTGACATTGATGGAAAAGAGTTTTCAAGAAATTTAACATTGAATATTTCAAATATAACATTAGTCCTAGAGTTATAAACTCGATAGGCCTTTGAAACAGATGAATATCCAGCGAAAAATCCATCATCAGATTTTGATTCAAATTTTCCTAAATAATCAC
This sequence comes from Flaveria sonorensis, assembly GCA_025506505.1. Classification (NCBI taxonomy): domain Eukaryota; kingdom Viridiplantae; phylum Streptophyta; class Magnoliopsida; order Asterales; family Asteraceae; genus Flaveria; species Flaveria sonorensis. The sequence continues at coordinate 34,991,524 of CM046429.1, read as the reverse complement.
TTGAATTCAGAATCATAACCGGACAACCAAAAGATTTAAGAAAATCTATGTTTCGTTTCCTGCAAAACATTAACTCATATGGAGTTTTAAGTTTGTCTTTAACAATTAATGAACGGTTCTGAACAAAACATGCAGTTGATATTGCTTCATCCTAGAATGTGATCGGAATTTTAGCATCAGCTAACATGGATCGTGCCTCTTCAATCAATGTTCGGTTCTTCCTTTCAGCAACTCCTTTTTGTTGAGGAGTTCTGGGAGCACTGAATTGATGAGCTATTCCTTTCTCTGCACAAAACATGTCAAGAGTTAGATTTTTGAATTCTGTCCCATTATCACTTCTAATTATTTTTACTTTTTGATCAAGTTGATTTTCTACTTTTATGATAAATTCTTTTATTAATTCAACTGTTTCAGATTTAGCATTTAGAAAGAAAACCCATGAAAATCTTGTATAGTCATCAATGATAACTAAACAATAAGATTTTCTTCCAATACTCTTCACGTTGGTTGTTCCAAAAAGGTCCATATGCAACAACTGAAGGGGTTTGGAATTTGAGTTTATCAGCTTGGACTTATAAGACGCTCTATGCTGTTTCCCCTTTAAACATGCTGAGCATAAATCAGTTGTGGCAAACTTCTTCGATGGAAGGCCAATAACATGATTTCCTGCTACAATTTGTTCATATTCTTGAAGTTGGAATGCCCGAGACGTCTATGCCAAAGCTGGCTTTCATTATTTGATGCTTTAGCAAAGAGACAAGTTTTTTTCTATAGAAGAGTCCACTTGAGACATATCCAGTTTGTATACGTCTCGGTCTCTGACAGCTTTAACAACCACGCAATCCTTGCTTATCTGAAATCCTGGCTCAGAGTAGGATTTATCTCAAATTTGGGATACGCTTAACAAATTAAAGTTCAACTGTGAACAGAAGTTGACTTTATCAAAGCTTATAATCCCGTTGGATACTGTTCCTTCTCCGATTATTTTTCCTCCCGCATCACCACCAAAGGCGACATGCGTTCCATCTTTTAACTTAAAATCTTGTAATAGGGCCTGATTGCCTGTCATATGCCGGCTACACCCGCTATCCACATACCAAGTATTGATTGGTCTTCTTGGGCGTACCGCAAAACAAAACAATTTAAGGTGAATTATCTACCCAAGCCGAAATGGTCTTGGGTTTTCCAAACTTTTCAATAATAGTAAATTGTTTAAAGTGAAGTTTGTTGACATCAGGTTTATTCTTTATGAATTTACCAATTCTGTTATTTGTAACAAAATTATGCTTGTTTAGAAAATTCATGCTTTTTGACTGACCATTGTTTGAAAATCTTTTATTTTCAAAACTTTTGTTTTTAATTCTCACTGACCTTGGAATCAAATTATCATTGAATTATTGTTTAGGTCTCACTGAATTGTTTCTTTTGAAAGTGTTCAAACCTAAGGAGGGTTGGTGTGTTAATCTTTGAAAATCAACATTTTGGTTTCTTTTATATTGCGGATTAACATAACCTTTGCTTACTGTTGAGGTGGCAAATCCTCTCCTCTATGAATTCTTTCTAAAGTAACAATCTTTAGTGTTGTGAGTTTGCTCATCACAGTAAGTACAGTATTTGTTAAAATAACACTCTGAAGTTGAGTGATTTCTCATATCGCAAATGTGACAGTATTTGTTAAAAAAACATTCAGACGTTTTGTGATTATACATGTCACATATGTTACAATACCTCTGTGGAATCTTAAATAATTGATTATTAACCTTTGACGTTGATGCAACATTAGAAACTTGGTTACTTTTAGGTGTCAAAGAGTTAATTTGTTGTTTTTGATTTGAAGAATTATGCTTTTGATTTAAACCACTTTTCTTTTGCACAATTTGTTTTTGTTTTTGAACATGAATTTCATTCTTGTTTTCCTTAGATACAAATCTTTTAGCTACAGCGGAAGTCTTAGAATCTGAACCCATTTTCAGAACAGAGGTTGATTTGTTCTTAGGATTTTCTTGAACATCTTTAATGGAGTTCACATTCAACTACCAGCAGATACAAATTTAATTGGCTTTAATTTTGTTGCTTGATTTGTTTCTTTTGTCTGATTTTCCTGAATTTTTATTTGTTCATTTTTAACTTTATTTATCTTTCTTCTTCTTCTCTGGTTCCTTGATTTTGTAGATTCAGTTTTTGGTTTAGACTGAACATCCTCAGTTGAAGATTCTTTTTCACATTCTTTCTTTTTCTGGTCTTTTTGCTATTTAATGAATTCTGTGTTATTTAGACCAAATGAATTTGAATCTTCTGATGTTTCTTCATCATTTTTGTTTTGAAAATCTGAGTTTTGGTTATTAGTTATAATATTCACTTCCTCCAAAACTGACTCTTTAGGAACAAAAACTTTCTTTGTTTTAGGCTTCGGTTCATAAGATTTTACTTTAACAAGATGACCATTTTTTTATCTTTTTGTTATCTATTTCTTCAAAAATTTCCACATTTGTTTTCTCTTCTTCAGCATCAGACATCTTGGTCTTATTTTGAAAAGCTTTTAATTTTGTCTTGTTTTCTAGAGAGTGATCATGAGTGTTAAAATTTTCTAGTAAGGTATTTGTTATTGATTCTGGCATCGGTTCATGAGTGAAACCCAATCCTGCCTTTTTTTTATCTTTTCATTCATTTACCAGCTTTTCCACAATGGTTTTAGAACTTTTAACTTTGGCGAGATCAACTTGAGTTGCTACATGAGCTATCTTCTCCAGTTCAAGATTTTTTGTCATCTCTTCAAGTTGTTTTGATGCAATTTCAAGTTTTAGAGTTTTGTTCCAAGAATTTTGAAAAGGGATAATCTTTTCATCAGATACTTTGTGATCATTTTTAAGTTTGGTATGCATTAGTTCTTTTTGCTTAAGTTTTTCACAAATCTTATAAGAATAATTTCTGTAATATTCTACATGCTCAAAACAAGACTTTGTGCATAATTTTTCTCTGACTTCTGATGGAATTTCAGAATATTTAGGAGGAGACGTTTCAGAGTTAGAGCTTTCAACCTTTGGTTGATCAGATTTTGCCATCAATGCAACTTCCTCTGAATCTTCCTTGGGATCAGACTTGTCACTCCAGTCATAATCTTCTTCCTCGTTCTGAGAGTTTCTATCATCTTTTGGATCATTAAATTCAGACCAATCTTCTTTTTGTATTTCTGCAACAAGAGATAAATTGGAGGTTAAATCAGTAGTAAATTGCTCAGCGTATGCACTCCAATCATAACCATCTTTAATATTAACAACAAGACCTTTCTTGGGCTCCTCTGATGATTTAGAATCATCTTTCAATTCTGGCATTGGTAGACTTTGATAAGGTTTCTGAAATGTCTTCTGTGAAGATTGCTGAAACCTTTGATTACTTGAGCTTGATTGGCCATTTCCTCCTTTATTCCTTGGAGCTTTGCACTCTCTAAAGAAGTGACCATAGCTGTTACAGTTGAAACACCTAGATTTGGACTTATCAAATCCAACAGACTTGTTTGCACTCGGCTTGTAGTTTCTTTTAACATACGAGTGTTTCTGAGTCCTGTAAGGTATCATAACCATTTGCCAGTTGAGATCCATTTCTTCAACATCGTCTAGATCCATTTCAAACAAATCCTGCAAAACAAGATCAAGTTAAGTTAGATGACTACCTTGATAAGCTTGAAAGCTTGCCGTAAATGCAGTAAAGGCAGTTTTAGACTCTTCATCCTGTAATAGGATGTTTATTACATCGTTAACTTTGCTAGTTTAAGTAGAGTTATCAGATGGAGTCTCTGCTTGAGATTTAGAACTTTTAGGCATAGGAGGAGATTGAGGTTGATTCTGAGTTGTATAGGCAGGAGCACTTGTGTAAGTGGAATCAGTGAAGAACCTTGCGCCAACGAATAGATCACCCTCATTTTCTGGTGAAGTTTCATTCTTAGCCATGAATGCATTCTCCACAGTACTTGCTGGACAAGCAACATATTTATATTGTGACATCGAAGCTGCTCTGTCATTGTTTCTAGAACTTTCATCAATTTCAACAGATTCTATTTTAGCAATCAAGAGATCAAGATCCATTGGGAATTTCTTAGTATGCTTTAACAGAGTCACTGTTTGCTTCCATGAAGATGGAAGAGCATTGAGAAGCCTGAAGTTAAGATCTTTTAAATCATTCTTAATGCCTGCAGTGGACATCTCAGTAGTTAGTTGAACAAATCTGTTCATCATCTGATTTATTGTTTCACCAGATAAATGTTCAAAAAGTTCTAATTGTCTCTTTAACTTTTGCTTTTTCAGATCCTGGATCTCCTTTCCACCTTCACATATTATTTTCAATGCTCTATACATGGTGTATCCCGTCTGATAAACATCAAGCCTTGTAAGGACTTAAAGTGGCAGTCCTTTGCACATCAAAGAATAAGCTTTTATGTCATTTTTAACTTTTCTGAGATCATCACCCTGTAATCCATCTTTAGGATATGGTTCCTGAGATTCTTTGGTGTAAACAAAACCTCTATCAGGACCATCTGAAGTTATAGGAATATGAGGTCCTTTTTCTATTGATTTCCATAGATCAGTATCAATAGAATTCAAGTGATGTTTTAATCTCAGTGACCAATTCTTGAAATCTGCTCTATTCTTCAGCTTGGGAACTCTGTTCTCTGAGTCTTTTGATTTTACCATTTTTAGTTTTTGATTTTTAAAAGAAATTTGTTTTTGTTGTTTTTAATGTTTTGAATTAAAACAATGAATTGAAAATATTTTTGGATTTTTTTAAGTTTCTGAAGAATTTCAAAAAAATTTTAAGTGTTGAAGCTGATGCATCCAAATAGTGGTAAAACGCCCAAACAGTTGTGCTACTTCTTTTGACTTTGACTTTTAAACGTCTAAGGGATTGCCTTAGAAAAATTCCAAAACGCCCAAGTTGAAAAGCGTCTGAACAGTATAAAAATGCCTGAACAGTTGTCAGACGCCTAGTTGATAAAACGCCCAAATGGTTCAAAAACGCCTCAGCAGTTGTAAAACACCTGGAATTCCTTGGAGTCAACTTCCAAAGTGTCCCAACAGTAGAAAAACGCCTAACTGAAAAATGTCCAAACAGTGAAAATGCGCCTAAACAGTTGTTATGCACCTAACACTTAGGCAATTTTCAGCAGTGTTTTTGACATAATGCGCCACATTCATTAGTTTCATACGAACTTAAATTTTTTGAATTCCTTCAAAACTTGTATAATTGATCTGAAATCCTCAAATTATGTAGGAAATTGATCAATAATCAATCCTTCAACTTCAATTTCTTCAATTAACAACCAAAATTGATCTTTTGATTCAAGAACAGGTCGACAAATGAAGAACAGGTTCGAAGAGCTTTTTGCTCAAATTCACTGATTTGAACGAATTGTACTGCTAATTGTGAATCAAATCATGTTCCTAATGATGAAACACAACTGAAGTCAACAATTATACGACTGAATTGTTTATCAATCACAGATTCAAGTAATTTTGAGAGTTCGACAGTTGAAGAACTTCAATCACTGAATCGAAAGCTCTGATACCATTTGATGAGCTCAAAATGGATCGATCTATGATGATATATGAACACAATTCAATCTAAAACACACAAGTATTCAATTCAACACAAGCAAATCAACAAAAATTCATAGAGTTTTCATTGATTAGGATATAGAAGAATATAAAGTGTAGTAAGCAGTTACAAAGTGTCTCAATCACTCTCAAACTTAAAAACTTCTACTCTTCCTACACAATACATATCTATGCTATTTATACTAATCAAAAAAACAAAGGAACATATTTACATAAAAGTCCCTATACTATGACAAATATATAAAAGACACATAAAGACAAATGTTAATCTTTAAATAAGCATCTACAAGTCTCATGGCAATGCAAGAAGCAATCCTGTGTATCTGTATCAACTGATGAAGCTAAATACATTGTTGCTGCAAGCTACTGTGCTCAAGTGCTCTGGATTCAGAATCAAATGTTAGATTATGGATTCAACTTCAAGAAGACTCCTATCCACATAGATAATAATAGTACTATCTCCATCAAAGAGAATCCAGTGCAGCACTCAAAGACAAAGCACATCAACATCATGTATCATTTGATCAGATATAATTTTGAAAGTGGATTGATAAAATAGGTCAAAGTTAACACAAATGAACAATATGTTGATCTGTTCACAAAAGCATTTGATGAACAGAGATTTAAATATCTTGTATCAGCTATTGGGATAATTAACTTTGAGTAGATTTTCTTAAATTAATTTCAAAATTCTTTTTCTAAGAATGTGTGTCTTTAATGTTTTCTAAATTATCACTCATATAATCCCAATTAATCTCCAAAGAAATTTTCAAAGTATATATTCCTAATAACTACTTACTAAGGAATTAAACTTTGGAAGAAATTGTGATATATCTTCTAAAGCTTAAATCTGCTTCTAAGTACTTATATGTTTTGAAGTACAATTTTCTTCCGAAAACAATTTAGTCTCTGAAGTTTTATTTACTCTTTGAGTAAAACTTCTAAAGCTTAATCTCTTCCGAAACTAAATCTTTCTTGGAAGCAAAATTAATCTGTCTTGGAAGCAAAATTAATCTAAGTACATTTTCTTTCAAAGCACTTCTTCCCAAACTAAGGAATATCTTCCGAAGTCATTTTAGCTTTGGAAGTTTTCTTAAACTTACGAAGAGAAATTACCTTCGGAAGATTTTCAACTTCCAAGATAACTATATTTTTGGGCACTTTTTTAGAGGTAGGACCGACATCCGGATTCCAAGCATATAAATACCTTTTCCAGTGGGTCTCCCTCTCTCGTCTTCCTTTTCATCTGATTTCTCAAGCCCTAAATTCTCCATAAACCCTTGTTCTTCTTTCAATCTCTCTCAAAAAAGCTTCATAAAATGGCTAACCTTGAACCCCAAAACCAGCCAGCCTTTGTCATGCACCTTCACAGGAAACACAACCAGGTTGCTCTGTTATCCGCTGAGAAAGACCCTGGTTTTTTTAGGGATCTGCAACTTTCTTTCCTGCTCATCCTAACTTACCGCCCTTACCATAGTCCCTCCTCTTTATGAATATCAACTGCTAGAGTTTTGGAAGACCTGCCAAGTGCCATAATGGACAGTGAGAAGGCACTATCTACGACGATGCAGGGGAGGACAGTGTTCATCACTCTAGCCACCATTTACTTACATCTGAGGCTGGATGATGAAAAAGGTAAGCTGACCTTCACCAAGGAGGCAATAAATGGATCATTCCTCTAGATGGGCTATGAAGGTGACTTCTCAATCAAGATCCTTAGAAAAGGCAAGATCTCTTCTCAATGGAAATACCTCCTCTATTTTGTCATCCACTCCTTATCTAACAAGCATGGAGGATGGGAACAAGTTCCTAAAGACCTTTCCCATATAGTCCATGGAATGGTCCAGGGGATCAGGTTCAAGTATTCCTAATTTGTTTATACAAATTTACTTGCTAACTTAGATTCTTTGGAATATTACATGTTCCCTAGATATGTCTAACATATTCTCAAATGTGAACTTGGCTCATTGTTAAAGGGAACGATAAAGTTCTAACATTGAGACAGATGAAGCCTGGCATCTTTAAGATAATAAGGAAAACCACTGTTGGTTTTTTCAGGTTAGAAACAACCCTTTTCCCAAAAATGCTAGAGCAACCTGCTCAAGGTGACAACTTGGCAATCCCAGCCAATTTTGAACCCATACCTTCTTCATCTTCACCACCCCCACAGCCTCAAATCACCATCACATACAAAAGAAAATCCAAACAAACCTCTACTCAGTCTATTCAGATTAAGCAAGCCCCCATGTACTCACCCATGCAGCAGTAAATGGAACCAAGAGCTTCCACTTCTCCTGAGGAGCAAACCACTCCCATTCGTTCTATGATTAGTACTAAGGTTCCTCATGCTCAGCCTATTGAACTCACAACCCCAACCTCAAGCCTTCATCCTGAGTCTCAAAACGCAGATGAACAACCTATAGGGGAAAATTACCATCCCCAGCTGTTATATTTTAACCAACCAACCCCCAACCTAGAATTCTATGATAATGAAGACATGGGCTTTAGTGAGTACCATAAGTCTCTCTTCTCCTCCCCTGCTTAAGGAGAGATGAGTACTACTACAACTCCTATTTCTAGCCCACATCATCCACCTACTACTGAGGTGGACCTCGCTAAACAAGTTCAAGAGGTCTATGTGGAAGAGGCTCTCACTTTTGAAAGTAATTACATACTTAAGATCTCAACCACGACAACCCAGCTCCTTGAAACTTATCATGAAGCTATCTTTAAGCAGGGGAAATCCAGAGACCGAGAACCAATATCGGGTGGTGAGAGGGATAACTTTGGTTATATCCCCTCATCCCCCCATGATTCTTCTAATGACTATGAGGGGAGTATGCAACAAAAAGTGCAACAATTGATAAAAAGTTGCACATATCTGGTCTCTAAGGTTAGTCACTTGGAATCTCAGGTGGCTACCTTACAAAGGCAGGTACTTAATCAGCAACTTGAGATCACCGATCTCAAGGGCAAGTTAGCTTAGAGGCCTGCCAGGCATGCCCACCCATGTCCACAAGAACCCGTGGATGTGGTGGACATAACCATTAGCTCACTGGTGCATTAAGTGATGCTACCCAAAAGGGGGAGAAAGTCACCACAATCATAGAACACAGGAGCACTGCCCAGAGTATGGACATTGAGGATTTACCACCCTCACTTGTAAATGTCCAGACTTAACAACCTCCTCTGGCCCATAACAATGTGGATGCCATACTTCATAGTGTATTTGAGGAGGGTACTATATCAAGGGCTATGTCACCTCCATCCAACCTTGCTAACAATCCAATACTAGGATAGAGGTATGACACTAATAGAACAGCCCTAGTGCTTTCTATATTCCTATGTCAACAAGTGATCTTTAACATCTACAACCTAGGTTTCTATGAAAGCTTCCATCTAGTTAACCTACAGCTTGTCAACTCAAGCCAAAACAGACTTGCTGACACGTTAGCTGAGAGGATTCAAATAAGGGTGTCCGAGGAGTTCAAACTTATATAGACAAATTCTAGAATGGAACATAATTGGTCAACTGGATCCTAAGTTGGACCCTAATATTAGCTTCGAAGGGGAAACCTCAGTTGAAGGCCCAACTATGGAACCTGTGAACCTTGAGATTCATACTTCTTCAGCACCAATTACCCTCCATAAGACCCCAGTTGGTGAAGGTGTATCACAACCTCTCCTTGGCCAGAGCTCAAGTGCAGAACAAGCTTAAGAAGGCCAAAGCTCTCTCCTCCCTGAGCCATAAAGGCTAGTGATTGACAAAGGTAAGAAAGTTCTAACTTTTCAGGAGATTGAGGAGGATAAGAAGGAAAGGAAGAGGAAGGCAAGGAAAGAAGGAATGAGAGAGACCCCTAGCCCATAGGCCAAACACTCAGGAAGATGAGTTAAGGGCAGCACAGAGGTGTCATAAAAGAGGAAGGAGACTGAGGATGTTGCTCTGCTCCTCAAAATAAAAAGAGAAAGAAAGAAAAGGAGATTATATAAAGCCCTATCCTCTCTCCAGTTCAATGAAGGCCTGAGGTAGAGTCTATGGCTGTAGAGGAAGAAACTCAAGTAGGTAGAGAACAAGATAGACAAAAAATGATTACCTACTTGAGTGAAATAGGTCTCTACTAGGTAGAAGGTTTCTCCCTCTATCCTTTGAGTAAATAGAGTTTGAGTATCTTAAGCAGCTGGAGCAAGAAGCTATCTACAGGACCAGTTAAGAGTGATACTACAGTTTTATAAAGTTGGAGAGACTAAACACTTAATAGATAAAATAAGGAACCGACTAATGAAACAAAGAACAAGAGTAATAAAACAAGCAGAACACAAGTATTTGGTTTTTCAAAAGTGGTGTATATTGCTCTAAAGTGCTTTACAATTGTTACAAGGCTTAGTCCTAAGCACTAGTACATGAGATACTTTATACTACATCCTATAGCCAGCCATACTTAGAAGGCCAGTTGGAACACTAATCTAGACAACAAGATCAATGTAAACTCAAATGGTAGATTGCTTTTTGACTAGTGACTAGGACATGCCATAGCTCACATCCTTATCTATTACTAAAAGGATAAAAGTAGAAAGTAGAAAGTTATAGACTCTAAGACCTTAATCTACAGTTGATAAAAGTATGGAGATATCACCAACTTGTATAAGTTGGTGAGTCTTCAGAGATGGCAGTGAAAATTTATTCAGCTTTTGTCAAAAGCATGTCAGAGAAAGCATGTCTTCTCTATCATCGAAAGAAATCAGTCTCTTGGCTTCGAAAGACTTTGTCTTGAAGCTTCGAAAGACTTCATCTTTGGATTCAGAAGAAATGGTCTTTGGCTTCGGAAAATTTGACACTTAGTGAATTTCTTTGTGTTTTGTCAAATGCTCTGAAGTAACTTCTTTGTACATCAGAATGCTTGCTGAGAGCTCTTTGGTTTGCATCATCCTCTAAGGTAACTCTTACAAACTCCCCCTAGGATAATTCTACCAAAACTTAAGGATGACTTTAAGTCTTGATCTTTATTTGTTGATAGCCCTCATTAAAATCAAGACCATTCCCTTCTTCATCAATTGGTATGGATTCCTCAGACTCTCAAAGTACCACCTCATGTCAAAGAGATCATGCAAAGAAAGGCCAAGCATATTTTACCAGAAGTATACATCTTGACCTCCTTGATCTCTTATGACCTACTATCTGTTTGGGTCTGTAGAGAATGCCAAAGACAAGATGGGTCTCTCCGTAGCATAAGGCTGTACTTGAAGTGGAGTTGGTTGAGCAGCCTCTTCTTGTTCACCCTCAAGATGTTCTAACCCATCCTGAGGTACAGAGGTGGATGCCTTGGACTTCTTCTTTTTCTTGTCCCTTTTAATGGCCATCCTCTTCCTCTTTCTATATTATAACTGAGAAGGGTGGTCTTGAGTACCAGTTGTTCCTTCTTAATCCTTCTTATTTGGGTCCTTTTCCTTCACAGGTTCAGAAGAAAAAGGTTCAGGACCCTCCTGTGGGTCAAAAGATGAAGATTGCTGAGATGCAGCACTAGGTCCAAGTTTAGTTGTCTCTTATTGTTCAATCTTGACCTCAGCTTCAGGTGAAGCCTGACTTGGTGGAGAATGCAAGTCAACCAGCTCACACTTCTTAATCTTCTGCTTCATCACCCTAATGTGCTCATCTATAGTAGATAGAGACATTGTACCAAGTCTCCTTCAGGAGAACCCATACAGCTTCTAGAAGCTCACCATCTTCAATATGTTAGTAGACTTCTTCTGATTGGCTTAGATGGTGGCTCTTGACTTAGTAGCCTCTTCCCTCATCTTCCTGTTAGCAGCTTTCTTTTCTTTTAGCACTTCTTACTCTAGCTGCTTGAGGTACTCAAATTCAATGTACTCATATGACAAGGGAATTTGGTCTGCCGCCTGATAGAGACCTATGCCACTCAGACAGGTTATCATGTTTTGTCTATCTTGTTCCCTACCTACCTGAGTTTCTTCTTCAACTACCACAGTCTCTACTTCAGGTCTTTCTTGAACTGGAGAGAGGATAGGGACTTTGTAAAGTCTTTTTCTTTCTCTTTCTTCCTTAATCTTGAGGAGCAACTCTACAGCGTCAGCCCCCTTCCTCTCTTTTGACACTTCAGTGTCAGCTAGTTCATTCAACCCATCCAAGGGAAGAGAGATGATTTTATCTATGTTTTAGTTCCTCGACCCCAGATAATTCAATCTGGTTACCCTTAACTCATCCTCCTGAGTGTTTGGCCTTGGGGCAGCCCTAATTGTAGCTTTCTTGAAGTTGGGGGTCTTGTTCTCTCTCCCATTGCCTTTCTCTTCCTCTCCCTCTTCTTTTCCACAATCTCCTCAGAGGTGAGTATCCTTTTACATTTGTCAATCACTGGCCTGTGTGACTGAGGGTAGAGAGAGCTTTGGCCTTTATCACTTAGTACAGCACTTGATCTCTAGCTAGGGAGAGGCTGTGAGACACCTTCACAAACTGGTGTCTCACTGAGGGTACTGGGTGCTGAAGCATTTCCTGTCTTGAGGTTCATAGGGTCAACTACTAGGCCTTCAGCTGAGGTTTCCCTATTGAAGCAAATCTTAGGGTTTGCCTCAATATCCAGTTAACCAATAGTTTTCCATGCTAGCCTATGTCTATATAGTTTTGATCATTTCTTGAACTCTTCAAGAACCCTTAGCTAAATCCTCTCAGCCAACCTTTCAACTTGCCTGTTGTGACTTGGGTTGGTAAGTGACAGGTTAACCAGAGGAAAGCTCTTATAGTATATTAGGGTTTGAAAATTTAACACTTCTTGTTGTCCCTAAGATCTAAAGAGTACCAGAGCTCTTCTATTAGTGTCATACCTCCATCCTACTATTGGGTTTTCAATAGGATAGGATAGGGTAGACAAAGCCCATGGAATTCCCTCCTCAAATAAGCTTTAAATCAGGGCATCCACATTGATGTGGGCCTGAGGAGGTTGTTGAGTATGAACAACTACAAGTGAGGATGGTGAGGCCATCATGTCCATCTTTTAGGCAGAACTCCTAGGTTTTATGATTATAGTTAAGACTTTCTCCCCCTTTTTGGTAGCATCACCCACTTGCATAGATAAGCTAGAGGTTAGGTCCACCACATTCATAGGTTCTTATAGACCTGGTTGAGTATAGATGAGCTAGATAAGCTAGCTCACTTGCGTAGATAAGCTAGAGGTTAGGTCCACCACATCCACAGGTTCTTGTCGACCTGGTTGTGTATGCCTGGCAGGTCTTTCAGCTACCTTGACCTTAAGATCGGTGATCTCAAGTTGTTGATCAAGGACTTATCTTTACAAGATAGTCACCTGAGATACCAGTTGACTTACCTTTGAAACTAAATAGGTGCATGTTTTAGATGGTTTTTGCACCTTTAGTTGAAAACTCCCCTCATCTTAATTAGAAGAATCATGGGGGGATGAAAGAAAATAATCGAAGTCATCTCCCTCACCACCAGCATGTGGTTCTTGGCAGCTAGATTTCCCCTGCTCCATGACAGCTTCAAGAGAAGTGTCAAGGGCTGAGTTGCCATTATGAGGTCTTAATAATATAATCACTTTCTAAAGTGAGAGCCTCTTCCTAAGGACCTCCTGAACATGTTTAGGGAAGTCCACCTCGGTTAAGGGTGAATGATGTGGGCTAGATAAGGGGGTATTAGGAGCACTCATATCTCCTTAAGCAGGGGAGGAGAAGAGAGACTCATGGTACTCATTGAAACCCATATCTTCATCATTATAGAATCGAAGGTCAGGGATTAGTTGGTTTAGATCCAATGGTTGGGGATGGTAACTGTCCTTAAAGGTTGATCACTTGAGTTTTGAGACTCAGAGTGAAGGCTTGAGGCTAGGGCAATGAGCTTAACAGGATGAGCACTAGAAACCTTAGTACTAATCCTTGAAAAGATAGGAGTGGTCTGCTCCTTAGGGGAAGTGGGAGCTCCCACTTCCTCCTGCATGGTTGAGTGTATGGGGGCCTGCTCAATCTGAATAGATTGAGCAAGGGTTCGCATGGATTTTTTTGGTAGGTGATGGTGATTTGAGGCTGTATGGGTGGTGCAGATGTAGAAGGTATGGGTTCAACATGGAGTGGTGCTGTTAAGTTGTCACCTTGAGCAAAGTGCACTAACATTTTTAGGACCAGGGTGTTTCTACCCTAAGAAACCAATAATGGTTTTTCTCATGATTTTAAGGATGCCGAGATTCATCTGTCAATTTAAGACTAGTAGCTATTTCCCTCAACTGTGAGCCCATTTCACAGTTGAGAATATGCAGGACATATCTAGGAAATATGTAATAGTCTAAGGAGTCCAAGTTGGCAAGCAAGTTTGTTTAAATAAACATAGAGTACTTGAACTGGACCCTTGAACCATTCTATGGACTATGTAGGATAAGAACTCAGGAATTTGATCCCATCCTTCATGTTTTTCTGATAAAGAGTGAACAATAACATGGAGGAGGTACTTTTATTAGTAAGAGACCTTACCCTTCTTAAAGGTTCTGACTGTGAAGTCCCCTTCATAGCTCATCTGCTTGAATGAGTAATTTACAGCTTTTTTGGGAAAGGACAACTCACCTTCTTTATCATCTAGCCTAAGATGTATGTTGATTGTGGTTGGGGTGATGAAAATTGTCTTCCCTTGTACTGATGCAGATAGTGCCTTCTCACTGTTCAAGATGACCTCTTGGCAAGTCCTCCAGAACTCCAGCAGTTGTTCTTGTATAGTGGAGGATCTATGGTTAGTGCGATGAGTCAGGATGATTAAGTAAGAAAGCGGCAAACATCCGAGAAACCATGATCTTTCTCAAATATCAATAGAGCAACCTGGTTTTGTTGCCTGTGAAGGTGCATGGAGAAATCTGGCTGGTTTTGGGGTTCAGGGTTAGCCAGTTAAGAAAGCTTTAGTAAGAAGAAAGCTAAGAACAAAGAGGGTTTGTGGGTGAATTTAGGGATAGAAGTTTGCAGATAAAGAGGAAGAAGAAAGGGAGGGAACCTTTATAAGGCTATTTATATGGTTGGATTTGAGACAAAGTTAATTCAAAAGGATAAATTTGAAATCTGGATGTCGGTCCCACCTCTAAAAAAGTGCTCAAAAAGGTAGTTATCTTGGAAGTAGAAAATCTTCCTAAGGTAATTTGTCTTGAAGTTTTGAGAAAAACTTCCGAACCCAATTTGACTTTGGAAGATATTCCTTAGTTTGACAAGAATTGCTTCGGAAGAAAAATACTTAGAGTAATTTGGCTTCCGAGACATATTTGGTTTCGGAAGATATTAAACTTCAGAAGTTTTATTCAAACGATGAATAAAGCTTCCGAGACTTAATTGCTTTCGAAAGAAAATTGTCCTTCAAAGCATATAAGTACTTAGAATCATATTTAAGCTTCAGAAGATATATCAGAATTTCTTCCGAAGGTAAATTTCTTAGTAAGTAGTTATTAGTTTTGGAGACATAACTTTCTTTCGAAGTCAATTTAATGTCTTCCAAAAGAAATAGATCTTCGTTTCTTAAAATTCTAAGGAATATCATTTAGAAAAATTTTCTTGCAAGGTAAACATGGGTTCTATGAGTGATAATTTAGAAAACTTTAAAGACACATATATTTGAAAAACAATCTTGAAATTAATTTAAGAAAATCTACTCAAAGTTAATCATCCCAATAGCTGATACAAGATACTTAAATCTCTGTTCATCAAAAGCTTTTATAAAAGTATCTGCATATTATTTATTTGTGTTAACTTTGACTGGTTTTATCATTCCTTTTTCAAAATTATCTCTTAACAAATGATACCTGATTTTTATGTGCTTTGTGGAGTGCTGCACTGGATTCTTTATGATAGAGATAGCACTGTTGTTGTCTATATGAATAGAAGTCTTCTTGAAGTTGAATCCATAGTCTAGCATCTGATTCTGAATCCAAAACATCTGTGTAGTCAATCCCTTCTTGAGTGTACCCTTGAACAACTAGTTTTGCCTTGCTCGTGATAACAAGTCCTCTATCATCCTTCTTATTCCTAAAAACCCACTTGGTACCTATTAGTGTCTTCCCATGAGGAAGAGGATATAGGTTCCAAACCTTTTGTCTTTTGAATTAAAGTGGTTCTCCTGTATTGCTTCAACCAAGCTTCCATCTTTCAAAGCCTTATTAACTTTCTTTGGCTCACTCTGGGACAAGAAGCAATAGTGCAGATAAAGATTTTTATCATGGGTTTGTTCTCTTGTTGTCACCTCAGTCTCAACATCTCTAATGATTTTTATGGTAGGATGTGACTTATGGATTCTCAGTTGAGGAATCACAGCAAGTTGGTTAGACAGATCTAACTTTGTGAAATTTAAATCTGGTGATGGAGTGTTACCTACCACATCAGCACACTTATCAAGTGTAACTTGATCCAAAGAGTGCGTGACATCATTAATATTGTCTTTTATGGAATAATTGTCAGCCTCAAGAAATTCTTGATCACTATCACCACCTCCATCTCCTCCTACATTGGAAATCCTTTTATTTGAGTTTTGTGCCTTATTGCTAGAATCGGTTGGCACCTCAGATGTATCAGGTGAAAAGTTTTTCATGGTTGTGCTGATAGGATTTTCACTTGCAAGGTTTGTTACTATTAGAGCTGAAGGGATTCTATCACGTGGTCTTCTCAGCTCAAATCTTGGATCAAGATCTCCTGCTGATGGGTTACCCATAGATCCTGAAACATCTTAACAAGATTTGTTAAAACAGTTGGTAACTACATAAAGATCAAATAGCCAATCAGGACCAGAACCTTTCACAACGGGAGTGTGCTCATTGAAGGTCACATTGGCTGACTTCTCATCTATTCTAGTTCTAAGATTGTATACTTTATAAGCTTTAGCTTGGGAAGGACATCCAATGAAGTGTCAATCATCTGATTTCTTAGCAAATTTGCTATATGATCTTTGTTATTCAAGATCATGCATGGACATCCAAATGACTTGAGGAGACCAATGAAAGGTCTCCTTTTATGCCACAGTTCATAAAGAGTCTTACCATGAGTTTTGACTACATAAAATCTGTTTTGCACATAGCAGGCAATGTTGACTGCCTCTGATTAAAAGGTGATGGGTCGTTTAGAGTCAGAGAGCATGGTCCTTGCAGCCTCAATAAGTGTCCTATTTCTCCATTCAATAACACCATTCTATTGAGGAGTTCTAGGAGCACTATATTGTCTTGTGATACCATTTTCATCATGAAATGTGTTAAGGATTTGGTTTGTGAATTCAGTTCCTTGATCACATCTTATGATCTTGACCTTGTGATCTTTCTTAATTATTAGAATGAAGTTTTTCATGATTTCAAGGGTCTCATCCTTACTTCTATGAAGGAAGACCCAAGTATATCTTGTGAAGTCATTTGTGATCAAAAGGCAATATGAAGTTCTTCCTAAACTCATTACATCCATATGTAATAAGTGTAGGGGGAGTAGTGATGAAGTTATTTTCTTTTGGCTTGTAATACACTTTGTGTTGCTTTCCTTTTAGACATGCAACACAATAGTCATCACTTGTAAACTCTTTCTTTGGCATTCCAGTTACCAAATCATCTTTAATTAATTTAATCATATTTTTAAAGTTTACATGGCACATTATTTTATGGCAAATGACAGAGTCATCACTATTGGCTTTAGATAGAAAACAAGAAACTGCTCCTGATGGGGAGGTTTCCTGCAAATCTATCTTATACATGTTTCCTTTCCTGTTGGCTATGAGCAGGATATGCTCTTGAGGAATGACCACTCTATGCTTGAGAACAATGCACTCATGCTTAGTGAAAAGCATGTTGTGACCCTTGTTACAAAATTTGGATACACTTAAGAGATTGTATCCAAGCACCTTGACAAAGTTTACAATCTCAATGCTAAGCTTACCATTTGTGACTTTGCCCCTTTCTGTGATGTAACCACCTGGTTCTCCTCCAAAAGTTTTCCTTTCGAAGCTATTTTCTTCTTTTTCTTCATAAAAGTTTTCTTCTTGGTCATGTGGATGGTACTCTTAGGATTGTAGATGCAATCCTTAGCAAAGTAAGTAGTACCACCACACATGATGCATTCAACAGGCATACTTTTAATAGCCTTCTTCTAAGAAGTAGGTTGAGCTTGATCTCTTTCTAGTTCCTTCTGCACCTTCTTAGATGATGTAGCAGGCTTCTAAAGGTTGAGCTTGCTCTTGGAGTTGGATGGTTCAGGCTGTGCAGTAGTGGTGCATATTTGTTAAACCTTCTC
This sequence comes from Flaveria sonorensis, assembly GCA_025506505.1. NCBI lineage: Eukaryota > Viridiplantae > Streptophyta > Magnoliopsida > Asterales > Asteraceae > Flaveria > Flaveria sonorensis. Next base: position 34,973,666 of record CM046429.1, on the reverse strand, counting down.
ATATTGACTAGGATGGTTTGAACTTGAACTAGGACTCCTGGTACTAGAGTCCATAGTTGAGCTTTCAGTCTTCACCACATCAAATGTAGCAGAAATAAAGACATGTTTTTGCTTGGGGTTGAAGGTGGGTTTGATCTCTTGGGCTTTCTTTAATCTTCTTTTGGCTGCCTTGATCAAATTCTTCCTAGCTGACTTGGCCATCCTTGGTTCTTTCACTCACTTCTGGTTCATCCTTCACTATGTCCTTTTCATCTTCAAATGAGTATCAGCTCATCTTGACTAGTTTCACAACTTATAGATCTAACAGATAATAATGTGTATGGAGGAGCTATCTCACTTGAACCCAGTCCCTACCTGTTTTGATAACAAATCTTTGTATGCAAGGATGAGGATATGATGTTCTTGAAGTTTTCCTCTTCAAGAATAGACTTTTTGCCCTGGCTTTGCTGATCACAAGCTCAGCCTGGCATTTAGTTAACTTGGTAATGAGATCTTTGATTTGGGTCTTGTAATTTGTGTGCTCATGCTTAAGAGTTGAATTTTTTTTCTCTAAATCTTCTATTTTAAGTTTATAGTTATTTTCAACCCTTTTGAAATCAGCTTTTAAAATATTTAACAACTCAAGGTCAGATCTCACTTTCACGTTATAGGACCTATACATGTTTACTTTAGCAATGCATTCAGATGTACAGAGATGTTCTAAAACCTTGGCTTCATCATGGTCAGCAATCAGTGCTTGATTTGGAGAAACATCCTCTACCTAAAAGCTCCACTCAAAGCCTCCCTCTTTAACAACAATAACAACTTGTTGTTTTGGTTGGCTTGGCTTCTCAGATCTAGGAGTTGCATCAATATAGTTAGGCCTGGATTGTGCTTGGCCCTTATCAGTGTATAGTTGTAACACTTCACTTTGCTTTTATCAAGCCAAACTTTCCACTGGTTACATTGTTGGGAAACTTTCTTCCGGTTCTCTTATAGAACTTCTTGGCTCTATAGGTGAGAAGAGCCATTTGCTGGACTATCTCCATCTACTCCAAGTCATCTAGATAGATACAATCCAATTCTTCAAGAGTGAAGAGAAAGTTGCCACAACTTTCATCAGCAGAGACAAAGACTTGAGATGAGCTTGTCTCTTGGAATCGGCTTCCTTGGATGTAGCTCTCCCTTGGTGTCTTCGGGAAGATGATGAAAGGGCCCTTTTGTGAGTAGTCAGGATAGCAGATGTGTTGGATCATATGAGATTGGTGCAACCAAAACAACACTTAGAATAATTTTAAAGTTCAATTGAAGAAGTCTTCCGAAGCCAAAGCTGTTCTTCCGAAGCCAAGTTGAAGATCTTCCGAAGCTTAAGTATGAAGAACTTCCGAAAGTAAAACTAAGTCTTCCAAGACTAAGTGATTTTACTTCCGAAGTATATGAAGAACATATGAAGAACTTATGAAGATAGAATCAAGTCTTCCGAAGTATATGAAGACCAAGTAATTCTCCTTCCGAAGCATTCACACTTAGAATATCCAAGACAAAGTCTTTTGAAGAATGAAGTCACAAAGACTTACAGAAGACTTGGAAGAAGTTGATTCTTCAGAAGTATGAATGGCTTCAGAAGAATATGAATGGCTTTGGAAGAACTTATTCTTCCGAAGCCATTTTGCCTTCGGAAGAATCAACTATGAACCAGTGGACATAAGTATGGGCTGTCTGACATCCGCTGACAACTCTGATACACTGTATCGCCTTTTCCCACTCCCATGTAGTTGACCATACTTTAATCCATTATTTATCTTTTTCAGTTAGTACAGTTACCATACTTAGTTGGTGACAAAAGGTAAGTCATGGACCTGTCATGACTACTTAATCTAGGATATTATTTTATCTTAGATATTTTACTTCTAGGAATGTAGTATTTGCTTAGTGGTATATTCCAGCTGGTTTTCCAAATATAACCGGCTGTAGATAGTAGTATATGTAGTTTCTTATAGTAACTTATGTAACCATGCTTGTAAGAGTCTTGTAATACTGAGTTGAGAAATAATATATACAAGTATCTTTAAAACCTTTCTTGTGTTCATCAACTTATAATATTATTGTCAACTTAGTTAGAGATTCCTCTTCATCAACCGAGTGAGAGTTAGTAAGTTTGTGAGATACAAAACTTATGTTGAGAGACCAACACCAATCCTGCAATTGGTATCAAAACCTCTTAGGCTCTTGATTGTGAGATCTAACCATCCCAAATCACCCTTGTTTCCTCATACTTACTCACTTAACTCAAATGGCTCTTAACCAAAAGTTTTCTGAGTTCTAAATGGGAACCATGACCAAGGCTCCTATCATCAGTCCTGATGATTTTGGAACCTGGTGCAAATGTATTGAAGGTTTTATCAAGTACCAAGACATCCGCATGTGGAGATCTGTCACTCATGGTCCTTACAAGCTAAAGGTGGCGGACCCGGCTGGTAATGGCACCATGATTGAGAAAGCTATTGAAGACTACTCTGATGAAGACTTCAAGAGGTTGGACATCGACTACAAAGCGATGACCGTATTACTTACTACCATACCAAACTCCATAATGGCAGGCTTTAAGCAATGCGAGACCGCCAAAAAACTCTTTGATGCTTTGAAGCTGATGTACTCTGGTTCCACTGAATCCAAGGAGACCAAGAAGGATATGCTAAAGCAGAAATTTGAAAACTTCACTTATATTATTGTTGAGACCTTGAGCCAACTTCAGGTATATGGACTTGATCACCTCTCTTTAGACTATGGGAGTTGCTCTTGAGAAAAGAGACATAGTGAGAAAATTCATGAGTGCACTTCCTCATTAGTGGACTTTTTACTGTGTCTCAATCAATAGAACCAAAAATCTCAACACTCTCACTATGACTGAACTATACGGCATCCTTGATGGTTACCGTATGGAGATGGAGACTCAGAAAAGCCAACAGATGAACAGATCCTCAAATCCTGCTATCAACAATGCTCTACATGTTGCTAAAGGATCAAGAACTCCCCAGCCTTAGTTGTACCTAAACTACCCCCAACAGCCATCATCATCCTCTGGGCCATACATCACTCTCCCTGAGACACCCAGATCTCAACAAGCTCAACACACTCCCTTCCAGGAGAGTTGTGCTTTTGTTTCAGGGAATGAGCATTCTAGAGATTTTTAATACTGTTTTGATGATCTAGAATGCTTCAGCCCAGTTGATGTTGAACATATGGACATTATCCAACAAATGGCTCTTTTAACCTACAAAGCAAAGAAGTTCTTCAAAAGAACCAGAAGGCAATTTTCTTAGAACCCAACCAATAGCAAATTCGGGTTTGACAAAAGCAAGGCCAAATGTTACAACTGTAACCAGCTTGGTCACTTTTCTAGGGAATGTAAAGCTCCAAGATCTAATCCTGGAGCAGCTCAAGCCTCCTAACATCCTGCTACATCAAAGGCTACAACCAAGCCCACTGAGCCGCAAACTGCTGCTGTTGCTCAAGAAGTTGACTGGAGCTTTATGGTGCAAGATATCACTCCTGCTCAAGCTCTCATGGCTGGAACTAAAGACAGCAAGGTATATGAGCACCTCTATACTCCAGCTTGTATTGCTAAGGTTAAATTGTATCAGGACTACAACATGGAAATTAGATCTGATATTGAGTCTTTATATATCCTAAAATTGGATTTTAAGAGAGCAAAATCTGACTACAAACTCAAAATTAAAGAGTTAGAGAAAACTATGTCAACTATAGGACTCAAATAAAAGATCTAATATCCAAGTTGACTGAACCTCAAGCCCAGCTAGTCATAGCTAAGGCTAAAGCAGAGAAGTATGCTATTCAAGAGCATAACTTCAACACCATTATAGCATCATCCTCCCACTCCAAGGTATTCTATCAAAACAAAAGTGGGTTGGGATCTAATGAAATTGCTCCACCACACTCTCTTATGTCTATTAGACAGCCAAGATGTGGTACTGATGAGTAAGAGGTTCCAACTGCTGACCCACTACCTAGTGAGCAGAAGAATGATGCAATAATGGAAACCACCACAGAGAAGGATAAGGTAGAAAACCTCATCCCCACAGTTGATAAACTTTTGATCACCAAAGCAAGAAAGAACTAGATCATGGTAGCAAGAAAAACTGCCAAAAAGGTGGCTAAGACTAAGATGAAAACAGACCCAAAGGAAAAGGGTGTATTCTTCTCAGCTGGATTCCAAGTGGTTAGAAGTTCTGATTAAGGAAAGGCGAGTGGTACTAGCACTCCTATCTAGCTGAAGGATCAGAAACTAAAGGGAAAGGCTGTTGAAGATGAGAAGAAGTGCAAGAAACAACAACCTACATGTCCCACCAAGATTAACATTGAATGCATAATATGTGGCCTGCATAACTGCATGGCTAAAGATTTTTACTACAATCTAGCAAGCACACATTATGCAACCAATGTTAAGAAAGAAGGAGTCAAGGATGGTTTCACATTTGGACCTTACCATATGGTCCAAGTGTTAAGGAAAATAAATCTTGTTTCCAAAGCCAAGTTGCTTTCAGAAGAAACTCATTCTTTCAAAAGGAAAATAACTTCGAAGACAAGCAAAAAGGCAAACAAAGAAACAAAAACATTTTTTTGAAACCTTCCAAGAAGAAGGCTTCTTCAGAAGAAAAGGTGGTGAACACTTCTTCCAAAAAGAAAGAAGCTTTGAAAGCAAGTCATGTTGCACAAGCCTCCTCAGGCTCATCAATACAGGTCAACCATAGGATGGAATGGAAAACCAAAAAAGATGTTGCAGCCCAAGCCTCTTTTTCACAAACTATAATTGAAGCCCTATGCATACAATTTGGTTTAGTTATATCATCTGTATTGGAAGAACCCAAGACCAACAAGGCTTGGGTTTCCAATAATAACTAATCATTTCACCTTATATGTAGGGACATCCACATGACAAGAATGGAAATGTCTGGATTGTGGATAGTGGATGCTTCAGGCATATGACAGGGAACAGATCTCTCCTACAACAATTTGAACATTTTGATAGAGGTCCTGTTCAGTTTGGAGGTGAAGCCGGAGGATACATTTCTGGTAGAGGTAGTGTATCCAATGGTAAGTTAAACATTGACAAAGTAAACTTTGTCAAACAGCTTGAACATAATCTCTTAAGTGTTTCTCAATTCTGTGATCAAAAGCACCAAATGCTTTTCACAGAACATGAGTGCATTATCCTTAAACCTGGGATGACAATTCCTCAAGAATTGGTGCTTCTTAGATCTCCAAGGAGAGGGGATATGTATAAGCTTGATATGAATAATGCCTCTCCATTGGGTGAAGTATCATGCTTTCTTTCCAAAGCTAATAGTGATGAGTCAACTCTTTGGCATAAAAGAATGTGCCATGCTAATTTTAAAACCATGAATAAGCTGGTTAAAAATAATTTGGTACATGGTGTGCCTAAAATGGAATTTTTGTGTAAAGAAAACTATGTTGCTTTCCTGAAAGGAAAGCAACACAAGGTTTCTCACAAATCCAAAGAAGTTAACTCCATCACCACTCCATTACACTTATTGCACATGGATCTTTTTGGTCCTACAAGTATAATGAGCATTGGAAGGAAATCATACTGCCTTTTGATTGTTGATGATTTTACAAGATTTACATGGGTATTTTTTTGAGAACTAAAGATGAAACGGCTAAAACTTTAAAATCTTTTATTCTTAAAATTGAAAATCAAAAAGATCACAGGGTAAAAATCATTAGAAGTGATCAAGGGAGTGAGTTCAAGAATCAAGTGCTTGACTCATTCTGCAACTCAAAAGGGATCGCCAGACAATGCAGTGCTCCTAAAACTCCTCAACAAAATGGTGTTGCTGAAATGAGGAACAGGACACTTATTGAGGCTGCAAGAACCATGTTAGCTAATTCAAAGCTGCCTCTAACTTTCTGGGCAGAGGCAGTCAGCACTGCATGCTATATACAGAATAGAGTTCTCATTGTAAAGCCCTATGGAAAGACCCCTTATGAGTTATGGAACAAGAGGCCACCATTCATTGGCTTTTTTAGGTCCTTTGGTAGCAGGTGTACCGTACTCAACATAAAAGACAATTTAGCAAAATTTGCTAAAAAGTCAGATGATGCTATCTTTGTTGAATACTCCTCAACCTCTATTGCTTATAGAGTATATAATATTAAAAATCAACAATTTGAAGAATCATCCAACACTGTTGTTAATGAACACACTCCTTGTGTTAGAGGGAATGGGCCTGATCATATCATCAATCTAGAACTATTTCCAAACTATTCTAAACCATCTTGTGAGATGTTTCAGCCGGAACAGGAACTCAAAGAGACATCTATGAAGATCAAATGTTTGAGTTACCCAGACCTATTCCTAGTTCTCTAAGAGGAATTAAAGAACAAGCTCCCACTACTGGAGGTCCTAAAAGTTTGAACATATCAGGAAATCATGGAGCTACAACAAGTTGTCAGCCAACTGAGCCTCAAAACTCATCAGCTAACAACTCCAGCATTCAACACCAAGCTGATGAAGACAATAATATGGAGGAACACGAAACTATTGATACTACTTCTCAGCAAAATATCATTGATGCAGTCACACATTCATTCAATCAGTCCTCATTGAATGAGTGTGAGACATCATCTAGTCATGGTGTTCAAAACCCTTAATAAATCTTATCAAATCTAGATCTATCGATGCAACTAGATGTGATCCCTAGGCTCAGGATACACAACACTCACCCAGCTGAGAACATCATTAGGGATGTCTCAGAAGGTGTGAGAACTAGGAGTCAGACCCACAATAGGAATGTTTGCATGTACTCATGCTTTCTTTCTCAAGTAGAACCAAAGAAGGTGGAAGAAGCCCTCAAGGATAACAATTGGATTAAAGCTATGCAAGAGGAGTTGCTTCAGTTCAAGAGGCAAAAGGTATGGAACTTGTGTCCATTGCAACCTGGCCAAGTCCCCATTGGCACTAAGTGGGTATTCAGGCATAAGAGAGATGATAGAGGTTTGATCATCAAGAACAAAGCAAGACTTGTTGTTTAACGATCACACAGGAGGAAGGAATAGATTACACTGATGTCTTTGCACCGTTGTAAGACTTGAGGCTGTGTGAATCTTCCTTGCTTTTGCAGCATCCAAGAACTTCACTGTCTATCAACTTGATGTCGAATATGCATTTTTATATGGAGATATTGATAGAGAAGTCTATGTGTGCATTTTCATAAAGAAGTCCGGGAAGGACATGTTGCTTGTTCAAGTCTATGTTGATGACATCATATTTGGTTCCTTAAATGACCAAATATGCAAAGACTTTGAAAGCATCATGAGGAAGAAGTTTTAGATGAGTTCTATGGGAAAGATGGATTTTAGAATTCAAGTGAAGCAAATGGAAGAAGGGTTCTTCATCAATCAATCTAAGTATGTCAAGGACATCTTAGAATGATTTGAGATGAAAGATTGTAAGCCAGCCAAGACGCCCATACCCAAAAATCATAATCTTTGTCCTGATTCCGAGGGGGAGGATACTGATCAGCATCAGTACAGGGCTATTATTGGATCTCTGATGTATCTCACAGCAAGTAGACCTGATATCATGTTTGCAACCTGCATCTGTGTAAGATATCAGGCTTCTCCCAAGGTGTCTCACTTAATTGCTGCCAAGATAATTCATAGATACCTTAAAGGAGCTCCCAAACTTGGTCTTTGGTATCCTAAGAATAAAGACTTCAATCTCTATAGGTACACTGACAGTGATTATGGTGGTTGCAACATTAATAAGAAATCTACATCCGGAGGATGTCAATTTCTTGGTGGAAGGATTATCTCCAGGCAATGCATGATATAGTCATGTGTATCAACATCAACTACAGAAGCTGAATACATCGCTGCTACGAGCTGTTGTGCTCAACTACTAGGGATTCAAAATCAGATGCTTGACTATGGTTTCAACTTCATGCAAACTCCTATCCACATAGACAACAAGAGTGTCATTTCTATCATAGAGAATCCGGTCAAGCACTCCAAGACAAAGCATATCGACATCAGGAATCATTTCATTAGAGATATTCATGAGAAAAATCTAATAAATTTATTCAAAGTAAATTCAAAAGAACAATATGCTGACTTGTTCACTAAAGCCTTTGATGAACAAATATTTAAATATTTAATTACAACATTGGGATGATTAACATTGACTAGTTTATCTCTTTTGAAAAACCTTTTTAAAATATGTCTTGTCTATGTTATCTAACTACAATCTAAGCCCTGTTACAAAAAGGCATTCTTCAAAAATCTAAGTGTAAATACTTCCGAAGAGAAATTTACCCTCAGAAGAAATCTTTATTCTTCTTCCAAAGGCAAATTCCTCTGCCTAAATATTATCTTCCAAAGAGTTTTTAACCTTAGAAGAACAGTTGATCATAGATCAAATTTACTTCCAAAGCTTACTAACTTCTTTTCTCGAAAGAAGATTGTACTTTCGGAAGCAAACTTGTCATTGAGACATGGTTTGCTTTCGGAAGTAAAAATGACTTCGGAAGACAATATTCAGAAACACATGTGTTTTCTCTCGGAAGCAAGTTTGCCTTCGAAAGAACATCTTTACTATGTAACGGAAATCTTTGGGCCCCACTCTGTAAAAAGTAAGATTTTAATGATGATTGTCGGAATATTTTAAATGTTTTATCTTATCTCCTCTATCAAATCGAAACCTAAACTATCTTTTCACCTTATCGGTTTGCTTTTTAACCCCCATTTAAAATTTCCAACTCTCTCTCTTTACTTTCTTTACCACAGCAAAAGCCCTAAAATTTCCACCATCTTCTTCACTCACTTCCAAATTTCTTCAATCTACCTTACCTCTTAACAATGGCCCTAAATCCCCAATATAATCAGGTTGCTATCCTTGACTCTTTGAACGATGCCGACTTTGCCCTATCATCAAATTTCTGTCCCAATCAGCATACTTCACAGCCCTCACCGTTAACCCCACCATCTACTCTAACCACATGGCCGAATTCTGGGCCAATGATTAAGATGAAAAGCTACATGGTGAACGGGTCATCCGTTCGAGGATCTGCGGACAAGAGATCATCATTGCTGGTGCTTCATGATGAGGGTGCCCCTACTGAGTTCCCTAAATTGAGTTGGAAGACACTTACACTCAGATGGCATATGGCGGCGATGTGCATAAGTCTACAGTCTACAAGTTCAACTTCTCCTATAATTGGAAGTTCTTGTTGCACATTGTCCTGTACTGCCTACCCAATAAATCTGGGGGATCGGATCAAATCCCATATGATTGGGGCTGCCTCGTCCATGGGTTGGTAAAGGGCCTACGCTTTAACTACTCAAAATTAATGCTAAACAATCTAAGAGGCAATCTCACTCGGGATCCATTCTACATGTATCCCCGGTGCATTCAGCACATTATCAATTGTGAGCTTGACCAGGACAGATTACATCATGCAGATGTTCTACTGGTCCATTACATGCGGCCTGGCATCTTCAAGACCTTGAAGAAGGTGTCCACCAACTTCTCTGGAAGATTCACTGATCTTCTTCCAGGTATACGCGAGCCAACGGCTCCTGGTGACATCCCTGCAAGCCCAGCAAGTGATGAACCCACACCAGCCGCCACCACTCAAATGCCAATCGCTTTTTCCCACCCAATCAATATTACATACACTAGACGCCCCAAACGAACCCCTGATCAATCTACTCTGATTGATCAGGTCCCCTCTGTTCTATCCAAAAAGGCTCAAGTGGAACTCAAGGCTCCCACTCAGCCAGAGGTCCTACCATCCTCCACCATTGACCACAACGTCAATATTGATCCTCCTCAGTCTCAAGTTGACGAGCCTATAACCTAAGCCTTTAGCCCTTAGGGTGAATCCCAACACTCCCCTAAGCAGCCAAAAAAGGACACCAACATCATTAGGTTATCTGCTCTCGCAGAAGAACCCCTAGGTGCTGACCAAGGTCCCGGGTCATTAGATTTACCCTCTCAATCCCTAACTGACCTATCAACCCTACCTAATGAGGACATTATGTTCCATCTGAGCCGTGATGTTGTTCTACCAAACCCTCTTTAGATCAACTGAGCCCCAGGGAACCTCTGATGTCTAGCCCACATCAGCAATACCTAACTGAGGTGAGTCAAACTGGTGTGGAGGTGACTCATGTAGGCTCAGCTGCCATTACTGAGAGTGTTTCAATAACCTCTCGGGATAGTGGTAACATAAGTGGGACTAAGTCTATGACAACCTTGCCTCTTAATGACTCTAAAAGAGACATCAGCAAGCAAGGGTATCCAGGGCACCGAGAAACCATTACTGGTGGTGAAGATGAACATACCAGGTATGTTATCTCATATCCTGATGATTCTTCTACAAAAGATGAGGGTAGCCTGAAACTCATTATCAGAGACCTAATTTCTAAAGTCTCAAACCTTGAATCAAAGGTTAGGACTTTAGAGGATAGGTCGGCCACTCAGCAACTTGAGATTGAAGATCTCAAGGCACAACTAGCTGAGACACAAATTGAGAAGTTTGTTAGGCACGTACATACTCAGGTTTTTTTATGTTCTTCCTCTAGCTCATCTACTTCTCAAGATGATGCTACAAAAAAAGGGGAGATTGTACAAAGACAAAGACATGAGGAACCCTGCCTTGCCATCGCAATAACTTCCTTTGATGCCATATCTTCTTTGTACCCCTTACAGCAACACCCGCCAACTACCTTCCCTCAACTAGCTCCCATCACCATTCAAGTGGATCAAAAAATGCTTATAGACCTTAACAGGTTTTTAACCACATTTTTGATAAGCTCATCCATTGAACAACCTTCCCCTGATGTAGTAGTTGCCTACTTTGGAGCTGAGGAGCTTCAAAGACTGAGTCCACCACCTACCTCTGAAAAGGAAGTTGGTCAACCTAGGATCTCTGTTGAACCCAAGATTAGCTTCGAAGGGAATACATAGACTCATGGCCCAGCAACCAAATTGGAAGGGACAAGTAGTGCGGTTCAAATTACTTCTGAAGCAAAAATACAAGCTGCTAAAGGAATAATTGAACTATCTTCCGCATCCAATGATCTGTTCATCACAGAAGCTATTCTGGACCTAGCCTTTAAGGTAAACAGATAGGACTTCCCCACAACCCCTCTCTCCCAAACACCATAGGTCCAACCCCACTCTCCCCAACCTGAGTCTTCTAAACCCGAGTCTCCAAAGGATGAATCTTCCTTTAATCCTAAGGGGAAGAGGAAGCTCACTGCTAAGGAGCTTCTAGAGGAGGAAAGGTTGGAAAAGCTTAAAAAGAAGGGAAGAATTGATACTAGGAAGCTATTGGATGCAAGCAGCAAAGCAGCAGCAGCCCCTTAAGAAAGTATCAACAACAAGAGGAGAGTGGAGATTATTGACTGGCTCATCAGCCTGGGAGTAGTCAATGAAGACATTCTTCTACTCCCACATGAAGAGCTTGTAAGACTAGAGTAGGCGTCCTTGCTATGAAAGGAAAAGAAAGAAGCAGCAAGGTTGGCCGAAGAGGAGGCGAAAAGGAAGAGGAAGGAGGAGGCTACTGAAAGGGAAAGGAAGGAGAGGATAGCCTTTCTCTGCTCAAGGGGCTATTCTCAAGAGGAGCTGGCACCCCATGATTATGACACAATCTTGTTTCTTTTTCACAAAGAGTAAGATCAAATCAACAAAGAGAGGAAGGGGAGTTCCAGGGAAAAGCTGAGGGAGAGAAAGAAGAAGGAGGAAGAGGCACAGCTTGCTGCTGCCAAGAAGGTGGGAGACAAGGAGTGGATTAAATCCTATCTCAAAGCCCACGGCTTCACTGGCATGCAAGTGGGTCCTATGTTGAGAAGACCCTACAGCGACATGTAGTGACATCAAGGCTAACATTCGTGTAGGAAGAAGGTAGGAGGTAAGTCAATTGCCAAGTATTCAGACGAAGGCACCCAAACCAACACCAACACCCAAACCAGCACAACCTATACCCACACCTCTTCCCTTCCCCATCAAAACCAAACCAACCCCTGAGCCTTACACTCCTAAAACCCACACCATCAGCCTTACCTACACCCTCACCCCCTATTTCCCAACAACCACCACCACCTATCCTAAAACCCAAAACACAACCCAGAACCCAATCGTTACCCAAAACTTCTTCTGAACCTTCTAAGCCCCTTGGAAGAATTCAAGGAGATCAAGAGGAAGCTCATCAACTGCATAACATTGAGCGACATCTCTTTTGAGGAAAAGTCGGTTAACTTGAGATACACTGATGGCTCTTCCATCTCCTTCATAAGAGATGCATTCCTTGATATACCTAAGGGAGCACTGGACCAAGCTCTCCAACTTCTTGCAACCAACTCAGATATTCTTACGAAAGAAGAGAAGAAGTTAAAGAGGAGGTTGGTGACTCTACTGGACACTAGGAAGGGGGAAAAACTTTTATCCAAACCCCTTCATCCTAGAAAACAAATAATCCAGTGGAGGTTCGATGAACCTTCCCAAAGCTTTGTTGTGGAAAGAGAGAATGGCGAGGTAAACAGGGTTGATACCTCATCTCTGCTACACTCCAATAGATTTGACCTTGCTGAGTTAGCAGAGAAACCATTCTCCAATCCCTCCAACTCTCAAGTTGCTGCTCACATCAGAAATCATCTGAGCAGTCTTCATCTGGCTAAGCTCACAAAGAAGGCCAAGACTGAAGAAGAGTTGAAGAGGAGAGCAAAGGATGAGGAAGAAGGCATAACTACAAAAGGAAAACCATTCCTTCAGATGGTTGAAGGCTTAACTTTTGATACTATAGTTAGATGGGAGTATGACTATAAATCCCATCAACTAACTCTCTTCAGAGAGACGCAAGAAAAGGTGTATGTCATTCAAAACAACAGACTGGATATACTATCTACGAATGACTTGTACCAGCTCCTCACTACCACATCAGGAAAGAACAAGGAAATAGATAAATATCTTATTTCCCTGGTGTTGAAGACTTTAAGAAGCAGAAAGAAGTGAAGTTTTGGTAGCATCATCCTAGGGGGAGTTTGTTGTATCATATGAGGCTGGTGCAACCAAAACAACACTTAGCATAATTTTGAAGTATAATTGAAGAAGTCTTCCGAAGCTAAAGATGTTCTTCCAAAGACAAGTTGAAGATCTTCCGAAGCTTAAGTATGAAGAACTTCTAAAAATAAAACTAAGTCTTCCGAGACTAAGTGGTTTTACTTCCGAAGTATATGAAGAACTTTTGAAGGTAGAATCAAGTCTTTCAAAGTATATAAAGACCAAGTAATTCTCCTTCCGAAGCATTAACACTTAGAAGATCCAAGGCAAAGTCTTCCGAAGAATGAAGTCACAAAGACTTGCAGAAGACTTGGAAGAAGTTCATTCTTCCGAAGTATAAATGGCTTCGGAAGAACTTATTTTTCCGAAGCCATTTTGCCTTTGGAAGAATCATCTATGAACTAGTGGACATAAGTATGGGCTATCTGACATCCGCTGACAACTCTGATACACTGCATGGCCTTTTCCCACTCCCATGTAGTTGACCATACCCTAATCCACTGTTTATCTTTTTCAGTTAGTAAAATTACCATACTTAGTTGGTGACAAAAGGTAAGTCATGGACCTGTCATGACTACCTAATCTAGGATATTATTTTATCTTAGATATTTTACTTCTAGCAATGTAGTATTTGCTTAGCGGTAAATTCCAGCTGGTTTTTCAAGTATAGCCGGCTATAGATAGTAGTATATATAGTTTCTCATTGTAACTTATGTAACCATGCTTGTAAGAGTCTTGTAATACTGAGTTGAGAAATAATATATACAAGTATCTTGAAAACCTTTCTTATGTTCATCAACTTATAATATTATTGTCAACTTAGTTAGAGATTACTTTTCATCAAACAAGTGAGAGTTAGTGAGTTTGTGAGATACAAAAGTTATGTTGAGAGGCCAACACCGATCCTGCAAGATGAGATGATGTTGTGGTTCTCTACTATCACTTTCAAAAACATGGAGGGTTGAACTCTATTGATTGCTGGAAGAGCTGCGGGATGGATTTTGCATGTTCATTTCAATCTGGTAATCGCTCAGGATACCATACAGCTCTATGAGAGTAAGGGTTGGAAAGGTTTTCAGTTTTCTTAGTGGCCACATAGTAGTGTGTCCATTGTCTGGGAAGAGAGAACATGAACTTCCTCACAATGTCCCTATTCTTAAGTTTAACTCCAACATCCATCAGAGTAACTACAATCTCAACATAACTAAAGTATTATTGAGTCATAGTTTCACCTGTTTTATAGGTGAAATTTTCAAACTGCTGCTTCATGAGGTCCTTCTTATTTTCTTTAGCCTGATCAGACCCTTCATACATAAGCTTCAATACATCCCAGAGTTGCTTTGCAGTTTTGCACTTCTTGAAGCCTCTATAGATAGAGTTGGGAAGAGCAGTTTGTAAAGCAGTCATGGCCTTCTGATCTATATTAATCTTCTATTAATCTTCCTCTGAATAGTCAGCCAATTTCTTTGGAATCATCCCACCACCAGCAGTAGCTGAAGTGGTGCTTGGAATGTGAGGTCCTGAGACAAAAGATCTCCACATCCTGCAATCTTGAGACTTGAAGAATCCTTCCATTCTTTGACACCAAGAATCAAAGTCATCGGGAGTGATCAGTGAAGATTCGGTCATAGTGTCGGTTTCCATTTGAGCCTTAGGGAGAGCAGCCATTTGAGCAGGTAAGTGTTTTGTGAAACTAAAGAGATTAAAGATGGTGAGATCTTACAATCAAGAGCCTAAAAAGCTTTGATACCAATTACAGGGCCAGTTAAGGGTGATGCAACAGTTTCCCAAGGTTGGAGATACTAAACACTTAAGAGATCAAATAGTGAATCGGCTAATGAAACAAAGAAAAAGAGTAAGAACACAAGCTAAACACAAGTATTAGGTTTTCAAGAATAATGTATATTGCTCTCAAGTTTTTTACAATTTTTACAAGGCTTAGTCTTAAGGACTGGTACATGAGATACTTTATACTACATCCTACAGCGGCCATACTTTGAAGGCCAGCTAAAACACTAATCTAGACAACAAGATCAATGTATAGTCAAAAGGCAGATTGCTTTTTGACTAGTGACTATGACATGCCATAACTCACATCCTTATCTATTACAAAAAGGATAAAATTACAAAGTAAAAAGTTATAGACTCTAAGACCTTAATCTACAGTTGACAAAAATATGAAGATATTACCAACTTGTTTAAGTTGAATATACATTGATCTTGTTGTCTAGATTAGTGTTTTAGCTGGCCTTCAAAGTATGGCCGCTGTAGGATGTAGTATAAAGTATCTCATGTACCAGTCCTTAGGACTAAGCCTTGTAACAATTGTAAAAACACTTAGAGCAATATACATCATCCTTGAAAACCAAATCTTTGTGTTCTGAGTGTTCTTATCTTTTGTTCTTTATGTCTTTGCCTGGTTTCCTATTTGATCTAGTAAGTATGATATCTCTAACTATGAGACTGTTGTTGAGCAAACCATAACCGGTATGGATTCTAAGCAGCTATTGAGTATAGCATGTATAATAATTTGGTCTTGGTCATACCATGCAAGAAAGTAAGGATTGTCTTTCGTTTCCTCTTTTTAAAGGAATTAGGGTGGCGATTTCTATTTCTAAACTTGTCAAGGTCTAACCCGATTAATGTGGATTGAGCTTGTTTTCTCCTCACCAAGAAGTTGAGAGTGGTAAGTTTGATGGGCAGATAGGTATTAGCTGTAATTTGAACAAGTGGGCTGTTGCTAGCCATGGTGACTAAGAATGATGAAGGTTTGATTCTCGATTGGATGAGATAAATGAGGTCAAGATAAGGCTAGCAGAGCAAGTTGTGCTATGATACCATATGAGTGGTATAGTGATTTGAATAAATTGATCGTATATTTTTATTGTGAAAGGCTTGACATTATATAGCCAATGTATTACCAAAGTAAGAGTAAACTGAGGAATATAAAATGAAAACTACAATAAATCGTAACATATATATATATATATATATATATATATATATATATATATATATATATATATAAGATAAGGTTACCATTATATATATATATATAAGATAAGGATGAAATATTAACCCTCTATCATTGAGATAACTGTGTTGACTTTTCAAGATCAAAAAAAATATATTTTTATTGGAATGCATAAAAAAGTTTACACTAGTGTAAGTTACACTTACATCTCGTAAATATTTACAAAAATATGTTCTTTTATGTATATGTGTTGAAACAAGAATGGATCGGATGTGGAAGCAGTCAACCTGTTTTTGTGAAAATCATACAAATAAGAACAATAAAAGACTTGAAGATTGATAATAATAAGGATAATCAATATAGAACTTGAGGATGTAATTGTGACACCTCGCGTTTTCAAGTTAACCTCGTTAACTTAACTTCCTATCATTAGACATTATTTCCCATTACCTGTTTATTTTTTCCTATCACTTATAATTTCCTAAATTGTCTTTTAATAGATAAAAATAATAATATTACATATAACTAATCTACCTAAATTATTAATTAACTAATAATTAAATTTTAATACTTTAAAACTAAACTTACCTAAACCCATAACCGACCCCCCCTTCCCTCACTCGGCCTTCCTAGCTATCTCTAACTTATATTTCCTCAAAACCTAATCATCTACTTATTCAACCTCTCGGCCTTCTCTCTCCTTCTTTATAACTCCAAACCGAGATACCCTAACCCCATTACTCTCTCCTTCTCGGTTCTTCCTCTTGTTCTCGAACTTCTTCCACTGTGTTCCTCTCACTATTTTGGTGTTCTTCTCATGCGGCGACATTCGGCGATCAAACCCTCCCTCTCCCTAGTCTCAACGGTCCTTCAAATGGGTATGTGCTCCTCGGTTTATATAGCAATCGATGTTGGTATGGTTTTTACATATTCAATTCAAATGTATTATTGTTTCTTGGGTGTGCAAGGGGTTATGTCTAAGATGGGGCGTGCTTGATAGAACCATAACGTGTGTGTGCTAAGGTTTTATGGTTGAATGTGCATGTGTAGGTTAAAGGTTTGGTTCGGGTATTATTTGTGTGCATGGGGATGTGCTTAATTAAGGTTGGGATATTGGGATCAGATTGTGTGTGCAATAGTGTTGGTGTGTGTGTGTGGCTGTGCTCGGCCATAGGGGTTGTTATGGTGGTCCTAGTGTGTGTGTTCATTGAGCATGTGTGTGGGTGTTTGTATATGGGGTATGGGAGAACATGATTACAGTTTTGCCATGTGGCGTTGGCTAGGACAGGAAGGGTGGATGGAATGTGTTCTTGGTTGGCATGGGTACGTGGCCGTTAGTGTGCATTTAAATGTATGTGTGTGTTATGAATGACATGTGCGTAGGAATATATGTGTGAGTATGAATGTGTATGTTGTGCATGACATGTACATATGAATGGGTGTGTGTGTGTGTGTGCATGTGAATGGGTGTGTTTTTATGCATGGTATATATGTGTGTTTATGCATGGTACATATGTGTGTTGATGTATGGTATATATGTGTGTATGAATAAATGAATTATATTTGGGTGTTAATGCAAGGGCATGGGGTTGCGTGTTAACATATAGGCATGGAAAGTATGAGATAGCTCATGAGTTGTGCATTAGGGGATTGTTGAGTGATGCTTGTGTAAGGCCCCGTTCCGGGGACGCTTACAGTTGGTTAATCATTTCATAAAACATATAAAACACATCATTTTGCAGTGGAAATATAACTTCTCAGACATAATTTGTAAATACATGACAAAACATTATTCTTATAGTTGCATCACAAAAACTTGACATTTACAAGCATTGTCTCAAAATCTAGAATGCCAGACTCGGATCGTCCCAGTAGCTATCTAAATCATACCTGCACTACTCAGCTGCAACATTTACCTGCCGACTGATATGCATATCAAAAGTCAGCGCTGCTGAGTGAGTTCTAGTTTATATAATAAAATATATTGCTTTCGTATAAACCTAGCGTTTACTTGCATACGTGATCACACATCATACGTACATCTTGATAATAATCATTTATTATCTTTCATCATCATTCATAATCATTTGTTTTCATACTTTCTTTCATTATTATCTTTCACTTTTATCTAGATCCTGCCATATGTTATGCCCCATCATTTGTGTACGAAGCAACTACAGTCTCGGGGTCAAGCAGCATTGATCCCTTTTTCGCCCGTCTTGATCAATCACAAAGATTGACCCCCCTGTATGCATTCGGCACACAGTTGAGCTAACAACCCCTCACGGGTTGTAAACCTCTATTTAATTTTCTTGCAAGGCTTTCATTCATTCATTACGTTCCACTTCTCATTATCTTTATCTTTCACTTTCATTACAATAATACTTTACGTACATAACCACATATCACACCACGTAAAGTCACATCATAATACATAATATGGAACATAATCAACATAATAGCAGCCCACAAGCATATAACATCAACAAGCATAAACCTTATAAAACATCAGTACTTAGCACTTGATTCTATTTCCCGAAATTCAGAATAAGCCTAAAGGTTCGCAGCGCCTAAACACGTCACTAGATACAACCATGAGGCTTTGAAAGACTTTATGATACCTTCGAAAGATTTCACCTTGGCTTTCGAAGAATTCTTCTTGGCTTCGGAAGATTTCTTCCTTCGGAAGATTTCTTCCCAAGCTTTGGAAAATTTCTTCCTAAGCTTCCGAAGATTTCTTCTTTGGCTTCGAAAGGTTTCTTCCTAAGCTTCGGAAGATTTCTTCCTTGGCTTCGGAAGAATTCCCCTTGGCTTCGGAAGATTTCTTCCTTGGCTTCGAAAGAATTCCCCTTGGCTTCGAAAGAATTCCCACACTTGGCCAAAGTCCACAGCACATGAATGAAACATTAAGTGTGCCCACAGTGGATGACTAAAACATTCTTAAGTGTCCACAGCGGACAACCAAGTCCACAGCGGACTACCAAGTCCACAGCAGACAACATATAACCTCTAAATGTCCACAACGGACATACAAAGTCCACAGTGAACAGTCTAACTGCCTAAGTGTCTACAGCGGACACCTTATCCATGCTCAAGTGTCCATAGTGGACAGCTAGTGTCCATAGTGGACAACAAGTCCAACACCTGCGATTCAACTTATGCAGCTTCTAGTCCCAAACATCGCTTCTAAACATATACTTACCATAGATCTACCAGTCGCACGCATAACATCGCAAACAACCACACACAACATCACAGAAATCATTTAAAACATACATCTTTCATAAACAGTTGTACTTTCATGGAAACCGTAGAATGTTTTATGAAACTACAGTTTGATATACATATCAGCCCCAAACAAGTAGAAAACATGTAAAAGATGGGATCTAGAACTCACCTCTAACTGCTTTTGAGTAAAACACCACCAACCCGAGAGTAACCTGGAGTTCTAGCACCTAAACACACGAACACAGGCAACCAAACACACAGAAACACCTAAAAATTGGTCCAGAAGCTAAAACCCAACTGAAACCAAGAAGAAACACCTTAAAATCTTATCGTTTTGAAGATTTCTTCTACTTTCTCTCTCTAGAACTGGTGGGAGTCCTTTTTCTCTCTCTAAAGTCGTACGTTGAGTGTATGGGGAGAGTATGGGCGGCCTTACCTTCTTTTTAAATCCCATTATGGGTAGGTTTGGCCCTGGTACACTTTTCACCCTTGCTTTTTGAAATAAAATTCTATTTTTGCTCCCTTACTTTTCTTTTCTTTTCTTTTTCTCTCTTTTTTTTAAAATTTCCAGGTGTTATAGCTTGTAGTTGAGAGCGTGAAAGCGTATAGTTTAACTCGTAATATTTAATGTTAACTTAATATTAAATGTAAATCTAGGTGGTCAGGAAACCTAAACGTTTATTCTCTATATTTAACCATTGTTATGCATAAAAGGTAAGTTTACAGCCCCGCTTCCCTTAGTATTCTCTTTCGAGGAATAAAACATGCTTTAAAAATACTTTGCTTTTGATTCAGTAGAACTCTATGATCAACTTTCAAACTAGTGTTGTTACCATTAAGTCCTTACTATCAAATCCTTAATTCTATGATATTAGGGAGGTAATCTCTGAGTAGTACTACTGGGTCTGACAAACCCACCCTGGCTAGTCACGCTAGCACGACTAGAGGTCGAACGGGTTATGAATTGACTTAATTCCTATTGTCATGGTCTGGTAACCATTTCCGAGGCATTCATATATTTACTTGTCAAGCTTCAATTACGAACTTCATAAACTAGTAATATGTTGGTAGATTAGCTATCTACTGTGATATGCTTTATTTACCTTATCTATTTCTAAACTGTTGGATAAACTTGTGAACTCAACAAATTTGTGTTGATACTTTAGTATATTTCTCATAGGTTGGTAAAGGTTTGCACTTCTAGGAGTACATCATAGAGGTTCCTGCATCTGACTATTTTCAAAACTGTTATTTGGATTTTACAATTAATACAAAGTTTGGGTGCGTGTGTTTTGCGCATTACTGACTTTTGACTTTCATTTAAATTCACTGCCGCATTGTTAATTACAAAACTTTACTTTTGGATAATGATTAGGGCTTAACTGATCAACTTTAATGAAATTTTGTATTAAACGTGTCGTTTGGTGTAACTATTGGCTGATATTCTGGTATATCAAACGCCTAACAGTAAAACCCCATTTATGTAAATTAAGGGTGTGATAGTAACATAGATGATGAACTAAGAATTAATAGATACTCAAATTTTATTCAGAAGTTATCATAAGACTACATTACCTACCCATCACATGCTTTGGAATCCATAGATGAATGATTTATGGAGCCCTTAGGGAAGCACTCAAAATTTCTAGAAAACTCACTATTACTAACCACCCACTACAAATGGAGGTCGTCTTCTATTTATAATGTTACATTCCTAAAAGCCTTCACAAAGCAATTACACCAAATAATAATACAATAAATGTCATATCATTTGTTCGGTCTTCGGGTCATCCATAGTCTTCAAAAATCTTGAACATGTATTGCTCGGGCGGTGATTCATTGCTCTATATCAAAATACATTTTATTTCAATATTTAATAACCATCTAAACCAAATTAATTATCGGTTTGAATTTCTCAAAACCTAACAATCTCCCCCTATTTGGCTAGTTGTATTAAACATATGCTGAAATATAATGAAACAAACACGAATTAATAATCTTGAACTTCGGTAGATGCATTTCATGTTTGTTTCACCACAATTATGTGAAGCTTTCTTTATCTCACTTGTCAAACCAAAACAAACATCCTGAAGTTTACTAACCTCCATTTATCTTCTCAAACTCTGATTAAGTTCCCCCTAAATAATCTGATTCTTTTATCCTCGATCAAAGGACGTAAGTGTGGGGGTGTCGATTCAAGTAGAGGAATCCCAGTATTTCTTGTAATGAACATGTGAAAAATAAGGTTAAAAATAAATATAGGTCATGATCCAACTATATAAAATTTGAAAGTCTTTGAAGTAAAAATAAGAAATCTTCTACTCAATAATAGAGTAGTAAACAACTCAATAATAGAGTAATAGCCACTAGTAACACACTTGCACTTGAAATTGTTAGCATTAGTCTTGAAAATCGTTTCTCCCCCTAGAATCATGCTGGCAATTTGACACTTTGTACTAAAGTATATGCGTCTTCA
The DNA here is from genome assembly GCA_025506505.1 of Flaveria sonorensis. NCBI lineage: Eukaryota > Viridiplantae > Streptophyta > Magnoliopsida > Asterales > Asteraceae > Flaveria > Flaveria sonorensis. The sequence continues at coordinate 34,951,904 of CM046429.1, read as the reverse complement.
AGAAAAGAGATGTCCTTCAGTAGTAAAACATGTTTAACAGGGCTTGATTGGAAGTGGTGCTAGTTTATCCATCGCGAAACCAAACTCTGAACAAACCCATCTTCATCATCAAAAGCCTTGTAATACAAATTTTTACCCTGGAATTTTCTATTGATTTTTCTCACAAATTAGACTTAAGGTGAATATATCAACTCAAATTAATTATTTTGTGAGTTTCTAACACTATTATACCAGTAATACACCATCGTGGATCATATTAACAAGTTTGAATAACAAGGAGTAAAACAAAGACTTATTGTTTTTAAGCCATTCAATCCTTGTTGCAAGATAAGAACAATGAAAGACTTAAAACGAGAATGAATCAAATGGGAAAGCACTCAACATGTTTTTTGTGAAGATCATACAAGATAAGAATATTGAAAGACTTGAAGATAGGTAGTAATAAGGATAATTAACATAGATATTTAGGATGTAATATAAATGATGAACTAAAAATCAATAGATACTCAAATTTATTCAGTAGTTATCATAAGATTACATTACCTACCCCTCACATGCTTTGGACTCCATAGATGTATGATTTATGAAGCCCTTGGGGCAGCACTAAAGATTTCTAAACAACTTACTATGACTAATTAACCACCCACTACAAATGAAGATCATCTTCTATTTATAATATTACATGCCCAAAACCATTGACACAACAATTACACCAAATATAAATAATAATACGACAAATGTCATATCATTTGGTTTGGTCTTCGGGTCATCTGTAGTCTTCACAATCTTGAACATTTGTGACTCATGCAATGATTCGTTGCTCCTTATTAACAAATACATTTTACTTCAATGTTTAATAATCAGCTAAACCAAATTAATTATCAGGTTTAAATTTCTCAAAACCTAACAATATGTGTAAATTTGTTCTTCCTCTCTCTAAAAACCTTGCTCGGCTGCTCGCAAGAAGGCTTGCATGGGTGGTCATCCCCTCCTTTTAAAGGGGTTTTAGAGTATTGGACTTCCATTTGTCTAGTTTTAGTCCTTTTATCTATTTAAAACAGCAAACCGGCCCCTTTATTTTCTTTTATAGGAGTTTTAGAGTATTGAAATTGTCAAAGTTGTAACACCTGGAAATTTCCAAAAAAAAGTAAAGGAGCAAACAGGCTATTTATTTAAAAGCAAGGGGGTAAAAGTGTGCAAGGGCGAAACCGGCCCATAATGGGTTTTAAAAAGAAGTTGGACACCCATACTCTCTTTCATGCACCTAATTTCATATGGCTAGAGTGAGAGAAAGAAGCTCTCATCTGGTTCTAGTGAGAGAAAGTGAAAAGATCTTTAAAAAGGTACAGTTTTAAGGTGATTTCTTCTTAGATCTAAGTCGGGTTTATGTTTATAGGCAAATTTCTATGTGTTTAGTTATTTTTTTACGTGTTTTTAGGTGTTAGAACTCCAGGTTTGCTCTCGAGTTTGTAGTAGTTCGCTCGAAAGCTGGTTAAGGTGAGTTCTTGATCCACTCTTTTACATGTTTTCTACTTGTTTGGGGCTGATATGTGTATTAAAACGATGTTTCTTGACAAAACTATGTTTTTTCCACTGATATAAATGACTTTTTTTGAAATTGTATGTGTTTTAAAGATTTCTATGATGTTAATGGTTGTTTATGATGTTCTAACTGTGATCTAATAGATCTATACTAAGTATACGTTCTAAGATGTTGTATGGGACTAGAATACACTTAGGGAGAACATAACTGTTTTAAACAACTGTCCGCTGTGGGCTTTGGATGTCGGCTGTGGACCCTTAGAAAGGTTTTAATGCATGCCCGCTGTGGACACTTAGATATTTATGCATGTCCGCTGTTGACACTTAGATATTCATGCATGTCCGCTGTGGATACTTAGATGTTCATGCATGTCTGCAGTGGACACTTAAGTGTTAAAGTCATCCGCTATGAACCTTAGTCATCCGCTGTGGACATTGACTGTCCGCTGTGGACACTTCCAAGTGTGTAATTCATCCGCTGTGGACTTTGGTCGTCCGCTGTGAACTTTAGCCGTCCGTTGTGGACTTTGGCTATCCGCTGTGAGCTTTGGCTGTCCGTTGTGGACACTTAGTGTTTAAGTCATCCGCTGTGTACCTTTTTCATGCGCTGAAACTTTGGAGATAGTGTTTAAGGTGATTAATACTTAATTTTCAATGGATGATAAGGTTGTTTATGTTTCCTTGTTATGATATTATCTTTTTTATAGGCTATTGATATGAATAATTAATATTCATGTTATGTGATTATAAAGGCAATGGATATCTTAAAAGTATTATTCATAAACAAGTGGACATAAAGGAATAAAAGAAAGATAGTGGAACCTAATGAATGTTACCCCCGGGCCCTTATGATGAATAAAAAACCTTGCAAGCAAAGTGAATGGAGGTGTACGACCATGTTGTCATTAGCTCAACTGATGTGCGGCTGTTTCAGCCCATAAAGATGCACATCTGGGATCTAATCCTTGTGATTGACCAATGAATGAATGAATGGGACCAGTATTCATGAGAAGGCTTCGTGCCTAGCAGTGTGGGTCAACTATAATGGGTTAGCTATCATGATAAACATGTAACAACCTGAATTTTATTTAAAAGAAGATAAAAGGAAAGTAAAAAGAAAGAAAGGTGAACTATCAAAGTGGAGGGGTTAAAGTTGTAAAAAGGACAAAACTTTATTATTTTATTATATAAATGGGTATGGCCGCCCATTTTGGTTTCTTCAACCTGCTCATCGGCTAAAAAAGAAGAAAGAAGAAGAAAGCTCTCGGGTTTAAAGAGAGAAAGAGGAAGAGGAAGCTGCAAAGGTGAGTTTTCTCGAATATGAGTTCGATTTCAGCTGGGTTTTGAGTTTTAAACCGAAGTACTTAGTGTTTTAGTGCTTGTTTTCGAGAATTTGGAGGTGAATTTGCTGGTAGAAGTGCCTAGTTTGAAGCTGTGCTTCAGGTGAGTTTCTAGAACCCCTCTTTTACTGATTTTCAACTTTTTGGGGATATTATGCATACCAAATAAACGTTTTAAAGAGTTAACCGAAAGTTTCAGCATGTTGTTCAACTGTTGTTCTTGATTTAAGTTTTGATGTTGTTTTGGTGGTTAGAATTGTCGTTAGTATGTTTTAAGGGCCTTGTATGTTAGATCTGTGTTTGGGTGGTGCTAGAATGTTAATCGGGTGTTTTTGGTAGTTTAGAAATGTTCAGAAAGTTCCCATGCACCCAACTTTTCTCATACGCCTAACTATCCTCATGCGCCCAAAGTCATGCGCCCAAATAGTGGACATGCGCCTGAACAGTAGTTCATGCGCCCAGAATAAGTGTTGATGCATGCGCCCAAATAGTGCCCATGCGCCCAGAGTTGCTCATGCGCCTAAGTGTTGATGCGCCTAAGCAGGGCTCAAGCACCTGCATAGTGGAGAAGCGCCTAAGCAGGGCTCATGCGCCTGCATAGTGCTAATGCGCCCAGACTGTTTTATACTTAGAATTTTTATGCTCATGCGCCTGAAATGTTCCATGTGCCTCATTTTGGACTTAGGGTTTTCTAAGGGGTTTTAAGAGGTAGATGTTTGAGATAGGTCCCGTTGTGATGTGATGGCTTATGCTTGATGTATGCATGATGATGTGATGAGGTTTATGATGTGTGTGTGTGTGATGTGCTATCTTTCTTCGTTAAACGGTTTTCAAAACGTATGTATTATGTTATGTAATATGTTATGTATGATGTTATGACTTTACGTGGTATGATGTATGAATGTGCGTACGTAAAGTATTATGTAACGAAGTGAAAGATAACGATAATGAAAAGTGGAACGTAATGAACGAATGAAAGTCTTGCAAGCGATGAATGGAGGTGCAAGACCATGCTGTCTTTAGCTCAACTGTGTGCGGTTTAGCTAACCCTAAGGATACACACAGGGAGTCTGATAATGACTCGAAGGGGGTCTAATCCTTGAGGTTGACCCGAATGATGTCGTGATGCACACCCTGGTACTGTGTCGGTTTTCGGACATGAGTCGGGGGTTTGTTTACAGGCCCCGGCACAGTATCGGTCTTCGGACATGAGTCGGGGGTGTTGCAAACAGAGACGGGGTCCTTGTCGTGTACCCCGGTACTATGTTGGTCTTCGGACATGAGTCGGGGGTTTGTTTACAGGCCCTGGCACAGTATCGGTCTTCGGACATGAGTCGGGGGTATTGCATGAGACAGGATCTGATAATGGTAAAAGATGTAATGAACGAATGAATGAACGATGATGAAGATAATAATAATTATTATCAATGTGTACGTATAATGTGTGATCGCGTACGATTATGAAGGTTATGATTTAACGAAAGTAAAGTATTTTATTTATAAAACTAAAACTCACTCAGCGTCGCTGACTTTTTGTATGCACGATAGTTGGCAGGTATTTTGTGGATGCTGAGGAGTTGCAGGCATAGATGCATATGCTACTGGGGACGTTTTGAGGCTGGCATCCACGTTTTGTTGTAATGTCATATTTTGAAATGTAATAATGATGTATTGTGATGACATGTTTTTAATTACTAATGAAAGTTTTTAAATTCCGCTGCAAAAGTAATGTATGTTTTAAATATTTTATGCGATGACGGTCCAGCTGTAAGCGTCCCGGGAACGGGGCCTTACAAAACGTGTACTGGCAGGGGTTCGACATTTGTTGACAACCATATGATGTAGACTCTTGCATTGTGCAATCCTAGTTAATGAAAGAGAAAGATAACGAAAGAAAGAGAGATAATAAAAACTTTAATGAATGTTATCAGTCAATTTGACTGTTATGTATTAAGGATGTGTGGTCAATAATGGAACTTTCAAAAATGCATATTTTTATATATTATCAAAACTAGAACTCACTTAGAAACGTTGACTTTTTATATGCATATCACTTGGCAGGTAATGGATGTGTTGGGGGTGACACGAGGATGAAGCTACTTGACAAATAAAGACTGGCATCCATGTTATACAGAAATGATATTTTTGTCTTGTAATACAACTAAATTTTTTTTTTTGAAACTAGTAACAATAATGTATTTCTTGACAAAAGTTATTATTAATGCATGAAATGGTTTTTTTAGTTATTCCGCTGCAAGTTTTTCTTATTTCAATGTATTTTAAAATGTAATGTGCTATGAATGACCAACTGTGAGGTTTCCTGGGATCTGGGTCTTACAAAAGTATGTCTATATGTGTAGATATGAACAACGAATGAAGGAAGAGATGGAACTACAAAATGAGATGGATAACCAAATGAAGGTAATGGAACGGCGATTGGGTAGGCTGGAACGGCGATTGGGTAGGCAATGGAAGGACGAGTGAGGGAGGAGATGCATAGGCAATGCTCTTATATTTTAGAAAATTTGATAATAATCATGAAAATCCTCCATTATAGTTTAGTTTTATTGATTGTATTTGTGTTAAACTATTCAAATATTATTTGTATTTGATAATTGTATTGTACAATCTAATAGTATTTAATTATCTATACTATATATAAAGCATATGAGATTGGTATTTTAAAATACCCTAAAATTAAGAACACTTTACTAAATGCATAAGTTACAACCACTTGTTAGGGTAAAATAATAACTATATCATAATACACAGATTATCCCTTTACAATTAGTTATATAATAACCCTATTCTTACTAACACTTATATAAAATTTTAAAAAATATTTGTACTATTTGAACTTTGTATTATTTTAGGAACCATATAAACCTTTTTAAATTTTCAACAAATTTTGTATCTTTTTTAAATTAAGTTATATAAAAATGTTTGATATATTCGAAATTATAAAGCATACGATAGGAGTGTTTAAGATACACTAAAATTAAGAATACTTACTTTACTACATACATAATGTACAACCACTTTTAAGGGTAAAATAATAATTATATCATTATATATGAATTACCGCATTACAATTAGTTACATAATAACCCTATACTTACTAACGCTTATATAAACTTTTAAAAATATTTGCACTATTTGAACTTTGCATTATTTTAGGAATCATATAAACCTTAGCAATTATGATTTATCCTTTAAAATTTAAAAATTTAACATTTAAAATTTAAAAATAAAAAATAAATTTGGTATTATCCCTAATATAATTAGTTGCAGCTTTTTATAGATATTATCTAGATTTGATAAATCTTTTGAAATTTTAAAATTCAAAATTTCTACTAATTATCACCAAAATAGGATCAAAGCAAATAAATTCAATAGATTATGTAAATTTTCAAGAAATTTTGTATTTTTTTCTTAAAATTAAGTTATTTAAAAAATGTTTAATATATTCAAATTTCAAATATTAAAAAGCCAAGTGATTATCGTTTTCCAAATTTAAATTTCTAAATGTTAAAAAAACCAACTCACTGTAAACTTGAAAGCCGCTTTCGGTGGCTATTTTCTATATAACCCGAGAATTAGATTGTTGAATTGTTAACTCGTGCGTAGGGTGTGTAGGGTTAAAAAGCATTGGGCGAGAAAAATAAATTGAAAGTGAATGTGAGCTTCACATGTGTCCCACAGTGTAAAGGTTTATTAAGATTATATTCGTGCATTACTTTATTACATCAATGGTTTCTTGAACTGTTTGATAATTTAAATTCTTATTTATTAGTTGCTAGACCTGTTTAATGCTTATAACATATATCCACTATGACCTAAAAGCTTAAAAAAAATATAATATACTTTTGTAAAATACTACAAGAATAAAAAAATATCAGAAATGCGTGCCGAAAGTAAAATGTTGCTTCACCACATTGCGCACCGCTGCATCGCGCGGACACTGTTCTAGTATTATTTAATGATATTGGATTATGTCAAAACAAATTTTTATAGGTATTTTTCTGCTTATTAAGCAAAAATTGTGGATTTTTGGTATTTTTTATATATTATTAATTGAAAATGGTTATTATTGGAAATTAATAAACTAATTTTCATGGATAATTGACGTAAAGTTGTGGGAAAAATAATGATAAAATTAAAAGTAAAAATGAGTTGGTGGAAACTTGTCCATAAAATAAGATAAACTAAAAAATAATAAATTTTCAGAATATTGTTTAAAATTTAAGAAAATTTAAAAAAAAATCAAAGCAACCAATATGTCTGAAATTTGTGAAAATTATTTCGAAAGTAAAAACACTAACTTCGTAACCTTCTTAATCGAAAATGTGTTCTAATGGATTATTTCCGACAAAAAGTCGTTGGAAAATATAAAATTTTCTAGTAGCATTGGAGTAGTATATTAACCTTACGACGTTTGAAAGATGGACGACGGCTAGTGGCAGTCATAGTGAGTATTATTTGGTCAAAATCTTAAGACAACCACAATTATGTCAACTAAAAGAACATACATGCCAGTGGATGGAGTGCACCCGCTAAAGCATCCATTTTTCCAGTGATACTCTAGTCGTCTTTTAGTGGTGGTGATAGTTGTCTGATCTTTAATCGGTGCGTGGAACAAAATTCTTAAATTGATGTTAGAACATCTTTGATGCCTTCAGGTTCAAAAGCCTACAAATAGGCCACATTAACAGTTATATTAGATTTTCATCAATTTTCAGAAAACACTTACTTTTCTTCAATGTTATGTTAGCTATCAAAAGTATTCTCACAGACGGAAAAAAAATTACATTTAATCAGTTATTATTATGTGTTTATATTGATTAGTGGTTGTGTGAGAGCCAAGACTTTGGAGCACCTCCAACGGTTTTGAGTTGGAAGGCATTGCGAACCAAACCAGCCAAGAAAATAAATCCTCCCGTTAAAGTGGGCATCCGAATTGGATATCCAGATTTCCTAACTAGCCCAAAAGAGTACGGTGGGGGCCACACACAAACAATAGTAAAATATATAGTATTTAAAGATATAGAACTGTTTGAACATGAGTGAATTGTTGGAGTTAAAAAAAAATTCTAAAAAGATATTTAGAAATCTAAAGTGGTAACAAATTGACATGTTTTTGGATGTTTGAACACTGTTATTGTTAGAAGATGATTTCAGAGAGATATTTTGTCATGTAGAATTGAAGAAGTTAAAACTAGAACTCTAAATCTTATTATTATAATATCTGAAAAGTTATATTAGATCAAACAAATACACAGAAAACAAGAATATTTTGGGTGACTTGTATCCATCCGATAAAAGTTGTATCTCGTGCCACTAAAGTTGTACATTCTGCAGTTAAATGTGTACTTTGTTCCCTTTCCGATTATTTCCATAGATGCTACAAGTATATCCCACAAAGCAGAATACGAAAAATATGCTCAAATAATCAAATTCATGAAGTCATTCTATAAAGAATCAAAAACACCGATGAGCAGGAGTTGCAGAAGAAACATCGATGGCTGATTTAGAGTTACATTTGTGTAAGGAGGCGGCCCGCATGAACGAAAGAACCGAAACAACCATTCTTTTGACCTTAACCATGGCTTTCTTGAGCTTAATTTCAGACCTCAGTTTCTCTTGGGTTGTGTACATTGAAAGCTCGTACCCTTGAAGAAATACACGTCTTCTTCTAGCGCGATCGTGCTTTTCGTACAGCGGAGACATTGTTGCGTCATAGTTTTGGTTCTTTAGTTTAGCCAAAGTCCGGGTTCTTCGGGTCGAAAACGCTCTCCAGCTATGAGCCGCTTTCGGGCTTTTACCGAGGTGCTCGTAGGAGGTGATCCGGTGGTTCATACGGCGGAGTGTGGGTGTTCTGGCTATGGTGTTCATGATTGGTGGTGGGGTGTGAGGGTGATGATTGAAATGAAATCAAATGAAATGAAGGTGGTTGTGTATAAATATGTGATTAAAAAAAGCAGCCATGAGATTTGACCGTGAGTTATTCATCAATGGCGGGCGGGTGTCTCTTCTTCTAAGAAGCTAGGTGAGATTAACATATGGTCAAAATGTCAAATTATGTAATTAGAAAGTACAAACTCAAAGTGATAATTGTTATCTACAAATATGCATGACCACATCAATTTTTTATAATTAGACTTACTGAAATATATTAATAAATTTATAATCAAAATCAAGCACCTATTAAAATAATCACCAATGAGAAATAATAATAAAAAAAAAGGAGTAAACCTCGTGATGAAAAAAAGGCGTCTTATTGTCGAATATATGCATGATTATTTTGTACTTTTACAAGAGGTTTGTATATTTGCAAGAGGAATAATGAGTAACCATACCGTTGCTTCAAAGTCCGACCTCAAAATGAAAAATGAAATCAAAAATAAATATACATATTAGGATGTAGTGTTTAATTCTAAACTAAACTAATTTCAAACGATACCTTGTTATTTTTTAAACTAAGTTTAACAATTTATTATTTATTAATGTTAATTTAACTTAGAGGTGATTTATTAGTTTTTTTAGTTGGATGTCTTCGTTTTATTAAAAAAATATGTTGAGGGGTGGTAGTAACATTTCTCGAAAGCTAGTAGTTGAGTTAAGTTGTACCTTAGAACTTTATTTCTTTTATAGCAAAGAAATTTCTATTATATATTAATGATGTTCAGAAAAACTTAATTCGTATGAATAACAGTTACGCGAATAAACAAGGATATTTTATCCAATTTATCCAACTCATCTTAACCGCTATTAATACAACATATATAGGAATAATGAACAATATTCGGTTTAAACATGATCTCGTTTGTGGATGACAAATAACTCACCATGGAATCAACAAAAGTGACTCTTTCGACCAACCAAGAGAATATAACCACAAACAAAGAGCACCCCGAACCCTTGAAATGGAGAATGACACCTCAATCCAAGCACGTGTCGAGTCCACGTTGCTGAAGGAATATAGTACTTCCCAAAACGCGATCCACCAATTCTACTTGAAGCTAACACGAAACACAAACACTATTTGGAATGTGAAAGGCTTTGCAATTAAATTCTCTCTCATGTGAAGGTGATTAAATAAGTCTTTGAAACATACTATAAACTTTTTAGAGACTCAACTATTCCATCTATCAACTTGAGACGAACTTGGAAGCAAACAATAGGTGCTTGATTTTGATTATTAATTTATTAATCATGCAAGAAACGAAGCAATAAGAGTGGCACATGCACCAATGGAAATAAGGATTTATTTCCAAGATGATAATCGCTTTTAAGTTTCTCTATAATTGTCTCCCACACTTTAGAGAAACCACCTTACTCCCATCAGAATCTCCAAGTACTCAAAGGGAGCATATGTGGTTTACATGGCGCCAAAAATGCCAAACGAGACACATACAAGGAATCTACACCCACCCCAACAATAATAGTTTTTTGGATATTGAGTTTTCAATCCTGAAGTCAAATAAAATCAATTCAATGAACGTACCAAATTTAACAAATTATCTTCGACCAGTCTCAAGTAGTGATAACATCATCCGCGTACGTCATACCGATATGGCAATATTATGATCACCAATATGTGCATCATGGAACAAATCTTCACTAACCATGTCTTCAAAGTCACCATGAAGACCTTCCATAGTCAAAATAAAAAGTAAAAGTAAAAGTGGATCACCTTGTCTTAAACCTATGTCCATTATAAACTCCATCGTTAGACTTTCATTAATAAGAATAGAAGCATGGCTCAGAATTAAACATGATCGAATGAATGAAATCAATTTCCCCTAGAATCCATAAATCACAAAAAGGAAGAAGATAAGCATAAGATAACAAGTCATATGCTTAAACGAAAATCAGTTAGAAAATCATCATATTCTTCGTTCTTTTCATACCGGTTAATCGCCTAGTATCCAACTATAAGATGCCTTAATTTCTTTTAACGAAAGCCAATCCAGACCTAGTAATTTATCAAAACCTTATAATGACACTACCTCCTTAATCTCTAATAATGACTAATTTACAACTAATAAATTATTCTGATCCTTCGATATAGATTTATAGTACGATCTCTTTTTAGAGAAGGAAACATTCTAAAACTTCTTAAATTTCCCAAAATGGTGATTCAAGACACACTTTTAATTTCAACCAGATCAGTTAATTAGATTCTCTTATCTTTAATCCTTTGAAAAATGGTCTCCTGTTCTCAATAACACAATGAAAAAAAAATGGTGTTCTCCTCTTCTTGAATCGCCTGGTGTATTTTTGCTTTTTGAATAGATTCCTGGTTTTAGTTTTCTATTTCACTAACTTTTTAGACCCCCTACCACCAGGTCCACATACACACACATTGATAATATCATCCCGACTATGAAGTTTTGTTTTCAAAATAATCTAGACGATTGATCCACTTTCTTATTTTCCCCAATCCATATCATTCTCTTTTTTATGAACTTTTAGCTTTACCTTATATCAAATAAAAACATTTGAATGCGTAGCACATTAATCATTAGTTAAAACCCCCTTCATCAACTCATCAAATCACTCATTTCCATCCAATAGGTATAAAATTTATATGGAATTTCACCAAAATCCACCAAATTTTGCTTTAATACAGTTTGATAATTTGAAATATTTCTATCTAATACCATCGCATGTAAATTACTAATACATTTAAGAATTCCTTCGTTAACCATGAAATATTATAACTTACTCATTATAGCACAACTGCTACTGACACGAGTAAACTAAATCCACCAACTGGGATATCTATAAGCTCTGTGATATCAATAAAGACATTAAGGAAGATGAAAAATTGGCAACGAACCAGAATAAAAGAGACTTTTTGATAAAAGAATTAAAGACAAGAGGCTAAATGGTTAATAAGAAAACAATTATGGGTAAGTTATAAGAAAGCAACCCTAATCCCACCCCCTTGCAGTAATCACCCAAGAACCAGCCCTCGCAACCCCTCCAACGCGACTTCAAGGAAAAAGGACGAAAGAACCCTTTTTTCCACCTTTCAACAAATCAAAGGTTAGGGTTTGTAAGTTTTATTAGTCCTATGATAATCCTATGTTTGATGATTTACACCGACTTGGATGTATTAGGATCATCACAGTGGGCGGTTTTTTTGGTATACTCTCTTACTCCCTAGGTGAGTTCTATAACCTACTTTTAATGCTTTTGGGTGGCAGATATACATAGAAATGTGTTCTAAAAGGAAAACAAAATTTTAAAAGTACGCTTTAATGCTTATTGATTGATTATGTCATGTTACTAGTACTTGTGACTAGTCATGCTAATCATCAGCTTGAAAAGTTGGATATGTTTATAGGACTCTAACATATGTTGTTGGGTATTGTTGATCTATAAAGAGGATTAATCTACCAAAAACTCAGGATTCAGTACTTTGCCCTTAACTATCGAATGATGACAACTGCTTATCCATTGCCGATTAGTATATGCTGAACCACTGCCGATAAGCCCTTAACAGATGAGTTGTTGACCGACTATTGTGAATTAGCACTAAACTCCATGAGCTGCTGATCAACTGTTACACGTGATAAGACTGTCTGTACCAACAACTGTTGTGTTCTGCCTTTTGGATACAACATAGTACTAAATCTACCGAACTCTGATATGCCGATTATCTGTTTTGTTGTACGTTTTAAACATAGAATAGTTTATTCTTATTGTTTAGATTTTATAGTATAAAGCCCTTAAACTTGTATAGTAGAGGTAAGCTTTATTAAGCCACTTGTGTATCTGCTGAATATTACTCTTTATACTCAGTTTTGATTAATCAAGTGAATACTTATGTACTTATATTTACTCAAAGTATTTATGTTTGTTAGTAAGTAGTTAACTTAGATTTCGTATTTGTTAACTTCTGATCAAATAGAAAAGTCTTGTTAATCCATAACCACGATCCAACAAGTGATATCAGAGCTTGGGCTCTTGATTTGCTTATAGTCAACTTTCAAAAAGTCACTTGTTTTTTTCTTTTGATCATACTATTAAACACCATACTCCTCCATACCATTTTATCCTTCCAAAATGACTGTTGTAGCAATCTCAAGTAAGCTCATGTCTTGGAGAATGGAACTCAGACCAAACCCCGCATGTTCACACCACATGACTATGATACTTGGAAAATCCGAATGTAAAATTTTCTAAGAAATCAAGATCTGAGACTGTGGCTCTTTATTCTGAAGGGACCATATGTCCCCATGGTTCACGCAGCTGGTGAAGATGGAGTCATGATTCCCAAAGATCTCACAAAGTACTCAGATGAAGATCTAAAGAAGATGGATGTGGATTCAAATGCTCTATAGCTGATCAGAATGAGCATACCAAACATCATCATCCACGTCTTCAAGAAATTCACAACTGCACAGTAGTTGTGGGAAGTATTAAAGGCCAGATTTGAAGGAACTGAAGACATGAAGGAGAAAAAAAATATGTCTTGAAGCAAAAGTTTGAAAACTTTGGTTTTACTAAGGGAGAAACCATGGCTGTCCCATATCTTAGATATGTAGAATTACTAGACTCTCTAAATGAAGCTAGAGTGAAGATAGAGAATAGTGATGTTCTTAGAATGCTCTTAAGGTCCCTACCTAAGACATGGATAGTTTACACTGTGTCCATCAGAAGAACTGAAAATCTAATGACAGTGACTCTTGAGGAGTTATATGGCATACTAAGTGCTTATCAAATGGAAATGGATGCAGATGAAAAATCAATTGGTAGAGCTTCAAATCCCTCAAAGTCATTAGCTCTTATGGCACCTATTCAAGAACCTTTTCACTCACACTCCTACTCCCAAGGCTACCAAATTCCTATGGTGAATCATCAAGTACCAATAATCACCTATCCTGAGTCTCCCACTACTGAATCTTAACCATCACTATCTTTCAGCAGACCTCACCTTTGTTAGTTAACAAACCAACTTCTTCCAACTCTCTGAAGAAGATCTGGAATGCATCCATCCAGATGACCTTGAGAAGTTAGACATCAAGTATCAAATAGTCATGATCTCCTTCAGAGCTAAGAAGTTTTTAGTAAAGAACCTGAAGAAAGTTCCTAAAGCAGAGAAGATCGGGTTTTGGATTTCACAAGAGCAAAGTAAAGTCTTCCAATTTCAACCAGATGGGACACTTTGCCAAAGAATGCAAAGCACCTAAGTCAAACCCATCTCCCCCAAGTTTATCAAGCTTCAAACAACCCCTAAACTATCAAAGCCCATCTACTTCTATAGCCAAAGACATACAGCAGATGTAGCCTCAAGAGAAGAGGTGATTGACTAGAGCTTCCAAGTAGAAGATGTCACTCCCATCAACAATGCACTGATGGCTGGAAGCTCAACCTACTCATCTCAGGTAAATTCTAAACCCTGTTGTACACCTGAATGCATTGCTAAGATAAACTTATATAGAAATCACAATTTGGATTTCATGAACAATGTCTAATCAATCAATCTTCTTAAAACTGATTTTAAGAAAAATGATCAAGCTCAAAAGGAAAAGATAATAGAGCTAGAAAATATTGTTTCATAACTAAAATATGAACAAACCAGCATAGAGACCCAAACTGATAATCTACTGAGCAGATTGAAATGAACATAATGTGATTTAGCTATAGCTAAAACATATGCTGATAAATACAATATTCAAACTGAAAAGTTTGAAAAATTGCTTACATTTACTGAAAACTCCCAAAAGGTGTATCAAACCAATACATGTTTAGGGTATAATACTATGGAACCACCAATGACATACACTCCCACATATATCCCTAAGTACAATCTAGAGTTAAAGAAGCAAGTATCTTCCAAACCAACTTGTACAAGGGCATATGCTGAAAAGGCTAAGATAGCAGAGAAGGAAGAGAAAGAGGGAGTAGTTAAAGAAGTAGATGAAGAAGAAGAGAAAAGAAAAAAAGAAGTGGAAGAAAGGGAGAAGATGATGGAAGAACTCAAGGCCAAGGAAAAGAAAGGATATGATTCAGAAGATGGAGTTTGTCAAAAAAAAAGTTATCTTCCGAAGTCAAAAACAAGATGTCTACTGAGTAAAACTCCTCTATCAAAACAAAGCTTTAATCAATGCACAACTGCAACAAGAAGACTCATAACAGAAGTTACTATACAGGAACCTAACACTCTTCAGAAGTGAGACCCAAACCATATATTCAAAAGTCTATTTCTAAAGAAGTAAAATCCATAACGAAAGGTTCCTAAAGAAGAAGATAGATCTGACCATCTATGCTGATCACAAGATAAACAAGAGGATGGGTGGAACTGAGGGAAATCAGCTAATGAAATAATCAAAGAAGAAGGTAAAACTAAATATTTCATTAATCATGAGCTGATTAGAAGAGGCAAGAAGAGAAGATGAAGAAGGAGATACAAGAGCTTAGGAGGAAGGTCAACTCAACTGAAAAGCAGGTGAAGATCACATGCTAATGTGTGGGGAAGACAGTCACTTAGCAAAAGACTGTCAATACAATCCCCTAGCACACTCTAGACCCTCAAAGAAGTCTGTAGCTGCCAATCAACCATCAAAAGGAAAAGATGGTGTTAACAAAGATGTTCGGAAGCCAAGTCCCTTAAGTGTTGATTCTAAGACAACGTCAGCACTTCTAAAGGATTTGCCAAACAAATCAGCAACTATAAACTTGAATAAGAAGGAGACTTTTGGAAAACCTTCATCATAACCAAAAGATTTAGGAGGTCATCACAAGAAGGATGATGTCAAAGCATAGGGAAAAGTCAAGAGAAAAGTCTGAAAACCAAAGACATCTGTTGAATCCTTATATAACCCAAAACCAAATACCACCTCATTGAAAAACAACTACTGAAAACTGGATGACCCAAGACTAAAAAAGCTTGGGTCCTCATTCATCACTAACCAATTTGTTTATGTGTAGGATCATCTAAAGACCAAAACAAATTTGTGGATTGTGGATAGTGGATGCTCCAGGCACATAATAGGTGATAGATCATGCCTGCTGAATCCAGAACCATATGATAGTGGGTATGTTACCTTTGAAAGAGATACAAAAGAAGGATACATTATTGGTAGGGGGACAGTCAACGATGGCAATGTAAGCTTTGATAAGGTGAATTATGTGAAGGAGTTGAATTATAATCTGTTTGAGTGTGTCTCAACTGTGTGATAAAAACACAACACTCTCTTCACAGAGCATGAATGTATTGTCCTATCTCCTGGGTTTGAGATTTCAAATGACAAAATACATTTAAGAGCTCCCAAGAAGGATAATATGTACATGCTCAATACGTAGAATGTTTCACCTTCTAGAAATATATCATGTTTCCTTTCCAAAGCATCAATAAATGAATCCTCCTTTTGGCAAAGAAGATTAGCACATGTAAACCTCAAAAACATGAACAAACTAGTTCGGAATAGGTTAGTCATAGGACTGCCGAATAAGGAGTTTGCATGTGCTGATCACTATGTCGCCTGTCAAAAGGGAAAGCAACAAAGATCTTCTCATAAGTCCAAATAGTTGAATTCAGTCAGATCTGCTTTACATCTGTTACACATGGACTTGTTTGGCCCAATAGGTGTAAAGAGTTTTGAAACAAAATCATATTTCTTGGTAATAATAGATGATTTTACAAGATTCACTTGGATTTTCTTTTTAGAAACTAAAGATAAAACTACTAAACTATTAAAATCATTTATTATCAAAATTGAGAACCAAATTGATCAAAGGTGCAGGACCGGTTAAGGGTGATGCAACAGTTTCATAAGGTTGGAGAGAATAACACTTAACAGATCAAATAGGGAACCGGCAAATCAAACTAAGAACAAAAGTAAAAGCACAAGCAGAACACAAGTATTGGTTTTCAAGAATGATGTATATTGCTCTCAAGTGTTTTACAATTGTTACAAAGCTTGGTCCTAAAGACTGGTTACATAAACACTTTATACTACATCCTATAGCCTGCCATACTTTGAAGGCCAGCTGGAACACTAATCTAGACAACATGATCAATGTAAATTCAAAAGGAAGATTGCCTTTTGACTAGTGACTATCACATGCCATAGCTCACATCCTAATCTATTACAAAAAGGATAAAAGTACAAGAGTGGAAAGTTACAGACTCAAGGACGTTAATCTATAGTTGACAAAAGTATGGAGAAATCACCAACTTGTATAAGTTAGTGAGTCTTCAGAGATGGTAGCAGAAAGTAGTTCAGCTTTTGTCAAAAGCATGTCAGAGAAAGTATGTCTTCTCTGTCTTCAAAAGAAATCAGTCGGCAGGCTTCAGAAGACTTTGTCTTGAAGCTTGAAGACTTCATCTTTGGCTTTGAAAGATTTGACACTTAGAGAATTTTTTTGTGCATTTGTCAAATCTTCCAAAGTAACTTCCTTGTACTTCAAAATGCTTGCTGAGAGAACTTTGGTTTGAATCAGCCTCTAAGATAACTCCCTACAAAAGGTTAAAATAATTAGATGTGATTAGGGCACTGAATTCAAAAACCACACCCTTAATTCTTTTTGTGAATCCAATGGTATTGTAACGTAATATAATGCTCTTAGAACTCCTCAGCAAAACTGAGTTGCTGAAATGAGAAATATGACACTTATTAAGGCTGCAAGGACCATGTTATCTGACTCCAAACTTCCTAAAACATTTTGGGCTAAGCAGTCAGCACTTCGTGCTATGTTCAGAATAGGGTGTTGATAGTGAAGACACATGGAAAAAACACTTATCAATTATGGCATAAGAGAAGACCATTCATAGGGTTCCTAAGACCTTTTGGATGTCCATGCAACCTTTCTAAATACCAAAGATCATTTGTCCAAATTTACTAAGAAATTAGTGGATGGGTTCTTTGTAGGATACTCATCACAAGCTAAGACTTATAGAGTATAGAACAAAGTAAATCATACTATTGTGGAATTTGAAAATGTCATATTAAAGAAAATTCCTCAAATAATGTTGGAAATACCCCGAGTTGGATATTTAATCTGAATGGATTCACAAATGCATTTGACCGTTTGACTGAGAATGTTTCAGGAAATTCACCTAACAGATCAGTAGACATACAAGTCCCAAGTACTAAAGACTACAGGGTTGATCTACTACAGGGTCTCAGTCATAACAGGTCATCTCCTGATACAGTTCAACCACTTTCAGCAGAAGAAGATGCTAGTACCATAAAAAATTTGGCTCATTCATTACTTGCTCATGATGACTCATCAGATGAGGAGTCTCATGATCATTGTGGTACTAGACAATCTCTTGAAAAGGAACCAAGTGTGACAAATGCTGAAGAATGAGTCAATTCAAAAGTTGAACCAGTCAATCCATCTGCCGAACTTCCTAAAACAAACTTCTCCAACTTGTATCTATCTCAACAACTCCAAGTGATCCCAAGACTAAGAATTCATTAAGAGCATCCATTTGAGAATGTCATTGGCAATGTTGATGTTGGTGTCAAGATAAAAAAGTAGGGTGAATGACACAAACATCTTTTTGTTTTCATGCTTCCTTTCTCAACTAGAACCAAAGAAAGTTGATGCGGCCTTAAGAGATAACAGCTAGGTAGAAGCTATGCAAGAGGAGCTTCTTTAACTTGCTAGACAAAAGATTTGAAAACTATGTGCACTTCCTAAAGGGAAGACTACAATAGGAACCAAATAGGTTATGGAATGCAGAGGAATTGTTATCATGAACAAAGCCTAACTTGTGGAATAAGGGTACACACAAAAAGAAGGGATTGATTATGATGAAGTATTTGCTCTTATGGCCAGGCTTGAAGCAATCAGAATTTTCTAACATTTACTGCCACCAAAGACTTCAAGGTGTTTTAGATTGATGTAAAGAGTGCATTCTGCTATGGTGAGATTGATGAAGAAGTTTATGTCTGCCAACGTCCTGGCTTTGAAGATCTCTTGTATCCAGATCATGTATGCAAACTTGATAAAGCCCTTTATGGTCTTTATCAAGCTTCAAGAAAATGGTGTGAGACTCTCTCTACCATTCTCCTAAAGAATGGATATAGCAGAGGATATATAGATAAAACTCTCTTCATCAAGAAAGTCGATTGGGATATCATTTTAGTACAAGTATATGTGGATGATATCATACATTGGTTTACAAATAAGAGCTTATGCAAAGCTTTTGAAAGTCTCATGAAGTCAAAGTTTGAGATGAGTTCCATAGGGGAACTTACTTTCTTTTTAAGGGTGCAAGTGAAACAAATCTCTGATGGTATTTTCATAAATCATCTATGTATGTTCAAGACATCTTAGTGAGATTCCAAGCTACTAATCCTAAGGCTACAAAACCCCTATGTCTAATACATGTTCATTAACTCCATATCTTGAGGGGGAGCAGTTGATCAGCAGTAGTGCAGGGCCATCATTGGACCTCTCATGTACCTCACAGCTAGCAGACTAGATCTCATGTTTGCCACGTAATTGTGTTTAAGATTTTAAGCTGATCTAAAAGTGTCACATCTAATGATTGCCAAGAGAATTTTGAAGTATCTTAAAGAGGAACCTAAGTTGGGATTATGGTACCTTAAGAGTGCTGACTTTAATCTCTATGGATATGTAGATAGTTACTTGGAGGATGTAACATCAACAAAAAATCCACTTCAGGAGGAAGTCATTTCTAGGGGGAAGATTGGCCTCATGGCAATGCAAGAAGCAAGCCTGCGTGTTTACATCATCCGCTAAAGGAGAGTACATTGTTGCACTAGTTGTTGTGCTCAGGTGATATGGATTCAAACTCAACTTAGAGACTATAGAGTAACCTTCATGAACACTCCAATTCACATTGACAACAACAGTGCCATCTCAATCACCAATAATCTAGTTCAACATTCAAAGACAAAATACATTAACATGAAATATCATTTCATTAGAGATTGTGCAGAAAAGAAAATCATTAAATTAATCAAGGTCCATACAAATAAACAATATGCAGATCTTTTTACAAAAGCATTTGATGAAACAAGATTTAAATATCTTGTATCTGCTATTGGGATGATGAATTTTAAATAATTAAATGATTTACATAATAAAATCTCATCAAATTTGTGAAAAATGCATTGTTGATATCTAAAATGGGTAAAACTGGGCATCTGCTGAATTATCGCAAATGTGGCAGATAGAACGACTTCAATACATGTCTTTTAATAAGATCCGATAGGACCCACTTTTATCTACCGATACATAGTGGTGCCGTTGTAGTTACTTGAAAAGACTGTTCCATCATCACAAACCATTGAATTTTATAGTTACGGTGGTAAAAAATTTAAAATAACACTATTATATATTATACACAAACTTTTAAATCTAAACTTTTCGCACCATTGTTATCTTCAATCTTCGTCTGAAAGCAAACCCTCTCAAAAACCTTCCTATCTCTTAAACCATGCCAACAATCAACAATCTTTCCATGACTGCTCAAAACCTAGAGTTCGGACCGAATCATAACATCACCACATCACTTAAACCCATTGGTGATCGCGTCTATGATCCAGTTCTTCAATTCTTACCCAGTAGCAATTATGCTTTTGCAATCTCTATAGGCCCTGTGATTTGTGAGCCACACATTTGGGAATTCTGGACTACATGTTTATTCAGAGGGAACATGGAACAAAAGTCCTCATCGTTATGGTGTAAGGACTGAAGATCACCATCTACTATGCAAAGATTCGACAATTCTTGCAGTTGAATGATGCAAATGGTGAATCATCATTTCTAAAGAAGTGGTGAGTGCAACTTTCAAAGAGATAGGATATGAAGGACCCCTCCCAACATCCACCTTCTCTAAATCACAAGCATATCATAATTGGAGAATGATTCTTCATATCTTTTTGCACTGCTTGTCATACAAGTTAAGAGGATAGGATCAAGTACCATTGGATCTAGCAGGGGTTATCCATGGTCTTGTCAAATAGCAAAGTTATGATTTCTCAAACATTAATTTTTAAAATTTTTGTAAAAATGTATCTGTTGTTACAGAATTTAAGCTTTTAATGTACCCTAGATTCATTTAACTATTTTTAAAAGAATAAATAGGTAACACACTTAAAAATGAAGGATTTATTCATGCCTTGGGAACTTTAAAAAAAGCTATTTTTCTGGGAAGGTCACTCCCCTGTTTGGACATAAGCTTGAGATTACTAAGCCTTAGGTTGGCAGCATGGCAACACCCTCTATTGCTGTCTCACACCCTCCACTTTAAAGCCTAAACCATATAAACAAAAGCAAATCCATGCATCTTCTACTGAGAAGATGTAGGCGCCTAAATTACCTCCCCTTAAAAAGGCAAGACTGAAAACAAGGGTCCTAGTCAAGTCAAAGGTGTTAGCCACACTTAAACAAAGCTCAAAGAAGAAGGTTTATCTCCTTTCTTCTAAGAAGACCCACACCAAATCTGTTAGCCCTCAATTAAAGTCCTAATACTCTATTTTGCAACCAAGAAGGGATTCCTAAATTGCTAAGACAACATCTGAGGAAGAAGTCTCATTAGGAACTTGATCACATCCCGGGCCACTAGACTCAGCTACTCAACTACCATACCTATGTCTATTTCCCAGGATGAAGATGTTCATAATACACTTTAGCATGATCAGCCATCTCCCCCTTCCCATACACTATAGATAGTGGAGACTAATGTGTTTGTAGAAGCATTTGACCCACATCCTTTATCCTAAGAGATTGATCCTAATGAGGAAAGGATCAATGTGAAAGAGGCTGTCTCTACTGCTGATCCATTAATTGATCAGTAGGACACAAACAAAAAAATTAATACCTTAAGCAGGGAAACTCACCTTGAGAATGTCTCTTTGGAGTCATTCCTTGAGGAGAGGAATCCACAGCGCCAAGAAACCACATCTGGTGGTGAAGGTGCAGAGGCTCGGCCTAAGACCTCATCTCCTAAGGATTCCACACCTATGGATGTGGGAAGTTTGGAACAAATTCATGAATTAATGGCCCATAACTTTGATCTTGCTAAAAAACTCAATGCCTTAGAAACTGAAAATGCAAGGCTTTAAGGTTATGCTAACCGAGCCATAGTTCTCAAGTTTAAGAATTGTCTTCTGAAGGCTTCGGCAGAAAGAGTCACTGAGCTGGAGGCTCAACTCAGGAATCTCCAACATCAAGCTGCAAGAGTTACTTCTTTAGAGAAACAACTTACAAATCTTCAGCAATCTGCAGCCAGGGCAATAGATCTTAAACACAAAGTTGAATCACTTCAAGAGACTATTGACCTTCAGTAATCAATCATCCTAATTCTTTAACTCTCAGCATCATAAGAACCTTTACATATGCCTTCCTCTACCCAATTAGTGTCATCTGGAATCTCATATTATGCTCTCAAAAAGGGGGAAGATGAGCCCAAAGAAGCTGAGGATATTCTCTAGGGAATGGCTAACCAAGTTGTGCAAGTTGCACAGCCAATCTCTTTTTCTTATAAATAAACTAAAGATTATGAGCCTCTATCTGAATCTAAAGTCAAAATGGAATGAGTTTCTAGATAGGTATGGGTATGAAATCTCTGAAGAGAAGGAGATGGCAGCTAGGAAGGTGATAAGGAGGATAAACCAAAGGGTTCAACTTGGGAAGAGATGAATGGCAGCAATGAAAAGATCCAGCGCTTCAACCTTGCTCTCTCTTAAAAGAGAAAAAATCTAATGAAAAATCATCAAAGAAAGAGCTTGTGCTCGGATTTGAAGTCTCTCCTAAGGCATCTGCTGAAGAAGAATCACCACTGCTAAGAGTGCTATTGGAAGCTGCAGAAGTGCTGAACAAATTAGTTGCTGATGCAACTGCAGAAAGTACCGGACAAGAGGCTTCTTTAGCAAACGAATCCTCACACAAAATGGTGGTTTACACAAGAGGCACCCAGTCCATGGAAGATGACATGGAGAGGCATGGCGTGACTCTTAAAGCTCAACCAACCTAACTTCATAAACAATATAATGACATACCTAAGTCTGAACTCAAAAAATCAGCTGAGGTGATATTTGTTCAACCGGATGTTAAAACTGAACTCCTAGTTAGATCTGAGGTGAATGTGGATATAGATGGCCTAGAAGTCACCAAGGATGCTGAGAGAGCTTAGACAACTGTCTATGATCCCAAGTCAGCTGGTGATGCATCAGGTGTACCCATTAGACCTTCAGTAGCAAGACCTACTACAATGTCTACCTCTGACAAGGGTAAGAGACCTATGTCTACTGAAAAATAAGATGAAATTGAGTCTTAGAAAGACAACAGTAGATTTCTTATGACAAAGAAGGTGGAGCTATTCCCATATATGGTTGAAGATGAATTTGTACAACTTCATGCTGACATAGCTCAAGAATCTTCCATAAGGAAGAATATCATTACATTAACCAAAAGTGCAAAGAAATTGAGAGTTACAAGAAGAAAAAGTTTCAATCTTGGTGGAGAACCTAGCGGATCAGTACCAACGCCTCCACCCAGACCAAAGGCCAAGGTTGTCAAAAGAGTGCCATATAAGTTATCTAGGCAAACTATCAAAAGCACTCAAAGGGCAATCACTTAGCAAGCTCTAATATCCATAATTGTCGAATCCAAACCAATGGCATCCACTCAGAAGAGAGAGAAGAAAGATCAAGAGAAATGTTCTGTAGAAGCTCAACTTAAGTTGAAAGGATTTAATTTTAGTGAGGTCATGGAATGGAGCATTACTGAGATAAAATCAAAACTAATAGCAGCAACTCATGCTAAGATGGATAAATCAGCTGAATTGGCAAGAAGAAATAAAGCTAAATTAGTGAGGAAGCAAACAGAAAAGGTTCAACAAGAGTTCAGCTAATCTCCTTAATCCTTGCAAAGAAGAAGATAGAGTCTAAAAGAGTTGTAAAGTAAATGGTTGTCGACCCATAAGTGGAGGAAAAGATAATCAAAGGAACCAAGGTTTTGGCTGCCGGGTACATCTCTCAGATGATTAAATTTTTTATCAAGAGGGGAAATGGTGAGATCATGTACTATGACCATGAAAATGAAGTACATGATCTGCCCCTTGACAGTCTAAAGCAAATTGCTAAGTACTTTAACATTTTTGGATGTAAGAATGAGAAGTCCAAAGTGCTACTGCAAAAAGTACTTTATTTAGTCAAAGTTGATATAGTAAAGAGATCCTAGAAACTCCATTATTAGCTTATGATCCAATAGTGGAGTGGGAATTCGATCAAAAGAAAAAACCTACTTCATAACCAAATATGTAGCAGGAAGCGTAGCTTTCTCAAGAAACCAACTTGTGTGCTTCAATAAGTTTGAGATAACCAACTAAATAAGACTAAGACTAAGAAATCCTAGCAATCATTTTGAGGCAAGGGAAGTGGAAAAGGTGATGATGAGGATTTACAAATCTCATCTAAAAAGATCAATGCAGGATTCAGAACAAAGAAGGAAGAAGTAAGAGTCTGAAGCTACCGAGACCACCTCATCTGCCAAACTTGCCTCTAGCACTCAACCATAGTCACCTCCTAACACTTCTCAACCTATTCAAACTACCAAGCATGGTTCTCCAACAGTCCACAAGGCTCCTGAAATAGCTAAATCTCCTACCCAAAAGTCAGTCTCATGATTCAGTAAATAAAGTGATTATTACAAGTGTTTCTGAAAGATTAAGACATGGCTTAGACAATCCATAGCAAGAAAAAGAACTCTTAGAATCTGAGGAAGAGGAAGACTCAGAAGGTGATGATACAACCATTATCAAATGTGGGTATGATTTGAAAGAAGAAAGATTCTTTATTGAAACAAAGAATAAGTCTATGTCTTTCTTTCCGACTAAGCTGGATGTTCTGAATCTTACCATTGAAGACTTAAAGAAGATGTTTACTCTAATCTCATAGTATGAAGGCATGCCAAAAAAGTACAAATCCATGGCTGCCATTCAGAGGATAAAGGTTGAAAACAAGGATGAACATGGAGGAGACAAAGAAGAAGTTCTGCATGTGACTCCTTTGAGCATTCATGAACAGATTACGCATTAGAACTATAATTACTCAACTAATACTTTCTTTGTAACTTATGGTGGTACTGATAAAGTTAAAGTCAAGGAGTATGATCTCTTTAAACTATCTCGGCACAACATGAAAGACTTGGTAAATCTACCTCTTTAAAACCCCTCAAGAGATAGAAAAGGATATATATATGAACTATTACTGATCAGGACGCTTGAGGAATGAAGATAGAGTTTTGGTAGCAGCATCCTAGGGGAACTTGTTGATATATGAAGAGGATGAAGCTACCAAAACCTCAAGATTCAACAATTGGCCCTTAACTACCAAATGATGCTAACTGCTAATCCATTGCAGATCAACACATGTTGAATTATTGCCGATCAGCATATGTTGAACCACTATTGATGAACACTTAATAGAAGAGCTATTGTTCGACTACTGCTGATTAGCACTGAACTCCATGAGCTATAGATCAATTGTTACACAAGACAAGACTGTCTATACCGACAGTCGCTGTGGTCTGCCTTTTGGAGGCAACATAGTGTTGAAGCTGCCTAACTTTGATATGCCGATTGTCTTTTTTGTTGTACATTTTAAACATAGAATAGTTTATTCTTATTGTTTAAATTTCATAGTATAAAACCCTCACACTTGTATAGTAGAAGTAAGTTGTGTTAAGCCACTTGTGTATCTGCTGAATATTACTCTTTGTACTCAGTTTTGATTAATCAAGTGAATACTTTGAAAAAACCACTTGTGTACTTATATTTACTAAAAGTATTTGTGTTTGTTAGTAAATTATTAACTTAGATTCTGCATTTATTAAATAAGATCAAATAGAAAAATCTTGTTAATCCATAACCCCGATCCAACAGGTGTGGACATCAATTTACGTTACTAGGTATGAACACTAACATTTGTTGCAAGGTTTGAACAATAGCATTTGTTGATAGGAATGAACCCCAACATCTCTAATACTGGGTATGGACACCAACTAATCTTGTAGTATGAATACTTACCATGTAGCCATGTGGCAAGGTATGGAGTCTTATGTCAGTATAAGCTTACTTTATTTGTTACAAGTAACAAAAGAAGCAAGGTTGCCCTAGGAAATGATATGTAAATGATTGATAGACTATGAAGACCGAATAAAATGTAAAAGGTTTCGTGTTCTGTGATTGTATGCTAAGTGTATTCTTAATTGTTTTACTATTTCATAGTGAAAACTAGAATTCACCTAGTAATATTGATATTTAGTATATATGTTAAGTTGAACATGTACAAGTTGAATAGAAATATCTTAATAGCTTGGAATGAAAACTACCTAGCATCTTAAGACTAGCATCCTCTACCTCAAGATCTAAATTCATATTATATGCTCAGATGATTCCTCATTTTGTTAAATGGTTAGATTGTCCTTTTAGAGTCAGTGTAAAGCTATGATGCCACAAGACTATTAGTTGATAGAAGAAGTAGTCTTAGTGGATAAGAATATAGTATCATTTTGTTGAATTTAAACAAGTTTTCTAATACGTACACTTGTAGTGCCCAACCATAATTTTAAATCCCTATAGTTTTTGGGAAAGAGGGCAACCCCACACTAACCTGAACTAGAACTTATTTTTTTATTTTATATTCTTCAACCATTATCCTTATTTTCTCATACGAAAAGCAAAACTGAAAAAGAAAATAAAGAGCGTAAGGGCATGATATGTGAATAAATATACATGTTATTAATACATATCATTCCCTATTTTGAGCATTTTTTGTTCCAAATTCTTCTTTATCAATAATTAATTATGATTAATTTGAATTTTATAGTTTTGGATGGTTGCTTGGTAAGATCTTGGAAGTTTAGAGGCTGTTATAGCAATGAATATTGCTGTCATGACCATAACATGCATCAGGTCTCCCTTTCCTACACATTATGGCCATGACTGATTCTGTCATGATCGAGATATGCATTAGGACCCCTTTTAAGCCCTTCTTCTTCTTCATTGGAAGGGGGCGGATTTTGACTGAGAGAACCCTAGTTTTCTCTAACCTTGTGGTGATTTTGGAAGAAGTTTCTCAAGAGTTTAAGCTAACATTAAAGATCAAACATTTCAAAGGAAGATTCAAATCCACACAACCTACCTCTACTCATCTATGGTTTGAAAATCTATAGATTGATCATGTTTTCTTCCATTGTTGTGAGTTTGGTTATGGTTTTTGTAAGCCTCATGGGCTAAATACTCTTCATCATTTAGTTTTGATGAAGCTTAGCATACTTTTATATTTTACATGTAACTTTTGGTGATGAATAGGTTAATGATTATTACAAGGTTATGAATGTTCTTCAATAATTTTGTGAGCTTGTTAAACTTGATGAAATGATGAATCTTGTGGGTGCTATAATCATATTATGTTGGAAAACCTTGTGTTTTAGAGCACTATTCATGAATTGCATACATTAGTGTGTGATTTGTGGCATTTAACTAGGAATAGTAAATAAAGGTAGATTACTTAGTAAAGTTGAACAATTATGCTTCCTTATACAAATGTTTGAATAAATATTTGTGTTTGTTATAAATTTATGCCATCTTTGTAAATTTGTAACTATAGATAATGCGTATATTTATGGTTCATGTATTCGTGTTTGAAAATTCATAATTTGAAATATTTACATAACTATTGTTACATTATGCAAATTTTAGTGGTTACCATGTATACATCATGTTAACTTTCCAAAAGTTTTTGGGTTTGATATCCCTGACAGGAGTCAAGATCATCTTTAGCATTAACTTAATTATATCATTGGTTCTTCGTGGCATAACTTTAGGTGGATATTATATGTTTATCTTTCTAGCTTTTCAAAGTTTTATAAAATTAGATAACGTTGACAGGAATCTAGTTTACTTTCATGTTTCATGTATAGAAATTGATCTCACCATAGATTCATTCATTTTATCATTGTTTTGCTAAGCGGATTTAAAATCTAAGCGATATATTTCTTTGATTGATAATCTTCATATTTATTCGCTTACTTTAATTAGACTAATCATTAGCTAATTTAGTTATTCATAGTATTCACAACCAATCTCTTATCGGCTAGATAATGATGAAGATTTAGTTCAGGAGCTCTCATGTCCAAGAACTAATACTTGCTTATTATGTTGTAGTCAGTCATAAGGTGAAAATATTTTAGAAATTTAAAGCTTAATTGTGTAAAACCCATTGTTAATATCTATATATCAAAACACACATCAAGTTTTTGGCACCGTTGTACAGGAGACAGTAATTCTGGGAAAGATCCAAGTTATTACTTTAGCCAAACCTTTGAATTTACTTATTTCACTTTAATGTAGTTTTTTGTTACCTTTATCTTTCTTTAAGTGTTTGGTAGTGTTTTTGTTTTTAGGAAGCTTATGTCCATACCTTCATCGGCTAATAATCTTGTAGAGCCTTATTTTGAACCTGAAAAGGTAATAAGAAGGAACTTGAGGGCGAGATCCCAAAATGTAGCACAAGAAACCGAAAGTGAAGCAACGAGGCTAGAAGGCACAAATGAAACCAAAACTAAAAAAATGGACAGAAATAAGACAGAAAGTGAAGGATAGCACACCAAGGATACAATGGCAGGGCACGAAAATAAAAGAATGATCTATGATTTGCCAAACCATCTTTTGAAGGTGCAAAACCGAGCATCGTACGACCATATGTTCAAGCAAATAACTTTGAGATCATTATCAAGCATGATTCAAATCATCCAAAACAATTGTCAATTTGATGGTCGTCCAGATGATGATCCCAACTTTTACCTTACACACTTCCTTGAGATATGTAATACATTCAAAATTAACAGAGTTAGTGATGATGAAATTAGAATCTGGTTATTCTCTTTCTCACTACGTGATATAGCAAAGCAATGGTTGAATACTCTTTGTGTTAGTTCTCACGACTTGGGACCAAATGGCCGAAAATTTTCACTTCAAATACTTTCCACCATCAAAAAAAAGCTAAATTAAGGAATTTAATCACATCGTTCATGCAAGGTGAAAGAGAATCACTTTATGAAGCATGGGAAAGATGCAAGGATTCAAAGAGAAAGTGCCCCCTCCATGGATTGAAACCTTGGTTTCAAATCCAAACATTTTTACCATGGGTTAAGCCCAGAAAGTCATCAGATTATTGATGTATCAGCATGAGGTGCAGTTTTGGATAAAACACCTAAGGAGGCACATGAGTTGATAGATGATTTGGCCAACAGCAGTTGTTCATAGCAAGCTCCAAGAAACAGGAAACCAAGATAGTTTTTCATCAAGTTGATACATATTTCTTCATCCGTATAAGTTGAAACAGTTACAAACAAAATGAATTAATGCAGGTAAATAGGGCCCATGCAGTTTGTGATATGTGTAAGGGACCACATATGAGTTTGGATTGTCAGTAAGGGGAAATGTTCAAAACTATGGAGAAAGTTGACTTTATGGGAAGTCAAGTTTGTCCTTTAAACAACCCATATAGTAACAAGTATAATGAAGGTTGGAAAAATCACCCGAATTTCAGTTGGAGGGCAAGTGGTAGTAACCAACCCTCGGGATTTCAACCAAGGCCAACATATCAAAGCCAACAACAACAAAGTCATCAACCGTATCAACAACCTCATGGTCAATTCCACCCTTAAAATCAAAATCAATATCAACCATTCCACCATCAAGGCTCAAGCAGTGGTTTACAATTAGAAAAGAAATCCAATTTGGAAGAGATGATGGTAAAATTTCTATCTACATCCGAAAGTCGCCACCAAAATTCTAAAGCTCGTCACCAACAACATGAGTTGGAGTTAAGAAACCATCGAGCCATAATCAAAGTATAGAAGCTCAAGTGGGAGAAATTTCAAGTACGTTATTCGAAAGACAACAAGATAGCCTTCCAAGTAACATCCAACCTAATCGAAAAGCTCATGTGAAGGCGGTCACAACCAGAAGTGGCAAGATCATTCATTCGAGTAACGTAGCTTCTACATCCGAGCCAATTGTTGAGAAGGAAGTTGAGATTCAAGACGAGGTGCAACTTACTAGGCAAAGCCCATCAAGTACCGCACAAGTCAAAGAACCATTAAGAGTATACAAACCCTCTCTTTCTTACCCTGGTAGATTGAAAAAGGAAAAGATGGAAGAACAATATGGTAAATTCCTTGAACTTTTCAAACAATTACATATTAACTTACCATTTCTTGAAGCTTTGTCACATATGCCAAAGTATGCCAAGTTTCTTAAAGATATTCTAACCAACATGCAAAAGCTCGAGAAGCTTTTGCATGTGACTTTAAATGAAGAATGCTTAGCGGTTGTGCAAACGAAACTACCTAAGAAGATGACCGAGCCAGGAAGTTTCACTATTCCTTGTTTAATGGTAGTTTATTTGTTAGTAATGCATTATGTGACCTAGGTGCTAGCATCAATTTGAGGTCGTACTTGGTATTTGCAAAACTAGACTTAGGCGAGCCTAAACCGACCCAAATGAGCATTCAACTTGCCGATCAATCAGTTAAGTACCGTAGAGGCATAGTTGATAACGTGTTGGATAAAACTAATAAATTTGTCTTTTCCTAATTTATAAACTTTAGACATGGATGAAGATAAAAATGTCCCACTTATCTTAGGTCGCCCATTCTTAGCTACCAAAAGAGCCTTAATTGATGTATGCAATGGTAAATTAACTCTAAAGATAGATGAAGAAGAGGTGGTTTTTGATATAAAAAATTCCATCCAACATTCATAAAATCATGATGATGCATTATACTTTATTGATACTGTAGACTTATATGTATGTCATTATTTGTAGGAAAGTTGTGAATAAAATGCATTCGATACACAATTGCTCAATAGGTAAAACATTGAATTTTGTCACATTCAAATGGTTGATAATTTAGTTTGCTTATCGACCAATGAACGATTCCCAAGTCTAGAAGTTTTTGAAATAATGGAAAGAGATGAAGAAACCAAAGCCAAACCATCGGTCGGGGAACCACCATCTATGGAACTTAAAGAGCTACCGTCCCACTTGGAGTATGCCTACTTGGATGATGATTCTAATTTACCCGTCATTATCACTTTAGATTTGATGAGTGATGAAAAGGTGAAGCTTTTAGAGGTGTTAAAGATTCACAAGAAAGCTATAGGTAGGAAAATCATAGATATAAAAGGAATACATCCTTCTTTTAATACCCACAAGATATTGATGGAGGATGATTACTAACCGGTTGTGCAACACCAACGTAACCTTAGACCTAACATGCAAGAAGTGGTGAAGAAGGAGGTGATCAAGCTACTCGATGTAGCTTGATTTACCCAATTTCCAATTCCTCGTGGGTTAGTCGCTATAAGTGGTACCAAAGAAAGGATGTATGACAGTGGTGATAAATGAAAAGAATGAGCTTATACCTACAAGACCCATCACGGTTGGAGAGTTTGTTTCGACTACCACAAACTCCATGATGCAATAAGAAAAAAGCGTTTTCCCTTACATTTCACTAATCAAATGTTAGGACTTTTATCTGGGAATATATTTTATTATTTTCTTGATGGTTTTTTTTGGATACTTTCGGATTCCAATTGCACCTAAGGACCAAGAAAAGATGACATTCACATGTCCTTATGATACTTTTGCATATAGAAGGATGCCATATGGATTATGTAATACACTAGCTATATTCCAAAGATGCATGGTTGTCATATTTCATGACATGATTAAACACTCGATAGAACTATTAATGGATAACTTCTCAGTGTTTGGAAACTCATTCGATCATAGTTTAAGTAATTTAAAAAGAATCCTTTGAAGATGCGAGGAATCAAATCTTGTTTTGGATTAGGAGAAATGCGACTTCAGGGTGAAAGAAGGCATTGTCTTAGGTTATAAGATTTCCAATGTGGTGCTAGAGGTAGATAGTTAAAAAAGGAAACCATTTCAAAATTACCACCACCCAAGTCAGTTAAAACAATAAGAAGTTTTTAGGTCATGCCAGTTTTTATAGAAATTTCATTAAGGACTTTTCAAAAATTGCAAGACTTATGACCCAACTCCTAAAAAAAGATGTGCCTTATTGTTTTAATGATGAATGTTTAGATGCATTCAACTTCCTGAAAGAAAAATTAATAAATGCACCCATAATGGTAGCACTGGACTAGAATCTCCCATTTGAACTAATATGTGATGCTAGTGACTATGCAGTTGGAGTGGTTTTAGAGCAACAGAAGGAAAGGCATTTCCACCCAATTTACTATGCAAGCAAGACTCTTAATGATGCTCAAGAAAACTACATAAACACCGAAAAAGAGTTGCGTACTATGGTTTTTTCTCTTGATATATTTCATTCTTACCTCGTCTTATCAAAAACTTTTGTCTATATTGATCGTTCAATTCTGAGGTATCTTTTTTAGAAAACAAGATGCACAGCCAAGATTGATTAGATGGATCTTGCTTCTAACGGAGTTTATAGAGATACAAGACAAAAAGGGAGCTGAGAATGTCATGGCTGACCATCTTTCTCGTCTTGAGAATCTGTCTTTAGAGAAACTCTGGGAATCCAAGATAAATGATAATTTCCCACATGAGTTCCTTTTGTAGGTTCAAGAATTTGATGATCACCCTTGGTTTGTATAGTTTGCAAACTACCTTGCAGGTGGGGTCCTTATTAAAGGGATGACTAACCAACAGAAAAAGAAGTTCTTTACCTACCTAAAGCATTACTTTTAGGAAGTCTCGCATCTGTTTAAGGTATATGCAAATTGAGTGGTAAGAAGATGTATGTATAGGAGTGAGGCAATGAACATTATTTGTCATTATCATGAAGACCGAACTGGCGGGCATGATGGAGCTAACTACACCGCCAAAAAGGTCTATGATTCTGGATTCCACTGGCCCACCATTTTAAAGATGCACACACGTTGGTTAAAGCATGTGATGCTTGCCAACAAGTAGGTAACATCTCATCCTGTGATGAGATGCCCCAAAACGGTATTAAGGTATGCGAGATCCTTGATATTTAGGGCATTGACTTCATGGTACCATTCCCATCTTCAAAAGAACACAAATACATCCTAGTTTGTATAGATTGTGTCTCAAAGTGGGTGGAGGCACCACTATCACCACCTCCAACACCTTTACACCCCCCGGACCACCCCACCATCGCACGCCCCAAGCCATCTTTGATCTCCCGTCTTAGCCTCACCACCACCATCACCACCTCTAATCGGACTCACGACCACCGTCACACCACCCCCCTCGACCAGCATACCATTGGGCACCCCAAGCCACCATCAACCTCCCAACAGCCCTCCTTTACAACCTAACAATCCTCCATCAATCAAACCCCATAGTTGACCCCCTTCTCTTGTTCTCGTTGATTCACCCATGATTTAATTCAGATCACCCATTGCATGTATGTTTCCAACAATCACCTTCTACTCTCTTTGTGGCTGATTCATGAGGAGGTCAACCCAATGATTTTGTAGGCTAATTTGGATTGCTACCTGATTTGATTGTTTGTCTTAAGTTTTAGTTCATCATATTTAATAATATTCTCGTTTTATTCTTAGAACAATTTAATAATAGTTTGATTTGGTTATGATAATGTTTAAATGTATCAAATGGCTGATTCATCCCCATTCCTAGAACGCTTACAGTTGGACATTCATAGCGTAAAACATTTAAAACACATCATTTTACAACGGAATATAAACTTTTCATTAATAATTAAAACTCGTGTCGAGTATCATATCATTCCGTTTACACCTCAAATACTGTATCAATACAATTACATTCCCAAAAGTATAGATACAAGACTTGAACTATCCTAGTAGCTCCCAAGTTCATGCCTGCATCTCGTCAACATCATCGATTACCTACCAACTATTATGCATACAAAAGTCAGCGACGCTGAGTGAGTTCTAGTTTAATAATAAAATACTTTTTCATACATTTAAAACCTTTATATTTAGTGCGTGATCATTCATCATTACATACATATCATCATATTCATTTATTATTATTCGTTTCGTTCATTTCGTATATTTTGAACTTTCATTATTATCTTTCACTTTTATCTAGACCAATGTCATATGCTATACCCCAAACATTATGCACGAAGCTGGTACTGGGATGAAGTCTATAAATAGACCCCTAACATTATGCATGAAGCTGACTCCAGTACTGGGGCAAGCGACAAGGGTCCCGTTTCGTACGTATTAGTCAATCACAAAGATTGACCCCTATGTGCATCCTCATGGGTTAGCTAAATTGCACACAGTTGAGGTAACAACCCAATGGCTATGAACCTTCATTCATTTGCTTGCAGGACTTTCATTCATTCATTTGGTTTCACTTTCATTAACATTAACTTTCACTTCATTACATAATACTTATTCTTAATTAGTATATAACACACCAAGTAAGAAACATCATGAAAACCCCCTTTTTTTATTTATAACAGATTCACCCATAGTCCATACATTCTCATTCTCATCAAAATGAATAACAAACCATAATATCCGACCCTCCGCGGGACAGCGGGGGTTCCGGCGGGGTAGCAGCCCCCTAGTGGGGTCCAAGGGGCAACGCCCCTGGCTGGGGCGGGGCTGATGCGTATAATTTAGTATGCACATTTGTTATAGAAAATTAAATCTTACTGTTAAAACCTCTTGAGATCTTTGCCATAAAAAAACATATATTTAGTATACATAACAGCCCTAAAACTTAGAAAAACTTGTAAATAAGGGGATCTAAGACTCACCTAGTCTCCATAAATAACTTCACTAAAAGTAGGCTCATGGTACACAGTCTGCATATAAGTTGACATGCAAACAGGTCATTTTCTACACAGTTTCGCACCCAGTTTCGCATGCAATTTCGCAAGCTGTTTCGCATGCAATTTCGCATCTGTTTCGCATTCATTCATTTGGTTTCACTTTCGTTAACATTAACTTTCACTTCATTACATAATACATATTCTTAATTAGTATATAACACACCAAGTAAGAAACATCATGAAAACCCCCTTTTTTTATTTATAACAGATTCACCCATAGTCCATACATTCTCATTCTCATCAAAATGAATAACAAACCATAATATCCGACCCTCCGCGGGACAGCGGGGGTTCCGGCGGGGCAGCAGCCCCCTAGTGGGGTCCAAGCGGCAACGCCCCTGGCTGGGGCCGGGCTGATGCGTATATTTAGTATGCACATTTGTTATAGAAAATTAAATCTTACTGTTAAAACCTCTTGAGATCTTTGCCATAAAAAAACATATATTTAGTATACATAACAGCCCTAAAACTTAGAAAAACTTGTAAATAAGGGGAACTAAAACTCACTTAGTCTCCATAAATAACTTCACCTAAAGTAGGCTCACGGTACACAGTCTGCATATAAGTTGACATGCAAACAGGTCATTTTCTACACAGTTTCGCACCCAGTTTCGCATGCAATTTCGCAAGCTGTTTCGCATGTAATTTCGCATGTAGTTTCTCCTAACTTTTGTTGGAATTTCATAGGTATGCTAAACCTACTGGTATACCAATGCACTTGCAAAAGTACCTACAAAACTATAGTTTCGCAGGAAGGAGATTGCCTTAGTTTCGCACGATGAGTCCATAGTTTCGCATGAAGAACTGACAGTTTCTCACAACACATATAAATGACATTCCAGCCTATTTTTAACCCAAAACTTCACATCCAAGTCCTTTGTTTTTCATCCAGAAACTTATATCTAAGCTTTTTACATAATTTCATCCATAAAAACGTGACTTTTGTATGATTTTTGCCACTTTTCAAAACCCCAAAACCCTAGAATCTGGGTATGATCTAAAGAGACATTTGGGTGATGATTCTTACCTGGATTCTTGCTCTTTTCTTGTCATTTGATGCCCAAAAACGTAGATCTTCAATCCTTTGATCAATAAAGCCTCAAATCTTAACTTTTCTCCACTTTCTCTCTCTACACTCTCTCTCTAGAAATTTGGTTGTTTGAGTTGCAAATGAGAATGAATGTGGCTGATTTGTGTTTATATACCAGCTGTTCACTGGACCTTAAACTCGTCTAACACATAACCCGTAACGTTAATTTGGTCCATAATCCATTTTTCTTCTTATTTATTTTACTCAACCCCTAACTAAGCCCATTATTTTTAGTTGGCTCGTTTTGAATTTTTCCAGGGCGTTACATTTTGCCATCTTGATTGCTAGCCTAATTTGCCATTAAATTTTTGCTTAATTTAAGATTGCATGGTGCTTAATTTTCATATATTTTACTTTATAGGTGGTTTAAAATTATGGACTTTAGATTTGAGTAAGCCAAAGTGTTGTTTTTGCCTACTGTGGTAATCAAGGATGCCAGCTTTCTTATATTATTTGGAAGTTTTAATGCTATGATGTCAAATTGTGGTTCTAAATTTGGCTCTCGTGTCTTTTAGTTGTTGTCAACCAATGATTTTACTATTGGGATGATGTGCTTTGATTCTTACTTTATAATTTGACCATGCCTTTTTGTAGATGCTTCTATCATAGCGAATCTAGTTTTGTATGATTGTGTTACTTCATGTTCACAATATATTAGAATAATGTGGGAATTTTACATCTTGATTTTCAAAAATTGAATACTATGAACTATTTTTGCTAAGGTATAGTTCTAAGCTCATATTAGTCATGGAATACAACAAGTTTAAAGTCCATGTGTAGTTGTTGTGTGTACCTTCATAATTATTGTTACTTTGGGTTAATTTTGTTAAATATGGTCTTGTCATGGCCAAGTGGTCCAAATTGTACTCATTTTGTTGCATTTGAGTTGTAACACATGTGTAGTGGCAGATTTGATACTCATAGTTTAAGTAAAAGTGTTAAGGTAATTCGATTTTTATATTATATATGTATATATATTTTAAAAAAAACAACAACAATCATGAAATGTTGGTCTAACCTTTTCTTTTCATATCACTAATAATCATTGATGCTCAATTGCAGGTGATGGCGATTGAGGATGTTGATAGGCTTCTTTGATTAAGCAAGCTAGAGAGAGCTAAACCTATGAAGCAATTCACTTGAGGAAATGTGAGCCATCAAGCATAATTTTCATGTCCACTTTAGAGGCCCTTGGGGAGAAGGCTCGTGCTGAAGCTATACTCTCAAAATCATGGCAATGTTTCTTCGCGATTCATCAGCCTCAGTATCAAGAGCTCGTATTGGAATTTTGTGCTACTTATCAGTTTGCCACCCGGTCTTTGATCTTCATGATACGAATGCCATTACCTTAAAATTGGGTGGGCAGGAATGCAAATTATCTGTTGCTTAGCTTGGGAATGCGATGGGTATTTATGCAAAAAACTAAGCTGAAAGGAGCACCATTTCTTCAAAATTTAAACAAGGTTGATTAGGGGACTCTTGTTACATTCTGGGGTGAAATTGGCGATGGGGAACATAACCCCAAGCAATCAATGAGTACCCAACATCTAGATCCCCAACATCGTTATTTTCACCGTGCAATTGTGCATACGATATGTGGTAGGAAGAGGAGTGTGGGTGTTGTGACCCGCACTTAAATTCTTTAATCAAGCAACTGCCTTGAAATTTGGCTTATGATATGGCACAGTTCTTCTCATGCATCGGGACAAAGCCTGCCAGTTATATCTGTGGTGATTCTTTCATTGCACAGTTGGCCCTATCTTTTAATTTCATGACTAATGATGTTGTTTCGGGCTTAACATATCCATTCCCTAAAGTAGTTATCAACATAGAAATGTTAAGGAATATGAGTTTGGTGGCGCGGTCTGGGAATGAATGATTGAAGTTTATTGATAAAGATGAGGAACTTTGGCAACCTACACAAATAGGTGGCGACAAAACATCTACAGTAGCCACTAGAGAATAAGCACCACCCCCTCCACCACCTGTCGACTTGGTAGCGCTCATTGATCAGCTTGTTCCAACCCAAGAGATGCTTGTTCAGTTTTTTTCTCAGATGTCTACTTCCATCTAGTAGATTAATGAGGAGCAGCAGCAAGCTGCTCGTGATGTTGGTTGGGTATCACACCCTTTCCCACCACAAACTCCAGGGGATGACCTCATGGAGGTTTAGTCCAATGCCCTCCATTTATGTTTCTGGGCATTTGATTTGAGTTGTATTCTTTTGTGTATTTATTTGTACAATATCATGATAACTATGTTTAATTTCTTTTCAAGTTGTTTTTCCTCTTAATGCATTTTTTGACTTATTTATAATTTTTTGATACTCATTTTTGTTTCTGGATATGCTTGTTAGATCATCTTGGACTCTTAGTTGCATGAATTACAAGGTTGTGTTAGGCTTATTGAGAATTTTATGATGTATGTCATGAATTTTTATCACGGGAGTTTTTGTTCTTTCTTCATTTCCACTTGCATGTTCATTGCATCTAATCGCATTGCATTTGCATATTTTGGCACATTGAGGGCAATGTGTCATTCAAGTGTGGGGATGTTAGGGATTTTTGCTTGATTTCATCAAGACCATCAATTTTATATATTTTTCCTTCCAACAACTACTCCTTTTTTGCTAATTTTTTTTATGGCGGCCATATGGCTTATATCCTAGATCCTTAGGCATAAGTTTACTTTTAGAATTACATTATTAAGAAAATACAACAGAAATATAATAAATATATTGAAAATATTGTAATAATTTGACATGTTGAGTGAAAGAATTTTGTGCCTAAGTTTGCATCTTTTTCCATCACCTCCGTTTCCGTGAGTTAATTTTTGTGCCTTTTGAGCATTTTCTCTTCATTACATATCACATGCTCATGTTTTTGTTAATTATGGAGTGACGCGAATGTTGCATTCATTTTAGAACTTGTTTAAGTGATTCATTTCAAGATCATAAACTAAGTTGTTGCATGAAAATAATAGAGGCATTATGAAAAACCAACTTTGTGTACCCTTGTTTCATTTTTCTTTTCCCACCCGATCACCGCCCTTAGTCACTCTTGTCGAGCCTGACCCTCGTGTTTATTGTTTAACCATCATCTATAACCTAATTAACCAGATAGCCTTTTGTCTTTTAATCCTTGTGTTATAATCCTGATTTTGTAAGTTGTCTAATTTGTGTTATCTAGTTGCAATTATGTTTAGAACAATTCTATTTATCATTCTATTGGTATATTCTATTTTAATGAAAAAAAACAAAAAAAAATAGAGAAAAGAAAGGATCATTGTATTGTTTCTTTGTTTATTTTAAGAGAAACCAATTAAGAATGAGAAATTTTGTATGTTATAATGGAAAATCATTAGAGTTGCTCATTAGATGTATATTTGTATTAGTTTATGTTAGTTTGTGTATTTTCTTTATGTTTTTGTAGTTAATTTTAAGTAGCATCTAGCGATTCTGGATTTTTTAAATTTTAGCCTCTTTATTCACTAAATTCCATAACATTAACCCTGGCCTCGTTACAACCTTCAAAGACCTCTTGATTTATGCAATTATATTATTTTATTTGATGGAGAATTTGAATTCAAAGCAAGCTTATGAAAATGTTGCTTAATTGTGAGCTTTGAGTGATTCACATATACACATTCATATATATAACTGACTGTCAAACGAAACAATATAAGAGGTGAAAGTTAAGGCATAATATATTTTCCATAGACATTGTCAAGTTTACTTAGATATTCTCATATATTGGAAATTGGTTGACTCATTGGTTTTCATTTTAAATGTAAAAGTTCTTGAAAGTCTTTTATGCATTTGGATTTTAGCTTTCTTGTAGATTGGCTATCTATGTTTTTAAAGCCAATAAAAATCTTGTTAAATCATTTTAGATTTTTCTTGAGTGCAAGCAAAGCTTAAGTGTGGGGATATTTGATATGTGAATAAATATACATGTTAATAATTCATATCATTCCCCATTTTGAGCGTTTTTTGTTACAAATTATTCTTTATCGATACTCTATTCTGATTAATTTGGATTTTGTAGTTTTGAATGGTACCTTGGTGATGGCAAAAGAAAAAGGAAAAAGTTCAATGAAGATTTTAGAAGTTTAGAGGCTGTTATGGCCATAACTTGTCCTGTCATGATCATAACATGCATCAGGTCTCCCTTTCCTATGCATTATGGCCATGATTGAGTCTGTTATTACCATAAAACGCATCAAGACCCCTTTTTAAGACCATCTTCATCTTCATTTGAGGGGGAAGGATTTTAAGGGAGATAACATTAGTTTTCCCTAACCTTGTGGTGTTTTTGGAAGAAGTTTCTGAAGAGTTTAAGCTAAGATTGAAGATCAAGCATTTCAAAAGAAGATTCAACTCCACATAACCCACCTCTAATAATCTTTGGTTTGAAAATCTCTAGATGCATCATGTTTTCTTCCATTTTTATTATTGATTTGTGAAAAGGATAAAGCTATCGAAAACTCAGGGATTCAGCACATGTCTCTCAACTGCCGAATGATGCCGAGTGTTGATCCACTGCCGATCAGCAATTGCCAAATGCTAAACCAATATTGATCAGCATTGAAAGTCGTTAAGTGTTATTGACTATATATCAGCACTCAAATGGATGCACTCCTAATCTATCACAACAATGGACAAGACTGTCTATACCTAAGTACTCTGTCGGCTACTGTGTTTTACCTTTTGCAGACAACATAGTACTGAAGCTACATACTTCAAATATGTCGATTGTCTGTCTGAGTTGTACATAATTTTTGTAAACCAGGAATAGATGTAAAGTTGTTTATTCTTGGCGTTTACCCTTTCAAAGTATAAAACACCTCTCACTTGTATAGTTTAGAGGTAAGCTTGTAAGCCCAATTGTTTACTTGTTGATTGTATTATTTGTACTCAGAAAAGATTAATCAAGTGTATACTTTAAAAGAACATCTTGTGTTTATATTTACTCAAAGTATATGTGTGTTTGATAAATAAAATATTAACCCCGATCCAATAAGTGGTATCAAAGCTTTGGCTCTTGATTTGGTTCAAGTAACCTTTCAACAAATCCCTTGTTTTCTTTGTATCACACTTTTAAACACACCTCTCCCTCATAACTTCCTTTCCTTCTAAAAATGACAATTGTAGCCATCTCAAGTAAGCATGACTTGGAGAATGGCACCCAAACCAAACCTCCCATGTTTACACCCCATGATTATGATACTTGGAAAATTCAAAAGAAAGATTTTCTAAGAAATCAAGATCTGGGACTCTGGCTCTTAATCCTAAATGGTCCATATGTCCCTATGGTAACAATGATTCCTAAGGATCCTACAAAGTACTCTGATGAAGATCTGAAGAAGATGGATGTAGATTTTAAATCATTATGGCTAATAAGGATGAGCATACCTAATAGCATCATTCATAGCTTCAAGAAGTTCACAACTGCTCAAACATTATGGAAAGCATTAAAGGCTAGATTTGAAGAAACTGAAGACATGAAGGAGAACAAAAGAGATGTCTTAAAGTAGAAGTATGAGAACTTTATTTTCACAAGGGAAGAAACCATGACTGCAACATATCTTAGACATGTTGAACTGCTAGACTCTCTAAATGAAGCTGGAGTGAAGATGGAGAATAGTGATATTCTAAGGAAATTCTTGAGATCACTACCAAAGACATGGACAGTTTACACTGTGTACATCAAAAGAACTGAGAATCTGAACATAATGACTCTCACAGAGTTATATGGCATTCTTAGTGCCTACAAGATGGAGATGGATGCTCATGAAGAATCACTTGGTAGATCATCAAACTCCTTAAAGTCATCAGCACTTATGGCACCTATCCA
This sequence comes from Flaveria sonorensis, assembly GCA_025506505.1. Taxonomy (NCBI): domain Eukaryota; kingdom Viridiplantae; phylum Streptophyta; class Magnoliopsida; order Asterales; family Asteraceae; genus Flaveria; species Flaveria sonorensis. The sequence goes on along the minus strand of CM046429.1, from coordinate 34,910,217 downwards.
AGAATCCAACCACTACCAGGCTTATCAAGCTCCAATGGTGACTCATCAAGTACCTGTAATCACCTATCCAGAATCTCTAACTGCTGAATCTCAGCCCTCACCAGCATTTAGCAGATAGAATCAGCAGCCCTCATCATCTTTCTCACGAAACTACCCATCCTGCTTAGCATTTGTTAGTGAGTAGGCCAACTTCTTCCCACTCTTTAAAGAAGATCTTGAATGTATCCATCCAAATGATCTTGAAAAGATGGACATCAACTTTTAAATAGCCATCATCTCCTTCAGGGATAAACAATTTTAGTAGAGAACATGAAGAAAGTTTTAAAGCAAAGAAGATTAGGAGTTGGTTTTTACAAGGGAAAAGTAAGATGTTTTAACTGCAACCAGCTGGGTCATTTTACTAAAGAATGCAAAGCACCTAACTCAAACCCATCTCCACGAAGCTCATTAAACTACAAACCAGCAACAACCTTTCAACATCCCTCTATCACTTGCAATCAAAGTCATACAGCAGTTGTTGCATCAAAAGAATAGGTGATTGACTGAAGCTTTCAAGTAGAAGACATCACTCCCATCAACAATGCATTAATGGCAAGAAGCTCAACCTCTTCACCACAAGTAACCCTTGAACCCTGTTGCACACCTAAGTGTATATCTAAAGTAAATATGTACAAAAATAACAATCTGGACCTCAAAAATGATGTGAAATCAATCAACATTATTAAAAGTGATTTTAAGAAAACTGATCAGGCTCAAAAAAGATAAGATTATAGGTCTAGAAAAGATTCTTTCATAATTAAAACATAAACAAACCAATTTAGAGACCCAGATTGATGATCTCTTGAGCAAATTAAAATCAGCATAATGTGATTTAGGTATAGCTAAAACATATGCTAATAAATACAATGTTCAAACTAAAAAGTTTGAAAAATAATTTGCCTTTACTGAAAACTCCCAAAAGCTGTATCAAACCAAGATAGGATTGAGGTACAATGCTGTGGAACCACTAATGATATACATCCCCACATACACCCCTAAGTGCAGCTTGCAAGTAAGACAGAAAGTATCTACCAAACCAATCTAGACAAAACCAGCCACTAAGAAACATGAATTAGTGAATAAAGAAGGGGAGAAAGAGAAGAGGGAGGAGATGAAGGGAAAGAAGGAAGAAACTCAGGGCAAGATAAAGAAAATTAAGGTAAATATTGTCAAGTAAAACTGCAGGACCGTTTGAAGGGTGGTCAATACAATCAGTCTCACAATAAGGAGAGATTTAGAACACTTAACAGTTCAAATGGTGAACCGGGTTTGAGTATGATGATACTAAGAACACAAGTAAGTAGTGAGATAGAACTAAGAACAAGAACAAATAAGTATGGCTTTCAAGGATGTTGTATATTACTCTCAAGTTTTATTACAAGTGTTACAAAGCATATCAGAATTACAAGGACCTAAGACACCTTATACTACATCCTACAACCGTCAATATTTAGAAAGACAGTTGGAAACACAAATCTAGACAACAAGATCAATATAAAGTCAAAAGGCAGATTGCATTTTGACTAGTGATTATGACATGCCATAGCTCACATCCTTTTCTAATATAAAAAGGTTTACAGGTACAAAAGTAGGAAGTTACAGACAAACACCTTAATCTATTGTTTACAAAAGCATGGACTTTTCACCAACTCATACAAGTTGGTGAGTCTTCAGAGTTGCAGCGAAAAGTGCGTCAGGTTTATGTAAAGTAGATCAGAGAAAGCATGTCTTCTCTATCTTCGGAAGAAATCAGTCTTCACAGCAAAATGGATTTGGAAGACTTTGTCTCTGAAGCTTCATCATCTTTGGGTTCAAAAGATTGGGACTTTGGCTTTAGAAGATTTTACACTTAGAGTATTTTCTGATGGAGAGTGTAAAACTTCCGAAGCAACTTCTACCTTGTACATCCAGTGCATGCATGCAGGAAGACCCTTGGTTGTTTTGGCTTCTTTGGTTGCATTAGCCTTATAATCTTCTGATATTACCTTACAAACTCCCCCTAGGCTGATGCTACCAAAACAGAGAAGTTCTTCATATGTTGATAGTCCTTATTAGGATCAAGACCATGCCTCTCTTCATCATCTGGTCAGGATCCCTCAAACTCTCATAGTATCTTCTCAAGTCATAAAGATCATGTAGAGGAAGATCAAGCATGTCTTGCCAGAAGTAGACATCTTGACCCCCTTGATCTCTGATGACATACCATCTGTCCGGATTAGCAGCAAAACTCCAAGACAAGATGGGTCTTCCAATGGAAAGAGGCTTTACTTGAATAGGAGTTGGTTAAGCAGCCTCTTCATGCACTACCTCAGGATGCTCTGTCTTATCCTGAGGTGTGGAGGTGAATGCCTTGGTCTTCTTCTTCTTTGAAACACTTTTGCTGGCTATCCTTTTCCTCCTCTTTGAAGTTTTTAACTGAGAGGACTGGTCTTCAGCACCAGATTGTTCTGTTATCTCTCTCTTAGTTGAGATCTCTTCTCTCATAGGTTTAGAAAGAGAGAGAAGAGAACCCTGCTGTGTATGAGAATACAAAGTTGGTTGAGATGCAGCTCTAGGTTCAGGTTGTGTTGTCATAGGGGGTTCAACCTTCACCTCAACTTCAGGTTGAGCTAGACTTGGTGGAGAATGCAAGTCTACAAGCTCTCCCTTTTTGATCTTCTGCTTGATCACTCTGAAATGCTCATCCATAGTGGATAGAGAAATAGGACCAAGCCTCCTTCTGGAGCATCCATACAGCTTGAAGAAGCTCATCATATTTTGTCTGTCATCAGACTTCTTTTGGCTTTTGTGGATGATGGCCCTTGACTTTGCAGCTTCTTCCCTTAACTTTCTCTTAGCAGCTTTTCTTTCTTTTGTAGCTTGTTCCTCCAGTTGCTTGAGATATTCAAATTCTATATACTCAAAGGATAAGGGAAGAAGTACAGATGCCTGATAGAGTCCTATGACACTCAGGTAGTCGATCATATTCATTCTTTCAGCTTCCTTGTCTACTTAAGGTTGTGCAGCTGCTACAGTCTCTGTCTCAGGACTTTCTTAAACTGGGGAGAGGACAGGAGAATGTTTGTAGAGCCTTTTCAGTCTTCTTTCTTCCTTGATCTTGAGGAGCAGTGCTGCATCTTCTGCCTCCTTCCTCTCCTTTGACAACTCATTGTCAGTCAGCTCATTCAACTCTTCTAAGGGGAGAGATATGAGTTCATCAATGTTATAGTTCTTGGTCCCCAGGTAGTTTAGCTTGGCTACCCTAAACTCATCATCTTGAGTGTTTGGCCTGGGGGTAGCTCGTATAGTGGCTTCCATGAAGCCTTGGGACCCTCCTGAACTCTCTCCCCTTAGCTTCCTCTTCCTCTCTCTCTTCTCCTCCTCTAACTCCTTAGAGGTTATTTTCGTCTTCCCTTTGTCACGCATAGGCCTTGGTGACTCAGGGTGGAGAGAGCTTTGGCCTTCATTGCTTGGTTCAGCAGTCAAGCTCTGGCTAGAGAAAGGATGTGAAGCACCTTCACTAGGTGGTGCCTCACTGAGGGTACTGGGTGCTGAAGGAGATCCTGTCTCAAGGTTCACAGGTTCAAATTCTGGGCCTTCAGTCAAGGCTTCCCTTTTGAAGCTAATCTTAGGGTCCACCTCAACATCCAGTTGACCAAAAATCTCACCTGCTAGCCTCTGTCTATATAATTTTGATCTCATCTTGAACTCTTCTAGCACCCTTCCTTGAATCCAATCTGCTAATCTTTCAGCTTATCTGTTTTGGCTTGGGTTGACAAGTGGAAGATCAACCAGATGGATGCAGTCATAGAAACTCAGGTTTCTAAAATTGAAGATCTCCTATTGACCCTGAGCTCTAGAGATGACAAGAGCCCTTCTTTCTGTGTCATACATCCATCCCAAGATTGGGTTCTTAGAGTGAAGAGATGGGGTAGACATGGCTCTGGGTATACCCTCCTCAAATAGGCTGTGTATGAGTGAGTCCACATCAAAGTGGACTTGAGGAGGTTGCTGAGTATGGACTATTGCAAGTGAGGGTGGTGAATCCTCTTAGTCCATACTCTAAGGAGAACTCCCAGGTTCTATGACTGTTCGGACTTTCTCCCCCTTTTTGGTAGCATCACTTTCTTGCATAAGTGAGCTGGGGGTTGAGTCTATCACATTCATAGGTTCTTGTGGACTTGGGTGAGTTCTCCTTGGTGGTCTCTCGGCTAACTTTCCCTTGAGATCGGTGATCTCAAGTTGCTGGTCATTGACTATCTTTTGTAAGATAGTCACCTGAGATTCCAGGTGACTAAACTTAGAGACTAAATGGGTGTAAGTTTTAGTCAATATGTGCACCATTACTTTCAGACTCCCCTCATCTTCAACAAAAGAATCACGAGGGGATGAGAGAATAGGACTAATGTCTTCTTCCTCATCACCAGCATATTGTTCTTGGCTGCTAGATTTCCCCTACATCATGACAACTTCAAGAGAAGTGTCAAGAGACTGGGTTGCCATGGTAGAGGTCTAAATGATGCAATCACTTTCTAAAGTGAGAGACTCTTCAATATGGATCTCCTAAACAGGTTTAGGAAGATCCACCTCAGTAGGGGGTGGATGATGTGGGCTAGACATGGGTGAGACAGGGGTACTCATCTCTCCTTGATTAGGGGTAGAGAAGAGAGACTCATGGTACTCACTGAAGCCCATGTCTTCATCATCATAGAAGTCAAGGCTGGGAATTGGTTGGTTTAGATCCAGCAGCTGGGATGGTAACTGTCCCCGGAAGGTTGTTCACTAGAGTGTTGAGACTCTGAGTGAAGGCTTAAGGCTATTGGGGTTGTGAGCTCATCAAGCTGAGCATGAGGAACCTCAGCACTGATCATTTGAGAGATGGAAGTAGTTTGCTCCTCAAGGGAAGTGGGAGCTCGAGTGTCCACTTCCTCCTACATGGTTGGTGTTATGGGGGCTATATTTGTGGTTAGGAGGTGGAAGGTGTGGGTTCAACACTAGCTGGTGCTGCTAGGTTGCCACCTTGAGCAATGGGCTCAAAAATTTTTGGGACTAGGGCTGTTTCTACCCCAGAAAAGCCAACAGTTGGCTTCCTCATGATTTTGAAGATGCCAGGTTTCATTTCTCCCAGTTTTAGAATATTACTTGTTCCCCCCAACTGTGTGCCCAGTTCATAGTTGAGAATGTGCTGGACATATCTAGGGAATATGTAATACTCTAGGGAGTCTAATTTAGTAAGTAAATTGGTATAGACAAATTGTGAATACCTAAACTTGACCCCTTGAACCATCCCATGGACTATAAAGGAGTGGTCTTCTGGAATCTGGTCCCATCCTCCATGCTTGTTGGATAAGCCGTGTATGACAATATGGAGGAGATACTTCCACTGAGAGAAGACGTTCCCCTTCTTGAAGGTCTTGATTAAGAAGTCACCTTCATAGCCCATCTGCTCAAAGGAGTGGTTGATAGCAGCTTTGGGAAAGGACAAATCACCTTCTACATCATCCAGCTGAAGATGAGTGTTTATGGTGGCCGGAGTGATGAAGATTGTCCTCCCCTGCAGTGTGGTAGACAATGCCTTCTCCCCATCCATGGTGACCTCTTTGCAGGTCCGCCAGAACAATAACTGATCCTCATAGAGAGGAGGATCAATGGTGAGGGAGGTGAAGTAGTTGGACAAAGAAACGTAATAACAAACCTCTGAGAAACCTGGATCTTTCTCACAGTCTAATAGAGCAACCTGATTATGTTGCCTGTGAAGATGCATGGAAAAATCTGGTTGGTTTCTGCGGTCAAGGTTGGCCATTTGAAGTAGCTTTACGGTGAAGGAAGGTAAGAACGAAGGCGGTTTGTGGGTAAAATTAGGTTTGTGGGTAAAATTAGGTTTGTGGCCATTTGAGGAGAGTGAGAAGAGGGGGAACCATTGTGAGAATATATATGAAATGGAATTGAGACAAAGTTAAAACAAAAGGATAAACTTTGAATCCGAATGTCGGTCCCACCTCTGAAAAAGTGCCAAAAAAGGTAGTTTTTTTGGAAGTTGAAAATCTTCCAAAGGTAATTTTGCTTTGGAAGTTTTAAGAAAAAGCTTCCGAAGCCATTTGGCTTCGAAATATATTCTTAAGTGTTGCGAAAATTTGGCTTTGGAAGGAAAATACTTAAAGAATTTTTCTTTCGAAACATATTTGGTTTCGGAAGATATTAAGACTTGGGAATTTTATTCTTAAGAGAATAAATATTCCGGGACTTAATTGCTTCGGAAGATATTTGTCCTTCAAATACACGTAAGTACTTAGAAGCATATTTAAGCTTCGGAAGATATTCTAAGAATTTCTTCCGAAGGGAAATTTTTTATAAGTAGTTATTTGATTTGAAGACATAAATTTCTTCCGAAGGCAACTTGAAATCTTTCGAAAGAAAATATGTTTGAAAAATTTTCAAAAATCTAAGGAATATCATTTAAAAAAATTTTCTTCCAAAGTAAACTGGGCTTATGAAGGTGATAAAATAGACAACATAGGACACACAGGTTTTAGAAATAAAGTTGATTTAAGTTTTAAGAAAATCTACTCAAAGTTAATCATCCCAATAGCTGATACAAGATATTTGAATCTCTGTTCATCAAAAGCTTTAGTGTTAACTTTGACTAGTTTGATTAATCCCTTCTCAAAGTTATCTTTAATCAAATGATACCTGATGTTGATATGCTTGGTCCTTGAGTGCTACATAGGATTCTCTGTAATAGAGACAGCACTGTTGTTGTCTATATGGATTGTAGTCTTTTTGAAGTTGAATCCATAGTCTAGCATTTGATTCTGAATCCAAAGCACTTGAGCACAACAGCTTGCAGCAGCAATGTATTCAGCTTCAGCAGTTGATGCAGAGACACAGGATTGTTTCTTGCATTGACATGAGACAATCCTTCCACCAAGGAATTGACATCCCCCAGATGTAGACTTTGTAGTCATGTTGCAACCACCATAGTCACTATCTGTATAAGCATACAGATTAAAGTTAGAACTCTTTGGATACCAAAGGCCAAACATGGGAGCACTTTTGAGATATCTAAGAATCCTCTTGACAGCAACCAGGTATGACATCTTGGGGTTGGCTTGATATCTTGTACAAATGCATGTGGCAAACATGATATCAGGCCTGCTAGCTGTGAGGTACATAAGAGACCCAATCATAGCTCTGTAAAGATGTTCATCCACACACTCCCCCTCAAGATCAGGTCCAAGGGAGTGGTTTCTGGCTATGGGTGTCTTAGCAACCTTACAATCAGACATGTTGAATCTTGTAAGTATGTCTTGTACATACTTTGACTGACTTATGAAGATGCCCTTGTCAACTTGCTTCACTTAAATTCCCAGAAAGAAATTGAGTTCCCCCATGGCACTCATTTCAAATCTATTCTTCATCAGCCTCTCAAAGTCTTTGCAGAACTTTGGATTAGTTGACCTGAAGATAATATGATCCACATATACTTGAACCAGCATTAAGTCATTCCCTGTTCCTTTGATGAAGAGAGTTCTATCTATGGTACCTCTCTTGTAACCATGTTGACAGAGATACTGAGAGAGTGTCTCATACCACTTTCTTGGAGCTTGGTACAGCTTATAAAGAGCTTTATCAAGCTTGTAGACATAATCAGGATGATCTGGGTCTATAAATCTAGGTGGTTGTTTGACATACACCTCTTCATCAATCACCCCATACAAAAAAGCACACTTGACATCAAGTTGGTAGACCTTGAAATCCTTGGATGCAGCAAAAGCTAGGAATATTCTTACAGCTTCAAGTCTTGCCATAGGAGCCAAAACATTTGTGTAATCAATTCCCTTTTCTAGTGTGTACCCTTGAATAACTAGTCTGGCCTTGTTCTTGATGACAAGTCCTCTATCATCCTTCTTGTTTCTAAAAACCCACTAGGTTCCTATGGTAGTCTTCTAATAAGGAAAAGGACATAGGTTCCAAACCTTCTATCTTTTGAACTGAAGCAGCTCCTCTTACATTGCTTCAACCCAGCTTCCATCCTTCAAAGCCTTACAACTTTCTTTGGCTCTACCTAGAAGCAAGAGTATAGGCAAATATTTTTGTCATGGGTTTGTCCTCTTGTTCTCACCCTAGTATCAACATTTCCAATGATGTTTGTGGTAGGGTGTGACTTGTGGATCCTGAGTTGAGGGATCACAGCAAGTTGATTAGAAAGATCTAAATTAGAGAAATTTAGATCTGGCAATGGAGTGTCACCCACCACATCAGCACACTTATCAAGAGAGACTTGATCCAATGAGCATGTGACATCATTTATGTTGTCTTCCATAGAGTAGTTATCAGCCTCAAGAAATTCTTGATCGCTGTTACCACCTCCATTTACTCCTAGATTTGAAGCTCTTTCACCTGAGTTTTGAACCTCTAAGCTGGAATTTGAAGGCATCTCAGATGTATCAGCTAAATTTGTTATGTTTGTGGTGATAGGATCTTCACTTGCAGGGTTAGTTACCACTGGAGCTGAAGTAGTATTCTTGCTTGGTGTTCTCAGCTCAAATCTTGGGTCAGGATCTCCTATTGATATGTTACCTGTAGATCCTGAAACATTCTCACAAGACTTGTTAAAATAGTTGGTAACTAAATCAAGATCAAATAGCCAATCCAGACCAGAACCTTTCACACTGGGAGTGTGCTCATTGAAGGTCACATTGGCCGACTCCTTAACTACTCTAGTTCTAAGATTGTATACTCTATAAGCCTTAGCTTGGGAAGAGTATCCAATGAAATGTCCATCATCTGATTTCTCAGCAAACTTGCTACTTGATCTTTGGTATTCAAGATGGTGCAGAGACATCAAAATGACCTAAGGAAATAATTGAATGGTCTCTTTTTATGCCATAGCTCATAAGGAGTCTTACCATGAGTCTTAACTACTAAAACTCTATTTTACACATAGCAGGCTGTGTTAACAGCCTCTGCCCAGAAGGTGATAGGCAGTTTAGAGTCGGACAACATGGTTCTTGCAGCCTCAATAAATGTCTTGTTTCTCCTCTCAGCAACACCCTTTTGCTGAGGAGTACTGGGAGCACTATATTGTCTTGTAATACCCTTTTCATCACAAAATGAATCAAGGATTTGGTTCTTAAATTCTATTCCTTGATTACATCTTTTGGTCTTGACCTTGTAATCAGATTGATTCTCTATTTCCAGAATGAAGTTCTTTAAGATCTCAGGAGTCTTATCCTTAGTTCTAAGGAAACAGACCCAAGTGAATCTTGTGAAATCATCTGTGATCACTAAACAGTATGAGGTCCTTCCTAAACTCATTACACTGGTGGGCCCAAAGAGATCCATGTGTAATAAATATAGGGGAGTAGTGATGGAGTTCCTTTCCATCTGTGATCACTAAACAGTATGAGGTCCTTCCTGTCAGGCATTCTACACAATGGTCATCACTTGTAAACTCTTTTTTGGCATTCCAGTTACCAAATCATTCTTAATTAATTTATTTATTTTCTTGAAGTTTACATGGCATATTCATTTATGCAAAAAGAAGGACTCATCACGATTTGCTTTAGATAGAAAGCAAGAAACTTCTCCTGAGGGAGATGTTTCCTGCAAGTCCATCTTGTACATGTTCCCTTTCCTAGATGCTCTGAGCAGGATATGCTCTTGAGGAATGATCACCCTGGGCTCGAGAATAATGCACTCATGCTCAATAAAGAGCAAGTTGTGTCTCTGATCACAAAATTGGGATACACTCAGTAGATTGTACCCAAGCTCCTTAACAAAATTTACCTTTTCAATGGTGAGCTTACCATTTATGACCATGCCCCTTCCGGTGATGTAACCACCAGCATCTCCTCCAAAAGCAACTGGTCCTCCATCAATTTTCTCAAAATTGTGAAGCGGAGAACCATTACCAGTCATATGCCTGGAACAGCCACTATCAATGATCCATACATTTCCCTTGGTCTTTAGTTGTTCCTGCATAAAAAGAAGTGGTTAGTTATACTTGGAAACCCAAGCCTCATTCGTCTTGGGCTTTTCAAAGTGATCTGAAGACAATGTAATAGTAACTGATCCTATATTCAAGCTTTGAGGATCATTAGTTGCTGTTGATGAAGTACTTTCAGTCACCAGGTCTTTCTTCATCTTCCACACCATCTTCGGAAGATTGGACTCAGTCATCAACACCTCGGAAGTTTTAACAACTTCTAAAGTTTTGGAGACTGGACCTTCGGAAGATCTTGCTTTCACTGTAGCAGGCTTCGGTACTTTGGAATCATTCCTTTCTTCTAAGACCAAATTTTCTTTCGAAGGCAAATTCTTGTCTTCTTCTTCACTTTGGAGCTTTTGAAGGAAACAGATTTTCCTTCCGAAGCTAGCTTCTCCTTCTTCTTCTCAGAAGTTTTCTCTTTGATCATGTGGATAGTACTTTTAGGATTATAGATGCAATCCTTAGCCAGATGAGAAGTACTACCACACATGATGCAGTCCATTTGCTTCCTTCTGAGAGTCTTCTTTTGAGAGAAAGACTGAGCTTGACCACTTTCCCTCTCCTTCTTCATCTTCATAGATGATGCAGCAAACTTCTTAGGGAGAGGCTTATTCTTGGAGCTAAATGGTTTAGGCCGTGTAGCAGTGGTACACAGCTGATCAGTCTTCTTCTCCTTGCTAAGATGATTTGGAACTAAACTAGAACTCCTGGTACTAGTGTTTATAGTTGAGTCTTCAGCCTTCACCACTTCAAACCCTACAGAGATAAACAATTGTTTCTGCTTAGAGTTGAAGGTGGCCTTAATTTCTTGAGCCTTCTTTGCATTTATCTTGGCTCTCCTGATCAAGTTCTTTCTTTAAGACTTGGTCATCCCAGCTTCTTCATCTCTCTCCTCAGGAGAATAGTGTCCCTTCTTAGGATGGTCCTCCTCACTCTTCTCAGACACATCCTTCAATATTTCCTCTTTATCCTCTTCAGCAATAGGGTCTATGAGGGGAAGCTCATCTTAACAAGTTCCACACCTTAGAGATCTTACAGATAAGAGAGTGTATGGAGGAGCTATCTTAGTAGATCCTAGTCCCTTCTTATTTTGATAACAAACTTGTGCATACAGAGATGAGGATATCATTTTCTTGAAGGTCTCTTCTTCAAAAACAAGTTTTTCTGCCTGGGCTTTGCTGATCATAAGCTCAGCCAGGCATTTAGTTAACTTAGTGATAAGATCTTTAATTTGAGTCCTGTAGTTGGTGTGTTCATGCTTTAGAGTTGAAATGGTTTTCTCTAGATCTTCTATTTTTAGTTTATAATCATTTTCAGCTCTTTTGAAATCAGCTTTTAAGATAATTAAGGACTCAAGATCAGATCTCATCTCTAAGTTATAGGATCTATACTTATTGACTTTAGCAATACATTCAGGTGTATAGAGACATTCCAATACCTTGGCTTCATCATGATCTGCCATAAGTGCTTGGTTTGGAGCGGCATCCTCCACCTGAAAGCTCTAGTCAAGGCCTCCTTCTTCAGCAACTGCAGCTTGTTTCCTGGGCTTCTCATTCTGGTGAGCTCCTTCAGTGTAGTTTAGCCTGGCTTGTGCTTAGCCACCATTTGACTTAGGTTCCTGCTGGACTATCTCCATATACTCCAGATCATCTGGATGGATACAGTCCAAGTCTTCAAGAGTGAAGAGAAAGTTGCTTATACTTTCATCTGAAGACACAAAAGCTTGTGAAGAGCTTGTCTCCTGGAATAGGCTTCCAGGGATGTAGCTCTCCCTTGGTGTCTTCTTGAAGGTGATGAAAGGTCCCTTTTGTGAGGTTTCAGGGTAGTAGATGGGATGGTGTTGTGGTTCTCTGCAGTCCCTTTCAACCACATAAAGAGATGAACTCTGTTGGATGCTGGAGTTACCAGATGAATTTTGCATATTCATCTCCATCTGGTAGCTACTGAGTATACCATAAAACTTAGTGAGAGTAAGGGTCTTGAGGTTTTTATTCCTCACCACACAATAGTGTGCCCATTGTCTGGGAAGAGAGAACATGAACTTCCTCACAATATCCCTGTTCTCAAGAGTTACTCCAATATCAACAAAAGTATCCACAATCTCAACATACCTGAAGTACTGTTGAGTCGTGGTTTCACCTCTCTTGAAGGTGAAATTCTTAAACTACTACTTCAAGAGTTCCTTCATGTTCTCTTTACCTTCATTGGACCCCTCATACATCAGCTTCAATGCATCCTTCAACTGCTTAGCAGTCTTGCACTTCTTGAAGCCTCTGTAGATAGAGTTTGGAAGAGCAGTTTGGAGGGCGGTCATGGCCTTCTGATCAATATCAATCTTCTTCCAGTCTTCATCAGAATAATTAGCCACTTCCTTTGGTATCATGCCACCACCAGCAGTAGCTGAAGGGGTGGATGGTACATGAGGTCTGAAGACTACTGACCCCTACATCCTGGAGTCCTGGGACTTGATGAAGCCTTCCATTCTTTGGCACCAAGTGTCAAAGTCTTTAGGAGTGATCAGTGGGGACTTAGTCATAGTGCCAATTTCCATGTCAACCTTGGTGATAACTGCCATTTGATATGTTAAGTATTTTATGAGAGTGAAAGGATTAAAGATGGTGAGATCTTACAATCAAGAGCCTAAAATGCTTTGATACCAATTGCAGGACCGTGTGAAGGGTGGTCATTACAATCAGTCTCACAATGAGGAGAGATTTAGAACACTTAACAGTTCAAATAGGGAACCGGGTTTCAGTATGATGATGCTAAGAACACAAGTAAGTGGTGAGACAGAACTAAGAACAAGAACAAACAAGTATGGTTTTCAAGGATGCTATATATTGCTCTCAAGTTCTATTACAAGTGTTACAAAGCATATCAGAATTACAAGGACCTGAGACACTTTATACTACATCCTACAACCATCAATACTTAGAAAGACAGTTGGAAACACTAATCTAGACAACAAGATCAATGTAGAGTCAAAAGGCAGATTGCCTTTTGACTAGTGACCATGACATGCCATAGCTCATATCCTTTTCTAATATAAAAAGGTTTACAGGTACAAAAGTAGGAAGTTACAAACAAAGACCTTAATCTACTGTTTACAAAAGCGTGGACTTTTCACCAACTAATACAAGTTGGTGAGTCTTCAGAGTTGTAGCGGAAAGTGTGTCAGCTTTATGTAAAGTAGATCAGAGAAAGCATGTCTTCTTTGTCTATGGAAAAAATCAGTCTTCATAGCAAAATGGCTTTGGAAGAATTTGTGTCTGAAGCTTTGGAAGACTTCATCTTTGGCTACTGAAGATTTGGACTTTGGCTTCGGAAGATTTTACACTTATAGTATTTTCTGATGGAGAGTGTAAAACTTCCAAAGCAACTTCTACCTTGTACGTCCAGTGCATGCATGCAGGAAGACCCTTGGTTGTTTTGGCTTCTTTGGTTGCATCAGCCTTATAATCTTCTGATATTACCATACAAAAACCCAACCTCTAACAACAACAAACCAACTACCTAGTTAAACCCCTCTTACAAATCAAAGCACGACTACAACAAAAAGAAACATAATAGAAACTGTTGTGTAGGAACTTCAGACTCTTTAGAAGTAAGATCATTTCTATATGTTCAAAAATCTACTTCTGAAGTAGTTAAGATCCACAACAAGAAGTTTTCAAGAAAAAAGATTGATCTTTCCACTCACATTGACCACAAGCTGAATAAGAACATAAGTGGTACTAGGAAAATCAGCAGATAAAATCTTTGATGAAAAAGGTGATACCTGAAGATTTCATTGATCATGAGCTGAAGGAGGAGATGAAGGAGTTACAAGAACTCAAGCTGGAGATCAAGACAGCTAGGCAGCAGATGAAGATCATATGTGTAGTATGTGGGGAAGACAATCATTTTGCAAAATACTGTCCATTAAATCCCTTAGCTCACTCCAATAATCATCTCAGTTCTTTAGAAGGATTGAAAGGAAGAAATAGTACTGACAGGGCTGTTCGGAAGACAAATAAGTCAAGTGCCGATTTCAAGAAAAATTCGACACTTCAGAAGAGTCTGCGAAACAAATCAGCAGTTGTAATCTCAAAGAAGAAGACTTTGGAGAAATATTCACCATCTTTAAAGACTTCCAAAGGTCATCAAAGCAGAGAAGATGTCAAAGAGTCCAGCAAGTCCAAAGCAAACAAGAAAAGCTGAAGTTGAACGATGCTAATGGTAAATCTTAGAAGTGGTTAGTGCGACCTTTAAGGATATGGGATATGAAGGACCCCTCCTCACGTCCACCTTCATCAAATCACTAATATATCATAATTGGAGATTCATCATTCATGTCTTCCTACACTGTCTGTCCAATAAGTCTGGAAGATAGGACCAAGTACCTCTGATGACAATCAGCCCATCTCCTCACTTCTTCCAAAGAAAAGTAAAGCACTGAAGAAAGTCGTAAAAGTGAGGATTGTTCATCTAAAAGTAGAGGAGAAGATACTTAAGGGAATAAAGGTAGTGGCTACTGGATATCTTTCTCAAATGAAGAAATTTGTTGTCAAGAGGGCTAATGGAGAAATCATGTACTACGATCAAGAAAATGAGGTACTTGATTTTCCCCTTGACATCCTAGAACAAATTGCTGAGTACTTTAGCATTTTTGTATGCAAAAATGACAAATCCAAAGTGCTGCTACACAAAGTACTAGCCTTAGTCAAATTTGATGCTGGTGAAGAGATTCCTGAAACTCCACTATACATGATCCATTAGTGGAGTGGCAATATGATCAGAAAAAGAATACATACTTCATAACCAGATCAGCAGCTGGAAGAGTGACTTACTCAAGAATCCAACTGGTGTGTTTTAACCGGTTTGAGATAGTCGACTTCACTAGGATGAGACTAAGGAATACGAGCAATGATTCCAAGGAAAGGGAAGTAGAGAAAGTACTACTGAGAATCTACAAATCTCATTAAGAAAGATCAAGATAAGTTTCAAAACAAAGAAAGAAGAAACCAAAGTCTGAAACTACCGAAACCACTCCATATGTAGAACCCAGCCATCAAACACAATGACCTCCTAACATATTCACCTGCTCAAGCCACTAAGCATGGTTCTCCATAAGTCTAACAAGCTTCTGAAATAGCTGAATCCCCTACCCAGAGTCATCTAAAGAATCAACAGATGTTGTTATCATTACTGATGCTGCTGACAGAATCAGACATGGGTTAAATAATCCTGAAGAAGAAGAACTCTCAGAATCTGAAGATGAAAAAGAAGACTAAGAGAATGATGATACCATCATCAAATGGGATTACGATTTAAAAACTAAGAGGTTCTTTATAGAAAGAAAGAACAAGTCAAAATCTTTTTTTTATCTAAATTGGACGTTTTGAAACTCAGCCTTGAAGATTTAAAGATAATGCACAAGTTAATCTCAGAAAATGAAGACATGCCAGACAAGGACAAATCTTTGATTGATATTCTAAAGATACAGTTTGGAAACAAGGCTGAGCAAAGAGAAGAAGAAGAAGTTATGCTTGTGACTCCATTGAGCATTCATGACCTAATCACCTATTAGAGTTACAATTCCTCATCCAATACCTTCACTCTGACATATGCGAATTCTGGCAAAGTTGAAGTTAAAGAGTATGATCTTTTTAGACTCTCTTAGCACAACATGAAGGACTTAGTGAATCTACCTCTTGACAACACCTCAAGAGATAGAAGAGGATATATGTATGAACTTCTCCTGATCAGAATGCTTGAAGGATAGAGTTTTGGTAGCATCATCTTAGGGAGAATTTATTGAATCATGAAGGATGAAACTACCAAAAACTTAGGATTTTAGCATTGGCTGCCAACTGCTGAATCAAGCCAAATGTTGCATGCACTGCCGAAGTGCGTATGCTGAATGACCGTTGATCAGCATATGCTGGAGCAACTGCCGAACTGCATATGCTGAATGTCTGTTGATCAGCATATGTAGGTCAACTACCGATCAGTAGTGAACTCCATTACCTTCCTTGGTTTTAAAAAGCGAGAAGCGCACTGAGGCGACAAGCTCTAAAACCAAAGCGCAAAAGCGGTGGGCTTTTCGTACGTGAAGTGCTAAGCGTTTATATAATTTTTTTAATATATCCTATAGGTTTTTAACTTCCCCACCTAAAATATAGCTATAAATAAGGTTTATATATGCTTTAATGAATAAATTACCTATATGTACAATCTTTTTGGTAAAATTTATAGTACTTTGAATCAGAAAAACATCCCTTGTACCAAAAGCGCATGCCTTAAAGGGATTTTTTACCAGAAAATCATGCTTTTGTTGCGCTTCTTGTACTGCATGCGTCTTATGTTACAAAAAGCCCCAACCCTTGCCTCAAGAGTCGCTTTGTGCCTAGGCGTGCCTGAGGCGCGCTTTTTAAAACCAAGTTACCTGCTAATCGACTGGTACTCAGAACAAGATTGTCTGTGCCGACGGCTGCTGTGTTTCACCTTTTGGAGACAATATAGTACTGAAGCTGCCAACTCCGATACACAGATTATCTGTTTGATGTAGACTCTGAACATAGGATAGTTTATCCTTATTGTTTAGATTTCTTAGTATAAAATCCCTCATACTTGTATAGTAGAGGCAAGCTTTTTAGCCATTTGATTTTATCTGCCAACTATAACATTTTACACCAGATTAATCAAGTGAATACTTTGAAAGAATAATTTGTGCATTTACATTTCCTCAAAGTATTTGTGTTGTGATAGTAAAGTATCTAACGTAGATTCTACATTCGTTAGTTACCGATCAAAGAGAAAGTTCTTGTTAGTATAAACCTGTCCGATCCAACAACGTCATAAAAAAACTAATAATGTTAACTCTCGGTTAGTAAGAGATCATTGGAGAAAAATAATTTCAAAGTTGGGAGTGTCTTTAAACATTTTCTAAGTTGGATTAATCCTAGCCAATAAATGACAGTTTAGAGTATTAAAATCCAATAACCCTTTTAAAAATAATCATTTTAAAAGAAACAAATAATTAAAATAAGAAATTTACAAGAACTCAAGTAAAAATTTTCTTAATAATTAACTAGATGTTGATGTCGTGTGTTTCTACGGCTAAACTTTTGGTAGTGCCTATGTTAAACCTGGTATGCGGGTGTGCTTTCATATTATATGCAAATGAATTGCTACAATATCTATTACAAGTTAAGTATCATAGTACTTGTTTTGTCTTTCTCAAAATCACAACATATAGATAGAGTTAAGTTGTAGCATGATTTTTAAAAATGCAGCTAGCTAGCTCTTGCTAAAAGTGTTATTTGCTCCTCCCATTGCACATTTAATTCGTTACAACCGTGGTTGCAAAACTTGTACATTTTTCTATGAAAGAAGTTATTTTTCTTCATCTGCTCTTTGAACAACAGTCTTGAAGAGAAGAACATAAAGCTTGTGATTAATTTTATGTGTAATTAATATTCAGGTACCCAATACATAATTTACAATGTTTACTCAATACACAAATACAAAGACTAAACATCAAGAATCAAAGAACCCAAATATATAAAAGATTAAACCAGCAATGAATGCAAAGATAAGGAAAAGTTAAGTTGTTTTAGAGTCAAAGCAAGTGTTTTGACAGTGAACCTTTCCAAGCTATATATGTTTTTCTTGTGACATCAACAACATGGGTTTGCATATATGGTAGCAAGTCAATAGAAACCACTTCAACACCATTTCAAGCAAAGAAGTCAGTCAACTCAGCTTGTTCACAAATGACCACCTCTTGCCCCTGGTCATTCGTATTGAAGACATAGATTGCTTTTCGATCTCACACCGTTTTGGTAATTCCTTCATTTCATTGGACCGTCTCTTCCTTTTCTTCTTTTGACTTCAAATTTACATCTTGTTGTTTATCTGCAGGTATTTTATTGCTGACCACCATGGCTCAGCCTCTTGATGTTGTCTACTTCATCCTTAACAGGTTTATTGAAGTAATAAAGGTTACTAACATTTATGGATTTGTTGAGATTTGCATATTCTTTTCGTTCATCTTGAGCTTCTTTAGAAAATTCTTCTAGGTCAAGCTTTCTTTTTATCCTTCTTTTGTTGCAATGTAGATATGTGTCTGCATATTGTGGTCATTGCATCCTAAAAAAACCATGTCATTTAGGATCATACACACACCCATTATATATGAATAGTTAGTTACAATTAGCATGTTTTAATTATATACGCTGAGTTAGGTGATCAATGAAAAAACACGTTATAAATTATCACAATCATATATCACATTCAGTTGAGGTTCTTTGGTTTTTTAATCACTCTTACCAGTTAAAAACCCATATTTTATTGGTTTCCTCTTGCATTTTCTTGATCGTATTGTTGCTAACTTTGATAGTTAGTGAATCCCTTAAGAATATCAATCAAGTGTGAACAGATTATGTGAGGAGATCAATTTTTAATACTAATAAATAAAGAAAACATTAGGATCATAAGTTATAAAGTAATCAATCACCTTAAGTTAGGGCTCGGGTTGATGATGTACCAAATCCCATTGATCTTCATATTCAAACGCTCATTAAAAAAGTATAGGCCTTTGCCAAGATCTTGATAAAGCTTTTGCAAGCCGACAAAATATTAGAGTTCCCATCATCAGAAAGATCCAACACCCCTCTCTAACCTTAGTACCTGCTTCGTATCATTCTTAATTTTAGATTAACAAATTACTTACTAAGAAAACATACACTAATTTAGAACTTTACAACCATCTCTTGCAACTAATAAATTGCCTACAATCTCAACAATATTGTCAGTTTGCATAACTTATATTTTAACTTTGACAGATTTATTATTTATTAATACATGGAAGGATTAGTATACATGACCCCATAACCATGGAGATCTAATCAATTTGCAACCCTAAAATTGAAGCATGAGCCTAATAATATCATGCTAACATCCAGTGACACAGTGATGCTATTGTGTTCATCAAAATGGATAAGTGAACTTTTAAAACAACGTTTAACAATTAATTCATCAAAACAGATAAGTGGAGCGTTAGATAAAAAATACTATTGTTAAGTCGTTTTATCTTTTACAAAAAGGAGTTAAAGACTGAGAGCATAAAAATAGTTCATCAATAGCAAGCAATTGTTAAATGAAGATGTCAAACAATTAATTCATCTATTGGTACACATCAAGTTTTGTAAGATCTGGGATAAAATTAGTTCTTTATATTTTTTAACAAATACAATCATAGATTGAAACCCTAGAACCCTTAAAGACTTTAAATCCCAAATCAGAGAAATTAAAATCTAAGAAAACATAAAGAGTTAAAAAGAAGCAATTGGACAACTTGAATCATCAAAAAGGCGTGAATTAAAACCTGAATTTGAGATTAATGAACATTACCTCGCTGCAGTACTTTGTCTAACCCTCGAGATCGTTGATGTTGATGTTCTTGAGCAACTTTAATGCTTCAACTTATGAAGGTCGCCGACGAAAGCATGGGAGCGACAACGTCTTCGTCGACATTGTAATGGTGGAAGGCACCTCGAGCAGTGAGGCTGCCGATAACATCATCCTCTAGTTCTGTTGCATATCATGTATTGGTTTTGTAAGTAGAAGGGCTGTAAGTGTAATAGTTACATAGTAGAAGGGAATAAAACGTATAAAGGGTAATAATGTAGTAACGAACTAACGAATGTCGTTATGGTCGTTTAATATTGTAGTCGATTGAATGAAGAGGTAGCTATGAATTGAAATTGATTTTTCCTCTACAGTGTTCTTTCTTCTTCTTGAGTGTAACATTGGTATCAGAGCCTTCGAATCCTTAGGAGACACTTGATCGGAAGCAATTGGTGGCGATTGTGATCGGAATCGATTGTCTGTAGTAGCGATGACGACGTGCAATCAATCGTTGGAGCAACTAGTGCAAGATCATGATGCATCCTTGCTTCGACTAGAAACTGCCACCGGTCAGAATTTATCTGAATTAGAGGCGATTAAAGTTGCGGCTACGAAGAATTCGCGTGATATGGAGTCAATCAAGTCACAAATATCAGAGATATTAAAGAATTTGCAAGCATTTGGCAACAATCATGGTAGTACCAGTCATAGTAACAATAACGGCAATGGAAATTGTGAATCATCAAGCAATCAAAGTAGTAATCGTCTCACTAAGATCGAATTTCCCAAGTTTAATGGTGAGAATGTTGAAGGGTGGTTATGCAGAGTTGAGTACTTTTTTGCAGTGGATGAAACACCTGAGCAATCTAAGGTTAGGTACGCCATTATTCATCTAGAGGATATAGCTCTATTATGGCATCAATGATTTGTGCAATCACGCAGTGGTTCAATTGAAGGATTATCATGGCCAGAGTACAAAACCTTTATCTCGGCTCGATTTGCCCTAGTTTTGGGTCAAGATGCCATGGGAGCCTTATCGGCTTTGAGACAGACAGGTTCATTGCAGGATCTTTGTCGAGCTTTTGATATAGCTTTAAAAAAGGTCTCTATTTGCGATGAATATGCAGTCACTTTGTTCTTGAGAGCGGTGAAACCAGAAATTGGGTATCCACTTAGGTTGTTAAGGCCTAAGAATTTACCTGAGGCCTATATATTGGCTAGAATTCAAGATGAAGCTATTTCAACAACTTAGAACTCTATAGGGAATAAACCTTTCAAATCATAATATACCCCTAATTCCACTAGACATGGTGATACTTTTACACGAGCTATACCATCAACTAGTACTGCTAATCTACCTTTACTTCCAGCTGCTCCTATCAAAGCTCGACCTATCTGGAGGTTAACACCCAAAGAAATTAAAGAGAAGAGGTTAAAAGGGGAATTTTTTGGATGTAATGAGAAATTTGCTCCTGGTCATAAGTGCAAAGGGAAGCAGTTGTTTTCTGTGGATGTGATGGATGCTCCTGAAGAAGTCGAAGAAGGGTCACCTGATCAGTCAGGTGTGAGTTATGGGAGTTACAAAACCCACAGATTTCATTACATGCTTTTATGGGTGTGGCTTCTTACTCCACCATTAGAATAATCGGGTCAATTGGTACCAAACCTATACATATCCTTATTGATTCAGGATCTACTCATAATTTCTTGGATTTGGCTTTGGCAACCCGCATGTCGTGCCCTTTTAAACAAACAAACCCATGCATATTACTATAGCTAGCATGCACTCAAATGTGTAAGGGGTTTCGTTGGTTAATGCAAGGTAACTGGTTTACTACGGACGTCTTGTTGATTCCTTTTAGTAGTTATGACATGGTGTTGGGAGTACAATGGTTGCAGACCTTGAATGACATAATTTGGAACTTTAAAGAATTGACAATGCAATTTAAAGTTATGGATCATGTATTCTTACTTAAAGGCACTACTGATAATAAAGCCACTTTATGCTCCTTGGAAAAGATGAGTCAATTGTTAGATCAATCACAAGGGTTGGCACAAGTTTAGCTTTTTAGTCTTCAGACCGTTGGGTCTAGCTATTATCAGCATGAAACTTCAGTTAGCTTGATGGTATATAATCCAGCTTTGGAAACCTTGCTGGGAACTTATGATGATGTCTTCCAAACTCCCACTACTTTACCTCCTTCTCGGCCATATGACCACAGAATCACCTTGAAAGATGTGTCCATTACTATTAACCAGGGAGCTTATCATTACCCTGCCAGTCAAAAAGATGTCCTTGAATAATTAACACAAGAATTATTGGACTCAGGGGTCATTCAAAACAGTCAAAGTGCCTTTGCATCCCCAGTGGTTTTAGTTAAAAAGAAGGATGGTAGTTGGCAATTTTGCGTTGACTACAGGAAGCTTAATGATGCTACCATTACGAACGGTTTCCCATTCCTCTTATAGAGAAATTGCTATATGAATTGGGTCAAGCCATAATTTTTTCTAAATTGGATCTACGGGCAGGGTACCATCAGATTCGGATACACTATGATGATATCCATAAGACGGCATTTCGAACTCACCAAGGGCTTTTTGAGTTTGTTGTGATGCCCTTTGGTCTTACAAATGCCCCGTCTACATTACAATCCTTGATGAATGCTTTCTTCAAGCCTCTTATGCGTAAGTGCACCTTAGTTTTCCTCAATGACATACTTGTTTATAGTCCTACCATGGAGCAACATTTGCTTGATTTGGCACAAGTGCTATCATTCTTACGGCAACATCAGCTGGTAGCAAAGCGATCCAAATGTTTCTTTGGGGGAAGTCGAGTGGAGTATTTGGGTCATGTGATTTCAAAGGAAGGATTATCCACTGATCCATCTAAAGTTGCAGCTGTCCAACAATGGCCAGTGCCTACTACCCTCAAACAGCTTCGTGGATTACTCGGCCTGGCTGGCTATTATAGAAGGTTCATTCGCTCCTTTGGTATCTTGGCACAGCCTCTTAAAAATTTATTAAAGAAAGAAGCTTTCTGTTGGTCGACTGAAGCTCAAATGCCTTTGAGCAACTTAAACATGCCTTAACGACTACTCCTGTTTTAACCTACCTGACTTTGATAAGTGTTTTTCATCGAGATCGATGTTTCTTTGAAAGGCTTGGGCACTGTTCTTATGCAAGATAACCATCCAATTTCTTTTTTAAGCAAGTCTCTGTCCACACGACAACTCTCTCTTTCCTTCCATAAGAAAGAATTATTGGCTATTATAATGGCCATGAAACAATGGCATCATTACCTCATTCCCCAGCATTTCAAGATTAGAATAGATCAAAAAAGTTTAAAGTACCTTCTTACACAGAAGGTGACTAACCTTTTACAACAAACTTGGTTGGCCAAGCTTATGTGCTACTCCTGTGATATTACTTATAAGAAAGGGGTAGAGAATAAGATGGCGGATGATCTCTCTCGCGTTCCTGGTCTTGCTCTTTTTATGATGAATCTGAGTTCGCTTGATCCGTTGGTCTTAAACCGTATTCAAGCTTCTTGGCACCAAGATCCTCATTTGGCTACTATTCTAAGCAAGTTGCAACAAGGTCAGTCGCTTCCTCCTTATACATGGGATGACACTTTGCTTAAAAAGGAGAATCGTTTATTAATAAGCAATGATGCACAACTTTGGAAGGAGTTATTACATTTGGTACATGCTTCTTCTTTGGGAGGACATTTTGGTTACCTCCCTTCCTTAACGAAGCTTCAATCTTTCTGTTCATGGACAGGATGTTCTAAACAACTTCAATCTTTTATTCAAGATTGTGATGTTTGTCAACGTGCAAAATATGAAGCGGTGGCTTCACCCATTCTGTTACAGCTTTTACCAGTTCCTCAATACATTTTTTTGGATATTTTGATGGATTTCATTAGTGGTTTTCCAAGGAATCATGGTAAAGACACCATCTTGGTAGTGGTCGACCGCCTTACCAAGTATGGGCATTTCTTGGCCCTATCCCATCCGTTTTCGGCCTTACAAGTTGCTCAAGTTTTCATGGATAATATTTTTAAGCTACATGGAAATCCACTAACGATTGTTACTGATCGAGATCCAATTTTTCTTAGTAATTTTTGGCAGGAGTGTATTCGTTTACAGGGCATCAATTTAGCATTTTCCTCTGCCTATCATCCTCAAAGTGATGGACAGACTGAGGTCTTAAACCATTTCCTGGAATCTTATCTTTGTTGTATGGCAATGGACCCTCCTTATCAATGGTTAAAATGGTTACCATTAGCTAAATGGTGGTATAACACCACACATCACTCCTCAATTCGTATGTCCCCTTTTCAAGCCTTATATGGCTATGCTCCACTAATCCACCTTCCTTATATTCCTTTAGAGACTCGTTCTGATGCGGTGGAACATTTTCATAGGGACCGTGAAGCCATGATTCAATCCTTGAAACATAGTTTAGAACGAGCTCGCAACAGGATGGTGCAGATGACTTCTAACCATCGCACTAAGCATAATTTTAATGCAGGCGATTGGGTTTACTTGAAGTTTCATTCCCATGTCCAACGTACGGTTCGCTCCCATAAATACTCTAAGCTCAGTCCCCGATACTATGGGCTTTTCTCATTCTCAAAAAGATTGGAGTTGTAGCCTATAAACTAGACTTGCCTCCTAATTCGCAAATACATCCTATTTTTCATGTCTCTCTTTTGAAAGCTGCTCATGGTGCTCATAAACCCTCTGTCCATCTGCCCACTAATCCTCGTTTTTCTTTGCAACCGCAAGCTCTTTTGGATCGTCACCTTGCTTGTTTAGGGGGATCTTTGGTAACTCAAGTTCTAGTGCATTGGTCGGGCTTGTCTATTGCAGAGGCTTCCTAGGAATTCTTGGATTAATTTGATTTACGCTTTCCTACTTTCCATTCTTGAGGTCAAGAATGTTATGGGAGGGAAGTTTTGTTGCATATCTTGTATTCGTTTTGTAAGTAGAAGGGCTGAAAGTGTAATAGTTGCATAGTAGAAGGGAATAAAATGTGTAAAGGGTACTAATGTAGTAACGAACTAACGAATGTTTTTATGGTCGTTATATACTGTAGTCGATTGAATGAAGAGGTAGCTATCAATTGAAATTGATTTTTTCTCTCCTGTGTTCTTTCTTCTTCTTGAGTGTAACAAGTTCGATGACGACATGGCAGTTCGATTGCTTTCCATTCTCTCTCTCTACTAGAATCCAATACGATTTTCTTAGCTGACCTTACTCAAAAGTAAAATCTTTAGGCGCTAGAAGAAGTCCATGGCCATCTCGGATTATATGATCAAGGTTCAGAGCAGGTGAGAAGAAGATGGTGGTGTTATGGGGATCTCTTTACGAATTGATGAAGTTTAGTGGCCAATATGTGAAACTCTCAAATCTCCTTGTAGTTACCTAACAAAGTTATATATATATATATATATATATATATATATATATATATATATATATATATATATATATAGGACCGGGTAAGGGTGCCCAACACAATCACTTTCACAATGAGGAGAGATTTGGAACACTTAACAGTTCAAATGGGGAACCGGGTTTGATTATGAGGATACAATGAACACAAGTAAGTAATGAGACAGAACAAGCAACAATAACACATAAATATGGTTTTCAAGGAGTGTTGTATATTGCTCTCAAGTTCTATTACAAGTGTTACAAAGCATATCTAAATTACAAGAACTTGAGACTCTTTATACTACATCCTACAACCGTCAATACTTAGAAGGACAGTTGGAATTGACTAATCTAGACAACAAGATCAATCTAAAGTCAAAAGGCAGATTGCCATTTGACTAATGACTATGACATACCATAGCTCACATCCTTTTCTATTACAAAAAAGTTTACAGATACAAAAGTAGGAAGTTACAGACAAAGACCATTATCTACAGTTTATAAAAGCATGGACTTTTCACCAACTCATACAAGTTGGTGAGTCTTCAGAGTTGCAGCGAAAAGTGTGTCAGCTTTATGTAAAGTAGATCATAGAAAGCATGCTTTCTCTGTCTTCAAAAGAAATCAGTCTTCACAGCAAAATGACTTTTGAAGACTTTGTCTCTGAAGCTTCGGAAGGATTCATCTTTGGCTACGGAAGATTTGGACTTTGGCTTCGGAAGATTTTTCACTTAGAGTATTTTCTGATGTAGTGTGTAAAACTTTCAAAGCACTTCTACCTTTGTATATCCAGTGCATGCATACAAGAAGACCTTTGGTTGTTTTGGCTTCTTTGGTTGCATCAGCCTTATAATCTTCTGATATTACCTTACAAACTCCCCCTAGGCTGATGCTACCAAAACATAGAAGTACTTTAGATGTTGATAGTCCTTATTAGGATCAAAACCAATCCTCTCTTCATCATCTAGTCAGGATCCTTCAGACTTTTATAGAATTTTCTCATGTCATAAAGATCATGTAGAGGAAGATCAAGCATGTCTTGCCAAAAGTAGACATCTTGACCTCCTTGATCTCTGATGACATACCATTTGTCCGGATTGGTAGCAAAACTCCAGGACAAGATGGGTCTTCCAATGACAAGAGGCTTTACTTGAATAGGAGTTGGTTGAACAGCCTCTGCATGCACTTCCTCAGGATGCTCTGACTCATCCTGAGATATGGAGGTGGATGCCTTGGTTTTCTTCTTCTTTGAAACACTTTTTCTGGCCATCCTCTTCCTCCTCTTTGAAGTTTTCAACTGAGATGACTGGTCTTCAGTACCAGATTGTTCTATTATGTCTCTCTCAGTTGGGATCTTTTCTCTCACAAGTTCAGATGGAGAGAGAGGAGAACCCTGCTGCGGATCAGAAGATGAAGTTGGCTGAGATGTAGCTCTAGGATCATGTTGTGTTGTCTTCGGGGGTTCAACCTTCACCTCAACTTTAGGTTGAGCTGGACTTGGTGGAGAATGCAAGTCTACAAGCTCTCTCCTTTTAATCTTCTGCTTGATCACTCTTATATGCTCATCCATGGTGGATAGAGACATAGGACCAAGCCTCCTTTCGGAGAATCCGTACAGCTTCAAGAAGCTCATCATCCTTTGTATATCTTTAGACTTTTTTTGGCTTTTGTGGATGATGGCCCTTGACCTTGCAGCTTCTTCCCTTAACTTTCTTTTAGCAGCTTTTCTTTCTTTTGTGGCTTGTTCCTCCAACTGCTTGAGATATTCAAACTCTATGTACTCAAAGGATAAAGGAAGAAGTGCAACTGCCTGATAGAGTCTTGTGGCACTCGGGTAGTTGATCATATTCATTCTTTCAGCTTCCCTATCTACCTGAGGTTGTTCATGTGACACAATCTCTGTCTCAGGACTTTCTTGAACTGGAGAGAGGATATGAGCATGTTTGTAGAGCCTTTTCAGCCTCTTTTCTTCTTTAATCTTAAGGAGCAATGCTGCATCTTCTGCCTCCCTCCTCTCCTTTGACAGCTCAGTGTCAGCCAGCTCATTCAACTTTTCTAAGGGGAGAGATATGAGTTCATCAACATTATAGTTCCTGGTCCACAAGTAGTTTAGCCTAGCTGCCCTCAACTCATCATCTTGAGTGTTTGGCCTGGGGGCAGCACGGATAGCAGCTTGCATGAAGCCTGAGGACCCTCCTAAACTCTCTCTCCTTAGCTTCCTCTTCCTCTCTCTTTTCTCCTCCTCTAACTCCTCAAAGGTCATTTTCCTCTTCCCTTTGTCACGTGCAGGCCTTGGTGACTCAGGATGGAGAGAGCTTTGGCCTTCATTGCTTGGTTCAACAGTCAAGCTCTGGCCAGAGAGAGGTTGTGGAGCACCATCACCAGCTGGTGCTTCACTTAGGGTACTGGGTGCAGAAGGAGATCCTATCTCAAGGTTCACAGGCTCAACCTCAAGGCCTTAAGTAAAGGTTTTCCCTTTGAAGCTAATCTCGGGGTCCACCTCAATATCTAGTTGACCAAAGATCTCACCTGCTATCCTCTGTCTATATACTCTTGATCTCATCTTGAACTCTTCTAGCACCCTTTCTTGTATCCAGTCTGCTAGTCTTCCAGCTTGTCTGTTTTGGCTTGGGTTGACAAGTGGAAGATCAACCAGATTTATGCACTCATAGAAACTCAGGTTTGAAAATTTGAAAGTTTCTTGTTGACCCTGAGTTCTAGAGATGATGAGAGCTCTTCTTTTTGTGTCATACTTCCATCCTATGATTGGGTTCTCAGAGTGGGGAGATGGGGTAGACATGGCTCTGGGTATACCTTCCTCAAATAGACTTTGAATGATAGAGTCTACATCCATGTAGACTTGAGGAGGTTGCTGAGTATGGACTATTGCAAGAGAGGGTGGTAAATCCTTTATGTCCATACTCTGAGAGGAACTCCCAGGTTCTGTGACTGTTTGGATTTTCTCCCCCTTTTTGGTAGCATCACCTTCTTGCATAAGTGAGCTGGGGGTTGAGTCTGTCACATTCACATGTTCTTGTGAACCTGGTTGAGTTCGTCTTGGTGGTCTCTCAGCTAGCTGGCCCTTGAGATCGGTGATCTCAAGTTGCTGGTCATTGACCCTCTTTTGTAAGATAGTCACCTGAGATTCCAGGTGACTAATCTTAGAGACTAAATAGGTGCAAGTTTTAGTCAGTGTGTGCACTTTTAGTTTCAGACTCCCCTTATCTTCATCAGAAGAATCACGAGGGGATGAGAGAATTGGACCAAGATCCTCCTTCTCATCACCAGCATATTGTTCTTGGCTGCTGGATTTCCCCTGCCTTATAACAGCTTCAAAAGAAGTGTAAAACGGCCTGGTTGTCGTGGTTGAGGTCTTAAAGATGTAATTACTTGCTGAAGTGAGAGCCTCTTCCATATGGATCTCCTAAACAGGTTCAGGGAGATCCACCTCAGTGATAGGTGAATGATATGGGATAGACCTGGGTGAGACAGGAGTACTCATCTCTCCTTGAGTAGGTGTGGAGAAGAGAGACTCATGGTACTCGTTGAATGCCATGTCTTCATCATCATAGAAGTCAAGGCTGAGAATTGGTTGGTTTAGATCTAGCGGCTGGGGATGGTAACTTTTCCCGGAAGGTTGTTCACTAGAGTGTGGAGACTCTGAGTGAATGCTTAAGGCTGTTTGGGGTGTGAGCTCATCAGGCTGAGCATGAGGAACCTCAGCACTGATCATATGAGAGATAGGAGTGGTTTGTTCCTAAGGGGAAGTGGGAGCTCGAGTGTCCACTTCCTCCTGTAAGGTTGGTGATATGGGGGCCTGCACAAGCTGAATAGCATGTGTACGACTTCGTTTGGTTTTTCTCTGGTAGGTGATGGTTATTGTGGGCTGTATGTGTGGTTGAGAGATAGAAGGTATGGGTTAAACACTAGCTGGTGCTGCTGGGTTGCCACCTTGAGCAATGAGCTCAAACATTTTTGGGGCAAGGGCTGTTTCTACTTTAGAGAAGCCAACAGTTGGCTTCCACATTATTTTGAAGATGTCGGGCTTCATTTGTCCCAATTTAAGAATATTACCTGTTCCCCTCAACTATGTGCCCAATTCACAGTTGAGAATATGCTAGACATATCTAGGGAACATGTATACTCTAGGGAGTCCAAGTTAGCAAGCAAATTGGTATATACAAATTGAGAATACCTAAACTTGACCCCCTGAACCATTCCATGGACTATAAAGGAAAGGTCTTTTGGAATCTGATCCCATCCTCTATGTTTGTTTGACAAGCTATGTATGACAATATGAAGGAGGTACTTCTATTGGGATGAGACCTTCCCCTTCCTGAAGGTTTTGACTGAGAAGTCACCCTCATAGCC
This sequence comes from Flaveria sonorensis, assembly GCA_025506505.1. NCBI lineage: Eukaryota > Viridiplantae > Streptophyta > Magnoliopsida > Asterales > Asteraceae > Flaveria > Flaveria sonorensis. The sequence goes on along the minus strand of CM046429.1, from coordinate 34,881,003 downwards.
CATATACGTAAAGGAGTGGTTGACTGCAGCTTTTGGGAAGGACAAGTCACCTTCTACATCATCCAGCTGAAGATGCGTGTTTATGATGGCTAGAGTGATGAAGATTGTCCTCCCCTGCACTTTGGCAGACAGTGCCTTCTCCCAGTCCATGGTGACCTCTTCGCAGGTCCGCCAGAACTCCAACAAATGATCCTCATAGAGAGGAGGATCAATGGTGAGGGAGGTGAAGTAGTTGGTCAAACAAAGGTAACGACAAACCTTTGAGAAACCTGGATCTTTCTCAGAGTCTAACAGAGCAACTTGATTATGTTTCCTGTGAAGATGCATGAAAAAATCGGGTTGATTTCTGCGGTCAAGGTTGGCCATTTGAAGTAGCTTTGTGATGAAGGAAGATAAGAACGTAGGCGGTTTGTGGGTGAAATTAGGTTAGAGAAATGCAGATGAAGAGGAGAGTGAGAAGAGGGGGAACCATTTGAGAATATATATGAAATGGATTTGCAATAAAGTTATTGCTAAAGGAAAAACTTTGAAATCCGGATGTCGGTCCCACCTCTGAAAAGTGCCCAAAAAGGTAGTTATATTGGAAGTTGAAAATCTTCCGAAGGTAATTTAGCTTCGGAAGTTTTTAAAAAAAAGTTTCCGAAGGCAATTTGACTTCGGAAGATATTCTTAAGAGTTGTGAAAATTTGGCTTCGAAAGAAAAATACTTAAAAAATTTTTTTTCTTCCGACACATATTTGGTTACGGAAGATATTAAGACTTGGGAGTTTTATTCTAAAGAGAATAAATATTCCGAGACTTAATTGCTTTCGGAAGATATTTGTCCTTCAAATGAATGCAAGTACTTAGAAGCATATTTAAGCTTCAGAAGATATTCTCAGAATTTCTTCCGAAGGTAAATTTCTTATAAGTAGTTATTTGATTTGAAGACATAAATTTCTTCCGAAGTCAATTTGAAATCTTTTGAAGGAAAACATGTTTTGAAAAATTTTCAAAAATCTAAGGAATATCATTAAAAAATTTTCTTCCAAAATAAACTAGGCGTATGAAGGTGATAAAATAGACAACTTAGGACATACAAGTTTTAGAAATAAAGTTGATTTAAGTTTTTAAGAAAATCTACTCAAAGTTAATCATCCCATACAAGATATTTGAATCTCTATTCATCAAAAGCTTTAGTGAACAGATCAACATATTAATCATTTGTGTTAACTTTAACTAGTTTGATTAACCCATTCTCAAAATTATCTCTAATCATGTTGATATGTTTGGTCCTTGAGTGCTGCACAAGATTATCTGTAATGGAGATAGCACCATTGTTGTCTATGTGTATGGGAGTCTCTTTGAAGTTGAATTCATAGTCCAGCATCTGATTCTGAATCCAAAGCACTTGAGCACAACAACTTGCAGCAGCAATGTATTCAGCCTCAGCAGATGATGCAGAGACACAGGATTGTTTCTTGCATTGCCATGAGACAATCCTTCCACCAAGGAATTGACATCCCCAAGATGTAGACTTTGCAGTCATGTTGCAACCACCATAGTCACTATCTGTATAAGCATACCGATTGAAGTCAGAACTCTTTGGATACCGAAGGCCAAACTTGGGAGCACCTTTGAGATATCTAAGAATCCTCTTGACAGCAACCAGGTGTGACATCTTGGGTTGGTTTGATAACTTGCATAGATGCATGTGGCAAACATGATATCAGGCCAGCTGGCTGTTAGGTACATAAGAGACCCAATCATAGCCCTGTAAATATATTCATCCACACACTCCCCCTCAAGATCAGGTCCTAGGAGTGTTTTCTGGCTATACATTCAGTCATGTTGAATCTTGTAAGTATATCTTGTACATACGTTAACTGACTTATGAAGATGCCATTGTCAACTTGCTTCACTTGAATTCCCAGAAAGAAATTTAGTTCCCCCATGGCACTCATTTCAAATCTATTCTTCATCAGCCTCTCAAAGTCTTTGCAGAGCTTTGGGTTAGTTGACCTGAAGATAATGTCATCCATATATACTTGAACCAGCACTAAGTCATTCCCTATCCCTTTGATGAAGAAAGTTCCATCTATAGTACACTTCTTGTAACCATGTCGACAGAGATACTGAGATAGTGTATCATACCACTTCCTTGGAGCTTGGTACAGCCCATAAAGAGCTTTATCAAGCTTACAGACATAATCAGGATGATCTGGGTCTGCAAAGCCAGCTGGTTGTTTGACATACACCTCTTCATCAATCACCCCATACAGAAAAGCACACTTCACATCAAGTTGGTAGACCTTGAAATCCTTGGATGCAGCAAAAGCCAGGACTATTCTTACAGCTTCAATTCTTGACACAGGAGCAAAAACATCTGTGTAATCAATTTCCTCTTCTTGTGTGTACCCTTGAATAACTAGTCTTGCCTTGTTCTTGATGACAAGACCTCTATCATCATTCTTGTTTCTAAAAACCCACTTGGTTCCTATGACAGTCTTCCCATGAGGAAGAGGACATAGGATCCAAACCTTTTGTCTTTTGAATTAAAGCAGCTCATCTTGCATAGCTTCAACCCAGCTTCCATCTTTAAAAGCCTCATCAACTTTCTTTGGCTCTACTTGGGACAAGAAGCAAGAGTATAGACAAACATTTTTGTCATGGGTTTGTCCTCTTGTTCTCACCCCTATATCAATATTTCCAATGATGTTTATGGTGGGGTGTGACTTGTGGATCCTGAGTTAAGGGATCATAGCAAGTAGATTTGAAAGATCTAGATTAGAAAAATTCAGATCTGGCAGTGGAGTGTCACCCACCACATTAGCACACTTATCAAGTGAGACTTGATCCAATGAGTGTGTAACATCATTTATGTTGTCTTCTATGGAGTGGTTATCAGCATCAAGAAATTCTTAATCACTATCACCACCTCCATTTCCTCATATATTTGAAGCTTCTTCACCTGAGTTTTGAGCCTCTAAGCTGGAATTTGAAGGCATCTCAGACGTATCAGCTGAATTTGTAATGTTTGTACTGATAGGATCTTCATTTACAGGGTTAGTCACCAAAGGAGCTGAAGTAGTAATCTTGCTTGGTCTTCTCAGCTTAAATCATGGGTCAGGATCTCCTGTTGATAATTATCTGTAGATCATGAAACATTCTCACAAGACTTGTTAAAACAGTTGGTAACTAAGTCAAGATCAAATAGCCAATCCGGACCAGAACCTTTCACATTAGGAGTGTGCTCATTGAAGGTCACATTGGCTAACTCCTCAACTACTCTAGTTCTGAGATTGTATACTCTATAAGCCATAGCTTAGGAAGAGTATCCAATAAAGTGTCCATCATCTGACTTCTCATCAAATTTGGCTACTTGATCTTTGGTATTCAAGATGGTGTAAGGACATCCAAATGACCTGAGGAAACCAATAAATGGTCTCCTTTTGTGCCACAGCTCATAAGGAGTCTTACCATGAGTCTTAACCACTAAAACTCTATTATGTACATAGCAGGCTATGTTAACTGCCTCTGCCCAGAAGGTGATGGGCAGTTTAGAGTCAGACAACATGGTTCTTGCAGCTTTAATAAGTGTCTTGTTTCTCCTCTCAGCAACACCGTTTTGCTGAGGAGTCCTGGGAGCACTATATTGTCTTGTAATACTCTTTTCTTCATAAAATGTATCAAAGATTTGGTTCTTAAATTCTATTCCTTGATCACATCTTATGGTCTTGACCTTGTGATCAGATTGATTCTTAATTTTCAGAATGAAGTTCTTCAAGATCTCAGGAGTCTCATCCTTAATTCTAAGGAAAAAGAGCCAAGTGAATCTTGCGAAATCATATGTGATCACTAAACAATATGAGGTCCTTCCTAAACTCATTACACTAGTGAGGCCAAAGAGATCCATTTGTAATAAGTGTAGGGGAGTAGTGATAGAGTTCATTTCTTTTGGCTTGTGAGACACTTTGTGTTGCTTCCCTTTCAGGCATGCAACACAATGATCATCACTTGTAAACTCTTTCTTTGGCATTCCAGTTACAAAATCATTCTTAATTAATTTATTCATGTTCTTAAAGTTGACATGGCACATTCTTTTATGCCATAGGAAAGACTCATCACTAGTTGCTTTAGATAGAAAGCAAGAAACCTCTCCTGAGGGAGATGTTTCTGCAAGTCCATCTTGTACATGTTCCCTTTCCTGGGGGCTCTGAACAGGATATGCTCTTGAGGAATGACCACCCCGGCTTGAGAGCAATGCACTCATGCTCAGTAAAGAGAATGTTGTGTCTCTGATCATAAAATTAGGATACACTCAGTAGATTGTATCCAAGCTCCTTAACAAAATTTACCTTCTCAATGGTGAGCTTACCATTTGTGACCATACCCCTTCTAGTGACCACCCGCATCTCCTCCAAAAGCAACTGGTCCTCTATCAATTTTCTCAAAATTATGAAGCAAAGAACCATTTCCAGTCATGTGCCTGGAACAGCCACTATCAATGATCCACACATTTTCCTTGGTCTTTAGTTGTTCCTGCATAAAAAGAAGTGGTTAGTTACACTTGGAAACCCAAGCCTCATTGGTATTCAGCTTTTCAAAGTGATCTGAAGACAATGTAACAGTAACAGATCCTATATTCAAGCTTAAAGGATCATTACTTGTTGTTGATGAAGAACTCTCAATCACCAGGTCTTACTTCATCTTCCACACCATCTTTGGAAGATTCGACTTGACCTTCAACACCTCGAAAGTTTCAATAACTTCTGAAGTTTTGGATATTGGACCTTCGGAAGATCTTGCTTTCACTACAGCATGCTTTAGTACTTCAAAAGCATTTGTAAGGCCCCGTTCCCGGGACGCTTACAGTTGGTCAATCATCGCATAAAACATATAAAATTCATCATTTTGCAGCGGAAATTTAAACTTTTTATTAATAATTAAAAACATGTCAATACATCATATCTTTAAATTACATCGTCAAGAATTGTATTAATACAATATCATCTCAAAATATAGATGCCAGACATAAACCATTCCCGGTAGCTTATGCATCCATGCCTGCACCTCCTCAGCATCAAACGGTTACCTGCCAACTAATATGCATACAAAAGTCAGCGACGCTGAGTGAGTTCTACTTTTCATAATCAAAATACTTTACATTACATGAAATCATTTTCTCACTTTCGTTTGTGATCACACATCATACGTACATCTAGATAATAATTATTATCTTTCATCATCGTTCATCATTCGTACTTCTTTTCATTAATATCTTCCACCATTATTTAGATCCTGCCATACGCTATACCCTTACGTCAAGCAAAAGCCGATACTGTGTCGGGGTTTATAAGTAAACCCACACATCAAGCAAAAGCCGACACAGTACTGGGGTACGCGACAAGGATCTTTTCACAACTCATACGCTATACCCCCACGTCAAGCAAAAGCCGATACTGTGCCGGGGTATATAAGTAAACCCCCATGTCAAGCAAAAGCCGACACAGTACCGGGGTAAGCGATAAAGACTCTATCATTCATTACTTCCATTTTCGTCATTCATTATGTTTCACTTTCATTACGTAATACTTTACTTACGTACATAAGTATAACATACCATGTAAAGTCACATCATATTCATAGCATGGAACAACATCATCATCCTAACAGAACACAATGCATACACATCATAAACAAGCATAAGCCACCACAAGACATCATTTCTTAGCACTTAAACTCTACTTCCTAAACTTCTAGAAAATCCTAAGTCCCAAAAGAAATGCGGATGAACAAAGAAATGCGGAAGAGCAAAAAAATGCGGATGAGCAAACAAATACGGATGAACAGACAAATGCAGATGAACACTTCAGAAATATATTCAAAGAAATGTGCATGAACATTGTAGCAAATGTGCATGAACAAAGCAAACAAAAGTCTTCAGGAAATATTCCAAGTGTCAGGAAATGCGCATGAACCAAATGCGGATGACTGAAACAAAGGCGCCTGAACACTATCGCGAATACGCATGATCACTGTAGCAAATACGCCAGATCAAAACACTTATGCGAATATTCAACTCTAAATACGGATGAACTTACCAACCTGCAGTTGCGACTTAAGCAATATTAAATTCCCAATCATCATTCTAACACACCCTTAACACAGATCTATCATGCCATGCACTTAGAGCATACTACACATCGTACATATCTTAGAAAAACATCTAAAAACATACACCCAGTCCCACACCATGTCAAAATTCATAGTTTAGTTTAGACAACCTTCTGCCCAGTATTCATAACAGCCCCTAACACTTATACCAGTAAAAGAGGGGATTTAGAAACTCACCTTGAACAGCTTTCGAGTAGAACACCTCAAACTCGAGAACCCACTTGAAGTTCCAGCACCTTTAACCCACGAAAACGAGCACTAAACACCAGAATCTCGATCTAGAAGCTCGAACCCAACAGAAAATAGGGAAGAAACACCTGAAAACTTTACCTTTCTTGAAGGTCTTCTACTTTCTCACTCTAAAAACTGGTTGAGAGGTTCTCTCTCTCTAGAACCGAAGGTTGCAGGAGAGAAAAGAGGTTATTTGTGGCCATACCTCTTTTAACCATGTGCAAGTTTGGCCCTTGCACGCTTTTAACCCCTTGCTTTTAAAATAACTTCCTATTTGATCCTTTACTTTTCTTTTCTTCTTCTTCTATTTTTTTTTTGAAATTTCCGGGTGTTACAAGTCCACCCCCCTTATATAGGTTTCGTCCCCGAAACCTGTCACTCCTTAAAGAGATCTGGGCAGCGCCATCTCATTCCTTCCTATGATTCCCCAAGTAGCCTCCATTCCTTCATTACAATGACCCTAGCTGCCACTTTTGAGAACCCCTTTAGATAATTACCCTGTAGTATTCACCAAACCCAAGAAACTACGAATCTCAGATGGCATCCTTGGAGACTTCCATTGCATCATTGCCTCAACCTTTGTCAGGTCTACCCTAATCCCTTCAGGATTAACCACATGACCCAAAAGCTGAACCTCGCATAACTAGAACGCACACTTGGAGAACTTGGCGTACAACTTCTCCCTTCAAAGCGTATCCAGCACTTCCCAGGTGTGACCGACATGTTCCTCTTCGCTCTACGAATAAATTAGAACATCATCAATGAACACAGTCACTGACTTATCTAACTTGGGTCGGTACACCTGATTCATCAGATCCATAAAAGCAGCTGGCGCGTTGGTTAAACCAAAAGAAATCACGAGGAACTCGTAGTGTCCATAACACGTATGAAAAGCTGCTTTAGGAATATCCTGCCCCTTCACCTTCAATTGATGGTGACCAGATTGGAGATTTATCCTCGAGAACAACTGGCACCTTGGAGCTGATCAAATAAGTCATCAATCCTCGGTAACGGATACCGGTTCTTCACGGTCAACTTGTTCAGCTCACGGTAGTCGATGCACATCCTCATGCTACCGTCCTTCTTCTTCACAAACAAGACCGAAGCACCCCATGAAGATATACTCGGTCGAATGAATCCCTTATCCAACAGCTCTTGTAAGCTGAGTCATCAACTCTTTCATCTCGGAGGGAGCTAAACGTAGCAACAGGTTGGGCACCAGGTATCAGGACAATCTGGAACTCGATCTCACGGTCAGGTGGCACACCTGATAAGTCTTCCAGAAATATGTCAGGGAAGTCGCACACTACCGGCACTTCCGACAACCATGGTACCGAAGCCTCCACATCCTTCACATAGGCTAGATAGGCACCATATCCACGCCTTATACACATCTCAGCCATAACTATCGAAATCACCTTCAGAACTGTAGTAACCCTATCGCCATAGATCGTCACTGAACTCCCATCCGACGTAGTCAATCGAATCATCTTCTTGCGACACACAATATTTGCCTCATAGGCCGTTAGCCAATCCGTCCCTAGGACTACATCAATTCCGCCTAAGGGAATCACAATTAATTTAACAGAGAACCTATGGCCTTCCAACTCTATGTCATAATTCTCTATCAGACCAGAAATCTTGGTAGACTTACCAGTAGCAGTTTCTACATCGAATGGCTCATCAATCTTTCTACTCCTAACAGGCAACTTAGCACAGAAGGATGCAGAAATAAAACTCCTACTAGCACCAAAATCAAAAAGTAAAGAGGCATAAGTTCGGTTTACTAGAAGTGTACCTGACACAACGTCGGGATCCACCCTAGCCTCCTCCCAGGTCATCGTGCATGCTCTGACCTTCATCCTCTGCTCTACTTCTCAGCCCTTTTCTTTGCCCTGGAGCTCTCAGCCCTCGACTTCTTGCAGTTTCTGCTCATGTGCCCAGTCTCGCCACAGTTGTAACATTTCACCACACGACAATCCCTTGCCATGTGGCCCTCCCTTCCACACTGAAAGCAGATGTTTGATCCCCACTTACACTCCCCTGCATGCTCCTTCCCACACTTATTACACCTCTTTATCCCCGTACCTGTTGTCACTACTCTCCGGTCATCCACCCTTGCCTTTTTGTTCTTTGGAGTGAAGCCACCATAACCAATGCGTTCCCCATTCCAGTTTCTGTCACCATCACCTTTCTTACTCACCTCCACTGTAGTCACTTCCTCCCTCTCATCGTATAGTCTCCCTGCTAGATCGACCACCGATCTAAACGTGCCTGGCCGGGAGGAAATTAGATGTCTACGGATATCCGCCGGCAACCCCTGAATGTATCTCTTTATCCTCCGTGACACGGGTGTCACCTGCTTTGGCACCAGCCTTGCCATCTCATTGAACTTGGTCGTATACTGCTGGTGTGTCATAGTTCCCGCCTCCAACTGTAGGAACTCCCTCTCGACCTTATCGAGTTCTCTGTGAGGACAAAACTCCTCAATCACCAGCTTCTTCAGTTCACTCCACCCCATCCTCCCAATCACCCTACTACCCTCGGCCTAGACAATATTGTCCCACCAGTACAAGGCCGAATCCACAAACGAGTGGGTAGCAAACTTTACCTTCTGATCCTCCCTGCACTCGCTGATATTCAACACAGCCTCCGTCTCTCTCACCCATCGGTGAGCAGCAGCAGCACTTCCATTCCCATCAAATGTCGTGGGCTTGCGTCTCTGGAAGGCCCCATAGTTGCATCCCTTTGCAGTTTCCTGCACTGCTTCCTCCCCCTATCGTCACTGGAAACAACCATCTCAGTCTCTGGTTGCTCCCTTTCTCTTGAACCTCCCTCTTCGTCCTCTCGCCTATTGGCATTCTCCTTCTCCTCATTTTCCCTCACAGCTTTAATAACCTCAGTCACCACTGATGGCAGAATCGTCTGCATGACCTGATGAACTTCCTCCGCTATTGCCTCCTTCCTTGAGGCCCTCAGATTAGCACTCTCATCCTCACCATTATGGTGATGAGGCTCGGGCTCTTCAGGAGCCATTTTGTCAGACTTAGCCCTGTTCCTTGTGACACGCGGTCTAACACTGCGTCCACCACGACCTCCACCTCGAGAAGCCTCCAAAGATCTACCACCAGCCATCTCTAAACACTACAAGATTCAAACACCAACACGGTCATTCAAGGTAATAGCTCGGATTATGTCAAGTATAGTAAGTCCCTAATTACAGTGGCCAGTTGTGATTAGCCACTTACTTTACTCATCATTCTCCAAGCATTTCCTATCCTAACTACATCAGTATCCAAATCTACAAAAAGGCACATAATACACATAACATGCTCACATAATTCCCTTTTATTAACCTTCATAATACGTTTACATAAAACCTTTACCTGCAAGCATGTAGCTACTAGGACTGGCATCCCTTTACTTTTCGTCCCATTCTCAGTTTAAGTTTAGGTTCTTGGAAAATATTTTACCCAATTCTCTTAAACTTTAGCTCTGATACCAACTTGTAAGGCCCCGTTCCCGAGACGCTTACAGTTGGTCAATCATCGCATAAAACATATAAAATTCGTCATTTTGCAGTGGAAATTTAAACTTTTCATTAATAATTAAAAACATGTCAATACATCATATCTTTAAATTACATCATCAAGAAATGTATTAATACAATATCATCTCAAAATATGGATGCCAGACTCGAAACATTCCCGGTAGCTTATGCATCCATGCCTGCACCTCCTCAGCATCAAACGGTTACCTGCCAACTAATATGCATACAAAAGTCAGCGACGCTGAGTGAGTTCTAGTTTTCATAATCAAAATACTTTACATTACATAAAATCATTTTCTCACTTTCGTTTGTGATCACACATCATACGTACATCTAGATAATAATTATTATCTTTCATCATCGTTCATCATTCGTACTTCTTTTCATTAATATCTTCCACCATTATTTAGATCCTGCCATACGCTATACCCTTACGTCAAGCAAAAGCCGATACTGTGTCGGGGTTTATAAGTAAACCCACACGTCAAGCAAAAGCCGACATAGTACCGGGGTACGCGACAAGGATCTTTTCACAACTCATACGCTATACCCCCACGTCAAGCAAAAGCCGATACTGTGCCGGGGTATATAAGTAAACCCCCATGTCAAGCAAAAGCCGACACAGTACCGGGGTAAGCGATAAGGACTCTATCATTCATTACTTCCATTTTTGTCATTCATTATGTTTCACTTTCATTACGTAATACTTTACTTACGTACATAAGTATAACATACCATGTAAAGTCACATCATATTCATAGCATGGAACAACAACATCATCCTAACAGAACACAATGCATACACATCATAAACAAGCATAAGCCACCACAAGACATCATTTCTTAGCACTTAAACTCTACTTCCTAAACTTCAAGAAAATCCTAAGTCCCAAAAGAAATGCGGATGAACAAAGAAATGCGGATGAGCAAAAAAATGCGGATGAGCAAACAAATACGGATGAACAGACAAATGCAGATGAACACTTCAGAAATATATTCAAAGAAATGTGCATGAACATTGTAGCAAATGTGCATGAACAAAGCAAACAAAAGTCTTCAGGAAATATTCCAAGTGTCAGGAAATGCGCATGAACCAAATGCGGATGACTGAAACAAAGGCGCCTGAACACTATCGCGAATACGCATGATCACTGTAGCAAATACGCCAGATCAAAACACTTATGCGAATATTCAACTCTAAATACGGATGAACTTACCAACCTGCAGTTGCGACTTAAGCAATATTCAATTCCCAATCATCATTCTAACACACCCTTAACACAGATCTATCATGCCATGCACTTAGAGCATACTACACATCGTACATATCTTAGAAAAACATCTAAAAACATACACCCAGTCCCACACCATGTCAAAATTCATAGTTTAGTTTAGACAACCTTCTGCCCAGTATTCATAACAGCCCCTAACACTTATACCAGTAAAAGAGGGGATTTAGACACTCACCTTGAACAGCTTTCGAGTAGAACACCTCAAACTCGAGAACCCACTTGAAGTTCCAGCACCTTTAACCCACGAAAACGAGCACTAAACACCAGAATCTCGATCTAGAAGCTCGAACCCAACAGAAAATAGGGAAGAAACACTTGAAAACTTTACCTTTCTTGAAGGTCTTCTACTTTCTCACTCTAAAAACTGGTTGAGAGATTCTCTCTCTCTAGAACCGAAGGTTGCAGGAGAGAAAAGAGGTTATTTGTGGCCATACCTCTTTTAAACCTCACCATGTGCAAGTTTGGCCCTTGCACGCTTTTAACCCCTTGCTTTTAAAATAACTTCCTATTTGATCCTTTACTTTTCTTTTCTTCTTCTTCTATTTTTTTTTTGAAATTTCCGGGTGTTACAAGTCCACCCCCCTTATATAGGTTTCGTCCCCGAAACCTGTCACTCCTTAAAGAGATCTGGGCAGCGCCATCTCATTCCTTCCTATGATTCCCCAAGTAGCCTCCATTCCTTCATTACAATGACCCTAGCTGCCACTTTTGAGAACCCCTTTAGATAATTACCCTGTAGTATTCACCAAACCCAAGAAACTACGAATCTCAGATGGCATCCTTGGAGACTTCCATTGCATCATTGCCTCAACCTTTGTCAGGTCTACCCTAATCCCTTCAGGATTAACCACATGACCCAAAAGCTGAACCTCGCATAACTAGAACGCACACTTGGAGAACTTGGCGTACAACTTCTCCCTTCAAAGCGTATCCAGCACTTCCCAGGTGTGACCGACATGTTCCTCTTCGCTCTACGAATAAATTAGAACATCATCAATGAACACAGTCACTGACTTATCTAACTTGGGTCGGTACACCTGATTCATCAGATCCATAAAAGCAGCTGGCGCGTTGGTTAAACCAAAAGAAATCACGAGGAACTCGTAGTGTCCATAACACGTATGAAAAGCTGCTTTAGGAATATCCTGCCCCTTCACCTTCAATTGATGGTGACCAGATTGGAGATTTATCCTCGAGAACAACTGGCACCTTGGAGCTGATCAAATAAGTCATCAATCCTCGGTAACGGATACCGGTTCTTCACGGTCAACTTGTTCAGCTCACGGTAGTCGATGCACATCCTCATGCTACCGTCCTTCTTCTTCACAAACAAGACCGAAGCACCCCATGAAGATATACTCGGTCGAATGAATCCCTTATCCAACAGCTCTTGTAAGCTGAGTCATCAACTCTTTCATCTCGGAGGGAGCTAAACGTAGCAACAGGTTGGGCACCAGGTATCAGGACAATCTGGAACTCGATCTCACGGTCAGGTGGCACACCTGATAAGTCTTCCAGAAATATGTCAGGGAAGTCGCACACTACCGGCACTTCCGACAACCATGGTACCGAAGCCTCCACATCCTTCACATAGGCTAGATAGGCACCATATCCACGCCTTATACACATCTCAGCCATAACTATCGAAATCACCTTCAGAACTGTAGTAACCCTATCGCCATAGATCGTCACTGAACTCCCATCCGACGTAGTCAATCGAATCATCTTCTTGCGACACACAATATTTGCCTCATAGGCCGTTAGCCAATCCGTCCCTAGGACTACATCAATTCCGCCTAAGGGAATCACAATTAATTTAACAGAGAACCTATGGCCTTCCAACTCTATGTCATAATTCTCTATCAGACCAGAAATCTTGGTAGACTTACCAGTAACAGTTTCTACATCGAATGGCTCATCAATCTTTCTACTCCTAACAGGCAACTTAGCACAGAAGGATGCAGAAATAAAACTCCTACTAGCACCAAAATCAAAAAGTAAAGAGGCATAAGTTCGGTTTACTAGAAGTGTACCTGACACAACGTCGGGATCCACCCTAGCCTCCTCCCGGGTCATCGTGCATGCTCTGACCTTCATCCTCTGCTCTACTTCTCAGCCCTTTTCTTTGCCCTGGAGCTCTCAGCCCTCGACTTCTTGCAGTTTCTGCTCATGTGCCCAGTCTCGCCACAGTTGTAACATTTCACCACACGACAATCCCTTGCCATGTGGCCCTCCCTTCCACACTGAAAGCAGATGTTTGATCCCCACTTACACTCCCCTGCATGCTCCTTCCCACACTTATTACACCTCTTTATCCCCGTACCTGTCGTCACTACTCTCCGGTCATCCACCCTTGCCTTTTTGTTCTTTGGAGTGAAGCCACCATAACCAACGCGTTCCCCATTCCAGTTTCTATCACCATCACCTTTCTTACTCACCTCCACTGTAGTCACTTCCTCCCTCTCATCGTATAGTCTCCCTGCTAGATCGACCACCGATCTAAACGTGCCTGGCCGGGAGGAAATTAGATGTCTACGGATATCCGCCGGCAACCCCTGAATGTATCTCTTTATCCTCCGTGACACGGGTGTCACCTACTTTGGCACCAGCCTCGCCATCTCATTGAACTTGGTCGTATACTGCTGGTGTGTCATAGTTCCCGCCTCCAACTGTAGGAACTCCCTCTCGACCTTATCGAGTTCCCTGTGAGGACAAAACTCCTCAATCACCAGCTTCTTCAGTTCACTCCACCCCATCCTCCCAATCACCCTACTACCCTCGGCCTAGACAATATTGTCCCACCAGTACAAGGCCGAATCCACAAACGAGTGGGTAGCAAACTTTACCTTCTGATCCTCCCTGCACTCGCTGATATTCAACACAGCCTCCGTCTCTCTCACCCATCGGTGAGCAGCAGCAGCACTTCCATTCCCATCAAATGTCGTGGGCTTGCGTCTCTGGAAGGCCCCATAGTTGCATCCCTTTGCAGTTTCCTGCACTGCTTCCTCCCCCTATCGTCACTGGAAACAACCATCTCAGTCTCTGGTTGCTCCCTTTCTCTTGAACCTCCCTCTTCGTCCTCTCGCCTATTGGCATTCTCCTTCTCCTCATTTTCCCTCACAGCTTTAATAACCTCAGTCACCACTGATGGCAGAATCGTCTGCATGACCTGATGAACTTCCTCCGCTATTGCCTCCTTCCTTGAGGCCCTCAGATTAGCACTCTCATCCTCACCATTATGGTGATGAGGCTGGGGCTCTTCAGGAGCCATTTTGTCAGACTTAGCCCTGTTCCTTGTGACACGCGGTCTAACACCGCGTCCACCACGACCTCCACCTCGAGAAGCCTCCAAAGATCTACCACCAGCCATCTCTAAACACTACAAGATTCAAACACCAACACGGTCATTCAAGGTAATAGCTCGGATTATGTCAAGTATAGTAAGTCCCTAATTACAGTGGCCAGTTGTGATTAGCCACTTACTTTACTCATCATTCTCCAAGCATTTCCTATCCTAACTACATCAGTATCCAAATCTACAAAAAGGCACATAATACACATAACATGCTCACATAATTCCCTTTTTATTAACCTTCATAATACGTTTACATAAAACCTTTACCTGCAAGCATGTAGCTACTAGGACTGGCATCCCTTTACTTTTCGTCCCATTCTCAGTTTAAGTTTAGGTTCTTGGAAAATATTTTACCCAATTCTCTTAAACTTGTAAGGCCCCGTTCCCGAGACGCTTACAGTTGGTCAATCATCGCATAAAACATATAAAATTCTTCATTTTGCAGTGGAAATTTAAACTTTTCATTAATAATTAAAAACATGTCAATACATCATATCTTTAAATTACATCATCAAGAAATGTATTAATACAATATCATCTCAAAATATGGATGCCAGACTCGAAACATTCCCGGTAGCTTATGCATCCATGCCTGCACCTCCTCAGCATCAAACGGTTACCTGCCAACTATTATGCATACAAAAGTCAGCGACGCTAAGTGAGTTCTAGTTTTCATAATCAAAATACTTTACATTACATTAAATCATATCCTTTACTTTCGTTCGTGATCATACATTATATGTACATCTAGATAATAATTATATCTTTCATCATCGTTCATCATTCGTACTTCCTTTCATTAATATCTTCCACCATTATCTAGATCCTGCCATACGCTATACCCCCACGTCAAGCAAAAGCCGATACTGTGCCTGGGTTTATAAGTAAACCCCCACATCAAGCAAAAGCCGACACAGTACCGGGGTACGCGACAAGGATCTTCTCACAACTCATATGCTATACCCCCACGTCAAGCAAAAGCTGATACTGTGCCGGGGTTTATAAGTAAACCCCCACGTCAAGCAAAAGCCGACGCGGTATAGGGGTAAGCGACAAGGACTCCATCATTCATTACTTCCATTTTCGTCATTCATTATGTTTCACTTTCATTACGTAATACTTTACTTACGTACATAAGTATAACATACCACGTAAAGTCACATCATATTCATATCATGGAACAACATCATCATCGTAACAGAACACAATGCATACACATCATAAACAAGCATAAGCCACCACAAGACATTATTTCTTAGCACTTAAACTCTACTTCCCAAACTTCTAGAAAATCCTAAGTCCCAAAAGAAATGCGAATGAACAAAGAAATACGGATGAGCAAAGAAATGTGGATGAGCAAACAAATGCGGATGAACAGACAAATGCGGATGAACAGACAAATACAGATGAACACTTCAGAAAAATATTCAAAGAAATGTGCATGAACACTGTAGCAAATGCGCATGAACAAAGCAAATAAAAGTCTTCAGGAAATATTCCAAGTGTCAGGAAATGCGCATGAACCAAATGCGGATGACTGAAATGAATGCGCCTGAACACTATAGCGAATGCGCATGAACAAAAGAAATGCGCATGATCACTGTAGCAAATGCGCCAGATCAAAAACACTTATGCGAATATTCAACTCTAAATGCGGATGAACTAACCAACCTGCAGTTGCGACTTATGCAATATTCAATTCCCAATCATCATTCTAACACACCCTTAACACAAATCTATCATGCCACACATTTAGAACATACTACACATCGTACACATCTTAGAAAAACATCTAAAAACATACATCCAGTCGTACACCATGTCAAAATTCATAGTTTAGTTTAGACAACCTTCTGCCCAGTATGCATAACATCCCCTAACACTTATACCAGTAAAAGAGGGGATTTAGAAACTCACCTTAAACAGCTTTCGAGTAGAACACCTCAAACTCGAGAACCCACTTGAAGTTCCAGCACCTTTAACCCACGAAAACGAGCACTAAACACCAGAATCTCGGTCCAGAAGCTCGAACCCAGTAGAAAATAGGGAAGAAACACTTGAAAACTTTACCTTTCTTGAAGGTCTTCTACTTTCTCACTCTAAAAACCTGTTAAGAGCTTCTCTCTCTCTCTAGAACCAAAGGTTGCAGGAGAGAAAAGAGGTTATGAGCGGTCATACCTCTTTTAAACCCCATCATGTACATGTTTGGCCCTTGCACGCTTTTAACCCCTTGCTTTTAAAATAACTTCCTGTTTGATCCTTTACTTTTCTTTTCTTCTTCTTCTTTTTTTTTGAAATTTCTGGGTGTTTCAACATTCCTTTCTTCCAAGACCAAAATTTCTTCCGAAGGCAAGTTCTCACTTGTTTTCTTCTTTACTTTGGAGCTTCCAAAGGAAACAGATTTTCCTTCCAAAGCTTGCTTTTCCTTCTTCTTCCCAGAAGCCTTTTCTTTGACCATGTGGATAGTGCTTTTGGGATTGTAGATGCAATCCTTAGCCAGATGAGAAGTACTACCACATATGATCCAGTCCATTTGCTTCCTTCTGGGAGTCTTCTTTTGAGAGCAAGACTGAGTTTGATCACTTTCCTTCTCCATCTTTATCTTCACAGATGATGCAACAAGCTTCTTAGGGAGAGGCTTGCTCTTGGAGCTGGATGGTTCAGGCTGTGTAGCAGTGTTACATAGCTGGTCAGTCTTCTTCTTCTTTCTGGAATGGTTTGGAACTAAATTAGAACTCCTGGTACTAGAGTTCATAGTTGAGTCTTCAGCCTTTACCATTTCAAACCCTGCAGAAATGAACACTTGTTTCTGCTTGGAGTCAAAAGTGGCCTTGATCTCTTGAGCCTTCTTTGATCTTCTCTTAGCTCTTCTGATCAAATTCTTCCTTTTTGACTTGGTCATTCCAGACTCTTTCCTCTCCTCAAGAGAATAGTGACCCTTCTTAGGATGATCTTCTTCACTCTTCTCAGAGTCATCCTTCACTATTTCTTCGTCTTTCTCTTCAACAATAGGGTCTATGAGGGGAAGCTCATCTTCATAAGTTCCTCACCTTGAAGATCCTACAGACAATAGAGTGTGTGGAGGAGCTATCTCAGTAGATCCTAGTCCCTGCTTATTCTAATAACAAACTTTTGCATGTAGGGATGAGGATATTATGTTCTTGAAGGTCTCTTCTTCAAGAACATATTTTTCTACCCTGGCTTTGCTGATCACAAGCTCAGCCTGGCATTCAGTTAACTTTGAGATGAGATCTTTGATTTGAGTCCTGTAGTTAGTGTGCTCATGCTTAAGAGTTGAAAAGGTTTTCTCTAGATCTTCTATCTTAAGTTTATAATCATTTTCAGCTCTTTTAAAATCAGCTTTTAAGATATATAAGGACTCAAGATCAGATCTCATCTCTAAGTTATAGGACCTGTATCTATTAACTTTAGCAATACATTCAGGTGTACAGAGATGTTCCAATACCTTGGCTTCATCATGATCTCCCATCAATGCTTGGTTTGGAGATGCATCTTCCACCTGAAAGCTCCAGTCAAAGCCTCCTTCTTTAACAGCAACTGCGGCTTGTTGTCTTGGCTTCTCATTCTGGTGAGCTCCTTCAGTGTAGTTTGGCTTGGTTTGTGCATGCCCACCATTTGACCTTGGTGCCTTGCACTCTCTGGCAAAGTGTCCCATTTGGTTATAGTTGTAACACTTCATTTTGCTTTTATCAAGCCCAAACTTTCCACTGGCTGCATTGCTAGGAAACTTCCTTCCAGTCCTCTTGTAGAATTTGTTGGCCCTGTGAGTGAGAAGAGCCATATGCTGGACTATTTCCATATACTCCAGATCATCTGGATGGATACAATCCAGATCTTCAAGGGTGAAGAGAAAGTTGCCTGACTTTCATCAAAAGACACAAAAGCTTGTGAAGAGCTTGTCTCCTGGAATGGGCTTCCAGGGATGTAGCCTTCCCTTAGTGTCTCTGGAAAGGTGATAAAAGGACCCTTTTGTGATTTGTTCGAGTAGCAGATGAGATGGTGTTGTGGTTCTTTGCAATCCCTTTCAACCACATGAAGGGTTGAACTCTGTTGGTTGTTGGAGTTACCAGATGGATTTTGCATGTTCATCTCCATCTGGTAGCCACTGAGGATACCATACAACTCTGTGAGAGTAAGGGTCTTGAGGTTTTCAGTCCTCTTGATGACCACACAATAGTGTGTCCATTGTTTGGGAAGAGAGGACATGAACTTCCTCGCAACATCCCTGTTCTCAAGAGTTACTCCAACATCTGCCAGAGTATCCACAATCTCAACATACCTAAAGTATTGTTGAGTCATGGTTTCACCTGTCTTGAAGGTGAAGTTCTCAAACTGCTGCTTCAAGAGGTCTTTCTTGTTTTCTTTTGCATCATCAGACCCTTCATACATCAGCTTCAGTGCATCCTAGAGTTGCTTGGCAGTCTTACACTTCTTGAAGCCTCTGTAGATAGAGTTTGGAAGAGCAGTTTGGAGGGCGGTCATGGATTTCTAATCAATATCAATTCTCTTCCAGTCTTCATCAGAATAGTCAGCCACTTCCTTTGGTATCATACCACCACCAGCAGTAGTTGAAGAGGTGGATGGTACATGAGGTCCATGGATAATTGACCCCTACATCCTTGAGTCTTGAGACTTGATAAAGCCTTCCATTCTTTGACACCAAGTATCAAAGTCTTCAGCAGTGATCAGTGGGGACTTTGTCATTGTACCGGTTTCCATATCAGCCTTTATGATAGCTGCCATTTGAGATGTTAAGTGAACTATGAAACTGAGAAGATTAAAGATGGTGAGATCTTACAATCAAGTGCCTGAAATGCTCTGATACCAATTGCAGGATCGGGTAAGGGTGCCTAACACAATCAGTTTCACAATGAGGAGAGACTTGGAACACTTAACAGTTCAAATGGGGAACCGGGTTTGATTATAAGGATACAATGAACACAAGTAAGTAATGAGACAGAACAATCAACAATAACACAGAAATATGGTTTTCAAGGAGTGTTGTATATTGCTCTCAAGTTCTATTACAAGTGTTGCAAAGCATATCTAAATTACAAGAACTTGAGACTCTTTATACTACATCCTACAACCGTCAATACTTAGAAGGACAGTTGAAATTGACTAATCTAGACAATAAGATCAATCTAAAGTCAAAAGGCAGATTGCCTTTTGACTAGTGACTATAACATGCCATAGCTCACATCCTTTTCTATTACAAAAAGGTTTACATGTATAAAAGTAGAAAGTTACAAACAAAGACCATTATCTACAGTTTATAAAAGCATGGACTTTTCACCAACTCATACAAGTTGGTGAGTTTTCAGAGTTGCAGCGGAAAGTGTGTCAGCTTTATGTAAAGTAGATCAGAGAAAACATATCTTTCTCTGTCTTCGGAAGAAATCAGTCTTCACAGCAAAATGGCTTCGGAAGACTTTGTCTCTGAAGCTTCGGAAGACTTTGTCTCTGAAGCTTCGGAAGATTTGGACTTTGGCTTCGGAAGATTTTACACTTAGAGTATTTTCTGATGTAGTATGTAAAACTTCCGAAGCACTTCTACCTTTGTATGTCCAGTGCATGCATGCAGGAAGACCTTTGGTTGTTTTGTCTTCTTTGGTTGCATCAGCCTTAAAATCTTCCGATATTACCTTACAATATATATTATAATATCACAATGAAAAAGAATTAAACAAGTTAGAAGAAGCAAACTAGACGACTTATGGTCTGGGGCTAGCCTATTTGTTAAATATTGTTTTTTAAAAGTGATCTTTTTTGTTTAAACCTGAGTATTATGTATATTTGTTTAGAGTAATTTATAAGTAGAATACATTTACCGTTTTTTCTTCCTTACAGAGCTAACACTGGTATCACCAGCAGTGAACTCATGAAGGAATGGGGATTTTGATCCCTCAACTCACACCTTGATTGTAAGGCTGTAACGAGCCGAACCGAGCTAGGGTAGGCTTAGCCTCTGCTTGTTTAAAAAACTGAGTCGAGTCAGTTTAGCTCGTTTATGTTAACGAACTCAAAAACCAAGCTTGGGTTTGACTCATTTATAAACGAGCCGAGCAGAGCCAGCTCGCGATCCAACTTTTTTATTTTCTAAGAAAACAATTTTGTTAATTTATACATATTTGTATATATATAAACAATAAATAATATTTCTTACATTTGTTTATATTAACTTGTTGAAATAATTATATAAAATTATTATTTCAAAGACTATAATCTTGTTTTTATACTTTTATATTTAGTTTCTCGTTAGAAAATACTAAAATAAAAATATGTGTATGATATATTTTAATTTTGATCATAATTTATATAAATTATAATTTAGGTTTTACCTTAAACGAGTTAGCGAGCGAGCTGAGTCTAGACAACTCGATTTGTTTTTGACACTCTCTAAACCACCACCAACGTGCTTTCTCTCTTTGCAGATCTGATAACTTAAAATCAAACAAATTTGATTAAAGGTAAAAATTGATTTGGGAGAGTTATGACTAGCCAAACCACTCTTGTCCCTAGAGGTTGCACATTTGAAAAAAAAAAGGATGTGATGGTGGTCGGGTATGCAATGGTGGTGTGGTGGTTTGCGGATCTTTGTGCTAACTTTCTTCCTACTCAATGGATGAATCTAACGGTAACTGGGGTTTGAAGACGATGGTAGTTGAGGTGGTTGTTGGAGGGTTGACATAGGACGTAGGGTTTTGTGGTGGGGGGAGAGAGAAAGGGATGGAGGGAGGGAGGGAGGGTGAGAAAGAAGGATTATTTTTTTACAAATCATTTAAGCGTTTATAAGGTTGGATAATATTAACACTGCCAGCTAAAAGATAAAAACATGAATGCCTCTGATAATTAAGGCCATAAAAATAACCTCAATACTCAAATACTTAGGATTAACAAACATAAGGATGAACAAATGATTATTAACTCAAGTGGTTGAAATTAAATAATCAATATAATTAAAAATAAGAAGGTTGTGGGTTTAAACTTTACCCTGAGCAAACATGCTTATGGTTGGACCAGATGTTTTCTCAGTTTTGAGTTTTCCTTCTTGGTGGATTGAGGCCAAGAAACGAGTACATGAGCCCGATTAAAGTAAGAAATAAACACAGTCGTATACTTGTCGTTATAAAACATAACGTAAGGGACGAAAAACGAAATTAAAACGAGTACATTAGCACAACCACTTTTAAAGTATTATAAAATCTACGGAGGATTAAACACCATCACCCATCACCACCCATGTCCACCACCACCACCACCTTCCGCCACCACCGTTCGCCTCCACCACCTTCCGCCACCACCGTTCGCCTCCACCACCTTCCGCCACCACCGTCCGCCTCCACCCATCGTCCGCCACCACCACCACCCATCGTCTACCACCACCCACCATCTACCATCACCACCGTCGTCCAGCACCGCCGTATACCACCACCAGTTGATTTTAGCAGTCCGCAGACGTTAAAAATCATAAACTTTTTTTTGTTGCCGACTGCAGAGATTTGATACATCTTTCGCAGATAACTGCATGTGTGGTCTGCAGGCTTTGCATTTTGCTCACCTTAAAACAAGGGCTCACTCTCTCTTCTTCTCCCGACTATTGTGTTTCCTCCCCGCTTCTTCCCTCACAAACCTGCATCTCAAACTCAACAGTTTATAGAAAAACCCAAATTACAGATGCGATAAAAGCAAGCAACAACGACACTGACATCGGAATGCTGTTGCCCTCTTCCATCACCATCTTTTGCGAGTATTCGTGCTGAAATCTGAACATTGCATTCCGTCAATCTCCATCTTTGGCGATTGTTCCTTCAATCTCTTTGCTTCACGATTGCTTCCTCTCTTACGCTTTGTTTCACCCAATTTTCGCCAATAAAGGTACAGTTTTTTTAGGTTATAGGTGTGAAATTGCAGATGGGTTAGTAGGGTTTTAAGTTTTCTGTGGAGTTTGTTTCTTTGGAGCTTTTGCCTGCTGTTTTAATCTATTGAAATAAATTGCTTTCTCCATCAGAAGATTTTCTTGTTGTTGTTGTTGATGTTGTGCTTGATTCTTTATACTGATTGATATGTAGAACATCCCAAATGGATTGCTGCTACTTTGTTGCTGTTGAGTTCTAGCCTATTATTAGCCAATTGTGCTTTTATGTTATTGTCATTATCTATCTGGTCTTTTTTTTGTGACCTTAAGTTCTATGCCTCTTTGTAACCTTAAGTTCTATGCCCCTGCAAATTGGATTCTTACTTACCCTTTGTATATTTTTTTAACATCATTTTCTAATTATTAGTTGAGATTTTACTTAATCCTAAAATCATATGCCTAGTTTCCAAGATCATGTGTATGTTCCGTTCTGTTGTCTTTTGGGTGAAATAAGTTTATGTGATTTTATTTGTTGTTTTAATTATTACCTGCCATATCTCTGGCCTTTGATCAAACTGTCAGTGATATGTACCTTCAATTTGTTTTCCAATTTTTTTATAGAGTCTTCATGCTAGTAGTTTTATGTATGTGATTTGTGAATTTTCACTCGTGTTCATTTTTTAATTGTATATAATCTGTTGGCAGTCAAAAGTTCATCAAAGTTAAATAGAAATCAACATTGGAAAAAAAAAGATAGACAAAATAGCTAGTGGTTAAGAATGTAAACAGAGGAAAGAGAAATAAATAAAAAAAATAACATAGGGATAGGAACGGGGAATGAGATGTCGGAGGTTTTCAGAAAAATCGATATTATTTAAGGGGATGATGAATTTTGGTAAAATTATAGGGATGAGAATAGAGAATGTGATTTGAATTTTCTAGCATACCTAGGTTTTTTTAAGCTGGATCGATTTGCATCCCACACCCGATTTTGTTGCTTGTCGCCTGATGCTTTGAGTCGTCCCTGCAACTTCTTTTAACCTTGTTGATGTTTATCCTCTTAATTAACAACAAGGTAATAACTTCAACAGTTCAACTCAAAGCCCTAATTCTCTATTCCTTCTTCCCTTCGTCTTTGTGTAGTGCATATATGTTAATACAAACTTCATCATGAAGTACTTGTGTATTGTTGCCATGGTTAAAACCTTATACTAGAAATCACTAGCTTGTAACATAGAACTTTGTTAGGAAAATGTGGGTTCAGTTGCTGAGTTGATTTTTTGTTTAATGTGTTTTAGAAAATAACTTTTTTTATTTATTTCGGTATGTTTCTAAATTCTTCTCCTTCACATCCACATTGAGAATCATTCAATTACTAAAACCCAGTACTATATTTCCAATTTCTCAGTTACTAATCATCAACTTTGAAGTGTTTGATGAAATGTTACAAAGTGGACAGATGTGAGTGTTTCCACATGTCCTATTGGGTGAGGACTAAAGGTTCTATTGAATCAAATATGTTTATTCATTGGAATATTTCTAAGTTGATTTTGTATCTTGTTTCCTTGCACATCATTGTTACTATAGTATATGGATTTTCTAAATTTGCATCTTATATTTTTTTGACAATTTGATTTGAACTGTTTGCATAGCCTAGCTATATAGATAACCATTTGAGGTACTTCTTGTCGTGGTAATCCTGAGGGCACGAAAAACAGCTTAGATAGTAGCATACATACAGCCTAAGTCAAAACTTGAAGAATCAGTTATGGTTGCAGTTGATTAGATTGACCCCACTATTTGAGTTTAGGAACGGTATAGGTGTAACGCACTAGCCCTTGCAATCTACCGCTCAAATGATTAATTGAATATGAAGCATATGTATGCGGTTGATCAAAGTATGAATATAATAACTATTCTGTTTTTACTTTTATAATTTTGAATCATCCATGAATTTCTACTTCGCAATGTAGGTTAAGAATTGTATCTATCTAAGATAATAAGATATTAGGGTTGAACAATATTAAATTTGCTTTCTGAACTAATTATTGTGACGGGAAGTAAAAGAATCAGATAATTACATGATTACCAGTAGGCATTGTTAGGTTATTATATATTTAGCTCGAAAATCAATTGTATTGCTGAAGTACTCTGGCATCCCATTTGACTATATTGAGCTAAATAATCAGAAAATCAAAATCAGAGATCAATTTCTATCAATAATCATAAGACGCACATCCAAAAGCTCCATACGATTGTTTATGCCATATATTTATGACATCTATTAGATGTAGGCCAGGTGGTTTTAACGTTGCCAATTTATGTAATAGCAAACAGTGAATTTAAAATTACAAAAACAATATTGACATTTTTTATATTTTTCCAGTTTTGTGAAGAACAATGGGGGTGATAAAAGATGGGTCTATATCGGGTGTTTTACCAAGTAAGAAAGTCTTTGCAGTTAACTATCCTGGTTATCCTTCATCTATCGAACGAGCCTTGGTGACTCTTGGTGGAACCCAAGGCATTGCCAAGGTAAGAAGCTCTGTTTTGTAGAGTTGGCATTATGGGTGAGTTGACAGGTAGTGTCATACTGTCACGGGTCAATATGCATATGGGTTGAATCAAATCTTTTCTTAGTTTGGGTCATGGTTTTAAAAAACGGTTGAGGCGTGCGCCTGCAAGGCGCCCAAAAAACGAGTCTGAGGCGCCGCCTCAGGGGATTGTTTTGTACGTGCGTCTCATATGACTGAGGCGTGCTCTTCAGGTGCGCCTCAAGGCACTTCAGGGGTTTTTCACTTTGTTTTGATGTTTTAGACTTTTTGTGTCAGTTTCAAACATTCCATGTCTTTTTAGTGTGTGTTTTTTGATGAATCCTATGATGAAATTAGTCTGTATTTGATTTTTTATAAGATATATAATTTTTATATTTATTTTTTAATTCCGCCTTGGGCTTACGCCTCGGTTCGCCTCGAGGCTTACGCCTCATGAGGCGAAGGGAAAACGCCTCGAGGCTCGATTCCGTACTTTTAAACCTTGGTTTGGGTAACACCGGGCATGTAACATGTTTGTTTGGCAACCTTTTAGTTCCTTAATAATTAATAGAAAAGTTAATGTGCTAGTCATGATTATAAGTACAACATTATTACTGTAATAATTTTAAAAAAAGAACAAATCTATTTTGGAGGTTATATACTTGTATGGTTAAAATTATACTTTTGGTCTTGTTCCTTTTCTAGCTAATCTTTTTTTATGTTTGATTCCTTCGAGATAAAACATAAGGTAAGTCAGTGGGTAGAATTTTCCACTTGTAAGATTTAATCAATGATTTGTCTAAGCTGGTATGATGTGGCATTATCTGTAGGCTCGAGAATCACCATCAAACCATTTAGAGCTTCATTTCCGCCCTGAAGATCTGTACTCACATCCTGTAATTGGGGAGGTTATGCCTTGTAACCACTTTTTGTTGAAACTATCGAAAGATGATATCAAGGATGATGAGAGACAGATGTTGGAAGGAAAAGAAGATAAGATCTGTGCTGATATTGTCGGTCATGTGTCCGAAGCTTATTATTTTAGTGGTTAGAAAAATGCCAAACCTGTATTTTTTTTCTCCATCTTAACTAAAGTGATCAATATCAACCCATTTATATGGTTAACTCTGGTCATATCTTTTAGTGATGGTTCAAAACGGATAATACAATAAAAATATCTGAAAATGGAGCAGGTCCATTGGTGGGTTAAACATTAATCTTTTTCTATAAAATTTCAAAATACTTAAGAGTATCCTGAATCAATTTATTAGTAGACATTATCTTATTTCTTAAATTAGTCTAGTTTCTAATCATATCTATTTTTAGCTATATGTAAAATTAATATCAAAAAGGACAAAAGTGTTGGTAGAACCACAGATAAATTATCTATTTGACCAGCAACCCAACCCAACCCATCTGAATTTAGCGGTTGTTTTTCTGTGCCATCTTTATATTTATGTGTGTTTGAAATATACAGGAATGGCAGACTACCAGCATGTTCTTGCTGTTCATGCTGATGTTGCACGGAAAAAGAAGAGAAATTGGGCTGATGTGGAACCACAGTTTGGTTTGGTTCTCATCTTATTATCTCATTATTTAAGATTTTTTAAAATTGGTACAATGTGATGTAGCTTTTTTTTTGTATGTGTAACACTGCAGGAAAACATGGGCTTATTGATGCAGATCAAGAGGGTTTAATGATTTTGCTGCCCCCTCTTTTCTCAATGAAAAATACACAGGAGAATGTGGTGTAAGATGCTCTTTCTCATCACTAGAAGAAACAATTTTCATTTTTTTTATCTATTTAAGAACTTGCAAATACTCAAAAGCTTTCTTTTATAATGTTCTTCTATGTTTAACTTTCAGATTGAAACCATCTATGTATGCCACCCTGAAAAAGAGACAAGAGGGAGTTGTACAACACCGTTGGGAGGTATCATCAATCAATCTGAAGAATGCTTTCTCTCTTCTTTTTTTCTTTCTTTTGGGTATATTACATTCATGTTGTTACGTTATCTAAAAATATTATAGGAATAGAAAATTTCAGGTAAAAGGTATAATTAGTTTAAGGTTTATGTGTGTATGCAGATGGACATTGAGCCTAGCCTTGCAATTGATTTCAACATCAAAGATATCCTTGTTGTTCAAAGTCTTATATGTGCATGCTTACTAATATCTATCGTCATTGTTTGCTTTGTATGGATTAGTTTAAAACATCATCGTCTTTTGTGTGTATGTGATTTGCTATCATCGTATGACAAAAATATATTGATTATCATTTTTGCTGCCTTAACTTTCATACATGTTCCTAAGAAAGTAAATTGGCAAAAGTTTATACGTGAAGGTACAGACGAATGGAAATGCCAGATGGCAATATGTGATATGTTTGATGAGCGTCCTATATGGATTAGACAATCTTTGTCTGAGCATTTGTCTAGCAAAGGTTTGAAACTTAGTACCAGCGGTATAAAAAGGTGCGTTTGCCGTTTAGAAAGTTTACATAACCACCATTATACACCTGAACAATGTAAATTAGATATTGACTTATTTAAATAAGAATAATAAGTCAGTATTATCTTAAATTTTCAATGATCATGATTGACAATTTTGGCAAAATCAAATTAGAATAAAACCTTATTTTTATCTTAATATAATATATTTGGTTTACAGGTTTCTCTTCCGGGCCGCTTATTATTTTTCCAACGGGCCCTTTCTTCGGTTTTGGATCAGAAAAGGATACGATCCTCGTAAAGATCCCGAATCTCGAATGTTAGAATTCTATAATAATAAACTGCTTCTTTTATACTGTGTATTGGTATTCTAATTTCTGTAGTATATTAAGCTTCTTTGTACACTTTTGGCTAATAGATATCAGAGGACTGACTTCAGAGTACCACCACCTTTAAGAAGCTACTGTGATAGTGGCATCACATCAGGGTAAGACATTTATAAAATTTCATATTCGCTACTTTAAAGTTTAAAGAAAGTATCCGCTTTGAAACCTTGGAAAGAATTTAAGACATCTTTTAAACATAAATTACTTTAATAAATCACATCTTTAGAAAACATCTCAACCCAGCAGCACCGGCCGACCTAGTTCAGTTTGGGTAGTTAGGCAGGTTTCAACGGTTTATGAACACTCTTAATCTTCAGGTAATAATTTAAGATAAATCAGTTTTTTGATTTGTTTGGCAGCTTGAAGCATAAATGGGAGGATTTATGTAGATTTCAAGTTTTCCCATACAAATGTCAAACATCATTTCAGCTTTTTGAACTTGTTGATGATTACATTCAACAAGAGATCAAAAAGCCTTCGACTCAAACATCTTGCAGTGTAAGTTATATCATGCTTTACTGCATTTAACATGTATTTATTTATTTATATATATTTTTGTTACAGTTAGCAACAGGTTGGTTCCCTCCACACATCCTTGAGATCTTAAGGTTACGTGTTGCTGTGAGGTTTTTATCGGTATATCCAAATACTGGTGCAGAGTCCTTTCTGAAATCAGCTTCTGTACGTCTTGAAAAATCAAAAAGAACAATAAATGTGATAAAAGAAAAGATAGTCGATAAAGGTGTGGATTTATGAATTATCTTCCCCTTATTGTTAATCTAGAGACTGATACCTTCTTTTGAAATTATTCACTGCAAGAATGTGAGTGGTTTGACCATAGTTGACCATGCAGATGAGGTTCATATTGAGGAGAAGGAAACGAGTAACGATGAAGGTGATGATGACATAGAAGATGATATGGAGGATGATAATGCAGAAGAGGATTTTGATGCGTACCAGGGACTTGATATGGTAAACATAACCGTCTACCACATTTTTGTTTAGGCCTTATAAGTTTTGTGCTAGAGGTGACTTGGGGTATATTTTATCTGTAATGGGTCAAATTGGTGAAAACTTTCTAGCTAAGACGGAAACGGTTCAAATAGGTAAACAAGTCAAACCTTATCCAAAATGTATATTTAATGCATAAACCTACTAAATTATATCAGTAAAAATAGATTTTTTATGTAATAAATTTTTTTTTTTGTTTTATCTTGTTTTAGAACGTTTTGAAATTTTGACAAAAAAGAGTTACGGGCCTGTTTCTTCATGCTGTACATGATTACCCTTTTTGACCCGCTACTCCACCCACCAGACCATCTATTTTGCCCGCCTTTAGTTTTTACCGTCTCCCTCCATTCTTTCTAATCTCCTAAATAAACATCTTCATATAAATTTTTGCTGTGCTCATTTATAGGGTGTTGACGACCCCCATATGTTACCAGAATCATCTTGTATCCTTAATATTATCAGAATCATTCTATTCTCAACGTTTCTATTATGATGATCATCTTCATTTGTTAATGAGTTTTTGCTTTCTGGTCAAAGAAAGAGCTTGGGAATATGTAATCTTCATTGGACTTGTTTTCCTATATGTTGTAAAGATATAAACCAAGAGAATGTTTCGAGGATGTACTTGCAAGAACTATTTGGTAGTTTTCCAGCCAATGGAGGCGGCAGTAATGAATTACATGATGCTGAGAACAGTGATGGAGAATATCGCATATTTGATGGAAGCAACTCTGAAGAAGATGAAGATGATGGCTACTAATATACCTGTTGGACTAATCTTGTCATAGTCTAGGGTGTTAATTAGTTTAATTGTTTTGTTTGGGTTTATATTCTTTGAGTTGCTAGATCAAGTTTAGTAGAGTTATATTTGGTTTATATTTAGTAATTATCTTATGGGTCAAGATAATTATAGGTCTAGTTTTGGGTTAGCTTTATGAAGACTATTTTGACACCTAACATTTAGAGTCTATTTAGACGAGTTTTTGGTTTATCAAATATAGTGTCGGTCAAGTGGCTTTTGATGAGAAATCTGTGTATTACGTGCTTTTTCTGTTCTTCGTTAATTGTTGCTGCAGTAGGGTTTGTTTTTTTTGTTCTTTAAACCGAGTCAAGCGGACCAGAACCTTCAATGTGCTTGTGGAAATGGATATTAAATGTTACATATCGTTAGTATATAACTTTTGGCGGTTTAAGTACATTTGATAGGGTGACTTTGAGCTCAGATAATTGGTAAGAATTTGCTCTTTATTTATAATTAAACAAGGCATTTGGTTACTAGTATTTTTCTTTTTGTACCTGGTATGCAAGTATAAAAAAGTAAGCTACATGTTGGTGTTTTCATAGTAGATTGGTGAGAATGCTAGTGGAACTCATGTGTAGAGTGTACCTAGAGAGACTAAACTCATTTAAAAAAAATATTATCATATGATGCCCATGAGCATGTTATAATTATTAGGCTAATTTTTTGGGGTTTAGCTTTGACGTTGTATGTTTGCGAGTTAAAGTAACATAAACGTTTTTGCTTATTTGGGGCTGTAATAATGTCAGATTACAATGCGAGCAAGGTGATGATAAGTTTAGGTTTTTTTTTTCTTTTTGGAAACTTAATGATGTAAAGTAGTAAAATTCAATTGAATTGTTCTGACTGAGTACGACGTGAAGTGTAACACCCGAAATTTCATATAATGTGTAAAAAGAAAATAGAAAGAAGTTTTCGATTGAAATAAAAGGCAAGAGACTAAAAATGGGTTGGTAAAACATAACCCTAATTTCTTGACTATAGAAGGAAAGGGAGCCGGCTCTTTCTCATTCCTTGCACTCAAATCATTTCGATAAGCAGTTTAGAGAGAGAAAGCTGTAGTTTATAGAGAGAAAGTTAAAGAACAAGTATAAAAGTATGGATTTCTCATACTTTTTTCATATACATAAGGTAGATCTAGGCTTGAACGATGATTATGACATGTTTAAATTAATAAAGTTTGAAACATTACATGTGCATGTGTGTAGATATTGAGTTTTATCCTCATAGTTCTAGGGTTTTCTTGAAAGCTTTGAAAGATGAGTTCTAGATCTCCTTATTTAAACGTCTTTGTCTGACATTTGGGGCTAATATGCATACTAAATGATGTATTTTTTAATCAATATCTACGGTTTTACATGTAAAGGTGACATTTTTACACTCGGTTATGATGTTTTGACTTAAATGATGATGAAACTACGTGCATGCCATGATTAGCAGTGAACTCTAGCTTGATGAGATCTAGATCTTTTGTTAGAAACATGATTTAGTCATGAATGGAATAGAAATGATAAGTAGGAAATCGAACAATAGGGTTTGAACACTTGCATTGGTATTGTTACCCTCATTAGAATTTGCCTTAGCAAAAATATCTTAAATCACCCGCATTGATCTTTAATTCAATCGCATTGATCCCTTATTCATCCGCATTGACTTGTAACCCATCTGCATCGAACACTTTTATCCGCATTGACTACTACCCGCATTGATAGTTTACTCATTTGCATTGACTGTTACCCGCATTGATTGTTACTCATAGTGACTGTTACCCGGATTGAACCATTCATCCGCATTAGCTAATACTTAAGTTTTGAAAATGGTCATCCGCATTCAGTCAAGTCACCCACACCAGGTTACTTTTATCCACATTAGTAATACTTAGAATATTTTCACAAGAATTCCAACTCAGTGTTGACTAGGAGTTGGCTGTTATTTAATGGGACATTTTACTGTATGAGTTCCTATATGCCTTATTTTTATAAAAAGGTTACTTAATACTCCATGTTATATGAAGAAATAAAAGATATCCTAAAATTATTGTTGGATCGGGTTTGACTTAAACAAGACTTCCTATTGATCGGCAGTTAACAAATGCGGAATCTAAGTTAACTGTCTACTAACAAACACATATAATACTTTGAATGTAAAATGACACAAAAAGTTATTTCAATGCATTCACATGATTAACTTTACTGATTACACAATAGTAATTATAGAAGATAAACAAGTGGACAAACAAGTTAACCTCAAAACTCTACAAGTGTATGAACTTTGACTAGTTTAATAATCTTTTTCTCTTTATAGTCATGAATGAAATGATACCTGATATCAATGTGCTTTTGTCTTTCAGTCCTTAACAGGATTATTGGTGATTAAGATGATACTGTTGTTATCAATGTGAATGAGTGTATTCGTGAAGGTTACTCCATTATCTTTGAGTTGAGTTTGTATCTACAACATCTGAGCATAATAACTAGAGGTAGCAATGTCTTTTGCTTCAGCAGTTGATGTAGACACATAGGTTTGCCTTTTGCATTGCCTTAAGACTAACCTTCTCCCTAGAAATTGACATCCTCTTAAAGTAGATTTCTTTTTGAAGTTACATCCTTTGTAATCACTATTAGTATATCCATAGAGATTAAAGTCAACCCTCTTAGGGTACCAAAGTCCTAATTTAGGTTCTCCTTTAAGATACTTTAGATTTCTCTTGGCTACAATCATATGTGACACCTTTGGAGATGCTTGAAATCTTGAACACAAACATGTGGCAAACATAATATCTGTACTAATAGCTATGAGATACATGAGAGATCCTATGATGGATCGATACTACTGCTGATCAACTGCTTACCCCTCAAGATCAGGAGTTAAGTACATATGTCATTGACATTGGTATTTTAGCAGCTTTAGCATCAATGACTTTCAATCTCATCATGATGATAGAGCATACTTATATTGATTTATAAAAAATCTATCAGGAGTTTGCTTTACCTGCAAGCCTAGAAAGAAAGTGAGTTCTCTTATTGAGCTCATTTGAAACTTTTGCTTCATGAGTTGCTCAAAGTCTTTACATAGTCTCTCATTTGTAGGCCCAAATATAATGTCATCCATATATACTTGCACCAGTATGAAATCCATTCCAACTTTCTTTATGAATAGTGCCTTGTCTATGGAACACGTGGTATATCCATTTCTCAAGAGAATGGTAGAGAGAGTCTCATACTATTTTCTTGGAGCCTGGTGAAGCCCATATAGAGCTTCATCGAGTTTGCATACATAATCTGGGAACTTTGGATCTTCAAAACCAGACTGTTGACAAACATAAACTTCTTCATCTTTCTCTCCATAAAGAATTACACTTTTCACATCCATTTGATAAACATTAAAATTTCTTAAGTTAGCAAAGGCAAGAAAATTTCTTATTTCCTCAAGTCTTGTTATTGGAACAAAAACTTCTTCGTGGTTAATTCCTTCTTCTTGTGTGTACCCTCGTACCATAAGTCTTGCCTTGTTCTTGATAACAATTCCTCTGTCATCCTTCTTGTTCCTAAACACCCATTTGGTTCCTATGGCAATCTTCCCCTTTAGAAGTTCACATATTTTCCAAACCTCCTGTCTCTCAAACTAGAAAAGCTCTTATTGCATGGCTTATATCCAGTTGTTATCAGATAGAAATTGATAATCTAAAAGATCAGCGGTGTAGAGGAAAGTTGTCACCACTACTCTTTGGTACTGACAAACTTGTCTAATGCAGTAGTGAATCAATAGTTCTATGTTTAAGTATTTCAGCATATGGAGATCAGCTCAGAACTTGAAGTTTTAGTAGCTTAATCCTTCTTATGATCCAACAAATGTGCTTTGAGAACTTAGAGAAAGATTGCTTGAGATGGTAAGAATGAAGGGGTGATTTGAAGTAGAAGGAGAAAGGTCAAATTTATATTTAATGGATAATGTAGAATAATAGAAATTTCAAAATTTTATCGATATAAAATTGTAAATCCGGCGGTTCCGTGATGATGAAAAAGTCTTTTCGGGTGAAAGTACGATGCCACTACCTATCGGAAGATGAAAGTGGGACCTACTAGTTCTTTGCAATTATATGTGCTGAAGTGCACTTATCTGCTGAAAATCAGGACTTAGTAGATACACTTGACTTTATTAAGGAAAAAATGTTTTTCAAAAGTAAAATTTCACTATAGTTTGAAACAGATTAAACTATTCAAAATTCATCATTCCAATAGTAGATATGACATATTTAAATCTGGTTTCATCAAATTCTTTTGTAGAAAGATCTGTATATTGTTTATTTGTATGAACTTTGACTAGTTTAGTAATCTTTTTCTCTAGTCATGAATGAAATAAGACCTGATATCAATGTGCTTTTGTCATTCAATGCTGAATAAGATTATTGGTGACTGAGATGGCACTATTGTTATAAATGTGAATAGGTGTGTTCATGAAGGTTACTCCATAATATCTAAGTGGAGTTTGTATCCATAACACCTGAGCATAACAACTAGAGATAGCAATGTCTTTTACTTCAACAGTTGATGTAGACACATATGTTTGCATTTTGCATTTCCTTAAGACTAACCTTCTCCCTAGAAATTGACATACTCTTAAGGTAGATTTCTTGTTGATGTTACATCCTTCGTAGTTACTATCAGTATATCCATAGAGATTGAAGTCAACACTCTTAGGGTACCAAAGTCCTAATTTAGGTTCTCCTTTAAGATACTTTAGATTCTCTTGGCTGCAATCATATGTGACACCTTTGGAGATGCTTGAAATCTTAAACACAAACATGTGGCAAACATAATATCTGGACTAATAGCTATGAGATACATGAGAGATCCTATGATGGATCGATACTACTGCTGATCAACTGCTTCCCCCTCAAGATTAGGAGCTAAGTACATATGTCATTGACATTGGGATTTTAGCAGCTTTAGCATCATTGGCTTTTAATCTCACCAGATGATAGAGCATACTTAGATTGATTTATAAAAAATCTACCAGGAGTTTGCTTTACCTACAAGCCTAGAAAGAAAGTGAGTTCTCCTATTAAGTTCATTTGAAACTTTCGCTTCATGAGTTGCTCAAAGTCTTTACACAGTCTCTCATTTAGAGGCCCAAATATAATGTCATCCATATATACTTGCACCAATATGAAATCCATTCCAACTTTCTTTATGAATAGTGCCTTGTCTATGGAACATGTGGTATATCCATTTCTCAAGAGAATGGTAGAGAGAGTCTCATACTATTTTCTTGGAGCCTGGTGAAGTCCATATAGAGCTTTATCGAGTTTGCATACATAATCTGTGAACTTTAGATCTTCAAAACCAGATAGTTGACAAACATAAACTTTTTCATCTATCTCTCCATAGAGAATTACACTTTTCACATCCATTTGATAAACACTAAAATTTCTTAAGGTAGCAAAGGCAAGAAGAATTCTTATTTCCTCAAGCCTTGTTATTGGAGCAAAAACTTCTTCATAGTTAATTCCTTCTTCTTGTGTGTACCCTGGTACCACAAGTCTTGCCTTGTTCTTGATAACAATTCCTTTGTCATCCTTTTTGTTACTGAACACTCATTTGGTTCCTATGGCAATCTTCCCCTTTAGAAGTTCACATAGTTTCCAAACCTCCTATCTCTCAAACTGAAAAAGCTCTTATTGCATGGCTTATACCCAGTTGCTTTCTCTTAGTAATTCATCCACTTTCCTGGGTTCCAGTTAAGACAAGAAGTATGAGAACAAACAGAAGTTTACCTCATGTGCCTTACTTCTTGTTTCGACACCAGCATTAACATTACCGATGAAATTCTCAACTGGATGCTCTTTATGAATTTTTAGTCTTGGGATCACTTGGAGTTGTTAAGACAAATCCGAATTGGTAAAGTTTGTTTTGGGTGGAACAAAAGATGGTTTAATTTCAACAAATGGGTTAGCTTCTGAAGTATCTCCTTCTTTAGTAGTTACAACACTTGTTTCCTTTTTTAGTAGGTTGCCCTGTACCCATATGTTCATGTACATGAGACCCCTCATATGATGAATCATTACGATCGTTTGAAGGTTGATAGCTACATTTATGGTAGTGGCATGCGCATCTGCTACTACAATTGAGAGTGATGAGCAGTTGATCTTTTTGACCGGAAGTAGCTGGAAGATCTACTTTGTAATCTTCAGTAATTATAGTATAAATATCAGCTGATCTTGCAAATGAATCTCCTAAAACATTCTCAAGTAAGTGGTTAAAATCATTTGTGAATCCATTGAGATCAAACATCCAACTCGAGGTACTGCCGATACTATTTGAGGAATTTTCATTAAATATTACATTTTCAAATTCCTTAATGGTTTTGTTAATTCTGTTGTATACCTTGTAAGCTTTAGCTTACTAGGAATATCCTACACAATACCCATATACTAGTGTCTCAACAAATTTGGATAAATGATCTTAGGTATTGAGGAGAGTGTAAGGACATCCAAAAGGTCTCTATGAATAGTCTTCTCTTATGCCATAGTTCATAATAGGTTTTCCCATGTGTCTTAACTATTAACACTCTGTTATGAACATAGCACATAATGCTAATTGCTTTAGCCCAGAATGTTATAGGAAGTTTGGAGTCAGAAAATATGGTCCTTGTAGCTTCATTAAGTGCCCTATTTCTCCTTTTAGCAAATCCACTATATTGCTTTGCAATACCTTTGGATTCATAAAAGAAATCAAGAGTGTGGTTTTAGAATTATGTACCCTGGTTACATCTGATTATTATAATCTTTTGATCAATTTGGTTCTTAATCTTAATAACAAATGACTTTACAGTTTTGGTAGTTTCATCTTTTGTTTCTAAAAAAAAACCAAAGCGAATCTTGTAAAATCATCTATTACTACCAAGAGTATGATTTTCTTCCTAACTCTTTACACCTATTGGACCAAATAAATCCATGTGCAACAAGTGTAAAGGAGTATTGATTGAGTTCAATTCTATGGACATATGAGAATGTTTTTTGTTGCTTTCCCTTTTGACAAACAACACACTGATGAGCACATTCAAACTCTTTATCGGTAGTCGCCATTTTTCACTAATTTATTCATGTTTTGAGATTTACATGTGCTAATCTTTTATGTCAAAGAGATGACTCATTCAATGAAACTTTTGAAATGAAACATGGCATATTTCTTGTAGGTGATGCATTCTGCATGTTCATCATGTGCATATTATCTTTCCTGGGGCTCTTAAAAATATTTTATCATTTGTAATAACAAAACCAAAAGATAGAAGAATACATTCATGTTCTATGAAGAGAGTATTGTGTTTTTTATCACACAGCTGAGATACACTCAGTAGATTATAGTTTAACTCTTTCACATAGTTCGCTTTATTAAAGCTTACCTTCGTATTACTGATTGTGCCTCTTCTAGTATTTTATCCTCCTCTTGAATCACTTCCAAAAGCAACAGATCCACCATCATATGGTTCAAGATTCAGTAGACATGATCTGTCACTTGTCATGTGCCGAGAGCATCTGTTATCCCCAATCCATAAGTTACCTTTGGTCCGCTAATGTTCTTGCACATATAAAAAATGGATTAGTGATGAATAGGAACCCAAGCCAATATAGTATTGGGTCTTCCAGAATTTAGTATTTCATTCTCATTTTTAAGTGGGGAATGCTCTATTTTAGGTTTTGGGTCATCCTTACTTTTATCAAGGTCAATAGATGTCTTTGGTCTCCAGACTTTGCTAGACGCTTTGACACTATTTTTCTTTTGATGACCCGCTATGGCATCCGTCACTATCAGGTCCGTCCATTGACTCGAAGCTCGTTAACTCTCCTCGTGTATTTATTATCTTTGCGTAATTAATTCGATTTCTATTCCGAATATTGTATTATTCGTCTTGCGCATTAACCCTAATGGTATAATATGATAAATTAGGTAAATAATATATAGATAATAATTAATAATACTAATCATTATTAGTATAATGAACATCATTATAATAATAATAATAATAATAATTATTATTACTAAAATTATTATTATTATTATTATTATTATTATTATTATTATTATTATTATTATTATTATTTATTATCATTATTACTAAAATTATTATTATTACTATTATTATTACTATTATTATTATTATTATTATATTATTATTATTATTATTATTATTATTATTATTATTATTATTATTAATTGTAAATTAAGAAATCTTAAGGGAATAATTAAATGAAAGTTAAGGTTTCAAAGTGAAAATATTAATATTATATATATATTTCTTAATTCCTCGGTCAACCTTAGTCGAAACCCCCTCACCCCGTCGTGAAATAGCGAAATGGTTCTCCTCCGCCGTGCCTACTCGTCGCCGTGAGCCGTCGGTTGTCGTCAATGAATCGCCGTTTTAATATTCCGCAGATAAACGATCCTTGTAAGTTTCATTTCATTTCATTTCGTTAGGGTTGGACTCGTTTTGGTTCGGGCTTGTGCGAGTGCCTTGTAGTGGATTCGTGGTGGTGTACGACGGTGGTGATGCAATGGAGGTCTCCAAAGATGCCATTCGAGATTCGTAGTTTCTTGGGTTTGGTGGGCTATTACAGAAGATCCATTCAAGACTTTTCCAGGATAGCTTCACCATTGACCAAGTTGACCCATAAGGAGGTAAAGTTTGTATGGGGTCTAGAACAGGAGAATGCTTTTGAAGAGCTAGAGACGAGATTGACCCAAGCTCCTGTCTTAACGTTACCCGAAGGGAGCGAAGACTTAATGGTCTACTCGGATGCTTCTTATTTGGGGTTGGGTTACGTGCTGATGCAATGGGGGAGGGTAATAGCCTACGTGTCCCGACAGTTGAAAATCCATGAGGCTAATTACCCTACCCATGATTTGGAATTTGCGGCGGTGGTCTTTGCATTGAAGATTTGGAGGCACTACTTGTACGGGACGAAGTGCACTATCTTCACTGACCATAAGAGCTTGAAGTACCTTTTCGAGCAAAAGGATCTCAATATGAGGCAAAGGAGGTGGTTAGAGTTGATCAAAGATTATGATTGTGAGATCCACTACCATCCGGGCAAGGCCAATGTAGTGGCGGATGCCCTTAGCCGAAAAAAGAGACCCGAGCGGATTCGAGTAAAGGCTTATCAGTTGATAATGACCTCTGACGTGATGAAGCAGGTCAAGGAATATTAGGACGAGGCGTTGAAAGAGGATCGAATCAAATCCGAAAGGATAAAAGTCCTGGTCGCGGAGTTGGGTGAGAACACTCTCGGTGTTAGAACTCGATTTAAGCGGATGTGGATTCCTCGTTATGGGGATCTACGGGGAAAGATCATGGATGAGGCCCATAAGACTCGATACTCGATTCACCCCAATGTCACAAAGATGTATCAGGATATGATGAAAGATTACTGGTGACCGGGAATGAAGCGCGACGTAGCAGAGTATGTGAGTAAGTGCCTTACTTGCCTGTAAGTGAAGGCGGAGCATCAGAAGCCATACGGGAAGATCCAACCTTTGGATATACCCGAGTGGAAATAGGAGCACGTCACCATGGACTTCATTATGAAGTTGCCGCGTACGGCAAGACTGTACGATGCCATATGGGTGATCATTGACCATTTGAAAAAGAGTACTCATTTCTTGCCAATCTGTGAGACGTATTCATCTGAGAGGTTGGCGGATCTATTCATTAAGGAGATCATAGCTCGTCATGACGTATCGGTGTCTATCGTATCGGACCGTGACATTCGGTTTACATCAAAGTTTTGGAAGAGATTCCACGACACGATGGGGACAAGGCTATATATCAGTACGGCGTACCATCCTCAAACAGATGGTTAGTCGGAGAGAACTATTCAGATGCTGGAAGATATGCTACGGGCATGCGTGATCGATTTTGGAGGAAGTTGGGATGAACACTTACCGTTAGTCGAGTTCTCATATAACAACAGTTATCATGCCAGTATTGGTATGCCTCCTTATGAGATGCTATACGGTAGGAAGTGTAGAACGCCAGTATGTTGGGGTGACATCGGGTAGAAGGAGTTAGGAAGCATTGAGGTGATCGAGGCTACGACTGAGAAGTTGGAGAAGATTAATGCCTTTATGAAGGCGGCGAAGGATAGACAAAAGTCATATGCCGACAAAAGGTTTAGACCGATTGAATTCAAGGTGGGTGATAGAGTTATGTTTAAGGCCTCACCTTGGAAAGGGATCATCCAGTTCAGAAAGTGAGGAAAGCTAAGCTCGAGGTATATGGGGCCTTTTCGAATTATTGCTCGGGTAGGAGAGGTGGCCTATCGATTGGAGCTACTTGATGATTTAAGTGGAATTCACCCGACGTTCCATGTATCTCATCTAAGAAAGTTCTTAGCCAACGAGGATATGATTGTGCCACTAGAGGAAATTAAGGTAGATGAACGGCTCAATTATGTGGAGCAACCGGTGGCCATCATTGATATAAAGGAGAAGAGGTTAAGGAACAAAGTGGTTCCCCTTGTGCGTGTACAGTGGAAACACCAAAAGGGGTCTGAGTCTACATGGGAGACCAAGAAAGAGATGAGACAACATTACCCATAGCTGTTCGAGAGCTGACAGGTTTCGGGGACGAAACCTCAATAAGGGGGGTGGACTTGTAACGCCCGAAAATTTTGAAGAAAAAGAAGGCAGGTGAAGTTCTCGCACGAAAGGAAGTTCTCGCGGGAGAAGTTCATGCGAAAAGCTCAGCTGGGTATAAATAGCTGAGAACACCCAGTCTGATTCCATTTCGCGTGAAAAGTTCAGCTACTAGAGAGAAATCGGCTGCGTAGAGAGAGAAAGTGAAGAATCAAGTGTTTAAGGTATGTAACTCGTGCAGTAACTCGTATTATGTACTAAGAATGGATTATTGATGAATATAACGCTTGGTTATGTAGTTTTCACTCGGCAAGGCTTTGGGAAGGTTGCGTTTGTGCTATAACTTCAAGAAGTGAGTTTCTAGCCCCCTTTTTACGCAAGTTTTATGTTTTGGGGCTATTATGCATACTAGAATGTTTGAATGTGCCTGTTCATGCTTGGTATGATGTTTGCATGTTAGAATAGCCTTAGACACGATAAGTTGTGATTGGGCGGGAAGAACCTGTAGTTTTCGAGCGAGCAGTTTTGATGTACGTTAAGATTTTGAATTCTGGAAAGTTTTTGCGCGAAAGGTGTAGTTTTCGCACGATATGCATGTTTTCGCACGATAGGTAGTTCTCGCGTGACATGTAAGTTCTCGCATGATATGTGCTTCTCGCGCGACTTGATGGTTTTCGCGCATAGGATGGTTCTCGCGCGAAGGGGGGTAGTTCTCGCGCGAGATGTTACTGATGTATGTTAAGTTTTCGCATGCTATGCTGTTATGTGTGATGTGTTATCTTTTCACGTTAAATGACTTTTTAAAACTATATGCTTTATGATGTGACTTTACTTGATATGTATGATTATGTAAGTAAAGTATTACGTAACGAAAGTGAAAGATAACGATGATGAAAGTGGAACGTAATGAATGAATGAAAGTCTTTCAAGCAAATTAAAAGGAGGTTCACAACTCATTGAGGGGTTGT
Organism: Flaveria sonorensis; assembly: GCA_025506505.1. Classification (NCBI taxonomy): domain Eukaryota; kingdom Viridiplantae; phylum Streptophyta; class Magnoliopsida; order Asterales; family Asteraceae; genus Flaveria; species Flaveria sonorensis. The sequence goes on along the minus strand of CM046429.1, from coordinate 34,839,759 downwards.
TAGCTCAACTGTGTGCGGTTTAGCTAACCTATAAGGATGTACATAGGGGGGTCAGTCTTTGTGACTGATCAAGAAGTACAAAAACGGGATCTTTGTCGCTTGACCCCAAGACAGAAGTTGTTTCGTGCATAATGATGGGGCATAGCCTATGACAGGATCTAGAATAAAAGTAAAGAATGAAAGAAAGTACGAAAACAAACGATTATGAACGATGATGATAAGATAATAGTAATTATTATCAAGATGTACGTACAATGTGTGATCATGAATGAAAGTAAAGGTTATGTTTTAACGAAAAGTAAAGTATTTTTAAAATATAAATTAGAACTCACTCAGCATAGCTGAATTTTGTATACATAATAGTTGGCAGGTAACCGTTTGATGCTGAGGAGATGTAGGCATGGATGCATAAGTCACTGGGAATGATTTGCGTCTAGCATCCACATTTTTGGAAATGATTATTGTATTAACAAAATTTTGAGATGTAAATGAATGATTTGATGTATTGACACGATTTTAATCATGAATGAAAAGTTTTAATTCCGCTGCAAATGATGTGTTTTAAATGTATTATGCGATGATTGACCAACTGTAAGCGTCCCGGGAACGGGGCCTTACAAGTTGGTATCAGAGCCAAAGTTTAAGAGAATTAGGTAAAATATTTAAAAAACCTAAAACTTAAACTGAGAATGGGACACGAAAGGGAAAGGGATGCCAGTCCTAGTAGCTACATGCCTGCAGGTAAAGGTTTTATGTAATTTATGTAAGATAATAAAAAGGAATTATGTGCGTGTGTTATGTGGTTTATGTGCCCCTAGTAGATTTGGATACCGATGTAGTCAGGATAGGGAATGCTTGGAGTAGGAAGAGTAAAGTAAGTGGCTAATCACAACTGGCCACTGTAATTAGGGACTTACTATACTTGACGTAATCTGAGCTATTACCTTGAATGACCGTGTTGGTGTTTGAATCTTATAGCGCTTAGATGGCCGGTGGTAGATCTTCGAAGGCTTCCCGAGGTGGAGTGCGTGATGGACGTGGTGCTGGAACACGTGCCACGAGGAATAAGGCTAGAATTATCGAGACGGCACCTGCAGATCCCGAGATTAATCACCATGAGGGTGGTGATGAGAGTGCAAATCTGATGGCCTCAGTGAAGGAGACGATGGTTAAGGAGGTTCATCAGGTCATGCAAATGATTCTGCCGTCTGTAGTGACCGAGGTTATTCGTGCCGTGAGGGAGGATGAAAAAGAAGGAGAAGGAGGAGAAGAGGAAAACTGCTAGGCGAGGGGGCGAAGAAGGAGGTTCAGGGGACTATCTGCTGTGGACTTTGCATGTTCAGTGTGGAATTTGCATGTCTGCTGAGGACTTTGCATGTCCGCTGTGGACACTTTGGAGATTTTATGTTGTCCGCTGTGGACATAAACTGTCCGCTGTGGACCTTTTAGTACTTTAGATTGTCCACTGTGGACACTTAGAATGTTTTAAGTCATCTGCTATGAACCTTAGTCATCCGCTGTGGACAATGCATGTCCGCTGTAGACCTTTTAAGTATGCATACATGTCCGCTGTGAACCTTTAGCCATCTGCTATGAACACACTTAGTGTTTCATTCATGCGCTGTGGACTTTGGCCAAGTGTGGGAAATCTTCCGAAGCTTAGGAAGAAATATTCCAAAGCCAAGATGATATCTTTCGAAGGTTGTTTATTTCGAAGGCTGATTCTTCTGAAGCTTATGTTTTCCTTCGGAAGTATTAGTATTAGGGGTGTGATTGCTAGTTGATTGTTAGCATAAGTTCAGAGGACTTATTTCATGTTTGATTCTTTTCTTATGTGCTGCTATTGTGAGTATTTAATATTTCATGATATGTGAATATAAGACAACGGATAACTTAAAAGTATTATTCCTAAATAAGCGGCCACAGAGGAATAAAAGAAAGACAGTGTAACCTAATGAATGTTACCCATGGGCCCTTATGATGAATGAAATACCTTGCAAGCATAATGAATGGAGGTGCACGACCATGTTGTTGTTAGCTCAACTGTTGTGCGGCTGTTTCAGCCCATGAGGATGCACATATGGGGTCTAATCCTTATGATTGACCAAGGTATGATGAATGGGACCCTCATTCATGAGCAGGCTTCGTGCCTAGTAGTGTGGGTCAACTGCTGAAGGGTTAGCTACCATGATAAACGTTTGCCAACAGGGGTTCGGCAACTGTTGCCAACCAATAATGTAGGGTCTTACTTTATGCAATCCTAGTTAATGAAAAAGAAAGATAATGAAAGAAAGAAAGATAAAGAATCTCTTAACGAATGAATATGTGTAATAATGGATGACCACCCAGTGAAGCTTATAAAATATATATTTTCTATATTATCAAAACTAGAACTCACTCAGCAACGCTGACTTTTTATATGCATATCAGTTGGCAGGTAACGATATTGCTGGGATGGCACGAGGTTAAAGCTACTCGGTAAATAAAGTCTGGCATCCATGTTAAGCAAAGATGATATTTTTGTCTTGTAATGCAACTAAATGTTCTTTTGAAATGTGTAACAACGATGTATTTCTTGGCAAAAGTTATTATCAATGCAAGAAATGGTTTTTGTGTAACTATTCCGCTGCCATGTTTTCTTACTCAATATATTTTAATGTGTAATGTGCTATGAATAACCAACTATGGGGTTTCCCGGGAAGGGGGCATTACAAAAATAGTTGGTAACTAAATCAAGATCAAACAGCCAATCAGGACCAGAACCTTTCACATTGGGTGTGTGCTCATTGAAGGTCACATTGGTTGACTCCTCAACTACTCTAGTTCTAATATTGTATACTCTATAAGCCTTGGCTTGGGAGGAGTATCCAATGTAATGTCTATTATCTGATTTCTCATCAAATTTCGCTATTTGATCCTTGGTATTCAAGATGGTGCAAGGACATCCAAATGACCCGAGGAAACCAATGAAAGGTCTCCTTTTGTGCCATAGTTCATAAGGAGTCTTACTATGAGTCTTGACTACTAAAACTCTATTTTGCACATAGCAGGAAATGTTAACTACCTCTGCCCAGAAGATGATGGACAGTTTGGAGTCAAATAACATGGTTCTTGTAGCTTCAATAAGTGTCTTGTTTCTCCTCTCGGCAACACCATTTGACTGAGGAATCCTGGGAGCATTATATTGTCTTGTAATACCCTTTTAATCATAAAATGTATCAAGGATTTGGATTTTAAATTCGGTTCCTTGATCACATCTTATGATCTTGACCCCGTGATCATATTGATTCTTAATTTTTATAATGAAACTCTTCAAGAGCTCAAGGGTCTCATCCTTAGTTCTAAGAAAGAAGACCCAAGTGTATCTTGTAAAGTCATCTGTGATCACCAAGCAATAAGAGGCTCTTCCTAAACTCATTACACTGGTGGGCTAAAGAGATCCATATGTAATAAGTGTAGGGGAGTAGTGATGGAGTTCATTTCCTTTGGCTTGTGAGACACTTTGTGTTGCTTCCCTTTCAGGCATGCAACACAATGGTCATCACTTATAAACTCTTTTTTTGGCATTCTAATTACTAAATAATTCTTAATTAATTTGTTCATGTTTTTAAATTTTACATGGCATATTCTTTTATGCCAAAGGAAAGACTCATCATTATTGGCTTTAGACAGAAAGCAAGAAACTTCTCCTGAAGGGGGTGTTTCCTGTAAGTCCATCTTGTACATCTTCCCTCTCTTGGGGGCTTTGGGCAGGATATGCTCTTAAGGAATGACCACCCTAGGCTTCAGAACAATTTACTCATGCTTAGTGAAGAGTATGTTATGTCTCTGATCACAAAATTGGGATACACTTAGAAGATTGTACCCAAGTTCCTTAACAAAGTTTACCTTCTCAATGCTGAGCTTACCATTTATGACCTTGCCCCTTCCAGAAATGTAACCACCATATTCTCCTCCAAAAGCAATTGGCCATCCATCAAATCGTTCAAAGTTTTGAAGCAAAGAGCCCTTGCTTGTCATGTGCCTGGAACAGCCACTGTAAATGATCCATACATTCCTTTTGGTCTTGAGCTATTACTACATATAAAGAGATGGTTAGTTTCATTTGGAAACCCAACCCTTGTTGGTCATGGGCTTGTCAAAGTGAAAAGAAGATAATGAAATAGTAATCGATCCTATATGCAAATTCTGAGGATCATTTGATATTGTTGATGAAGAAATTTTAGTCACATGGCCTTCCTTCATCTTCCAGAGCATCTTTGGAAGACTAGACTTGGCCTTCAATACTTCAAAAGGTTGGATGAATTTGGAAGTTTTGGAGACTGAATCGTCAGAAGCTTTTGCATCGCATTCCTTTCTTTTGAGTACAAATTTTCTTCCGAAGGTAAGTTTTCACTTATCTTCTTCTTCACTTTGGAGCTTCCGTAAGGAAGAGTTTTCCTTCTGAAGCTTTTTTCTTCTTCTTCTCAGAAGTTTTCTTCTTGTTCATGTGGATAGTACTTTTGGGATTGTAGATGCAATCCTTGGCAAAGTGAAAAGTACTACCACATATGATCCATTCAGTTCGCATACTTCTGAGCATCTTCTTTTAAGAGGGAGGCTGAGCCTGATCACTTTCCACTTCCTTCTTCACCTTTTTAGATGATACAGTAGGCTTCTTGGGATGAGGCTTTCTCTTGGAACTAGATGGTTCAAGCTGTACAGCAGTGGTGCACACTTTATCAGCCTTCCTCTTTTGACTCGGATGATTTGGACATGAACTAGGATTTGTGGTACTAGAATCCATAGTTGAGTCTTTAGCCTTTACCACTTCAAACCTAGAAGAGATAAAAACTTGCTTTTGCTTGGAGTTGAAGGTGGCCTTGATCTCTTGGGATTTCTTGGATTTTCTTTTAGCAGCCCTGATCAAGTTCTTCCTTGTAGACTTGGTCATCCTTGATTCATTCTTCTTTCCAGGAGAATGGTGTCCCTTCTTAGGATAACCCTTGTCACTCACCTTTTCATCTTTTTTTCATCTCCTTTTCATCTTCATCCTTCTCTTGGATAGGATCATTGGAGGGCAGCTCATCTTGACAAGTTCTACGCCTTGGATATCTAACAGATAGGTGTGTGTGTGGAGGAGCTATCTCACTTGATCCTAGTCCCTGCCTGTTCTGATAATAAAATTTTGCATGCAAGGATGAGGATATTATATTCTTGAAGGTTTCCTCTTCAAGAACATATTTTTCTACCTTTGCTTTGCTGATTACAAGCTCAGCCTAACATTCAGTCAATTTAGTAATGAGATCCTTGATTTGAGTCCTGTAATTTGTTTGCTCATGCTTAAGAGTTGAAATGGTTTTCTCTAAATCTTCTATTTTAAGTTTATAGTCATTTTAAGCACTTTTAAAATCAACTTTTAAAATATTTAAGGAGTCAAGGTCAGATCTCACTTCCAAATTATAGGACCTATACATGTTAACTTTAGTAATGCATTCAGGGGTACAGAGAGGTTCCAATACCTTGGATTCTTCATGATCAGCCATCAGTGCTTGGTTTGGAGAGACATCTTCTACCTGAAAGTTCCAATCAAGGCGTCCTTATTTAACAGCAATAGCAACATGTTGTTTTGGTTGGCTTGGCTTCTCAAATCTTGGAGCTGCATCAGTGTAGTTTGGTCTGGTTTGTGCTTGGCCACCATTTTTCCTTGGTGCCTTGCATCCTCTAGCAAAAGTGACCCATCTGGTTATAGTTGTAACACTTCACTTTGCTTTTGTCTAGTCCAAGCTTTCCACTGGCCACATTGCTGGGAAACTTTATCCCTGTCCTCTTGTAGAACTTCTTGGCCCTGAAATCTCACAAAAGGTCCCTTTTGTGAGATTTCAGGGAAGCATATAAGATGATGTATGGTTTTATGCTATCCCTTTGAACCACATGAAGGGCTGAACTCTACTGATTGTTGGAAGAGTTGCTTGATGGATTTTGCATGTTCATCTGCATCTGGTAGCCACTGAGGATACCATACCGCTCTATGAGAGTAAGGGTTAAGAGGTTCTGTGTTATCTTTATGGCCACACAATAGTGAGTCCATTATCTGGGAAGAGAGAACATGAACTTCATCACTAAGTCCCTATTCTTAAGTTTTACTCCAACATCAGTCAGAGTGTCCATAATCTTAACATACCTAAAGTATTGTTGAGTCATGGTTTCACCTGTCTTATAGGTGAAGTTCTCAAACTGCTGCTTCATGAGGTCTTTCTTGTTTTCTTTGGCTTCCACAGACCCCTCATACATGAGCTTCAGTGCATCACAGAGCTGCTTAGCAGTCTTGCACTTCTTGAAGCCTTTATATATGGAGTTGGGAAGAGCAGCTTGGAGGGTGATCATCTCTTTCTGATCTACATCAATCTTCTTGCAGTCTTCTTTAGAGTAGTCAAACATTTCCTTTGGTATCATCCCAACTCCAGCAGTGACTGAAGAGGTGCTTGGAATGTGAGGTCCTTTGATAATAGATCTCCACATCCTGCTATCTTGAGACTTGATGAATCCTTCCATATGTTGGCACCAAGTATCGAAGTCATCTGGAGTGATCAGTGGAGACTTTGTCATAGTACCGGTTTCCATATCAGCTTTAGCAAGAGTTGCCATTTGAGTTGTTAAGCATTCTATGAAACTGAAGTGATCAAAGATGGTGAGATCTTACAATCAAGAGCCTGAAAAGCTCTGATACCAATTGCACGACCAGTGAAGGGTGGTCAATGTAACAGTTTCACAAGGTGGAGAGATATGAAACACTTAACAGATCAAATAGGGAACCAGTCAGATGATACAAAGAGCACAGAACACTCAAATATGGTTTTTAATAATGATGTATATTGCTCTCAAGTTCTTACAAGTGTTACAAAGCATACATAAAGATACAAGTACTTGAGACACTTTATATTACATCTTATAGCCGGCCATACTTTGAAGGCCAGCTGAATATACTAATCTTGACAACAGGATTAATGTAGAGTCAAAAGGCAGATTGCATTTTGACTAGTGACTATTGTTGGGAACGGTCTGCCCAAGACACATATTGAATTGATGTGGCTAGTACGTTATGATCCAAGTCGGGTCATACCCAATAATAAGCTAGACAAACACCTACAATATTTGTTTTATGATATGATCATGTAAATAAATATTGACACTTGAAGTATTTAGAAATTGGGTTTCTAAATATTTGCACTAGTGTTATGAATAAATTATATGGATAATTTATTCTAAAGAGAGAGTACTTTGCATTGTTATTCAAATGGTTGAATAAACAATACAAGTGTTTTGTCCGCATTTTTTTTACTCATCCGCATTTACTAATGCGGATGTGTTACTGAGCAAATGCGGATGAATGTTCCTCATCAGCATTTGCAAATGCGGATGTGCATTTGGGAAATGCTGAAGGAATTACTTCATCCGCATTTACTAATGCGGATAGTAAATGCGGATGAGCAATTAAGGAAATGCTGATGAAACTGATCATCCGCATTTACAAATGCGGATGTGCATTTTGGAAATGCTGATGGAATTACTTATCCGCATTTACAAATGCAGATGTACATTTGGGAAATGCTGACGAAGTTTCTTCTTTCGCATTTACAAATGCGGTTAGAGTTTGTTCATCCGCATTTACTAATGCGGTTGAATATTAGAGAAATGCGGATGGGTTTAAGTGATGGGTCCCGCCCACTTTTCTCTCACTCTGAAATTCAGTTTCATAGGACGTGCAATATATGATTGCATTCAACCACTCTCTCTGACAACTTACCACACACACAAAGGTGCAAATCGGTGTTACTGTAGCTTTTCTCTCGATCAGTCGAGGAAAACCAAGAACAGAACCCGATTCAAGTAAAGAAAATCCTAGCAACCTGGTGTATTATTGGAAGCTTGGGGTAGACAAGCTTGAGGTTTCCTGCTTTGGAAGCTGCCGATCAAAGATCTTCTTCCTCTGTCCCATTCGAGAGGTAGATTAAGCATATTTTTTCATATAACGATCCATTACGGGTTTTCTTTTAACAGATATAAGAAATTGTTTTATATATTAACTATAAAAAGTTTTCATACCATTTTCGTTGCGTTTTCATTTTATAAGGATAAAATGACTCTGATAGACTTGTGAAAACCCAACAACTATGACATGCTATAGCTCACATCCTAATTTGTTACAAAAAGGATAAAAGATACAAAAGTAAAAAGTTACAGACCAACAACCATAATCTACAGTTGACAAAAGCATGGAACTTTTCACCAACTCATATAAGTTGGTGAGTCTTCAGAGTGGTAGCGGAAAGTTGTTCAGCTTTTGTCAAAAGGTGATCAGAGAAAGCTTGTCTTCTCTGTCTTTGAAACTAATCAGTCTTTGGCTTCAAAACACTTTGTCTCTAAAGCTTCAGAAGACTTCATCTTTGTCTTTGCAAGATTTTTTCATTTGGATTTGAAAGATTTTACACTTAGCTTATTTCCTTTGAGTGGTGTAAAACTTTCAAAGTAACTTTACTTTATACTTCATGCATGCATGCTGAGAGCTCTTTGGATGCTTTGGTTGCATCAACCTTTAAGTATAAACCTTACACATAGCACAACAAACAACTCAATTATACATGTATTACATCCAACAGTCATCCATAACATGATAACATAATCAAGAAACATCATCATGCTTAAAGTTTCCAAAATTAAAAACGTAAGAACACAAGTTGCACAAATTTCATCCAAATCTCCTAACATGTTCCTACGACCATTCCACGACAATCACATCACCATAACATGTTCTACACATATCATACTCATCATACAACACATCGGGACACCAAATTTTCCATAAATAGTAAGCATGTTCATACGAAGCGTTTTTCACAATTCGAATATTCTCAGTCCTTTCTTATGCTCTAAACATCATACAACAATCATCGCATCTCATCAAACATGCATAAATCATCATTTATATACCAACCAACCCAAAACGTTTCCTTTAATTTACCCGAAAACCGAGCCAAAATCAAAAGTTCAAAACTTGACTTTTCATCCATTAGCATCAACTAACATCCTAGAACCATCAATTCAATCCAATTTCATCAAAATCATAAAATTTCTTCAAAATCCCCAAATTAAAGTTTCTATTATGAGTAAGTCTCGGGTTTTGATCAAAACAACACAATTTTACAAAACCAATCTGTACAAACATCATTATATTAAATACTAACACATAATCAATCATCAATTCAATCAATTTCAAATTTTGACTTGTTTGGATCATATAGGTTTCATGTTTATCATTAATATCTAAGAACATGAAATCTAGCATACAACTTACTTGACATGCTTAGATGATGATCCCTAGTATGCGTTTGATGCAAAAAACAATGGAAATCACCACCAATATGCAAGAACAAGATCAAAGAAGGTGTGCTTTGTGTGTGTATGTGTGATTTATTGTGAAAAAACTGAAGGGGATGGCCAAAAGGTGATTAGGGTTAGGGGGTTGGGTTTTATAATTTTTTTTACAAAACGGCCCCTATCGTTTTATAGAATCGCTTTAACGCTACGCGATTGAACTTTTTCTATACCGAAACCACAAAAATACTCACATAATATAAAATAAACATTAATAACATGAAATGATATTTGTTTTTCTAGTTCAAAGGCATTTTAATAATTTTTAGGCTTTAAAAGCCGAAAATGCGCGAAAACGAGTAAATGCCAGAAAAATCCCAATTTTTGCAACTAAGCTAAACATTTAATCATATAAACACATAACACATAATTTCATACTAATTATAATTGTTTGAAAACTATTTTGACAAATCACCAACGTTCGAGGACAAATGCGAGTGCGATTCGGCAATTCTCCGAATTATCGTTACGTGAAAGGTTAGTGAATGTTTGTGCAATAAATGACGTATTTAAGTGAACAACATTATATGCATGAATGTATGATCGGAAAACTATGTTTGTGATGATCGGAAAGTGACCTAAAAATGTCGGGTGTCCCAGGGTGGGTGTTTAAATATTTTTGTAAAATAAATAATAATTAATTTTATAATTTAATATCAGTTTTCATTTTTAAATAAGGGGGGTTTTGGTCATTTAACGCTCATTTAAAACTCATCATAATAGAAATGTTAACACCTTTAGTCAAAAGGATGAATATAGAAACAATTTGGAAAACTCAAGGCAATAATAGAGACAAATTAAAGGGTGGTACACAAAGAGAGAGAAAATTTACAAAACTCATGGATGAAAACCAAGATTTACTCTAAGAAGTATGATCAATGGTAGATTCTGAGGCAGATTTTGGTTTTGAAGAATCTCTAAGATTTTGAATACAAGAATGAATGACTTCATCTCAGAAAACATCACTCAATGTTGAAGTTAAGGGATTAAAATCTGAAGAAACATAAGAATATCGATTAAAATTGCTGAATAATGATTTATAATCATACACCCAAGTGGGAGCTAATCCGGCATTTGTTTTGTTTGATTCATGCCAATCAATATCAGATGACTCAATTATCTATTTTGTCTTTTTATTACAAAGCCAATAGGCTACTTTATTAGCTGAGTAGCCAACAAAATAACAATCATTAGCCTTTTCATCAAACTTTGATTTGGAATTGAATGTGTGTAATAATGTACAACAACTAAATGCTTTGAAACACTTAACCTTTTATTGATTAACACATGATTTGGAACATAGCATGTAGTGTTTATTGCTTCTGCCCAAAAGAATAATAGAAGTTTGGCTACAGAAAGCATTGCTCGATTAGATTCAATCAAAGTGAACTTGGCCAGCAAATGAGGTGTTTTATCTTAGTGGCTAAGAAGAAAACCGAATGTAAATCAAGAGAAATCATAAGTAATTACCACACAATAAGATCTTTGACCACTTATAACACATACATGACTAAAGAACTCCATGTATAAAAGTTGTAAGATTGAGTCAAGAGAATTATGTGCAATGGGTTTATGAGGAAGTTTATGTATTTTACCACTGGAACATGATATACAATATTCTACAAGTTGAAATTCCTTTAATGGTAAACTAACAACATGATTTCCTCTAACCAATTTGTTCATTGTTTTTAAGATTGACATGTCGTAATAGACGTTGCTACAACATTGTGTCACTCTTTGAGGCTTTGGATAAGAAGCACGAGTTGGTTACCAAATTGTTAGAACTATGCATATGTAACATGTAAGTGTCTTTGTCTCTCGGAGTCCTCAATAAAACCCATTCATCTGGTATTATAAAAGTAGGTTTGATTATCAAACAATCTTTTGCTGTGAAATGTGTAGAATAGTTTTTATCACAAATTGAGACACACTTAGCAAATTATGTGTTAGTTCTTCAACAAAACTTACATCTTCAAAGCTCAAAACTCTATTGGTGACAATACCTTTCTTGGTAATTTTACCTCTTTTAGCTCTAGCGAAGATAAAATATCTACCATTCCAAGGTTGAACATTATGTAATAGTGAAATGTTACCTATCATATGCCTACAAAAACTGCTATCAACATGCCATAAGCTATCAATAGATCGCCTTGGTTGTTCCTCCATATACTAAAAAATCTAAACAGTTTTAGGAACCCAAGCAAAGATTGACTTAAGAACATTGGTTTCATCCAAATAAATAACAGAATTTAGAGTCATATCATGTTGATCATCAAAAGTATCATATGTTGTATTAAATCTAACCTTCCATTTCATAATCTGAGTTTGCAAGTTTGTATGTTTTTCTTTCAATTTTGAAAAATTTATTAAAGATTTATGATTGCTTTCATTAACACTTAGTGATTTAGTAACCACTTTGAATTTGTTTAAGTTTGAATTCTTATCAACAAAAGAATTTTGTTTATTAATATTCTTGTTAAACATAACATATGTGTATGTTTTCTATTTAGACAAATAGAATTGTGAAAACGTTGGTTACTTAAAGATTTGTGTTGATGAATATAATTTCATGCCATATGATTTTGGTTTTCCACAAACAAAACAACATCTGTTATATATTTTGCTAGAATGAAATAAATCATTCACACGCATGTTTCTCTCAAGCTACTTTAGAATATCTTTGTCCTTGTGATTCTTCAATAATCTTTTTTTTTTCTCTCCATCAACTGTAAAATTTTTAACTTGATTTGAAAGAATTAAGGAATATTTTTTAACTTTGAATTTGAATCTGTAGCTGATGAGGCATGATCAAAAACTTTCACATTTTGAGAAACCATTGCTAGAAATAGACCCGTCTTTATGACACACGGGCTACAAATATCTTGTTCCATAGAGTTGGCATTAATATAAAGTTGATTTATAAAGAATCGAGAATTTGTTTCTATAAAAATATGTTCTTCCTTTTCTATTGTACCCTTAGAAACAAATTTGCTCTTAAAAGCCCTTTTCAATTCAGATGACGTTCTAGTTATTTGAGTCCTTTTATGATTTTTATCACTGTGCATTATCTTTGCTTTTAATTTTTCTTGTTTTGTTAAACGATTTGATCAATCATTTGTAACATTAGAAAAATCACATTTATCATTGACATTAAGTGATGATTACAATCAGATAATCTAAAACTACGAAGCTTATTTTTATTTTCATTCAAATCTAAATCGTTATCACTCTCTTAATCTTCTACCATTCCCTCTTTCTTCAAATTTTCTACACAAATATTAGAATGACAAATTTTAATTTCAGTTATTATGAGAGGATCAACAATAAAAGGAATGTTGACTGAAGGTTCTAAGTCAGATTGTGATTGAAATCCCAGACCATAACTCATATCCTTATCTGTTATGTTAATTGAAGAAGGAATACATGTAACAACCAACTTCTAGATTCTATTTTAACTTCAATTAATCTTGCATTATTGCTTTTTATCTTTCTCCCATGCTAATTGTTTACATGCTTAGATGCTTTAGAAGATTCTACAATGACTTGCATAAGTCTAGAAATTATTAAGTGATTTTAGAAAATACAAAATCTACACTAAATTAAGAGTTTTAAATTATGACATCCGGTAATTTTCCATTATCAAACTCCGTTAGTCTCGTTAAGTCTTGCATACACATGTCGTGAGCACACTCTAGTTGTCGTTGGACGCTAGTGACTTAATAATAATTAACTATGGTTAACAGATAATACTTTAACTAATAATGTTGATTATAAATTGGTGATTATGTGATTCATGAATTTTATGTATTATTTGTGAATTTTACGTTATAACATGACAACATGTGATATTTTATTCATGTGTTTTGTTGCTAGTTGAAAATATATGATTATTATTTTTGATTAGTAATACTTATGTTTTGTAGTTAAAAATTATTTAAAAAAATGTTAAGAAAGATTAAGTTTTTATAAAATATAATCAAGAAGGGTTAAGCTTGTAATTATCAGAAAACATAATATTACCAAATATAATCAAACTCAAACCCTAATCCCCTCCCCACCCCCTTTGTCACGGCCGAAGCCCCCCCCCACATAAACCTTGTGATTTTGATCTTGCAACAACAAGTTTACATCGATTTCTAGTGTCATTCAAGCATTGGAAGTGATTAGCAAGTGTTAATCATCATCATTACACGTTTAAAGGTAAGTTCTAACAAGATTTTTATTGTTTTTTTTACTTGAAGAACCCTAGTTCGAAATTGATGCGGAAAGGTCAAATTCTATGACTGTTTGATGATGATATGTTGTTAGTTATGTTATATGAATGTTGGGTTATGATGATTATGCAAGAACTCCATGGTTTAATCATATAGTTTATATATTTCCCAAATTAGAAACTTTTGATCATGAGAATTTAGGTTTTGATGATTAATGGATGTTAAATGGGTTATTATGATTACTATGAACTAGATTAGGTATGTTATTGATTAATTTGGGATTGAAATTAATGAAAATATAGATTTTGGATATGAAAATTGATTACTAATTAGGTCATTTGTGTGACCTTGTGAACTGAGCATGGTTTTGATGCTAGGATCATGTTAGAGTGATCATGGATGATGTCTAATGTGTTAGATTATGATAATTAGGTCATATGGTTAGTTGATGAATCTATGGGAAAATATAGGTGTTCTTGGAAAATGTGCAAGTATGGCATTATGTACAAGTTTATGAGTTTGTGATGCAATATAATAATGGAATATTATAAAGTTGGTTGCTGGCTTGTGTGAATTGCATTTGGGTATGTGATGATGGCTATCATACACGCGTATGAATCAGAGGCCCTTACTTAGTAGGATGATTGTGTCACACCCTCAAAATCCATGTGCGGGGTTTTACCGCGAGGCTAGTGAACAAACCAGGATCTCAGTTATTAGTTACTCAGAACGACACTATATGCAACCATTGAAATAAATTAGAGTTTAAAACTTTAAAACATTTGTGGAAGTTTTTTGTAAGAATCTCAAACATATTGTACCAAATGTAAACTGCGCAAAACACGCGCCCAAACGAAAGTATGAAAATATTTAATAAGACAAAACAGTTGAATGTTTGTTTCAAGGTACGTAAGACTCATGCATGCTCCTACGGCAGCTGCTAGTAATGACCTAAGAATAGCATACTAAAAGAGTCAACACAACGGTTGGTGAGTTCAAGAGTTTGCATTAAATATAATCAGTAGCATTTGTAAAACATAAGAAGTGCATTGAAATAGATAGCTAGTCTATATTCATAAGTAATAACCATAGTGATTTCGCGATCGAAGCTGACTGTGTTTTGTTTGTATGCCTCCCATCATGACATACCAAGTCATGACAATGATTGAGTTAGGACAATATTACACCCGTTTGATCTCGAGTCGCACAGGTGGGGCTTGTCAGACCCAGTAGTTCTACCCAAAATTTCCCGCTAGTTACCAATATTACCGATCCGAAAGTGTGAGGACTTTCAAGGTATATCACACTGTGTTATACTATACACAAATTACAATAATAAAGTGTTTGTAAATAAGTATGCTATCTCCTCCAAAAGAGAGTGTATAAAAAGTAGGGCATGAACTCACCTGGTGCGCAACGAACAATGACAAAGAGCTAACGATGAGTGGAAAGACAACCCTTCAAAGGTTACCTAGAACATTCAAGTAGATAAGTATATGTACACAGAAAGCTTAACAACCCTAAGTGATCAATAAACACGTTGACCCAAGTTTTGGAAAACAAGACTCATTTGACCTAGTTGACCCGTTTGACTCGTTGGTGACATGTTAATTGAAATCTTGTTTGATCAAGTATAGCAACTCATACACATAATTATCATACAAGTTATTCACATACATCACAATCATAAATTCTATCATGATCATCATCCTAACATAGTTTATCATACAACACATACGAATCCCAACCAATCAATCATGCTCGATACAATTATCATTACATCACATGTAATAAATCATACATGGAGTCTAATCATGCACTACATGCCATGTGGAGCCACTCACGACTTCACATCCTAAACCCTACCAATCCTACTAAGTAGGGGCCTCAGATTTGCATGCGTGTATGATACTGATCATCATAATCCCACATGTAATTCTTACAACCAAAACTTCAACATTATAATAATCAACAATCACAATTCATCATGACACATAACTTGTACATATTAAGATACTTGGAATTTTTATACCTAATCTTTCATCAATTTCAATCATAGATTCATCAATATTATACCTAGTCTAGTTCATAGCAATCATAATAACCCATTTAACATGCATAAATCATCGAAAAAAGAATTCCCAAAGAAAAGTTTCTACTTTAGGCAATGTATGAACTATATGATCAGTCCATGGAATTTTTGCATAATCATTACAAACCAACATCAGCATAACACAACTAACAACATAACATCATCAAATAACCATAGAATTTGACCTTTTCACATGATTTTCGAACTAGGGTTTAACATGGATCAAAACTATGAAAATCTTGATAAATACTTACCTTTAGGTGTGTCTAAATGATGATTAGCACTTGATAACAACTTGAACACTTGAATCTCAATCAATATCGATGACTTCTTGATGTTCTTCACAAAAAATCCAATTGTGTGTGTGTGGTCTTTGGCCGTGCAAGGGGTGGGGAGGGGGATTAGGGTTGGGTTTTTACTAAATTTACGTTTTGTAGTTTTTACAAATTAACCCTTCCTTGATCAACTTTTGTAAAAATTAATTATTTTTAGCACTTTTAAGAATTTTAACTACAAAACACAAATATTATTAACCCACAATAATAATTGTGTATATTTTCCACTAGCCACAAAACACATGAAATAAATATAACACGTTGTCACGTTATCAAGTAAAATTCACAAATAATATTTAAAATCTATAAATCACATAACCCCAAAATTAACATTATTAGTTAAGTCATTATCAATTAACCATTGTTAATTATGATTAGGTCACCAACGTTCAACGACAACTAGTGTGTGCTCACGACACGTGTATGCAAAACCTAACGGAACTAACAGAGTTTGGTAACGGAAAATTACCGGATGTCACATTATCCTCATGCTGAAAGAATTTTTGTCCCGAAAATTGCGTTACATGGTTGTGTTACATCACTGGTTTACTGCATTGGCACAAAGAAATCGGGTGAGTTTCGGGTGGGTTGTCATATCATCCCCATGTTGAAAGAAATTTCATCCCGAAATTTAATCATTACCTTCGCTGGCTGTCGTCGTCATTTCGAACAGACGAGGATACTTAAGCTTCATCTGATCCTCATGTTCCCATGTGAATTCCGGTCCACATCTCGAGTTCCAACGAACTTTTACTATGGGTATCTTGCTTTGCTTAAGGGTCTTGACTTCACGGTCCATCACCTCGACTGGTTCTTCAATGAATCGTAATTGTTCATCCACTTGTACTTCCTCGAGCGATACAACCATCGTCTCATCAGCTAAACACTTTTTCAGATTAGAGACATGAAATACGTTGTGAACTCCACTCAACGAATCAGGTAGGTCTAATCAATAAGCCACTGGACCTATTCTTTCCAGAATCTCAAATGGTCCAACGTATCTCGGATTAAGCTTGCCTCTTTTGCCGAATTGAATCTCACCTTTCCATGGTGAGACTTTTAGTAAAACTTTATCGCCGACCTGAAACTCCAAAGGTTTCTGTTCGCTTGTCTGCATAGCTCTTCTATCAGTCTCGTGCTGCAGCCATATGGTTTCTTATCTGCATGATCTTCTCGGTTGTCTCGTGCACCAACTCAGGGCCTGTTAGCTGACCATCACCAATTTCTGCCCAGCAAACTAGTGATCTACACTTTCTTCCATACAATGCCTCAAATGGTACTGCCTTGATGCTGGGGTGATAACTATTGTTGTAAGAAATTCCACCAACGGTAGGTGAACTTTCCAGTTATTCCTGAAATCAATCACACAAGCGCGTAACATGTCCTCCAATGTTTGAATAGTATGATCGCTTTGTCCATCTGTTTGAGGATGATAAGTAGTGCTCATATCCGAACGCGTACCCAAAGATTTCTATAATGACTGCCAGAAATATGATGTAAGACGAGCATCATGGTCAGAAATAATTGATATCGGTACACCATGTCTCGAAATTACCTTTTTCAGAATAATTCGAGTTAACTTATCCATCTTATCAGTTTCCTTGATTGCCAAGAAGTGAGCAGACTTAGTCAATCGGTCTATGATCACTCATATCGTGTCATAACCAGTAGGAGTCCTAGGTAATTTAGCAATGAAGTCCATAGAAATCTGTTCCCACTTTCACAAAGGAATCTTAGGATGCTGTTGTAATCCAGATGGCTTTTGATATTCAACTTTAACCTTAGAACAGGTTAAGCACTTGCTCACATACGTAGCTACATCTGCCTTCATATTAGGCCACCAATAGTACGCCTTCAGATCATGATACATCTTGTTTAAACCAGGGTGTATAGAGTACTTAGACTTATGTGCTTCATTCATAACCAAGTCTCTTAGGTTTCCATACAAGGGCAGCCAAAGTCTATCCATGAAGTAACAAATTCCATCCACTTTCACTTCAAACTGTTTGTCCATTCTACGTAAAGATTCAGATCAAATGTTTTCCGCCTTCAAAGCTTCTGTCTGAGCTTCCCGGATTTGTTCAATTAGTTAAGTGCTAATAGTAAGCTGTAAAGCTCACACTCATCTGGGCTTAGCGGTTTCCTTTATACTCAACACGTCAGCGACTACATTCGCCTTTCCTGGGTGATATTTTCTAGCGCAATCGTAATCGTTCAATAATTCCACCCAATGTTTCCACCTCATGTTCAGCTCCTTCTGCTCAAAGATATGCTGAAGACTCTTGTGATTGGTGTAGATAGTGCACTTGGTACCGTACAAGTAATGTCTCCAGATCTTAAAGGCAAAAACTACCGCACCCAGTTCCAAGTCATGGGTGGTGTAGTTCTTCTCGTGCACCTTCAGTTGTCTTGAAGCATAGGATATCACCTTGTCACGTTGCATCAAGACACAACCAAGTCCTTGGATAGAAGCATCACAGTAGACTACAAAGTCATCACTTCCCTCCGGTAATGCCAATATCGGTGCACTACACAGTTTCTGTTTCAACAAATGAAAAGCGGACTCTTAACTCTCACCATATTTATACGTTGTTCCTTTATAAGTCAAGGATGTGAGAGGTTGAGCGATCTTAGAAAACCCCTTAATAAAACGCCGATAATATCCCGCCAGTCCAAGAAATTGTCGTATCTCACTAGGCGTCTTGGGAACTGACCAATTCTTTATCACTTCAATCTTTGCAGGATCAACATGTATTCCTTTCTCGTTAACAATGTGACCCAGAAATTGTACTTCACTTATCCAGAAATCACACTTGGAAAACTTGGCATACAGTTGTTCCTTTCTAAGTAATTCCAAGATTTGACGCAGGTGCTCTTCATGTTCTTCCTTGGTCCTTGAATAGATCAATATGTCATCGATAAACACGATAACAAACTAATCAAGATAGGGTTTGAACACACAATTCATGAGATCCATGAAAACTGCTGGTGCATTTGTCAACCCAAATGGCATGACCAAGAACTTATAATGACCATAACGTGTACGGAATGTGGTCTTTGAGATATCTTCCTCTCGAACTCTCAGTTGATGATAACCAGACCTCAAATCAATGTTAGAGTAATAGCTTGATCCTTGAAGTTGATCAAACAAATCATCTATACGAGGCAAAGGGTATCGATTCTTGACTGTAACTTTGTTCAATTCTCTATAATCGATACACATTCGAAATGTGCCAACCTTCTTCTTAACAAAGAGAATAGGGGCTCCCCATGGTGATGAGTTCAGTCGAATAAACCCTTTATCCAATAGCTCTTGAAGTTGTGCAGATAGTTCTTGCAGTTCGTTCTGAGCTAACCGGTAAGGTGCTCTCGCAATCGGAGCTACTTCGGGGGTTAAGTCAATTTGAAACTGAACTTGATGATGAGGTGGTAGTCCAGGAAGATCCTCTAGAAACACCTCTAGAAAGTCATTAACTACTAGAATATTCTCGATCTTCCTTTTCTCCTGTTGCTTGTCGGTTACAAGGGCTAATATAGCCAAGCGACCTTTGCGTAACAACTTTTGTGCTTTCATAAAGGATATGATGCCTGTCATAGCACCACTTTTCTCACCTTTAACCGAGAGAATTTACCCATCCAGGAGAAGAATGCAATAATCTTCTCATGGCAAATGACTTCCGCCTACTTCTCGGATAGCCAATCCATGCCCACGACCACATCGAAACTCCCAAGTGTAACAGGCATGAGTTCGATATCAAAGGTGTGACCAGAAAGTTCTATCTTGCAACCCTTAATGATGTGTGTAATGTAGATTTGCTTACCATCAGCTAATTCTATGGTATATCTAGATTCTAATGTAGAAGTCATATCACTTAAGAGACTACTAAACTTAGTAGCGATAAAACTTCTATCGACTCTAGTGTCAAACAATAAAGTAGCATAACGACCATTAATAGGAAATTTACCAGTAAAAACAGTAATATCATTTAGAACCTCACCTGAACCCATGAAAAAGGCTCTCCCTTTAGCTCCTCTGTTGTTTTCACCGTTATTGTCACCATTGCCGTTGTTGTTGTTGTTTCCACCATTACCAGCACAATTGCCATTCTTCCTCAACTGAGGGCAGTTCCTCTTGTAATTCCCTTCTTTTCCACACTCAAAGCAGCCTTTTGGTGTTTCCTATGTTTGATGTGGCTTCTTTACCAATACGCGACGACAGTCTTTTGCTGCGTGCCCTAGCTTTCCAGAACGCTGATACTTGAAGTTGTCACACCTGCCGATGTGATGGTAGTTGCACCGGTTGCACTTTGGATGCTTCCCCACGTATCCACCTTGTCCTTGATTTGAGGAAGATGAATAGTTAAAGCTATAGTTATTGTCGAACCTCCTTTGTTGTTGTTGCTACTGGTGGTGGTTGTTAGACGACAAGCTCTTGTTCCTAGAGTTATCCCACTTGCTCTTGTTATCGGATATGCTTGCCACAGTGCCCTATTTGGGTAGCTTTCCTTGCTCCACCGCTTGGTCCGTTATCTTATGAGCTAGCTGGATAGCCTGCTGGATAGTGGTGAGGTTTGAAGCAGTCACCATACTTTGTATTTCTAGCACCAACCCACGCAGATAGAGTTCGATCCTCTTGATTGACGGGTTTATCATTCCAGGATAGAGAGTTGCCAACTTATGAGACTTCATAGTGTAGGACTCGATCTCGGATCCCTCCATCTTTAACTGCCAGAACTCAGCCTCCAACTTCTTGACTTCATCCAGATCTTCCTCTGGCTCCTTCTTGAGAACCTCCCATGGTACCTCCTGAGGCTCCTCTATCGGGGCCTCATGAAGCTCGAGCTAGTTTTCCAACTCATGTATATTAACTATAGCCTTGTGAAGCTGATCGTGCATTGCATTTAGAGTAGCCGCCAACTCAGCAACCTATCCACGTAGAGTCTAGATCTCTCCTGTCCGACCATCCTAGCATCCTTGCATATCAAGCCACGAGTCTTCCATCTCCCCGTACACACGGCTATCATGCTCCTATCGCTTGTCCAACCTTTTAAATTTCTCCTTGACATTTTGTCGTAGTCGGTCATATGAGGCCACCACAGCGGCGATAGCCCTATAAGGAGTAAAGGGCAGGGGGTATAATATGGTGTCTTTAGTAACGGTAGGGATCATAAATGGAACACTCTCCTTTTCTAGCATCTTAATCAGTGTAGTGCGATACCAGTCCCAATTATCAGGGTCAGCATATCCCGCTCAATCTTTGGCTCTTCTGGAAAGTACACATCATCTATGAATGTAGGGGGTCTAGAACCATAACTCTTAGATGACGAAGAAACAATAGGAACCTCGGGTTCTTTTCCTGATGCGTGTCGAACAGAGGATGAAGATGATGATAATGCCATACTGCAGTGTACGCGATGTGTATGCCAATGAGTATACAGTAAGGGATAAGTAACGAGTAACTAACAAACTGTGCGGTTATAGTCTAATGTGTATGCAACCTAGTTCCCTATAACCAATGGCTCTGATACCAATCTATCACACCTTCAAAATCCACGTGCGGGGTTTTAAAGCGAGGCGAGTGAACAAACCAGGTTCTCAGTCATTAGTTACTCTGAATGACACTATATGTAACCATTGAAATAAATCAGAGTTTGAAACTTTAAAACATTTGTGAAAGCATTTTGTAAGAATCTCAAACATATAGTACCAAATGTAAATTGCGCAAAACACGCGCCCAAACCAAAGTATGAAAATATTTAATAATACAAAACAGTTGAATGTTTGTTTCAAGGTATACAAGACTCGTGCGTGCTCTTACGGCGGCTGCTAGTAACGACCTGAGAATAGCATACTAAAAGAGTCAACAAAACGGTTGGTGAGTTCAATAGTTTGTGTTAAACATAATCAGTAGCAGTTGTAAAACATAAGAAGTGCATTGAAATAGATAGCTAGTCTATATTCATAAGTAATAACCATAGTGATTTCGCGATCGAAGCTGACTGTGTTTGTTTGTTTGTCTCCTGTCACGACATACCAAGTCATGACAATGATTGTGTTAGGACAATATTACACCCGTTTGACCTCGAGTCGCACAGGTGGGGCTTGTCAGACCCAGTAGTTCTACCCAAAATTTCCGCTAGTTACCAATATTAACGATCCGAAAGTGTGAGGACTTTCAAGGTATATCACACTGTGTTATACTATACACAAATTACAATAATAAAGTGTTTGTAAATTAGTATGCTATCTCCTCCAAAAAAGAGTGTATAAAAAGTAGGGCATGAATTTACCTGGTGCGCAACGAACAATAACAAAGAGCTAACGATGAGTGAAAAGACAACCCTTCAAAGGTTACCTAGAACACGCAAGTACATAAGTACGTGTACACAGAAAGCTTAACAACCCTAAGTGCTCAATAAACACGTTGACCCAAGGTTTTGTAAAACAAGACTCATTTGACATAGTTGACCCATTTGACCCGTTGGTGACATGTTAATTGAAATCTTGTTCGATCAAGTATAGCAACTCATATACATAATTATCATACAAGTTATTCACGTACATCACAATCATAAATTCTATCACGATCATCATCCTAACATAGTTTATCATACAACACATACGAATCTCAACCAATCAATCATGTTGGATACAATTATAGTTACATCACAAGTAATAAATCATACATGGAGTCTAATCATGCACTAGATGCCATGTGGAGCCACTCATGACTACACATCCTAAACCCTGCCAATCCTACTAAGTAGGGGCCTCAGTTTCATACGTGTGTAAGCTACTCATCATCATAATCCCACATGTAATTCATACAACCAAAACATCAAAATTATAATGATCCACAATCACAATTCATCATAACACATAACTTGTACATAATACCATACATGTACACTTGCACATTTTCCAAGAAAACCAAGATTTTTCAAATAGTTCATTAATCATCCAATTGACGCAATCAATACATCTCAACACATTCAACATCCCCAACAAGCATTCTAGCATGATCCTAACATCATATACATGCCAAATTCACAAGATCACATGTGTCATATAATTAAAGTTTCCCTTTCGGGAAAGTAACACCCAAAAACCAATCTTTCATCAATTCCAATCATAGATTCATCAATATTATCCCTAATCTAGTTCATAGCAATCATAATAACCCATTTAACATACACAAATCATCGAAACAAGAATTCCCATGAAGAAAAGTTTCTACTTTATGCAATGTATGAACTATATGATCAATCCATGGAATTTTTGCATAATCATCACAAACCAACATCAACATAACACAACTAACAACACAACATCATCAAAAAACCATAGAATTTGACTTTTTCACATGATTTTCAAGCTAGGGTTTAACATGGATCAAAACTATGAAAACCTTGATAAATACTTACCTTTAGGTGTGTCTAAATGATGATTAGCACTTGATAACAGCTTGAACACTTGAATCTCAATCAAAATCGATGACTTCATGATGTTCTTCACAAAAAATCCAATTGTGTGTATGTGTGGTCTTCGGCCGTGCAAGGGGTGGGGAGGGGGATTAGGGTTGGGTTTTTACTAAATTTAAGTTTTGTAGTTTTTACAAATTAACCCTTCCTTGATCAACTTTTGTATAAATTAATTTTTTAGCACTTTTAACAATTTTAACTACAAAACACAAACATTATTATCCCACAGTAATAAATATAGCATGTTGTCACGTTATCAAGTAAAATTCACAAATAGTATTTAAAATCTATAAATCACATAACCCCAAACTAATAATCAATATTATTAATTAAGTTATTATCAATTAAACATTATTAATTATGATTAGGTCACCAATGTTCAACGACAACAAGTGTGTGCTCAAGACACTTGTATGCAAAACCTAACGGAACTAACAGAGTTTGGTAATGGAAAATTACCGGATGTCACAAATTGGCAGTGTTTAGGGTGTGAAGTCGTAAGTGGCTTCACATGGCATATAGTGCATGATTAAGCGCAATGTATGATCTATTACTTGTGATGTAATTATAATTGTGTTAAGCATGGTGGTTGATTTAGATTCGTATGTGTTGTATGATAACCTAAGTTAGCATGAAGATCATGATGAGACTTAAGAGTTGCTATGTGGCTTATATGAATAACTTGTATAGTAGTATGTGATGGTATTGTTAGGTCTAGATTGATTGTATTGGTTTAGAAGATTATACATCTCTTGTAATAAACTCTTGTAAATCTTTATCTTTTTGTATGCAAGATATATATATGTTAACCCAAATAATTATTTGTGTTGATTATATGTGTAATTGCAGGAAAACATCATACTTGGTCAATTTTGAAAATTGACCAAGTACAAGAGCTATATACGGATGAACAAGTTTGTACTTCCGTAGATGTTCTGCGGAACATAAATGAAAAAGTCAAGGAATATGCATCTGTGGATCTCCTGTGGAAACATTATAACATCTACGGAAGAACAAGTCTGCTCGTGAGATCAAGTTACCTTTGCTCCTGCGGAGGAAGAAAGCTTGCTCCTACGGATGAAGTTCAATATGAAGATCAAAGAGCTAACTACTACAGAAGGATAACTCCTACGGAAGAACAAAGTACTTGCATTAACTCCAATCATCAAGGAAGCCATATGAAGTCAACAAGTCAAACTCTCTGGAGTGATGTCATCAAGTCAACATCTACTTGAGTAACTTTCTTACCACAATAAGAAAGTTTCTTACCACAATAAGAAAGTTACCTAAGTAACTTCTATCTTCTATCAGAAATGAATATTTCATGTCATGTCAAGAATTTTACTTAAGTAACTTTCTTACCACAATAAGAAAGTTACCTTTACCCATGTAAAAGTGAATCCCTCTGCCTATAAATAGAAGGCATGGGTGCACTCTTTTGAGAGAGAATAATACACAGAAAAACAATACAAGAATTCTGATTACACCAGAATAGCAATCAAAATAGCAAAAACACCAAGAACATCACCTAG
This sequence comes from Flaveria sonorensis, assembly GCA_025506505.1. Classification (NCBI taxonomy): domain Eukaryota; kingdom Viridiplantae; phylum Streptophyta; class Magnoliopsida; order Asterales; family Asteraceae; genus Flaveria; species Flaveria sonorensis. The sequence continues at coordinate 34,814,691 of CM046429.1, read as the reverse complement.
CAATTACCATATCATCAAAAATAAAAACCAATTGAAACCAATTTAGTATTAATGGAAATCGTTTGAAGCAAACTAGTTTATCGTATAACTTTAACTTGTTTTCCATTTCTATCATCTGTTCTTCGTCAATTTACGTTTCAATTACAATTTCTTAAACAATTAATTAAACAACGAGTTGTGATAATTCCACGATCATTATTTGTTCAATCAAACTGATAAATTCCTGTTTCGATCCTTGGATTCACAGGTATGATGATTTATGGGTTATTGTACTAGGTCAAACAAGAATCTAACTTGACATGTCACCAACGGGTCAAACGGGTCAACTAGGTCAAAATGTTTTATTGTTTACCATATCAATTGGGTCAATCTGTGTATTGAGCACTTATGATCTGTAAGCCATTCTGGTCTTGTGTAGTTACAAACTCATGTGTTCTAGGTAACCTTTGACGGGTTGTCTTTTCGTTCCTTCGTAGCTTGCATTATTCTATTATTGAAGCACCAGGTAAGTTCATGCCCCACTTTTAAACACTCTCTTTTTAGGGGAGATAGCATACTCTTTTACTAATACTTTATTATTATAAGTTGTATATAGTATAACATAGTATGATATACCACTAAAAGTCCTCACACTTTTGGATCTTTAATTAAGAAAAAAAGCGGGAAATCTTGGGTAGTACTATTGGGTCTAACAAGCCCCACCTGTAAGACTGGAGGTCAAGCGGGTGAAATATTGTCCTAAATAGCAAACATTCATCACGACCTGGTATGTCATGGCGGGAGGCAAACAAACGAATACAGTCAGTTTCGATCGCAAAATCACTATGCTTATTACCTATGAATATAGACTAGCTATCTATTTTAATGCACTTACTTATGTTTTACAACTGCTGTGGTTTATGATAAACTTATCTCTTGAATTCACCAACCGTCATGTTGACACTTTAGTATGCTATTCTTAGGTCGTTAACTCCAGTTGCCGGTAGGAGCACATCACAAGTCCAGCATGCATTTTTAAAGCTTCATATTATGTCTTGACATTTGGTGTTCAGTTTATATGTTTATAAACAATGGGTTGGTGTGTGGTTTGCCACTGTTACACTTTTAACACTTTGGGTTTGACTTATTTACAAAACACTTCCATATAGTTTTAAAGTTTTAAACTCTAGATTTTTTTAAATGTTTCATACAGTGTTGTTCTGAGTAACTAATGACTTAGATCCTGATTTGTTCACACGCCTCGTGGTAGAACCCCGCACGTGGAATTTGAGGGTGTGACAGATTGGTATCAGAGTCATTGGTTATAGGGAACTAGGTTGCATACACATAAGTCTATAACCACACACAGTTAGTTAGTTACTCGTTACTTATCCCCATATTATTGCTTATTGGCTTGAACATCACACACACTACATATGGCATCATCATCATCTTCATCCCCTTTTTGACACGTGCCGGGAAAGGAACCCGAGGTTCCTACTTTTCCTTCGTCATCTACGAGTTACGATTCTCGACCCCTGTGTTTATATCTGATGCGTATCTTACGGGCGAGCCTGTGATTTGTAACACCTTGAATTTTATTTAAAAGAAGATAAAATAAAAGTATCTAGAAAGAAAGGAATATCGACACAAAATAGAGGAATTAAAGTTGTAAAAAAGGACAATACTTTATTATTTTAAGGATTTAAAGGTATGGCCGCCCACTTCTTCTTCCACACCACTATTCTAGGCTGAAAAGGAAGAAAGAAGAAGAAAGCTCTCGGTTTTAGAGAGAGAAAGAGGAAGAAGAAGCTGCAAAGGTGAGTTTTCTCGAATATGAGTTCGGTTTCAGCTGGGTTTTGAGTTCTAAACCAAATTTCTTGGTGTTTTAGAGTTTGTTTTTGGGATTTTGGAGTTGAATTTGCTGGTGGAAGTGTCTAGTTTGAAGATCTGCTTCAAGGTGAGTTTCTAGAACCCCTCTTTTACTGATTTTCAATTTCTTGGGGCTATTATGCATACCGAATAAACATTTTAAAGCGTTAACCGAATGTTTCAGCATGTTATTCGACTGTTGTTCTATGGGTGTGTGTTTTAGAGGCTGCTTTTGGGTTAAAATGGGTGTTTAGCATGTTTAGGTGTCTTTAGAATGTTAGATCTGTGTTTGGGTGGTGTTAGAATGTTAATCGGGTGTTTTTGGTAGTTTAGAAATTTTCAGAAAGTTCTCATGCGCCCAACTTATCTCATGCACCTAACTGTCCTCATGCACCCGAGGTCATGCGTCCAAATAGTGGACATGCACCTGAATAGTAGTTCATGCACCCAGAATAAGTGTTGATGCGCCTAAGTGTTGGTCATGCACCCAAATAGTGGACATGCGCCTGACATGTTTTTAATTACTAATGAAAGTTTTAAATTCCACTACAAAAGTATTGTATGTTTTAAATATTTTATGTGATGACGGTCCAGCTATAAGCGTCCCGAGGACGGGGCCTTACAAGTTGGTATCAGAGCCAAAGTTTAAGAGAATTGGGTAAGTATTTTTGGAAAAAAAACCTAATCTTAAACTGAGAATGAGACGAAAGGAAAGGGATGCCAGTCCTAGTAGCTACATGTCTGCAGGTAAAAGTTTTATGTAAGGGTTTTATGTAAGTTAATGTTAACCGGTATTATATGCACATGTTATGTGGCTTGTGTGCTTTTGTGTAGATTTAGATATTGATGTAGTCAGGATAGAAAATGCTTGGGGAATGAAGAGTAAAGTAAGTGGCTAATCACAACTGGCCACTGTGATTAGGGACTTACTATACTTGACATAACTCAAACTATTTCCTTGATTGACCATGTTGGTGTTTGAATCTTGTAGGTCTTCTGAGGCTTCGCGAGGTGGAGGTCGGGGTGGACGTGGTGTTAGGCCGCGTGTCACGAGGATCAGGGCCAAAATTGTTGTGTTGGCTCCTAAAGAGCCAGAGCTTCGTCACCAGGATGGTGAAGACGATAGTGCCAACCTGAGAGCCTCAATGAAGGAGGCGGTGGTCGAGGAGGTTCATCAGGTCATGCAGACGATTCTGCTGTCTGTAGTAACTGAAGTTATCCGTGCTATGAGGGATGACGAGAAGGAGAAGGAGGAGAGGAGTAGGACTGCACGGCGAGGAGGTGAAGTTAGAGATCTCTAGGGATATGGAGCAACCCGATGCTGACATGGTTGTCTCTAGTGACGTTGAGGAGGACGAGGAAGCTATGCCGGAGACTACGAAGGGATGCAGCTATGGAACATTCCAAAGGTGTAGGACCCCTATGTTTGATGGAAATGGAAGCGGTACTACACCTTTGTAGGCCCCCTATGTTGTTGGTAGTTTAGAAATTTTCAGAAAGTTCTCATGCGCCCAACTTATCTCATGCGCCTAACTGTCCTCATGCGCCCAGGTTCATGCGCCCAAATAGTGGACATGCGCCTGAACAGTAGTTCATGTGCCCAGAATAAGTGTTAATGCGCCTAAGTGTTGGCCATGCACCCAAATAGTGCCCATGCGCCCAGAGTTGCCCATGCACCTAAGTGTTTATGCGCCTAAGCAGGGCTCATGCGCCTGCATAGTGGTAATGCACTTACATAGTTATAATGCGCCCAGACTGTTTATACTTAGAATTTTTGTGCTCATGCGCCTGAAATGTTCCTTGTGCCTCATTTTGGACTTAGGATTTTCTAAGCGGTTTTAAGAGGTAGATGTTTGAGACAGGTCCCGTTGTGATGTGATGGCTTATGCTTGATGTATGCATGATGATGTGATGAGGTTTATAATGTGTATATGTGTGTGTGATGTGTTATCTTTCTTCATTTAAGGGTTTTCAAAACGTATGTATTATGTTATGTAATACGTTATGTATTATGTCATGACTTTGCGTGGTATGATGTATGAATGTGCATACGTAAAGTATTATGTAACGAAGTGAAAGATAATGATAATGAAAAGTGGAACGTAATGAATGAATGAAAGTCTTTCAAGCAATGAATGGAGGTGCACGACCATGTTGTCGTTAGCTGAATTGTGTGCGGTTTAGCTAACCCGAAGGATGCACACAGGGAGTCTATCTTTGAGATAGACTCGATGGGAGTCTAATAATGTCTCAAAGTGGGTCTAATCCTTGAGGTTGACCTGAAAGATGTCATGATGCACTCCCCGGTACTGTGTCGGTCTTCGGACATGAGTTGGGGGTTTGTTTACAGGCCCTGGCACAGTATTGGTCTTCGGACATGAGTCGGGGGTGTTGCAAATAAAGACGTGCTCCTTTTCGCGTTCCTCGGTACTGTGTTGGTCTTCGGACATGATTCGGGGGTTTGTTTACAGGCCCCGACATAGTATCGATCTTCGAACATGAGTCGGGGGTATTGCATGAGACAGGATCTGATTAATGGTAAAAGATGTAATGAACGAACGAATGAACGATGATGAAGATAATAATAATTATTTTCAATGTGTACGTATAATGTGTGATTGCATACGATTATGAAGGTTATGATTTAACGAAAGTAAAGTAGTTTATTTATAAAACTAGAACTCACTCAACGTCGCTGACTTTTTGTATGCATGATAGTTGGCAGGTATTTTGTTGATGCTGAGGAGTTGCAGGCATGGATGCATACGCTACTGGGGACGCTTTGAGGCTGGCATTCACGTTTTGTTATAATGTCATATTTTGAAATGTAACAATGATGTAATGTGATGACACGTTTTTAATTACTAATGAAAGTTTTTAAATTCCGCTGCAAAAGTAATGTATGTTTTAAATATTTTATGCGATGACGGTCCAACTGTAAGCGTCCTGGGGATGGGGCCTTACATGATTGAGCGGGACATTGCTAATCCTGACAATTAGGACTGGTATCGTACTACACTGATCAGGATGCTGGAAGAGGAGTGCGTTCCATTCCCGATCCCAACCATGACTAGAGATTCCATATTATACCCTCTACCTTGCACCCCTTACAGGGCTATCGCTGCTTTGGTGGCCTCACATGATCGACTGCAACAGAATGTCAAGGTGAGATGTAAAAGGGCGGATGCGCAACAACAGCACGACAACAAAGTGTACGAGGAGATGGAGGACTCTTGGCTTGATAGCAAGGGCACCAGGATGGTCAGACAGGAGAGATCCAGGCTCTGCGTGGACAAGTTACTGAGTTGATGGCTTCCCTAAACACGACGCGTGATCAGCTTCACGGGGCTATAGTTCGTATACATAAGCTGGAAAATCAGCTTGAGCCTCAGGAGGCCCTGATGGAGGAGCCTCAGGTGGTACCAAAGGAGGAGCCTGAAGAGGAAGTAGAAGAGGATCCGGAGGAAGTGCCCTAGGAGGAGCCCGAGGAGGAACCGGAAGAGATGGAAGAGGACAGTGATGAGTCTGAAGTGATAGACTGATTTCTCTTATTCATCTGACTTGGGCTGCATGGTGTTTTTTTTAAAAAAAGAAAAACCTACAATTTATTTAAATATTTTGACACTGATTAAATATTTTATCCTGATTAAATATTTTGTGAGTTACTTTCAATATATTTATCCTTGGTTATTATTTTGGTTATAAATATTGTGGTTGATGAACTTCATAATTTTCTTACAATTTTTTATGCTTCAATGAGATTAATATGTTAGATGTTACTCATTAAAGTGTTTGTGAATGTAAAGTGCAAATGGAAGGAGGTGGCACAGGACGTGGCGTAGGACACGGACGTGGCGTGGGTGTAGTCAACATGACCTCTGCTGAACTGGCTGCTTTAATACATGAGCATGTGCAGGCACCAGTGGCTGCTATACAAGCCTTACAGCCAACAGGTAATGATACAAGTGGAAATAACAAATACGATAGTTGTTTGTTTAAGCCATTGAACTAAATGTTTTGGTTTTTGGCACAAGACCCCCACCCCGTACCTATAAAGCCTTTATGGATTGCAAGCCCCATACCTACAGTGGAACTGAAGGGGTTGTAGGGTTGGTATGGCGGTTTGAGAAGACTGAATCAGTCTTTGCTAAATGCAACTGCCCGCCAGTCGACCAGGTGAAATATGCTACGGGAACACTTGAGGGCGCGACACTTTCATGGTGGAATGCCCAGGTCCAGATGCTGGGTTAGGATATGGCCAATAATCTACCCTGGGAAGAGTTTAAGACAATGATGACTAAAGAATATTGCCCTCGTGATGAGGTGCAAAAGTTAGAAGTTGAATTCTGGAAGCTAAAGATGTAGGGTTCTGAGATTGAGACCTATACCACCAGGTCTCATGAGTTGGAAACCTTGTGCCCGGGGATGGTGAATGAGATGCACAAGAGGATTGAGCTGTACTTGTGTGGTTTGGTTCCTAAAATTTAGAGTATGGTGATGGCCTCTAACCCTACCACCATACAACAGGCTATTTTGTTAGCCCACAGGCTAACCGAGCAGGCGGTGGAACAAGGAAAGCTACTCAAACGGGGTGTGGTTGCTAGTGTACTTGATAACAAGCATAAGTGGGATGGTTCAAGTAGCAAAGGTTCAACATCAAACAATCAATCTCAGCAGGAGCAACAGCAGAGGAAATTTGACAACAATCGCAACTTTAACCAATCAGCTTCGAAAACCCAAGGACAAGGTGGATACGTGGGGAAGTATCCAAAGTGCAACCAATGCAACTATCATCACACCAGCAGATATGACAACTTCAAGTGTCAGCCTTGAAGGAAGTTAGGGCACGCAGCGAAAGAATGTCATGGTGAATTGATGAGGAAGCCACAACAAATGCTGGAAACACCAAAAGGCTGCTTTGATTATGGAAAGGAAGGGCATTACAAGAGGAACTACCTTCAATTAAAGAAGAATGGCAATGGTAATGGAAATGGCAGAAGTAACAACAACAACAAAGGCAACGGGGATAACAATGGTGGGCATAATGGTGGAGCCAAGGGAAGAGCTTTTGTCATTGGCTCAGGTGAGGCTGTAAACGATCCTACTATTGTTACTGGTAAATTTCCTATTAATTGTCGATATGCTACTGTACTATTTGATAGTGGACCCGATAGGAGCTTTATTTCCACCAAGTTCAGTAGTCTATTGAATGATAGGCCTGCTACGTTGGAATCCAAATATACTGTAGAATTAGCTGATGGTAAGCAAATTCACATCATGCACTTTCACAAAGATTGTAAGATAGAACTGGCCGGACACACTTTTGAGATTGACCTTATGCCTATTACGCTTGGGAGTATTGATGCGATAGTGGGCATTGATTGGTTATCCGAGATGCAGCAGAAGGAGTATGCCGCGAGATGATCATACGTATTCCTCTTGAGGGTGGTAAAATCCTTGCGGTTAAGGGTGAAAAGAGCGATGCAGTGATAGGCGTCATATCATTTATGAAAGCGTAGCAGTTACTACGCAGAGGTCGTCTAGCCATATTGGCCCTGGTAACCGACAAGCAGCAAGAGGAGAGAAAGATAGAGGATATCCCAATAGTTCGTGATTTCCCAGAGGTGTTTCCAGAGGATCTTCCTGGACTACCACCTCACCATCAAGTTGAGTTTCAAATCGATTTGACTCCCAAAGCAGCCTCAATTTCGAGAGCACCTTACCAGCTAGCACTGAGCGAATTGCGGGAACTATCAGCACAACTCTAAGAGCTGTTGGATAAAGGATTTATCCGACTGAGCTCATCACCATGGGGAGTTCCTGTCCTTTCTGTTAAGAAGAAGGATGGCACATTCTGGATGTGTATTGATTATAGAGATTTGAACAAAGTGACCATCAAGAATCGATACCCTTTACCTCGTATTGATGACCTATTTGATCAACTTCAGGGGTCCAGTTATTATTCTAAAATTGATTTGAGGTCCGATTATCATCAATTAAGAGTTCGAGTAGAAGAAATCTCAAAGACGGCATTCAGAACTCGTTATGGCCATTATGAATTCTTGGTCATGCCATTTGGGTTGACTAATGCACCAGCAGTATTCATGGATCTCATGAAACGTGTGTGCAAACCCTACCTCGATCAGTTTGTCACTGTGTTTATTGATGACATATTGATCTATTCTAAGACCAAAGAGGAGCACGAGGAGCATATGTGGTTAACTTTAGAACTGCTTAAAAGGGAACAATTGTATGCCAAATTCTCTAATTGTGACTTCTGGATTCGAGAGGTGCAATTTCTGGGTCATATTGTTAATGAAAAGGGAATCCATGTAGCTGCAAAGGTTGAAGCAATAAAGAATTGGTTAGTCCCCAAAATGCCTAGTAAGATATGTTAATTCCTTGGACTGGCAGGATATTATCGATGTTTTATTGAAGGGTTTTCCAAGATAGCTCAACCTCTCACTGCTTTAATACATAAAGGTACCACATTTAAATGGGGTGAGAGTCAAGAAATAGCCTTCCAGTTGTTGAAGCAGAAGCTTTGTAGCGCACCGATATTAGCATTACCAAAAGGAAGTAATGACTTCGTGGTTTACTGTGATGCTTCTATCCAAGGTCTCGATTGTGTCTTGATGCAACGTGACAAGGTCATAGCTTATGCCTCGAGACAACTGAAGGTGCACGAGAAGAACTACACCACCCATGACTTGGAACTTGGTGTAGTGGTTTTTGCCTTGAAGATCTGGAGACATTACTTGTACGATACCAAATGCACCATTTACACCGATCACAAGAGTCTTCAGCATATCTTCTAGCAAAGAGAGCTGAATATGAGGTAGCGACACTAGGTAGAATTATTGAATGATTATGATTGTGCTATTAAATACCACCCGGGAAAGGCAAATGTGATTGCTGATGCCTTAAGCAGAAAGGAAACTGCTAAACCCCGACGAGTGCAAGCTTTACAGCTTACGAGTAGCACTCAATTACCTGAACAAATCAAGGAAGCTCAGATGGAAGCTTTGAAAGTAGAAAATGTTGAATCTGAATCATTGCATGGGATGGAAAAACAATTTAAGGTGAAATCTAATGGAATCTGTTACTTCATGGATAGACTTTGACCCTCCTATGGAAATCTAAGAGACTTGGTTATGAGTGAGGTATATAAGTCTAAGTACTCTATACATCCTGTTCTGACAAGATGTATTATGATCTGAAGGCGCACTATTGGTAGCCTAATATGAAGGCGGACGTAGCTACCTATGTGAGCAAGTGTTTAAGCTGTTCTAAGGTAAAAGTTGTAAGGAACATCTGAAGATTAAAGGCTGATGCAACCAAAGTATACCAAAACAACCAAGTCTTCCTGCATGCACTAAGGAACAAAGATGAACTAGCTTCGGAAGTCTTACACTCACAAATAAGTCTAAGTGTAAAATCTTCCGACGCCAACAGTTCAGAATAAGTTACTTCGGAAGTTTCACACTCATCAAAAAATTATTACAAGTGTGAAATCTTCCGAAACCAAAGACTCATTTCTTTTGAAGCCAAAGATGAAGTCTTTCGAAGCTTTAAAAGACAAACTCTTCCGAAGCCATTTTACTGTGAAGACAGACTTCTTCCGAAGACAGAGAAAAGATGCTTTCTCTGAGTTACTTTTTGATAAAGCTGATGTACTTTCTACTACTGCTCTGAAGACTCACATGCTAACATTAATTGGTGAAACTTCCATACTTTATCAAACAGTATAAAAAGTCTTTGACTGTAACTTCCTACTTTTGTACCTGTAGACTTGTCTGTATTAGATTAAGTCAGTGAGCTATGGCATGTCATAGTCACTAGTCAAAAGGCAATCTGCCTTTTGACTGTAGATTGATCTTGTTGTCTAGATTTGTCAAAATTCCAACTGTCTTTTTGTATATTGATAGTTGTAGGTTGTAGTATAAATAGTCTCTGGTTCTTGTAATTAGATATACTTGAAAACACTTGTAATAGAATTAGAGAATCAATATACAACTTCCTTGAAAACTTAATCTTGTGTTCTTGTGACTTTGTTCTTGTTCTTTTAGTTCTATATCTTTAATATTACTTGTGTAGCTTTGTATCATCAGTAAAGTTACCAGTTCCCTATTTGAGTGGTTAAGTGATTTAAGTTCTCTCATCTTATGAAGCTAATTGCAATCTTTAGTACCCTTACCGGTCTTGCAATTGGTATCAGAGCATTCTAGGCTCTTGATTGTAAGATCTCACAATCTTAAATCCTCTTAGTTTCACACTTCACATAACCTTTCAAATGACAGCTATCTCAAAGGCTGATATGGAAACTGGAACTATGATAAAGTCCCTACTTGTCACTCCTGAGGATTTTGATACTTGGTGCCAAAGAATGGAAGGCTTCATCAAGTCTCAAGTTTCCAGAATGTGGGAGTCTATTGTCAATGGACCTTATGTACCATGCACCACTTCTGCTGCTGGTGGTGGTTTGATACCAAAAGAAAGGGATGACTTTTCTGAAGAAGATTGGAAGAAAATTGTTATTGATCAGAAAGCTATGACAGCCCTTCAAACTGCTCTTCCTAACTCCATCTACAGAGGTTTCAAGAAGTGCAAGACCACCAAATAGCTATGGGATGCACTGAAGCTGATGTATGAGGGATCCAATGAAGCCAAAGAAAACACGAAGGACCTCTTGAAGTAGCAGTTTGAAAATTTCACCTTCAAGACAGGTGAAACCATGACTCAACAATACTACAGGTATGTTGAGATTGTGGATACTCTAGCTGATGTTGGAGTAATCATTGAGAATAGAGATATTGTTAGGAAGTTCATGTCCTCTCTTCCCAGACAATGGACATATTACTGTGTGGTCATTAAGAGGACTAAAAACCTCAAGGCTCTTACTCTCACTGAGTTATATGGAATACTCAATGGATACCAGATGGAGATGAACATGCAAAACTCATCTGGTAACTCCAACACTCATCAGATTTCAGCCCTCCATGTGGTTGAAAGGGATTGCAGAGAACCACAGCACCATCTCATCTGCTACCCTGACAAATCACAAAAGGGTCCTTTCATCAGCTTTCCAGAGACACCAAGGGAAGGCTACATCCCTGGAAGCCCATTCCAAGAGACAAGTTCTTCACAAGCTTTTGTGTCATCTGATGAAAGTTCAGGAAACTTTCTCTTCACCTTTGAAGACCTGGACTGTATCCATCCAGATGATCTGGAATACATGGAAATAGTCCAGCAGATGGCTCTACTCACTCATAGAGTCCAGAAGTTCTACAAGAGGACTAGGAGAAGGTTTCCCAGCAATGCAGCCAGTGGAATGTTTGGACTGGATAAAAGCAAGGTAAAGTGTTACAACTGTAACCAAATGGGACACTTTGCTAGGGAGTGCAAGGCACCAAAGTCAAATGGTGGCCAAGCACAATCCAGGCCAAACTACACTGAGGAAGCTCACCAGAATGAGAAGCCAAGACAACAAGCTGCAGTTGCTGTTGAAGAAGAAGGCTTTGACTGGAGCTTTTAGGTTGAGGATGCTTCTCCAAACCAAGAACTAGTGGCAGATGATGAAGCCAAGGTATTGGAACATCTTTGTACTCCTGAATGCATTGCTAAAGTTAATAGATACAGGTCCTATAACATAGAGATGAGATCTAATCTTGAGTCCTTAAATACCTTAAAAGCTGACTTTAAAAGAGCTGAAAATGATTATAAACTCAAGATAGAAGATCTAGAGAAATCCATTTCAACTCTTAAGCATGATCACACAAACTACAGGACTCAAATCAAAGATCTCATCTCAAAGTTAACTGAATTCTAGGCTGAGCTTGTGATAAGTAAAGCCAGGGCAGAAAAATGTGTTCTTGAAGAAGAGACCTTCAAGAACATAATATCCTCATCCCTACATGCAAAATTTTGTTATCAGAATAAGCAGGGACTGGGATCTACTAAGATAGCTCCTCCATACACTCTATTGTTTGTAAGATCTCCAAGGTGTGGAACTTGTGAAGATGAGCTTCCCCTCAAAGATCCTATTGTTGAAGAGGATGAAGAGGAGATAGTGGAGGACGACTCAGAGAAGAGTGAAGAAGGTCATCCTAAGAAGGGTCACTATTCTCCTGAGGAGAGGAAAGAGTCTGGAATGACCAAATCAAAGAGAAAGAACTTGATTAGAAGAGCGAAGAGAAGATCAAAGAAGGCTCAAGAAATCAAGGCCACTTTTGACTCAAAGCAGAAACAAGTGTTCATTTCTACAGGTTTTGAAGTGGTAAACACTAAAAACTCAACTATGAACTCTAGTACCAGGAGTTCTAGTTTAGTTCCAAATCATTCCAGCAAGAAGAAGAAGAGTGACCAGCTGTGTACCACTGCTACACAGCCTGAACCATCCAGCTCCAAAAGCAAGTCTCTTCCTAAGAAGCTTGTTGCATCAAAGATGAAGGTGGAGAAGGAAAGTGATCAAATTCAATCTTGCTCTCAAAATAAGACTCTCAGAAAGAAGAAACTCAACTGAATCATGTGTGGTAGTACTTCTTATATGGCTAAGGATTGCAAGTACAATCCTAAGAGTACCATCCACATGAACAAGAAGAACATTTTTGAGAAGAAGAAAGAACCAAGAGCTTCTGAAGGAAAATCTGTTTCCTTCGAAAGCTCCAAAATGAAGAAAAAGACAAGTGAAAAATTGCCTTCAGAAGAAAAGTTGGTCTCCGAAGAAAGGAATGCTTCCGAAGTACTGAAGCTTGCAGCAGTCAAAGCTAGATCTTCCAAAGGTCTAGTCTCCAAGACTTCCGAAGTTGTCAAAACTTCTGAAGCTTTAAAGGTTAGGCCCAATCTTCCAAAGGTGGTGTGGAAGATGAAGGAGGACCATGTGACTAAAAGTTCTTCATCAACAACAGCAAATGATCCTCAAAGCTTGAATATAGGATCACTTACTGTTGCATTGTCTTCAACTCATTTTAATAAGCCCAAGACCAATGAGGATTGGGTTTCTAAGTGTAACTAATCACCTCATTTTGTGTAGGAATAGCTAAAGACCAAGAAGAACGTTTGGATTATTGATAGTGGCTGTTCCAGGCACATGACTGGCAATGGTTCTCTGCTTCAAAACTTTGAGAAAATTGATGGAGGACCTATTGCTTTTGGAGGGGATTCTGATGGTTATATTTCTAGAAGGGGCGGAGTCATAAATGGTAAGCTCAGCATTGAAAAGGTAAACTTTCTTAAAGAGCTTGGATACAATCTTCTGAGTGTATCCCAATTTTATGATCAAAAACACCATATACTGTTTACTGAGCATGAGTGCATCGTTCTCAAGCCCGGGGGGGGGGGGGCATTCCCAAGAGCATATCCTGTTTAGAGCCCCCAAGAGAGGGAATATGTACAAGATGGATTTACATGAAACATCTCCCTCAGGAGAAGTTTCTTGTTTTCTGTCTAAAGCAAATAGTGATAAGTTATTCCTTTGGCATAAAAAATGTGCCATGTAAACTTTAAGAACATGAATAAATTGATTAATAATGATTTGGTAACTGGAATGCCAAAGAAAGAGTTTACAAGTGATGACCACTGTGTTGCATGCCTGAAAGGGAAGCAACACAAAGTGTCTCACAAACCAAAGGAAATGAACTCCATCACTACTCCCCTACACCTATTACATATGGACTTGTTTGGCCCCACTAGTGTAATGAGTTTCGGAAGGACCTCTTAATTTTAGTGATCACAGATGATTTCATAAGATTCACTTGGTCTTTTTCCTTAGAACTAAGGATGAGACCCTTAAGATCTTGAAGAATTTCATTATGAAAATTGAGAATCAATCTGATCACAAGGTCAAAACCATAAGATGTGATCAAGGAATAGAATCTAAGAACCAAATCCTTGATACATTTTGTGATGAAAAGGGTATTCCAAGACAATATCATGCTCCCAGGACTCCTCAGCAAAATGGTGTTGCTGAGAGGAGAAACAGGACACTTATTGAAGCTACAAGAACCATGCTGTCTGACTCTAAACTGCCCATCACCTTCTGGGCAGAGGCTATTAACACAGCCTGCAATGTGCAGAACATAGTTTTAGTGGTTAAGACTCATGGTAAGACTCCTTATGAGCTGTGGCATAAAAGGAGACCATTTATTAGTTTTCTCAGGTCATTTGGATGTCCTTGCACCATCTTGAATACCAAAGATCAAGTAGCCAAATTTGATGAGAAGTCAGATGATGGACATTTTATTGGATACTCTTCCCAAGCTAAGGCTTATAGAGTATGCAATCTCAGAACTAGAGTAGTTGAGGAGTCAGCCAATATGACCTTCAATGAGCACACTCCAAGTGTGAAAGGTTCTGGTCCAGTTTGGCTATTTGATCTTGACTTAGTTACCAACTGTTTTAACAAGTCTTGTGAGAATGTTTCAGGATCTACAAATAATATATCAACATGAGATCCTGATCCAAGATTTGAGCTGAGAAGACCAAGCAAGATTATGACTTCAGCTCCTTTAATGACTAACCCTACAAATGAAGATCCTATCAGCACAAACATGAAAAATTTAGCTGATACATCTGAGGTACCTTCAAATTCCAGCTCAGAGGTTCAAAATTTAGGAGAAGGAGCTTCAAATGCAGGAGGAAATGGAGGTGGTGATAGTGATAAATAATTTCTTGATGCTAATAACCACTCCTTAGAGGACAACATAAATGATGTCACACATTCATTAGATCAAGTCTCACTTGATAAATGTACTGATGTGGTGGGTGACACTCTATTGCCAGATCTAAATTTCTTCAATCTAGATCTGTCTAACCAACTTGCTGTGATCCCTCAACTAAGGATCCATAAGTCACACCCTACCACAAACATCATTGGAAATGTTGATACTAGGGTGAGAACAAGAGGCAAACCCATGATCAAAATGTTTGTTAGCACTCTTGTTTCTTGTCCCAGATTGAGCCAAAGAAAGTTGATGAGGCTCTGAAGGATGGAAGCTGGGTTGAAGCTATGCAAGAAGAGCTACTTCAAATCAGAAGACAGAAGGTTTAGAACTTATGTCCTCTTCCTCAAGGGAAGACTGTCATAGGAACAAAATGGGTTTTTAGGAACAAGAGGGATGATAGAGGAATTGTCATCAAGAACAAGGCTAGACTGGTTGTCCAGGGATACACACAAGAAGAAGGAATTGATTACACAGATGTCTTTGCTCCTATAGAAAGACTTGAAGCTGTAAGAATATTCCTGGCCTATGCTGCATCCAAGGATTTCAAGGTCTATCAGCTTGATGTAAAGTATTCCTTCCTCTATGGGGTGATAGATAAAGAAGTTTATGTCAAACAACCACCTGGCTTTGCAGACCCAGATCATCCTGATTATGTTTGCAAGCTTGATAAAGCTCTATATGGACTGTTTCAAGCTCCAAGAAAGTGGTATGAGACACTATCAAAGTATCTTTGTCAACATGGATACAAAAGAGGTACTATTGATGGGAGTCTCTTCATCAAAGAAATAGGAAATGACACCATGGGGGAACTCAACTTCTTTCTAGGAATTCAAGTGAAGCAGGTTTAAAATGGCATCTTCATTAGTCAGTCAAAATATGTACAAGACATACTTACAAGATTCAAGATGACTGATTGTAAGGTTGCAAGACACCTATAACTAGAAATCACTCCCTTGGTCATGATCTTGAGGAGGAGTGTGTTGATGAACATCTCTACAGGGCTATGATTGGGTCTCTTATGTAGCTTACTGCTAGCCGGCCTGATATCATGTTTGCCACATGTATATGTGCAAGATATCAAGCCAACCCCAAGATGTCACACCTAGTTATTGTTAAATGAATTCTTAGATACCTCAAAGGTGCCCCTAAACTTGGCCTTTGGTATCCAAAGAA
Organism: Flaveria sonorensis; assembly: GCA_025506505.1. Lineage (NCBI taxonomy): Eukaryota > Viridiplantae > Streptophyta > Magnoliopsida > Asterales > Asteraceae > Flaveria > Flaveria sonorensis. The sequence continues at coordinate 34,798,945 of CM046429.1, read as the reverse complement.
TTCAGACTTTAATCTGTATGCTTATACAGATAGTGACTATGGTGGCTGCAACATGACTGCAAAGTCTACATTTGGGGGATGTCAATTCCTTGGTGGAAGGATAGTCTCTTGGCAATTCAAGAAGCAATCCTGTGTGTCTGCATCAACTGCTGAAGCTAAATACATTGCTGCTGCAAGCTGCTATGCTCAAGTACTATGGATTCAGAATCAGATGCTAGACTATGGGTTTAATTTCAAGGAGACTCCTATCCATATAGACAACAACAGTGCCATTTCTATTACAGAGAATCCTGTGCAGCACTCAAGGACCAAGCACATCAACATCAGGTATCATCTGATTAGAGATAATTTTGAAAAAGGATTAATCAAACTAATCAAAGTTAACACAAATGAACAATATGCTGATCTGTTCACCAAAGCCTTTGATGTATAGAGATTTAAGTATCTTATAACAGCTATTGGGATGATTAACTTTGAATAGATTTTCTTTAAACACTTAATCAACCTTATTTCTTAAAATTGTGTGTCCTAAGTTGTCTATTAGATCACCTTCATAAGCCCAGTTCTCTTTGGAAGTAAATTAAATTTCAAATGATATTCCTTAGATTTGTGAAAATTTATTACTTTGTCTCGGCAGAACTCAAATTGCCTTCGGAAGAAATTTATGTCTTTAAATCTATTAACTACTTATCAGAGTTTACCTTCGAAAGAAATTCTTGGAATATCTTCCGAAGCTTAAATATGCTTATAAGCACTTAAATGCATTGAAAGAACAAATGTCTTCCAAACGCAATTAAGTCTCGGAAGATTTATTATCCAAGGATAATAATTTTCTCAGACTTAGCTCTTCCGACGCAAAATATAGGTCGGAAGAAATTTCTTTAAGTATATTTCTTCCGAAGCCAAATTTTCACAACTCTTTGAAATATCTTCCGAAGCAAAATTGCCTTCGGAAGCTTTGCTGAAAAGCTTCCGAAGCAAAAATACCTTTGGAAGATTTGCAACTTCCAAGAAAAGTAACCCTTTGGGCGCTTTTTCAGAAGTATGACCCACTTGCGGATTTCAAAGTTTATCTTTTTGTCTTAACTTTGACTCAAATCCACAGCATATATCTCCTCAACAGTTCCACTTCATCTCTCTACTCTCACAAATCTTTAACCTAAATTCTCTCAAAATTCACCTTCTTCTTCCTTTCTTCACTGATAAGCTTCACCAAAATGGCCAACATCGATCGTCGAAACGACCCAAACTTCTCCATGCACCTACACAGGAAACACAATCCAGTTGCCCTGTTGCACACTGAGAAGGATCCAAGTTTCTCCGACGTGTGTTGGTACCTTTCTTCATCTCACTACCTCACCTCCCTTACAATCGATCCTTCTCTCTATGAGGATTAGTTGTTTGAATTCTGGCAGACCTGTCAAGAGGTCACCATGGATGGGGAGAGGGCACTGGCTGCTATAGTGCAGGGGAGGACCGTTTTCATCACTCAGGCCATCATAAATATTCATTTGCAGCTGGATGATGAAGCAGGTGAACTGCCCTTCCCAAAAGAAGCTGTCAACCATTCCTTCTAGCAGATGGGCTATGAAGGTGACTTCTCAGTCAAAACCTTCAGGAAGGGGAAGATCTCATCCCAGTGGAAATACCTCCTCCATGTCATCATACACAGTTTATCTAACAAACTTAGGGGATGGGATCAAGTTCCAGAAGACCTCTCCTTGATAGTCCATAGGATGGTACAGGGAGTCAAGTTCAGGTACTCTTAATTTGTTTACACAAACTTGCTTGCTAACTTGGACACCTTAGAGTATTACATGTTCCCCAAGTATGTTCAACACATTCTCAACTATGAATTGGCCAACAGTTGAGGGGACATGTAATATTCTTAAATTGGGACAAATGAGGCCTGGCATTTTCAAAATCTTGAAGAAGCCAACTGTTGGCTTCTCAGGGGTAGAAATAGCCCTTGTCCCAAAAATGTTGGAGCTCATTGCTCAGGGTGACAACCTAGCAGCACCAGCTAGTGTTGATCCCACACCCTCTACCTCTCAACCACCTCAAACACAGCCTACCATCACTATCACCTACATTAGAAAGCGCAAACGAACCCTGCACTTGCTACTGAGCATGTGCATGCACATATATCACAACCCATATAGGAGGATGTTGAATCTCGAGCTCCCACTTCCCCTGAGGAGCAGACCACTCCCATCCTTGAAATGATCAGTGCTGAGGTTCCTCATGCTCAGCTTGATGAGCTTACAACCCCACAAACAGCCTTAAGCCATCACTCTGAGTCTCAACACTCAAGTGATCAACCTTTTGGGGACAGCTACTATCCCCAACCTCTAGACCTTAACCAACCCATTTCCAGCCTTGACTTTTACTCTGATGAAGATTTGGGATTCAGTGAGTACCATGAATCTCTCCTCTCTTCCCATACTCTAGGAGAGATGAGTACTCCTGCTTCTCCTACTTCTAGCCCACATCAGCAACCCTCCACTGAGGTGGATCTTCCTGAACTTGTTCAGGAGACCCATATGGAAGAGGCTCTCACTTTTGCAAGTGATTACATAGCTAGTACCTCAACCATGGCAACCCAGCCTATTAACACTTTCTTAGAAGTTGTCATGCGGCAAGGGAAATCCAGTAGCCAAGAACCACATGCTGGTGGTGAGGAAGAAGACTTAGGTCCAATTCTCTCATCCCCTAATGATTCTTTATCTGAAGATGAGGGGATCCTGAAACAAAGAGTGCACCTACTGTCAAATACATGCACTTACTTGGTTTCAAAGATAAGTCACTTGGAGTCTCAAGTGACTTTCTTGCTGAAAAGGGTCAATGACCAGCAACTTGAGATCACCGATATCAAGGGCCAGTTAGCTGAGAGACCAATGAGGACAACTTAACCAAGCCCACAAGAGCCTGTGATTGTTATGGATCAATCTCCCAGCTCACCTATGCAAGAGGGTGATGCTACCAAAAGGGGGAGGAAATCCTGACAGTCACAGAACCTGGGAGTTCTTCCCAGAGTGTGGACATAGAGGAATCACCACCCTCTCTTGCAGTTGTCCACACTCAGCACCCTCCTCAAGTCAGAGATCTAGACTTGCTTTTTCAACATCTGTTTGAGGAGGGAATCCTAAGAGCAATGTTTGCCCCTTCTGAGAATCTAATCATGGGTTGGGGGTATGACAGCAACAGGAGAGCTCTTGTAATCTCTAGAGCTCAGGGTCAACTAGAAATTTTCAACATTTCACACCTGAGGCTCTATAAGAGTACATATCTGGTGGATCTGCCACTTTCAACCCTAGCAACAACAGACAAGCTGCCAGATTGGCTGACCAGATACAAGACAGGGTGTTAGAAAAATTCAAATGGAGATCAAGATTATATAGACAGAGGATAGCAGGTGAGGCCTTTGGTAAACTGGAAGTTAAGGTGGACCCTAAGATTAACTTAGAAGAGAAATCCTTAACTGAAGGCCTAGAGGTTGAGCCTGTGAACCTTGAGACAGGATCTTCTTCTGCACCCTTTACCCTTAGTGAGGCACCAGCTGGTGATGGTGCTTCACAACCTCTCTCTGGCTAGAGTTTGACAGTTGAATCAAGCAATGAAGGCCAAAGCTCTCTCCTCCCTGAGTCACCAAGGCCTTTGGTTGACAAACAAAAAAGGAAGTTAACTCCTGAGGAGATAGAGGAGGAGAAGAGAGAGAGGAAGAGGAAGCTGAGGGGAGAGAGTTCAAGTGGTTCCCCAAGGTTCATGGAAGCTGTAATCAGGGCTACCCCCAGGCCAAACACTCAAGAAGATGAATTGAGGGCAGCCAGGTTAAACTACCTGGGAACCAGAAACTACAATGTTGATGAACTCATCTCTCTCCCCTTAGAGGAGCTGAATAAACGGGCTGACACTGAGTTGTCAAAAGATAGCAGGGAGGCAGAGGATGCAAAACTACTCCTCAAAGTCAAAGAACAAAGGAGGCTGAAAAGACTCTATAAAGAAGCTCCTGTCCTCTCTCCAGTTCAAGAAAGTCCTGAGCCAGAGACTGTGGCCACTGAACAACCTTAGGTAGTTAATAAAGAAGAAAGACTAAAGTTGATCAACTACCTGAGTTCCATAGGTCTCTATTAGGCACCTACACTTCTTCCCTTATCACATGAGTACCTAAATTTTGAATACAACAAGCAGCTAGAAGAACAAGCCTAAAGAGAAAGGAAAGCTGCTAGGAAGAGATTAAGGGAAGAAGCTGTAAAGTCAAGAGCCATCATCCTTAAAAGCCAAAAGAAGTCTGCTGACAATCAAAGTATGATGAGCTTCTTGAAGCTGTATGGGTTCTCTAAAAGGAGGCTTGGTCCTATGTCTCTATCCTCAATGGATGAGCATATTAGGGTGATCAACCAGAAGATAAAAAGGGGAGTGCTGGTGGACTTGCATTCTCCACCAAGTCCAGCTCAACCTGAAGTTGATGTGAAGGTTGAACCTACTGAGACAACACAACCTGAACCTGGAGCTGCATCTAAGCCAACTTCATCTTCTGACCCATAGCAGGGTCCTCCTCTCTCTCCTTCTGAACCTGTGAGAGAGGAGAACCCAACTGACAGAGACATAACAGAACCAACTGGTACTCAAGACCAGTCCTCTCAGTTGAAGAAATCAGGGAGAGAAAAAGGATGGCCAGAAGAAGATCTGCTTCAAAGAAAAAGAGAAGAAAGGCATCCACCTCCCAACCTCAAGATGAGTCAGAGCATCCTGAGGAAGTGCATGAAGAGGTTTCTTAACAAACTCCAATCATAGTAGAGCCTTTTCCTATTGGAAGACAAATTCTGTCCTGGACTTATGCTGAAACTCCAGACAGATGGTATGTCATAAGAGATCAGGGAGAACAGCATGTCTACTTCACAAATGACATTCTTGAACTTCCTTTATATGATTTCTATGACATGAGAAGGTTTTATGTAATCTTGAAGGATCCAGATCTAATGATGAAGAAAGTGAAGGGTTTTCACAAGTTAAACAGATCTATTTTATCCTTATAAAATAGAAAAACGCAGCTGAATATATATGTGATTTTAAACTTGTTACAGTGAGCTAACTTATATATAAAACATTTATATATATAATAAGTCAAAAACCCATATGGATCGATATATGAAATCATGCTTAGAAACAACCATAGAAGGTACGAAGAACTACCTTCAACTATGAGGTCGGGAGGAGGTGAACGAGGATGGCAGCTCCTAAAGCAAGAAGCCTCAAGCTGGTCTACTCATGAGCCACCAACAAGAACACTGGTTGCTAGGATTTTCACTTATACAACTCCCTTTTATGTTTCTCTAGACCGATCGAGAGAAAAAAGGGTTCTTACACTTTTTGTGTTCTCAAGTCATGTGTTTAGAGAGATCTGCAAGCCATCTTATATTGCATGTCCTTGGAAACATAAAGTTCAGGAGAGAGAAAAGTGGGTGGGGCCCAGCCCCTTAACTCATCCGCATTTCTCAGAACAACATCCGTATTAGTTAATGCGGATGAAGTTGTTCTCTCACATTTGTAAATGCGAGTGAAGTAATTCGTCCGCATTTGCAAATGGTCATCCGCATTAGTTAATGCGGATGTATGTTTCCATCAGCATTTCCAGAAATGCTCATCCACATTTGTTCCAAAACAAATGCGAACAGGGTTTGTTCACCCGCATTTTTAAATGCGGATGAGTAAACATCATCTGCATTTGTTCAACCACATCAAATGCGGCTGTGTTAAACGAATGCGGATGAATTAATATTCCTCTCTCTTTGAAATAAATTATCCATATAATTTATATACAACACAAGTGTAAATGTTTGGAAACCTAATTTCCAAATTAAGTGTTAATATTTATTTATATGATCATATCATAAAACAAATATCTTTGGTGTTTGTCTAGCTCGTTATTGGGTGTGACCCGACTTGGATCATGACATACTAGCCACATCAATTCAATATGTATTTTGGGCAGATCATTTCCATCAATCTCCCACTTGCACAAGGTACATAGAGAATTGATGCAAGTAGCAAATACCGCCTAACAACGGTTTACTACCCCTAATATGCATGACTAAGTGCCATTCAATAACATCATTCCTTTCAAGTCCCTTACTTGAACTGATTTACGTGAATCCAATCATATATCCTTTTGTTTCAGATGTCATGTTCAATCCAAGGACACAGAATGATCATTCTCTATTGATTTAACTTAATTAGGCCTTAGACATCATACTCTCAATGAATAAGAGGAACAAATCCCATATTGACTACAGTGAAGAACTAGATCAAGGTATAATATTTGGTGAATATCAAAACCCAATATGTATCTTAGGTCAGAGGACACTATGATATTCTCCTTTACTCAAATTTACTTATGATCAGTTATAAAATTCCATGCAGTAACATTTGAGAGCGGGTCAGTCCAATATTTGTATCCTACAAATATCTATGAACCTTGGTAGCAACCTTTTGCTCTATATTCATACCTTATGAATATCTACCAATCGATGTTCATAATAGTCTTACATTCATATTTGTTCCCACAAATATAACCGGCTACGGACATTTAGAATAATAAACATATTCATGGATGTAAACATGCTAAAATGGAACATAACTCAAATTGTCATAATTTATACAAAGAGTTAGTATTACATTCGTTCCAAAGTTAAAATACAAAACAGATCAAATCCAATCACTAGAATATCGAAGTCCTAAGGCACAAGTATGACTCTTATGCTTTGCCCTTTCAAGGAACTTCGTGAGTGGATCCGCAATATTTTAATCTGTATGAACTTTGCGAATACATATCTTTCCCTTTTCAACTTCATCCCTTATGTAGTTGAATCTCCACTCAATGTGCCTTGTCTTTTGATGTGCATGGGGTTTGTTGATTTGAGCAATCGCACCCTCGTTATCACAAAAGATCTCTAGGGGTCTTGAATGGTAAAGACTACCCCTAGATCGGCAATAAATTTCTATAACCATGCAGCCTCTTGAGCGCCAATGAAGCGGCGATGTATTCGGATTCTGTAGTGGACAATGCTACCACATCCTGCTTCGAGCTCTTCCAGGACACTACCCCTCCATTCATAATGAAGACATAGCCCGATTGTGATCGAGAATCATCTCGATCAGTCTAGAAGCTCGCATCCGTGTAACCTTTTACAACGAGCTCCTCCTCACCAGATCCATATATTAGAAACATATCCTTAGTCCTCCTAAGGTATTTCAATATACTTTTAACAGCCATCCAATGGCTATTACCTGGATTCTGTTGATATCTACTTGTCATGCTTAATGCGCATGACACGTCCGGTTTAGTGCATATCATTAAATACATGATGGATCCTATAGCAGATGCATATGGGATTTCCTTCATTCTTTCTTGCTTATCCTTTGAGTTCGAACATTGAGATGTACTCAATATTGTCCCTCTTTGAATAGGTACCATACCTTTCTTAGTGTTTTCCATCTTAAACCTTTTCAAGATTTTATCAATGTAGGCACTTTGGTTTAAACCTATCAACCGTCTTGATCTATCCCTATAGATCTTTATTCCTAAAATATAGGCGGCTTCACCAAGATCTTTTATGGAAAAGCAACTTCAAAGCCAGGCTTTAACATCTTCCATGGTTGGAACATCATTTACAAATAGTAGTATGTCATCAACATACAATACTAAGAATGTGATAATGCTCCCACTAGCCTTTTTATACACACAAGCTTCATCAGCGTTCTTGATGATTCCAAATTTCTTGATCTCTTCATCAAAACGTTGATTCCAACTTCTCGATGCTTGTTTCAATCCATAGATTGATTTCTTTAACTTGCATACTTTATTAGGATGTTTTGGATCGACAAAACCATCTGGCTGAACCATATAGACAATCTCTTCGAGATGTCCATTAAGGAAAGCAGTTTTGACATCCATTTGCCAAATCTCATAGTCATAATATGCAGCTATGGCAAATAATATCCTAATTGACTTTAGCATTGCCACAGGCGAGAATGTTTCATCATAATCAACCCCTTGAGTTTGAGTGAAACCTTTTGCTACAAGTCTTGCTTTATAAGTATCCAAGTTTCCATGCATATCGGTTTTCTTCTTGAAAACCCACTTACATCCAACCAGTTTGGAGTTAAGTGGTGGTTCAACCAATTCCCATACTTGGTTGTCATACATGGATTGCATCTCAACGTTCATGGCTTCTAGGCATTTGTCACAATCCGAATTAGACATTGCATCATGGTATGTAGTTGGTTCATCCGAGTCAACCACATAGCATCCATTCATGAAAAATCCATATCTTTCAGGTGGAATGCTAATTCTACCAGATCTGCAAACGTTTTGTGTGTATTGATCAACCATTTGATCATTATCAAAAACCTCTTGTTGATCTCTAATTTCAACCAAACGTGTATTGGCTTGTGGTTCTTGATCCTCATCAATTTCCACTGTTCTATACGTCGTTTCTTCCATAAGAAACTTAGTTTCCAAGAACTCAGCCTTTCTAGCAATAAAAACCTTTTGCTCGGTTGGATTAAAGGAGTAATATCCCATACAGTCTTTGGGATATCCAACAAATATACACTTAATGGATCGACTTTCTAACTTGTTTTGGGTGTTCTGCTTCACATAAGCTTCACAACCCCATACCTTTAAATATGATAGTGATGGAACTCTTCCATGCCATATTTCAAAAGGTGTCATATCTACTTTCTTGGTTAGGGCCATATTCAAAATACGAGCCACGGAGAGCAATAAGGTTCGGTTTCTCCTTTCAGACACACCATTATGTTGCGGTGTTCCGGGTGGAGTAATTTGTGAGACAATCCCACAACTCATAAGATGATCTTGAAAAGCATCACTCAGGTATTCACCTCCTTTATCTGAATGAAGAACTTCGATTGTTTTATTGAGTTGATTTTCTACTTCATTCTTAAAGATTTTGAATATTTCAAAAGCTTCATGTTTGTGTGTCAACAAGTACACATAACCATAACGATTATAATCGTCGATAAAGGTAATGAAGTATCTCTCACCATTCCTTGTCATTGTCTTAAAAGGACCACATACATCCGAATGTACGATTCCTAATAAATCCTTTGCCCTTTCGTTAGTACCACTAAATGGAAACTTGGTCATCTTTCCTTGTAAACAAGATTTATACTTATTAAATGAACCATTTTCATTTGTTTCCAAAAGACCATTCTTTTGAAGTGTTTGAATCCGATTCTTGTTTATTTGCCCAAGTCGACAATGCCAAAGATATGAATCACTTAAACCCATTTTAAGTTTCTTGGTGCTAGTTTGGTATAACGAGTTATTAAAAGATGAGTTATCATGAACCAATTCATAGATACCATTATAAGGCATAGCCTCAAATAAAATACATCATCCATAAAAACACAAATACCATTGTTTACAAACTTTAATACATAACCATATTATTTTAAAGGGAAACATAAATTATGTTCCTAGTCAAACTAGAAGCATACAAGATGTTTTTCAAGACAACTTCCAAACCATTTGGAAGCTTCAAAACATAGTCTCCTTGGGCTTCAACATCAACTTTTGCTCCATTGCCCATGTAGAGACTTGTGTCTCCCTTTTTGAAATGCTTATTTCTTTTGAACCCCTGTAACAAATTGCAAATATGAGTTCCACATCCGGTATCCAATACCCATGTGTTTGAAGAAATAACATTCAATTCAATATGAATCATGAAAGTTGTACCTGAGGTCTACCCAGCATCCCTCTTGTTTCTCAACTCTTTGAGATAGGTTGGACAATTCCTCTTCCAATGTCCTATCTCACCACACTCAAAGCATGGATCGTTCTCCGTTATCGTAGGCTTCTTAAGCTTTGGTTTTGGAGGTTCAGTTCTTGCCTTTCCCTTACCCTTTCCTTTGATGTATCCCTTTCCTTTAGCAACATTTGCCTTGGGATCGGGGTGTTGCCTTTTCTTGTTGCCTCCCTCATTGATCTTGAGGATGGGTAAAACCCTTTTACCCATCCCCTCCTCGGCCGTTTTGAGCATTGCGTGAAGCTCACCAATGCTCTTGTCCCACCCGTTCATGTTATAATTCATGATGAACGTCTCAAACCTTTTAGTTAGGCCATTAAGGATCAAATCCGTGGCCAACTCTTTTGAGACGGGACAATTTAGCCTTTCAAGGCGATCAATGTGGCTCTTCATCTTAAGTACATAAGATGAAACCGATTGAGTTTCTTCCATGCGACATGCATGAAGCGCTCGAACCGTTTCGAAGCATTCTACCCTTGCTTGTTGAAGGAACATTTCCTTTAACTGAGTAATCATGTCGTATGCCCTATGATGCTCTAAATCCTTTGGAGCTCGAGAATCATAGTTCTCAACATGAGGCAAGAAACCTGCACAGAATCCTCAGTGTGCTTAACCCAATCGTTATAGGCCTCAACATCATTAGCATCGGGTTCGTCGGGAATGGGATCGTCTAGTACGTAAGATTTCTTTTCATGCTTTAGAACGATTATCAAGTTACGAAACCAATCCATAAAATTATTATGGTTAAGACGATCCCTTTCTAATATAGTTCTTAGTGAAAGGTTATGGACGGTCGGGGTGGGAGCATTGTTGTTGGCTGCCATTTTTACAAACAAAGTTCATTTTTAGTATTTCCAAAAATAAAACTTTAATTATTAATACCCCTTTCACGTCTCATAGACAATTAATAATTAAAATCTAGAATCCAACGTTACATTTAAATAATGGTTAGGTGACCTTTATCCCATCATTTAAATTAACAAGGTAGTCAACACTTGACAATTGCAACCCTTTGCAACTTCTAGTTTATGAGATCGGTTAAACATCTTTATGTTTAGTTGGCATGTTTAATCCCATCAACACCATTGTACACTATGCTTCGGTGACCCTATTCACATGGTTTCCAACTCAAGTTGTCCTACTTACACACACGTGTGAGTTTACACATACAAGTGGTTAGGTGACCTTTATCCCACAAATATTTTAACCCCACCTCAAACACACAAGTTCCCTAAGAGTGGTTAGGTGACCTTTATCCCACAAATAGTTCCCAAGTGATTCGAGTATTGTGTAAAAGGATGGTGTTAAACTTGTTTCAGAAAGGGATTTTAGTTTTCATTAATTCTAGTTTTGAAAACTATTTTTGCACCTAACATTTGCATGCATTGAAATGTGTGGTACCAGTGTGAAACAATTTTCAAGGTTCTTTCAATAAAACTAATTTTATTGTGAACACATTAACTTTTAATAAACCCTTTCATTACCCATGTTAATGTTTTATAAGAACCAATTTTATGCTTGTTGTTGATTTTAAATTGTTTAAACATGCATATCCATATATCACAAAACAATAATAAAACAACCACACAAGCATCACATGAGTCCATAACCGTAGCCATCTAAGCTTAACATCACTTGTTGACCGAAACAAGTGAGTTAATAAAGTCGTTTCTAAGGGTGAAAATGACACAACATTTATGCCGGTGAACTCCCACTTGATCCCGCATCCAAATGCTTCAAGTGTCCATCTTGTGTTGTGACTCTTCCAATCCATTTTGGGCCTCCATTTAGGCTTTGACTTCAGGACCAAACTCCTTTGGGCCTTCATCTTCTCCTTTTGGTTAAAACCAAGAAAGATAGTCTTGTTGCACCTTCTTTCACAAAACATATTCTAAATACAATTTTTCTAGTAAATGTAAAGTGCAACTAGCCTATTTATTTACATACCAAATGAAAAATAAATAAATTACATACCCAATAGGAAGAATAAACATGTTTAATTATTACAAACCATTTGAATAATTAAAACAAATCACAACACATTCATCCATAGGTCTCGGCTTTGGTTATGAACAAATAAAATACATATCCACATATGTAAGCAAAATCCAAAAGCATCCCCTTGAACCATAGATTCTCGGCTGAAGCATAAACAGCCGAGAACCATGGTTTTGTTTCCAAAACAAAATCATCCAAATGACATAAATTTTCCAAGATACCTATATGCATGTCTAAATAGATCTTGAAAAATAGGGGATACTAGGGCTGAAGCCTCTCGGCTTTTGGTGAATCATCACCAAGAAACCGAATTTTCAGTCCAAATGAAGCATGTATCCATATAACCGGCTCTTGATGCCATTGAAGGGTTTTCACAAGTTAAATAGATCTATTTTATCCTTATAAAATAGAAGAACGCAGTGGAATATATATATGATTTTATACTTGTTACAGTGAGCTAACTTATATATAAAACATTTATATTTATAATCAGTCAAAAACCCATATGGATCGATATATGAAATCATGCTTACAAACAACCATAGAAGGTACAAAGAACTACCTTCAACTACGAGGATGGCAGCTCCTAAAGCAAGAAGCCTCAAGCTGGTCTACCCACGAGCCACCAACAAGAACACCGGTTGCTAGGATTTTCACTTATACAACTCCCTTTTATGTTTCTCTAGAACGATCGAGAGAAAAAGGGTTCTTACACTTGTCGTGTTCCCAAGTCATATGTTTAGAGAGATCTGCAAGCCATCTTATATTGCATGTCCTTGGAAACATAAAGTTCAGGAGAGAGAAAAGTGGGTGGGGCCCAGTCCCTTAACCCATCCGCATTTCTCAGAACAACATCCGCATTAGTTAATGCGGATGAAGTTGTTCTCCCGCATTTGTAAATGCGGGTGAAGTAATTCGTCCTCATTTGCAAATGGTCATCCACATTAGTTAATGCTTATGTATGTTTCCATCAGCATTTCCAGAAATGCTCATCCGCATTTGTTCCAAAACAAATACGGACAGGGTTTGTTCACCCGCATTTGTAAATGCGGATGAGTAAACATCATCCGCATTTGTTCAACCACATCAAATGCGGCTGTGTTAAACGAATGCGGATGAATTAATATTCCTCTCTCTTTGAAATAAATTATCCATATAATTTATATACAACACAAGTGTAAATGTTTGGAAACCTAATTTCCAAATATTCTAAGTGTTAATATTTATTTATATGATCATATCATAAAACAAATATCTTTGGTGTTTGTCTAGCTCGTTATTGGGTATGACCCGACTTGGATCATGACATACTAGCCACATCAATTCAATATGTATTTTGGGCAGATCATTTCCATCAAAAAGGTCTGCTAAAGATCCTGATATGGACTATCAAAATCTAAAGAACTTCTCTATTTTGGTAGCATCAGCCTAGGGGGAGTTTGTAAGGAACATCTGATGATTAAAGGCTGATGCAACCAAAGTATACAAAAACAACCAAGTCTTCCTGCATGCAGTAATGAACAAAGATGAACTAGCTTTGGAAGTCTTACACTCACAAACAAGTCTAAGTGTAAAATCTTTCGAAGCCAACAGTACAAAAGAAGTTACTTTGGAAGTTTCACAATCATCAAAAAATTATTACAACTGTGAAATCTTTCGAAGCCAAAGACTCATTTCTTCCGAAGCCAAAGATGAAGTGTTTTAAAGCTTCAAAAGAAAAAGTCTTCCGAAGCCATTTTACTGTGAAGACAGATTTCTTCTGAAGACAGAGAAAAGATGCTTTCTCTGAGTTACTTTTTGATAAAGCTGATGTAGTGTCCGCTGCTGCTCTGAAGACTCACCTGCTAACATTAGTTGGTGAAACTTTCATACTTTATCAAACAGTAGAAAAAGTCTTTGACTGTAACTTCGCACTTTTATACCTGTAGACTTGTCTATATTAGATTAAGTCAGTGAGCTATGGCATGTCATAGTCACTAGTCAAAAGGCAATCTGCCTTTTGACTGTAGATTGATCTTGTTGTCTAAATTAGTCAAAATTCCAACTGTCTTTTTGTATATTGACGGTTGTAGGTTGTATTATAAATAGTCTCCGGTTCTTGTAATTAGATATACTTGAAAACACTTATAATAGAACTAGAGAATCAATATACAACTTCCTTGAAAACTTAATCTTGTGTTTCTTGTGACTTTGTTCTTGTTCTTTTAGTTCTGTCTCTTTAATATTACTTGTGTAGCTTTGTATCATCAGTAAAGTTACCAGTTCCCTATCTGAGTGGTTAAGTGATTTAAGTTCTCTCCTTTTGTGAAGCTAATTGCAATCTTAAGTACCCTTACGGTCCTGCAAATGTTGAGTACCAAAAGCCATCTGGGTTACTTCAACAACCCGAAATTCCTTTGTGGAAGTGAGAGCAGATTTCCATGGACTTTATTACGAAATTACCCAGAACTTCTAGCGGTTGTGACACGATATGTGTGATTATAGATTGACTGACTAAGTCTGCTCACTTCCTGGCAATCAAAGAAATGGACAAAATGGATAAGCTAACCCGGATCTACCTGAAGGAAGTAGTATCTAGACACGGTGTACCTATTTTGATCATTTCATATGATGACACTCGTTTTACCTCCCATTTCTAGCCATCATTTCAGAAATCTTTTGGTACACGCTTAGACATGAGTACCGCTTACCATCCTCAGACCGACGGACAGAGCGAGCCCACTATTTAAACTTTAGAGGACATGTTGCGAGCCTGTGTGATAGATTTTGGGAACAATTGGAAAGTCCATCTACCTTTGGTGGAATTTTCATAAATTAATAGCTATCATACCAGTATTATTTGAGGCGTTGTATGGGAAAAAGTGTAGATCACCAGTTTGTTGGGCAAAAGTTCGTGACAGTCAATTGACTGGCCCCGAATTGGTTCATGAAACTACTGAGAAGATTGTACAGATACGAAATCGTATGGCTGCAGCATGAGACTGACAAAAGAGCAACTCTGATAAGTGAAGGAAACCTTTAGAGTTTTAGATCGAAGACAAAGTTTTGTTAAAGATCTCACCATAGAAAGGTGTGATCCGATTTGGCAAAAGAGGTAAGCTTAGTCCATGATACGTTGAACCGCTCGAGATTTTGGAAAGAATCGGCCTGGTGGCGTACCGATTAAGGCTACCTGAATCGTTGAGTGGAATTCATGATTTTTTTCACGTCTCAAATTTGAAGAAGTGCTTATCTGACAAGACCTTGATTGTACCGCTCGAGGAAGTACACGTGGACAAACAATTACGACTCATTGAAGAATTGGTTGAGGTGATGGACCGAGAGGTCAAGACCTTGACGCAGAGCAAGATCCCTATTGTCAAGGTTCGCTAGAACTCAAAATGTGGACCGGAGTTCTCGTGGGAACTTGAGGATCAGATGAAGCTCAAGTATCCTCAGTTGTTCTATACAATGATGACAACCGATGAAGGTAATGATTAACTTTCGGGATGAAATTTCCTTCAACATGGAGATGATGTGACAACTCACATGAAACTCACCCGACTTCCTTGTGCCAATGTAGTAGATGTGACAACTCACTCGAAACTCACCCGAATTCCTTGTGCCAATGCAGTAGACCAGTGATGTAACAAAACCATGTAACACAATTTTTGAGACAAAAATTCTTTCAACATGGGGGATAATGTGACATCCAGTAATTTTCCATTACCAAACTCCGTTAGTCTCGTTAAGTCTTGCATACACGTGTCGTGAGCACACACTAGTTGTCGTTGGGTGTTGGTAACTTAATAATAACTAACTATGGTTAACAGATGATAATTTAATTAATAATATATGTAGGAGTTGAACCTAGAGGATCGATAATAATGAAGAAGATCAAGTCGCGTGAAAAGTTATAGTTGCCCCGCGATAACTTGTTTCTTGCGCGAAAACATGGAAGTCGTGCGAGAACTTGTTAGTCGTGCGAGAACTTTATAGAATAGTATAAATAGAAGTTTTATAACGTATTTTAGTAGCTTTTTGTCATTTCTTGATTTCATTCGTATTGTAACACTTTACAAGTTAGAGAGCAATATAATCAAAGTTTATTTATATTTGTGTTTGTGTTCTTCAATTACTATTCAATCGTATTCTGTGATGTCAACATTCCGCACTTTCATCACGAGATCGATAATTGTAATATCTTGATCCTTACAATGGGTATCAGAGCAAGGTGTGCTCTTGATCGATTGAATCAAAGGTTGATTAGTTCTTATTGAAGTGTTCTTGAGATCCGATTTGAAGTTCATTGAAGATTTACTGAATTCATGGCTTATTTGATCACTTTTGAAGACCTTAAGAGATGTATGCTGTTTAATTGAAGATTTGACTTGTTTTGGTGATTAATTGAGCTTAATTCAATCAATTAGACATAATTAGGACCATAACCGAACCTAAAATCACTAATTGAAAGATTAAACAGTTAATTTTGAACAAATTGCTGTTTGTGTCACACCCTTAAAATCCGCGTGCGGGGTTTTACCGCGAGGCGCGTGACATACCAGGATCTCAGTCATTAGTTACCAAGAGCGACTCTATATGATCAACAACCAAAACCAGTGTTAAAGTTAAAAATACTACGGAAGCATTTTTAAAATCAGAAAACCCAAAACAAGTAGTATGTAAAGAGAATGCGCAAAACATACGCGCCCAAACACAATTATTTAATGTAAAAATAATCCCAAAATTTTAAACAAGGTAAATGCAGACAACTCAACAATGCTGACATGCGTGCTCCTAGGCAACTGGCAACTGGCAACCTTAACCTGAGAATAGCATACTAAACAAGTCAATACATGGTTGGTGAGTTCAAGAGTTTGCGTTTAAATATAAATCAATAACAGTTGCAAAATATAAGAAGTGTATTGTAATAGATAGCTAGTCTATAAACAAATAGTAATAATCATAGTGATTTCACAACTGAAGTTGACTGTGTTACGTTTGTTGCCTCCTGCCACGACTTACCAGGTCTTGACAAATGTTGCTAGGACAATATTGCACCCGTTTGACCTCGAGTCGCACAGGTGGGGCTCGTCAGACCCAGTAGTACTACCCAAGATTTCCCGCTAACCATCATTATTAACAATCTGAAAGTGTGAGGACTTTCATGGTAATCCACACTATATTATACCATACACAAATTATCATGATAAAGCATTTGTAAAAACCAGTATGCTATCTTCCCCAAAGAGAGTATGTAAAAGAGTGGGGCATGAACTCACCTGATACGTGAGATAAATACCTAAAGCTTAACTCGACAAGAAGGATCAGAAAGACAACCTTCAGAGGTTACCTAGAACACATGATTACATAAGTACGTGTACACAGAATCAATATGAAACCCTAAGTGCTCTACCAACCAAAGAACTCAAGGTTTTAGAAAGACAAGACACATTAGACCCAGTTGACCCGTTTGACCCGTTGGTGACATTGTAGGTGATAATTCATTCAAATAAGCATAACAGTACTTCATACATGATTAACATACAGACTGATCACATATGATACTTAATTACCCATAAATACCACTTAGATCATCATACCACCAAGTATCATACAAGTCATGCGAATCTCAACAATTTTCATGCTCATTAAAACTATAACACAACCAATGCATCATACAAGGATCAACCATTAACATACCAATTTCCATAGCTCATATCATCCAAAATGTTCATTCTTAATCAACCATCAATCAACAAAAGTCCTAGCTTACCTATATGACTCATACCATGATTTTCCACAAACAGGCCAAAATAGGTAACAAACCAAATCAACATTCATACAACCTAAACAACACATTTAATCACCTTAGAAACCATCCATGAACACACTAGCATGGTCCTAATGTCCCAAACATGCTCAAATCATCATATTTAAGAATTTGTGCAAATAAAGTTTTCCTTTTGGGAAAGTACATTCCAATTTCATCAAATACCCAAGACATTCATGAATTCATCATTTACATACCAAATTAAGTCCATACTCTGAATCTCGGGCACCAGTACATGTATGAAGTGCTCGACTCTCTTATGCATTTCATTGACCATTCCAGGGCATAGTGTGGCCAACTCATGAGTACGGGTCGTGTAAGCTTCAATTTTTGAGCCTTGCATTTTGAGCTGCCAGAATTCAATCTCCAGTTTCTGCACTTCATTTTGGGGGCAGTATTCTTTGGTCATGATCCCCTTAAATTCATCCCAGGGTAGTTCATTGGCCATGGCTTGACCCAACATTTGCACCTGGGCATTCCACCAGGAAAGTGCTGCGCCTTCCAATGTCCCGGTGGCATACTTCACCTGATTAGCAGGCAGGCAGTTGCATTTTGCGAAGACAGACTCTGTCTTCTCAAACCACCTTACAAGCCCTATAGCCCCTTCCGTCCCACTGTAGTATCGGGTTTACAGTCCATGAAGGACTTGTAGGTACATGGTGGTGGTCCTGTTTTGACAACCCAAACATTAGTCAGATATCCTAGACAAATAACTAGGATAATTAGTTTAACCTCTTTTTATCATTTACCTGCTGGTTGTCCTGGTTGAGCAGCAGCCACTGCCGCCTGAACATGTTCGTTGATTAAAGCCGCCAATTCCGCAGGTGTCATGTTTATGGCTCCGGCACCACGGCCTCCTGCGCCACGTCCACGACCACGCCCACTTCCTCTTCCACGTGCGTCCATATTTCATTTTACAATTCACAAATACAATAATGAGTAACATCCAACGCATTAATCTTATCAAAGTACAGTAAACAATAAGAAATAATGCATTCACCACAACCATAACATTTATAACAGAAATAATAACCAAAGATAAATAAATTTCAATTGAGTCACAAAATATTCCATCAATATCAAAACTTAAGTTTGTCAGTTGGGTGGGAAACAACCCTTCCCACATAGGTTTCCAAAAAAAAGAAACACTACATAGTCTAAGTCATATAAAAGTAGAATCAGTCCAGCACGTCAGATCCGTCACTGTCCTCATCCATCTCTGCTGGTTCTTCTTCGGGGGCTTCCTCTGGTTCCTCTTTCGAGTCTTCCTCATCAGGGTCCACCAAAGGTGCAGGGGCTTCAGCAATCTGAAGTGCTGCTAGCTGTGCCTCTAAATCAGCAAACCTATCATCGATCACTATGTTTTGGTGATCATGCGCGTCCATGCGCCTAGTAAGTGCTACAACATTGCCTGCCAGGGTATGATGTCCACCAATGGCCATCAAGAGTCGCTCCTGAAGCGTCTCTACCTAGTAGCGCAACTGACGCATCTCAGATCGTAAGGCAGAGTTCTCATCAGTGAGTCCTCTAATCCATTGTCGTTTCGTGTCTAGCGTTGCTACCAAGGCTGCAAATGCCTGCTCGAGAGGGATGCCCAAGGTAGGAAGAGTAGGCAATGCAGAGGCGGTCGATGACCTAGTCCTAGGTCGTGTAGGAGCTACTGGTGGTACGCGCTCTCTATAAGCCATACGGTTTATGTAGGTGGGGTAGAAATCCTAGTTCCGCGGAGGATCAGGCTCAGGAGGTATGAAAGGCTGATCCCAGTCTATCTTGCCAGGAGGATAAGGATGTCGGGGTCAGTTAAATCCCCTATCAAGTACGGGAGAAGTAGGAGGTGACTCAGATCGTGCAGGTCTCTTGCCTAAATTTCTGGATGATGATGCCATGCTGCGAAGTACGTGTTGCGTATGCCAATGAGTATACAGTAAGGAAGTAAGCGACAAGTAACTAACAACTGTGCGGTTATAATCTAGTGTGTGTATGCAACCTAGTGCCCTATAACCAATGGCTCTGATACCAATCTGTCACACCCTCAAAATCCGCATGCGGGGTTTTACCGCGAGGCACGTGACATACCAGGATCTCAGTCATTAGTTACCAAGAGCGACTCTATATGATCAACAACCAAAACCAGTGTTAAAGTTGAATTTTTGCGGAAGCATTTTTAAAATCAGAAAATCCAAAACAAGTAGTATGTAAAGACAATGCGCAAAACATACGCGCCCAACCACAATTATTTAATGTAAAAATAATCCCAAAATTTTAAACAAGGTAAATGCAGACAACTCAACAATGCTGACGTGCGTGCTCCTAGGCAACTGGCAACCTTAACCTGAGAATAGCATACTAAACAAGTCAACACATGGTTGGTGAGTTCAAGAGTTTGCGTTTAAATATAAACCAATAACAGTTGCAAAATATAAGAAGTGTATTGTAATAGATAGCTAGTCTATAAACAAATAGTAATAATCATAGTGATTTCACGACTGAAGCTGACTGTGTTACGTTTGTTGCCTCCTGCCACGACTTACCAGGTCTTGACAAATGTTGCTAGGACAATATTGCACCCATTTGACCTCGAGTAGCACAGGTGGGGCTCATCAGACCCAGTAGTACTACCCAAGATTTCCCGCTAACCATCATTATTAACAATCTGAAAGTGTGAGGACTTTCATGGTAATCAACACTATATTATACCATACACAACTTATCATGATAAAGCATTTGTAAAAACCAGTATGCTATCTCCCCCAAAAGAGAGTACGTAAAAGAGTGGGGCATGAACTCACCTGATACGCGAGATAAATACCTAAAGCTTAACTCGACAAGAAGGATCAGAAAGACAACCTTCAGAGGTTACCTAGAACACATGAGTACATAAGTACGTGTACACAGAATCAATATGAAACCCTAAGTGCTCTACAAACCAAAGAACTCAAGGTTTTAGAAAGACAAGACACATTTGACCCGGTTGAACCGTTTGACCCGTTGGTGACATTATAGGTGATAATTCATTCAAATAAGCATAACAGTACTTCATACATGATTAACACACAGACTGATCACATATTATACTTCATTACCCATAAATACTACTTAGATCATCATACCACCAAGTATCATACAAGTCATGTGAATCTCAACAATTATCATGCTCATTAAAACTATACCACAACCAATGCATCATACAAGGATCAACCATCAACATACCAATTTCAATAGCTCATATCATCCAAAATGTTCATTCTTAATCAACCATCAATCAACAAAAGTCCTAGCTTACCTATATGACTCATACCATGATTTTCCACAAACAGGCCAAAACAGGTAACAAACCAAATCAACATTCATACAACCTAAACAACACATTTAATCACCTTAGAAACCATCCATGAACACACTAGCATGGTCCTAATGTACCAAACATGCTCAAATCATTATATTTAAGAATTTGTGCAAATAAAGTTTCCCTTTTGGGAAAGTACATTCCAATTTCATCAAATTCCCAAGACATTCATGAATTCATCATTTACATACCAAATTAAGTCCATAACAATATCTAGACATGATCAACAACATCTAATTGGCATGTTTCATCAACTTTCAACATCAAAAGTTACTATTTTTAGCAAGGTAAGAACTACAACGTGCATTCTTGATTTCCCAATGTACATATCAACAATCTAGCATCTAATTATCATTATAAACACATCCATAACACCATTTCATGATCAAATCATTGTTTCATGCAAAATAAAGTTACTATTCTTAGTAACCTATGAACAATCCATCAAAATCCAAACTTTCTTGCATAATCGACGTTAACTTACATGTATTCAACTTAACTAACACAATAACATCAACAATCAACCAACATTCGGCCTCCAATTCATCCAAATCGCACAAAACTCTTGGCTAGAACAAAATGCATGAAAGAAACACGAAATTAACCTTAAAATCGAGGAAAGGAACAAGCTTTGATGTTGTTAACTTGTTGTATGCCTTGAGATCGATCCAAATCCGATGCTTTGTGGGTGTTCTTGGCCGAAATCGCAAGGGAGGGGTGTAGGGGATGAATGTCGCGGCCGATGGGGTGGGATTAGGGTTGGGTTTTTGTGTTTTGTTTTATTTAATAATCCATATTACCATTTAAACTCTTGTAATTTACGTTTTATAAAAATTAAGTTTTTAAACTCTTTTTAAAAAGGTTTTTAACTAAAATAATAGACATATGAACTAATAATAACAATTATATGTTTTATCTTTACCAGATACAAAACATACGTATTAAATGCACATGTTTCCACGTTACGCGATAAAAGTCACAATTAATATTTAAATCACGTAAATACATAAGCACAACTTAATAATAAACATAGAAATTACTTATTTATCATTATTATTTATTATTAAGTCACCAACATTCAACGACAACTAGTGTGTGCTAACGACACGTGTATGCAAGACTTAACGAAACTAACGGAGTTTGGTAATGGAAAATTACCGGATGTCACAGTTTGATTGAAGGCTGCTTATCGAAATTGACTGAGTTTAATCAGGCGAAAAGTTAATTTTTGCATGCAAAAAGTTGTTGTTCGCGCGAGAAGTGGAAAAGTTTGTTGAAATTCTGTTACAGAAAGATTCCTTTCATGCAAAAACTTCAACATTTCGCAAAGTCAGTTAAAAAAGTTACCGCGCGAGAAGTTTGCGCGAAAACTTGTGCGATTAGTTTTGTTGAAGACTATTTGTGCGGGAACTGTATCATTCATGCAATAACTTTAGATTTGAAGTTTTTTGTTTAAATCCAAGTCTTCACAATGGCAAACTTGAAGCACATCACTGCCAATCTAAATCTTGATAACGAGATCGGAACAAGTACGAAACCTCCTCGACTTCTCAGCGAAGAAGACTATCCGGATCGGGTCTATTGTTTTGAGAACCATGTCATTTATACTGAACCCAGGATGATGAGATCTATCAAACAGGGTCCTAATATCCCGATATACACGAATGACAAAGGAGACTTAGTGCTGAAGCTTGAACACCGCTGAGACGAGGAGGATTTGAAGAAGATGGAGCTCGATGATAAGGCGTATGCTGCCATCACAATGGCACTTACCACTGAAATAGCTCAGAAATTTAAGGATTATAGGAAGGTAAAGGATCTATGGGATGCCAAGGAAGAGTAAATTATGGGGAACAACGACATGAGGGAAAGCTGGGAGGATATGCTTAACCAAGGGTTCAACATGTTCAATCATATTCTTGGTGAGACATTGGAGGGTCAAATGTGTAGGTTCGTGAAGCTTATCACCAAGATGAAAAGTGTTGGAACCATATTAGGGAACATCTCAGTGAACAAAATGGCTGTTAAATTCTTTGCCTTACACCTGGAATAACAACTGCACTACGATTAAATGAACGAAGGATTTGTTCACCTATCCCTTAGTGATCTGATTTCCACTATCAAATCTTATTACATGGATGACAAGCAGAGGGCTGCTAACTATATCAACACGATGGGAGCGGAAGCATAGGCATTATATGCCAAGATGGCTAGTAATCCAAATCTATGTCAGCTACTCTCAGTTATGTCATCAACAACAATTAGCAACTCCTACTTATCAAACTATCAAAGATCCATCCTTGCCTCAATTCCAAGCTCCTCATTAGCATCCCAACAGTCAAGCTCAAGCTCAACCACAACCTCCAACCTATTCTTAAGGCCAAGCCAATCAACTTACGTAACAAGCCTTTGTGTAAACTCTCAACCCAACAGACAAACCATAAAAAATGCTAAAGAGCACCTAGCTCTGTTTACATCATTTATGAACCGTTATGAAGCTTTTTCTGCCGGAAGACTAAATACACCAAACATCTTGGTCTATGACTTACAACAAGTCAATCCTGATGATGTTGAAGAGAATGATATTAAATATCAAATGGCAATGGTAGTATATAGAGCAAAGAATTTTGCTAGATGAATAGGGAGAATTTTTGGGCTGAACAACTCAAGCAAAACTGGATTTGATAAGTCAATCTTGAGATGTTATAACTATGACAAACCTGGTCATTTTGCTAGAGAGTGTGCTGAAGGCAAGTCGAGTCAAACAGAAAGTGGGAAAAAATGGTAACTACAGAGGTAGAGATAAAAGGAGACAAAGCTCATATAACAACAAAGCATTAGTTTCTTAAACTAATAGAGAATATGACTGGTCAGATCAAATGGAGATACTAGACATCAAGCTTTCCACTGCTTTGTTGGCAAAAATTCAAACTGTTGAAGCGCATGTTGAAGATAATGTACTAGCTGAGTTCGTATCAGATTATTTGATGAAAAGTGTTTGAAGAAGAAAAAGGAGATTGAAGTTAAGAAATTTGAGGAGAAAAGAGTTGAAGATGTGAAAGTTAAGGAAGTTTAGGCTGAAAGTGAGATTAATGAAATAGCTGTTGAGACTACTCCAGCTCAATCAAACATTGCTGAAGTGAAGGAGAATGAAGAAAAGGTAGCAAAGACTGTTGAGTTCACTTTAGTCAAGAATGCGAAACCTGAAAATGCTGTTGAGTTTACTCCAGCATCTACTTGTGAAGAAAGAGAAAATGTTGTTGAGATCACTCCGACAAAAGAAGTAGAAGAAAAGGTGTCACACCCTCAAAATCCGGATGCGGGGTTTTACCGCGAGGCGCGTGACATACCAGGATCTCAGTCATTAGTTACCAAGAACGACTCTATATGATTAATCAACAAAACCAAAGTTAACGTTTAAAATACTGCGGAAGCGTTTTTAAAACTAGAAAACCCAAAACAAGTTGTATGTAAAGAGAATGCGCAAAACATACGCGCCCCAAACACAATTGTTTAATATGAATATAATTCCAAATTTGTAAACAAGGCATATGTAGACAACTCAACAATGCTGACGTGCGTGCTCCTAGGCAACTGGCAACCTTAACCTGAGAATAGCATACTAAACAAGTCAACACATGGTTGGTGAGTTCAAGAGTTTGCGTTAATAGGTAAACCGATAAACAGTTTTCAAGTCATAAGTAGTGTATTGCAATAGATAGCTAGTCAATTAACATAAAAATATTAATCATAGTGATTTCACGATTGAAGCTGGCTGTGATAGTTTGTGCCTCCCGTCACGACTTACCAGGTCGTGACGAATATATGTTAGGACAAAATTGCACCCGTATGACCTCGAGTCACACAGGTGGGGCTCGTCAGACCCAGTAGTACTACCCAAAATTTCCCCGCTAGTCAATATTAACAATCCGAAAGTGTGAGGACTTTCCATGGTAAACAACATTATATCAATATTATACACACTCATATATAAAAGCAGTTGCAATCAACAGTATGCTATCTCCCCCAAAAGAGATTATGTAAAATGAGTGGGGCAAGAACTCACCTGATGCGCGCAAGAATTAACTTAGTGCTTAACTTGAAAGAAAGAGGGGAAAGACAACCTTCAAAGGTCACCTAGAACACAAGAGTACATAAGCACGTGTACACAGAATCAACATGAAACCCTAAGTGCTCTACAAACCAAGGGACTCAAGGTTTACGAAAGACAAGACACATTTGACCCAGTTGACCCTTTTGACCCGTTGGTGACATTATAGGTGATAACTCGTTAATACTAACACAACATCATATCATACCTGATCAACATACAACTTGATATCATACAAGCCATGCGAATCTCAACTATTATCATGCTCATAACATCTAAAATTTTCATTCTTAATCAATCATCAATCCACAAAAGTCCGAGCTTACCTATATAACTCATACCATGATTTTTCCACAAACAGGCCAAAACAGGTAACAAACCAAATCAACATTCATACAACCTAAACAACACATTTAATCACCTTAGAAACCATCCATGAACACACTAGCATGGTCCTAATATCCCAAACATGCTCAAATCATCCAATTCAAGGATTTGCACAAATAAAGTTTCCCTTTTGGGAAAGTTCATCCCAAATTCATCAAACTCACACTACATTCATGAATTCATCAATTATATACCAATTCAAGTCCATGACAACATCTAAACATGATCAGCAACACCTAATCATCATGATTCATCAACATTCAACACCAAAAGTTACTATTTTTAGCAATGTATGAACTATAAGACATCTTCTCGATTTTAAATTGTTCATATCATCAACCTAGCATCTAATCATCATCACAAACACATCCATAACATTCATACATCATCAAATCATCAATTCATGCAAAATAAAGTTACTATTCTTAGTAACCTATGAACCATGAATCAAAATCGAAGCTTTCTTGCATAATCGACGTTAACTAGCATCTATACAATCCAACTAACATAATAACATCAACAAACAACCAACAACTAACATCCAATTTCAGATTTTCGAATTAGGGTTTCGGCCCTAATGTAAATCCCATAAGAACTTGTAAAAATCCAACCTTTATTGCATACTTGACGTTAATTAACATGTAATCTACCCAACAAACACATTAACAACAACAAACAAGCATCAATCGACCATCAATTGCAGATTTCGCATGGAACTTTTGGCCAACATGAAGAATCATCAAAAACATATAAAAATCTAACCTTTAAATGTGTAATAGTTTGCAGTTGAAGGTTCTAACTTGTTGTATGCCTTGAAATCGATCCAAATTCGAATGTGAATGCTTGTTCTAGGCTGAAATTGCAGGTTTGTGGATGTGGGGAGGTCGATCGCGGCCGTAGGGGGGTTATTAGGGTTGGGTTTTGATTTTATTTTATTTAATAATCCATAATTACCCTTTTAACCCTTATAATTTGTATTTTATAAAAATTAAGCTTTTAAACACTCCTTTAAAATGTTTTTAACTAGAATAATAAACATATAAACTTGTAGTTACAATTATATGTATTATCTTTACAAGCTACAAAATTTACAAAGTAAATACACACGTTTCCACTTTACGCGATAAAATTCACAATTAATATTTAAATCACGTAAGCACATAAGCACAACTTAATAATCATGTCAACAGCTAGATTATTATTTGTTTAACATTATTAATTATTATTAAGTCACCAACGTTCAACGACAACTAGTGTGTGCTCACGACACGTGTATGCAAGACTTAACGAAACTAACGGAGTTTGGTAACGGAAAATTACCGGATGTCACATTATCTCCATGTTGAAAGAACTTTCGTCCCGAAAATTGCGTTACATGGTGAGTGATCCATCACTGGTCTACTGCATTGGCACAAAGTAATCGAAATCGAGTGAGTTTTGGATGAGTTGTCACACATCCCTATGTTGAAAGAAATTTCGTCCCGAAATTTAATCAGTACCTTCGCCGGCTGGCGTCGTCCTTTCAAATAGCTGAGGGTACTTAAGCTTCATTTGGTCTTCACGTTCCCACATGAATTCTGGTCCACGTCTCGAGTTCCAACGAACTTTGACAATGGGTATCTTGCTTTGCTTAAGTGTCTTCACCTCACGATCCATCACTTCGACAGGTTTCTCCATGAAGCGTAACTGTTCGTCTACTTGAACTTCTTCCAGTGGTACCACCATAGTTTCATCCGTTAAACATTTCTTTAGATTTGAAACATGGAATACGTCATGGATTCCACTCAATGAATCAGGTAAGGCTAGTCGATAGGCCACTGGACCAATTCTTTCCACTATCTCAAATGGTCCAACGTATCTCGGATTTAGCTTTCCTCGCTTACCAAATCGAACTACGCCTTTCCATGGTGAGACTTTTAATAAAACTTTGTCACCAACTTGAAATTCTAAAGGTTTCCGTCGCTTGTCAGCATAGCTTTTCTGTCTGTCTCGCGCTGCGGCCATGCGGTTTCTTATCTCGACAATCTTCTCAGTTGTCTCTTGTACTAACTCGGGACCCGTTAATTGACTATCACCAATTTCAGCCCAGCAAACTGGTGATCTACACTTTCTCCCATACAAAGCTTCAAAAGGTGCTACCATTATGCTAGTGTGATAACTGTTGTTGTATGAAAATTCCACCAATGGTAGGTGAACTTCCCAGTTATTCCCGAAGTCAATCACACAAGCACGTAACATGTCCTCCAAAGTCTGTATAGTATGCTCGCTTTGACCATCAGTCTGTGGATGATAAGCAGTACTCATATCCAATCGCGTACCCAAAGATTTCTGCAGTGATTGCCAGAAGTGTGATGTGAAACGAGAATCGCGATCAGAAATGATTGAGATTGGTACTCCATGCCTCGAAACGATCTCCTTCAAATAGAGTCGGGTTAATTTCTCCATCTTATCTGTTTCCTTTATCGCTAGGAAATGAGCAGATTTTGTTAATCGATCTACGATAACCCATATTGTATCACAACCAGTAGAAGTACGAGGTAACTTAGTAATAAAATCCATTGATATCTGATCCCATTTCCACATAGGGATCTTGAGTTGTTGTAGTAGTCCAGATGGTTTCTGATACTCCACTTTCACCTTTGAGCAGGTCAGACACTTGCTCACATAAGTAGCTACATCTGCTTTCATGTTAGGCCACCAATAGTGCGCCTTCAAATCGTGGTACATCTTGTCAGATCCAGGATGTATAGAATACCTGGACTTGTGAGCCTCACTCATCACCAAGTCTCTCAGGTCTCCGTGTAGAGGTACCCATATCCATGAAGTAACGAATTCCATCTGCTTTTACTTCCAATTGTTTTTCCATTCCCCTTAACGATTTAGACCCAATGTTTTCTGCTTTCAGAGCTTCCATCTGAGCCTCTCGGATTTGTTCAGGTAATTGCGTACTAATCGTTAGTTGCAGAGCTCGCACTCGTCGAGGTTTAGCAGTCTCTTTTCTACTCAGCGCGTCAGCAACTACATTTGCTTTTCCCGGATGATACTTGATAGCACAATCATAGTCATTCAATAACTCTACCCAGCATCTTTGCATCATGTTCAATTCCTTTTGCTCAAAGATGTGCTGGAGACTCTTGTGATCAGTGTAAATAGTGCATTTGGTACCGTACAAGTAATGTCTCCAGATCTTTAAGGCAAAAACTACCACACCCAGTTCCAAGTCATGGGTGGTATAGTTCTTCTCATGAATCTTCAATTGTCTAGAGCCGTAAGCTATCACCTTATCCCGCTGCATCAAGACGCATCCAAGTCCTTGAATAGACGCATCGCAGTAGACTACGAAGTCATCACTACCATCTGGTAACGCTAATATTGGTGCGCTACATAGTTTCTGTTTCAGCAACTGAAAAGCAGATTCCTGAATCTCACCCCATTTGTACGTCGTTCCCTTGTGAGTCAAGGCTGTGAGAGGTTGTGCAAACTTAGAGAATCCTTCAATGAATCGTCGATAATATCTCGCTAATCCAAGGAACTGTCGTATCTTACTCGGTGTCTTAGGAACAGACCAATTCTTTATCGCTTCGATCTTAGCAGGATCAACATGTATTCCCTTCTCGTTGACAATATGACCCAAGAATTGTACCTCACATATCCAGAAATCACACTTAGAAAACTTTGCATACAGTTGTTCCTCTCTAAGTAATTCAAAGATCAAACGTAAGTGCTCTCCATGTTCTTCCTCGGTCCTTGAGTATATCAGTATATCATCAATAAAGACGATAACAGACTGATCAAGATAGGGTTTGCACACGCGATTCATGAGGTCCATGAATACTGCTGGTGCATTCGTCAACCCAAATGGCATGACCAAAAATTCATAGTGACCATATCATGTACGGAAGGCAGTCTTCGAGATGTCCTCTTCTCGAACTCTCAGCTGATGATACCCAGACCTCAGATCATTCTTAGAGTAATAGCTTGATCCTTGCAGTTGATCAAACAAATCATCGATACAAGGTAAGGGATATCTATTCTTGATAGTGACCTTGTTTAGTTCCCTATAGTCAATGCACATTTGAAATGTACCATCCTTCTTCTTCACAAATAGAACTGGCGCTCCCCAGGGCGACGAACTCGGTGGGATAAACCCTTTATCCAACAACTCTTGTAGTTGAGCAGATAATTCCTGCAGTTCGTTTGGAGCTAATCGGTATGGTGCTCTCTCAATTGGAGCGGCTCCTGGAGTCAACTCAATTTGGAACTCAACTTGACGATGAGGCGGTAATCCAGGCAAGTCTTCCGGAAACACCTCGGGAAACTCACGAACTACGGGGATATCCTCTATCCTCTTTTCCTCGATCTGTTTATCTGTGACGAGTGCCAATATGGCCAGTCGACCCTTTCGTAACAACTTCTGTGCTTTCATGAACGAAATGATGCCTATCACCGCACCACTCCTATCACCTCTGACCGTAAGGACTTCTTCACCAAGGGGAATCCGTATGATCTTCTCATGGCATATGACTTCCGCTTGTTTATCGGAAAGCCAATCCATGCCTACTACCACATCAAAGCTTCCTAACGTAACAGGCATGAGATCTATGGTGAATGTATGACCAGCAAGCTCTATTTTGCAGTCTCTAAGAATATGCGTTATGTGAATCTGTGTGCCGTTAGCTAACTCCATGGTGTATTTAGATTCTAAAGCTGAGGGCATATCACTTAAAAGACTACAGAACCTAGTGGACACAAAACTTCTATCGGCTCCGGTATCGAATAATACGGTAGAAAAACAACCATCAACTGAATATTTACCAGTTACTGTTGTAGGATCGTTTAGAGCCTCACCTGAGCCAATGACGAAGGCTCTTCCTTTGGCTCCATTGTTGTTTCCACCATTGTTGTTGCCATTACCATTGTTGTTGTTATTGTTGTTGCCATTGTTATTGTTGCTGTTGTTCCCATTGTTGTTGTTGCCATTACCATTCCTCTTAAGCTGGGGACAGTTGCGTTTGTAATGGCCTTCTTTTCCGCACTCAAAACAACCTTTCGGAGTTTCTTGTGATTGTTGAGGCTTCTTCATCAGTTCACCCTGACAGTCTTTGGCTGCGTGACCAATCTTCCCACAACGTTGGCACTTGATGTTATCACATCGACCCACATGGTGGTAGTTACACCGGTTGCACTTTGGCTGTCTTCCGCCATACCCGCCGGGTCCTTGATTTGAGGGAGTCGCCTGGTTGAAGCTTCGATTGTTATCAAACTTCCGTTGCTGTTGCTGACTTTGCTGTTGTTGCTGAGGTTGAGATTGGCTACTGGATGACGATCCCTTGTTGTTTGAACCATCCCACTTGCATTTATGGTCGGGCACCCTTGCCACCGCACCCCGTTTGGGTAACCGTCCTTGCTCAACTACCTGGTCAGTCAGCCTGTGGGCTGTTCGGATAGCTTGTTGTATGATAGTGGGGTTAGAGGCAGTTACCATACTTTGAATTTTGGGCACCAATCCCCGTATATAATGCTCAACCCTCTTGTGCATTTCATTCATCATCCCTGGGCATAAAGTAGCTAACTCATGAGTACGGGTCGTGTAGGCTTCAATTTCTGAGCCTTGCATTTTGAGTTGCCAGAACTCAATCTCCAGTTTCTGCACTTCATTTCGAGAGCAGTATTCTTTGGTCATAATCCCCTTAAACTCATCCCAAGGTAGTTCATTGGCCATGGCTTGACCCAGCATTTGCACCTGGGCATTCCACCAAGAAAGTGCTACGCCTTCCAATGTCCCGGTGGCATACTTCACCTGATCAGCAGGCGGGCAGTTGCATTTCCCGAAGACAGACTCTGTCTTCTCAAACCACCTTACAAGCCCTACAGCTCCTTCCGTCCCGCTGTAGGTATGGGGTTTACAGTCCATGAAGGACTTGTAGGTACATGGTGGTGGTCCTGTTTTGACAATCCCAAACATTAGTCAGTTATCCTAGGCAATTAACTAGAATAACTAGTTTAACCTCTTGTTATCATTTACCTGCTGGTTGTCCTGGTTGGGCAGCAGCCACTGCCGCCTGAACATGTTCGTTAATTAATGCCGCCAATTCCGCAGGCGTCATGTTTATGGCTCCGGCTCCACGGCCTCCGGCGCCACGTCCACGACCACGCCCACGTCCTCTTCCACGTGCGTCCATATTTCATTTTAAAATTCACAATTACAATAATGAGTAACATCCGACACATTAATCTCATCAAGGTATAGTAAACAATGAGAAATAATGCATTCACCACAACCACAACATTTATAACAGAAATAATAATCAAAGATAAATAAATTGCAATTGAGTCACAAAATATTCCATCAATGTCAAAATTTAAGTTTGTCAGTTGGGTGGGAAACAACCCTTCCCACATAGGTTTCAAAGAAAAGAAACACTACATAGTCTAAGTCATTTAAAAGTAGGATCAGTCTAGTACGTCAGATCCGTCACTGTCCTCATCCATCTGTGCTGGTTCTTCTTCGGGGGCTTCCTCGGGTTCCTCTTCTGGGTCTTCCTCATCAGGGTCCACCAAAGGTGCAGGGGCTTCAACAACCTGAAGTGCTGCTAGTTGTGCCTCTAAATCAGCAAACCTATCATCAATCACTATGTTATGATGATCCTGTGCGTCCATGCGCCCACTAAGTGCTACCACGTTGCCTGCCAGCGTATGATGTCCACCAATGGCCATCGAAAGTCGCTCCTGAAGTGTCTCTACCTGGAAACGCAGCTGACGCATCTCAGATCGTAATGCAGAGTTCTCATCAGTGAGTCCTCTAATCCGCTGTCGCTCTGTGTCCAGTGTGGCTACTAGGGCTGCAAATGCCTGCTCCAGAGGGATGCTCAAGGTAGGAAGTGTAGGCAAAGTAGAGGCGGTCGATGACCTAGTCCTAGGTCATATATGTGCTACTGGTGGTACGCGCTCTCTATATGCCATACAGTTTATGTAGGTGGGGTAGAAATCCCAGTTCCGTGGAGGATCGACCTCAGGAGGTATGAAAGGCTGATCCCAGTCTATCTCGCCAGGAGGATAAGGATGTCGAGGCCAGTTAAATCCCCTATCAGGTACGGGAGAAGTAGGAGGTGACTCAGATCGTGCAGGTCTCTTACCCAAATTTCTGGACGATGATGCCATGCTGCGAAGTACGTGTTGCGTATGCCAATGAGTATACAGTAAGAAGAGTAAGCGATGAGTAACTAACAACTGTGCGGTTATAGTCTAGTGTGTGTATGCAACCTAGTTCCCTATAACCAATGGCTCTGATACCAATCTGTCACACCCTCAAAATCCGCGTGCGGGGTTTTACCGCGAGGCACGTGACATACCAGGATCTCAGTCATTAGTTACCAAGAACGACTCTATATGATTAATCAACAAAACCAGAGTTAACGTTTAAAATACCGCGGAAGCGTTTTTAAAACCAGAAAACCCAAAACAAGTAGTATGTAAAGAAAATGCGCAAAACATACGCGCCCCAAACACAATTGTTTCATATGAATATAATTCCAAATTTGTAAACAAGGCAAATGTAGACAACTCAACAATGCTGACGTGTGTGCTCCTAGGCAACTGGCAACCTTAACCTGAGAATAGCATACTAAATAAGTCAACACATGGTTGGTGAGTTCAAGAGTTTGCGTTAATAGGTAAACCGATAAACAGTTTTCAAGTCATAAGTAGTGTATTGCAATAGATAGCTAGTCTATTAACATAAAAATATTAATCATAGTGATTTCACGATTGAAGCTGACTGTGATAGTTTGTGCCTCCCGTCACGACTTACCAGGTCGTGACGAATATATGTTAGGACAAAATTGCACCCGTATGACCTCGAGTCACACAGGTAGGGCTCGTCAGACCCAGTAGTACTACCCAAAATTTCCCCGCTAGTCAATATTAACAATCCGAAAGTGTGAGGACTTTCCATGGTAAACAGCACTATATCAATATTATACACACTCATATATAAAAGCATTTGTGATCAACAGTATGCTATCTCTCCCAAAAGAGATTATGTAAAATGAGTGGGGCAAGAACTCACCTGATGCGTGTAAGAATTAACTTAGAGCTTAACTTGAAAGAAAGAGGGGAAAGACAACCTTCAAAGATCACCTAGAACACAAGAGTACATAAGCACGTGTACACAGAATCAACATGAAACCCCAAGTGCTCTACAAACCAAGGGACTCAAGGTTTACGAAAGACAAGACACATTTGACCCAGTTGACCCGTTTGACCCGTTGGTGACATTATATGTGATAACTCGTTAATACTAACACAACAGCATATCATACCTGATCAACATACAACTTGATATCATACAAGCCATGCGAATCTCAACTATTATCATGCTCATAACATCTAAAATTTTCATTCTTAATCAATCATCAATCCACAAAAGTCCTAGCTTACTTATATAACTCATACTATGATTTTTCCACAAACAGGCCAAAACTGGTAACAAACCAAATCAACATTCATACAACCTAAACAACACATTTAATCACCTTAGAAACCATCCATGAACACACTATCATGGTCCTAATATCCCAAACATGCTCAAATCATCCAATTCAAGGATTTGCACAAATAAAGTTTCCCTTTTGGGAAAGTTCATCCCAAATTCATCAAACTCACACTACATTCATGAATTCATCAATTATATACCAATTCAAGTCCATGACAACATCTAAACATGATCAACAACACCTAATCATCATGATTCATCAACATTCAACACCAAAAGTTACTATTTTTAGCAATGTATGAACTATAAGACATCTTCTCGATTTTAAATTGTTCATATCATCAACCTAGCATCTAATCATCATCACAAACACATCCATAACATTCATACATCATCAAATCATCAATTCATGCAAAATAAAGTTACTATTCTTAGTAACCTATGAACCATGAATCAAAATTGAAGCTTTCTTGCATAATCGACGTTAACTAGCATCTATACAATCCAACTAACATAATAGCATCAACAAACAACCAACAACTAACATCCAATTTTAGATTTTCGAATTAGGGTTTCGGCCCTAATGTAAATCTCATAAGAACTTGTAAAAATCCAACCTTTATTGCATACTTGACGTTAATTAACATGTAATCTACCCAACAAACACATTAACAACAACAAACAAGCAACAATCGACCATCAATTGCAGATTTCGCATGGAACTTTCGGCCAACATGAAGAATCATCAAAAACATATAAAAATCTAACCTTTAAATGTGTAATAGTTTGCAATTGAAGGTTCTAACTTGTTGTATGCCTTGAAATCGGTCCAAATTTGAATGTGAATGCTTGTTCTTGGCTGAAATCGCAGGTTTGTGGATGTGGGGAGGTCGATCGCGGCCGTAGGGGGGTTATTAGGTTTGGGTTTTGATTTTATTTTATTTAATAATCCATAATTACCCTTTTAACCCTTATAATTTGTATTTTATAAAAATTAAGCTTTTAAACACTCCTTTAAAATGTTTTTAACTAGAATAATAAACATATAAACTAGTAGTAACAATTATATGTATTATCTTTACAAGCTACAAAATTTACAAAGTAAATACACACGTTTCCACGTTACGCGATAAAATTCACAATTAATATTTAAATCACGTAAGCACATAAGCACAACTTAATAATCACGTCAACAGCTAGATTATTATCTGTTTAACATTATTAATTATTATTAAGTCACCAACATTCAACGACAACTAGTGTGTGCTCACGACATGTGTATGCAAGACTTAACGAAACTAACGGAGTTTGGTAACGGAAAATTACCGGATGTCACAAAAGGTTGTGTTGAAAGCCTTCACACCTGAAGAAAAGAAAAAAGATGAAGAGATGGAAGAGGTATTTTCCAATATTTGTTCAACTACATGTTCAAAAAGGTACCAAGATATAGAGTTCACAACGAGCGCTTGATCTTAGAATTTGAAAAACTTTAATATCAAGCACGCAAATATAAAACTGACGAGAAAGTCTTTAAAGAGAAGATAGATGGCTTAAACAAATCGATTTAACAATCAAAATTAAATATTCATGATAAAGATTGTAACATAAAAGATTTAAGAACACTTAACAATGAACTATCTTTAGAAATTAATAAACTTAGCAGTGAACTCTTATATGCTAAATTGATTGTTGAAAATTTTGAGTTATCATCAAACATGGTTGAAGGTATAATCAAGTATCAAATGACATAGAAAATTAGTGGTGGTAAAGGTGGAGTTGGTTATTCTAACATTGCACCACCTATTAATCATAATTATACATGTTTTCCTTCATCAATTACAACTCTTGATAAAGAGACCTATGGATTAGGTTTTCAACCAAAGTCAGACTTAACACCTCCGGTTAATGTTTCACTAACTCTTGACCCTGTCATAAAAACTAAAATTAAAATTAATCATAAGTATTTATTTTGTAGAAAGTGTGAAGAGGGACGGGTTGGTTGAAGATTGTGAAAGTGTTAATGAATTAGATTTTCAGGAAAATAAAAATTATAATGAAAAATCTTCATGTAATTCATCATCAATGTTTAATGAAAGTTCAGAAGTTTTTTGTGCTACAAATATTTGTTCAAAAATGTCTAACAATGAAAAGAAACTAAAATCAAAAATATATTTTAAGGCCAAAAAAAGAAAATGAGTCGCAACATCTGTATCTGACTTGAAAACTGATTTCAAGAACAGATTTGTTTCAAAAGGCAACATTGATAAGGAAGATCATATTTGTAAAGAAACGAATGCTAGTTTCGTTAAAAATAAATATTCTATTATTTCTAACTTTGTGAAACAAGATGTTTGTAGAACAGGTATCAAAGACACTGGTCCAATTCCAGTAAATATGACTCAAAAGGCTAAAGCTACAGTTCATGCAACATCGGCTTCAAATGTGAATGAAAAAGCTAAAAGAGTTACCTTAATTCTTCTGGAATCATCTTAAACAATTCATAATGAGAGAAAGAAAAGAGAGACTGTTAAAGAATCTCAAGGCCAAGGAAATACTAAGGCCAGATTCTATGATAACTATGGAAGTTATCATAAACAGTTTGTGCAAAACAAACAAGCATCAAATACATATCATAAAATGTGTTGTTTTGTGTGTGGCAAGCCAAATCACAAGGCTAGAAGTTGTCATCATCAACATCAATTATCAAACAAACAAAGATTTCACAATTTAATTTCAAAGAATAGAAAACATTTCTTTTTAAATTCCAAATTCAAAAGGAATTCAAATCAGACAAAATCTTTTGTTAATAACAGTAATGATTTGAATAAAGAAAAGTCAAATGTGAAATATGTACAAGTTGATGATAGCACTTGTAATTCAATTCAGACCACTTTAAAGAAAATGGTTACACATCTAATTAAACCAATTCAAAAGTGGAAAATTAAAGAAAAACCATCTAAGCTGATATTGTTGAACAATGTCATTTTGATGACAAATGAGATATGATATTATAGTATGTATCATATTTGGATAAAAACAAAGTACTCAAGTGAACTATGGATTGGGTTCCTAGACATGAATAAATTTGTTCAAATGTGCAGGAACAACCAAGACAAGTCATCAACAGTGTTTGGCATGTGGACAGTGGTTGTTCACGACACATGACTGGTAATATATCTTTGTTAAACAATATACAACCTTACAATGGAGGATATGTAATCTTTTGCAGGAGACAAAGGTAGTAAGATTACAAAGAAAGGTATAGTGTTGAATGGTGTGTTATGTTTTGAAGATGTCAATTTTGTAGAGGAACTAAAACATAATCTACTTAGTGTCTCTCAAATTTGTGACAAAAAGTATTCAACACACTTTACTAATAAAGAATATCTTATTCTAAAACCTAGATTTGTAATTCCTGATGAATGGGTCTTATAAGAGACAAAGACAAATACTTACTTGATATGAATGATTCACATTCACTTGTAACTGCGTCGTGTTTGTTATCTAAAGCCTCGGAAGTGATACAATATTATGGCATCATCGTCTTGGACATGTAAACATTAAAAATATGAACAAGTTGGTTAGAGGAAATCATGTTGTAGGCCTACCTTTGAAAGAGTTTCAGCCAACTGAACAGTGTTTGTCATGTTCAAAAGGCAAACAACACAAACTTCCTCATAAACCAGTTGCTCATACCAAAATTGACTCTGTTCTTCAACTGTTACACATGGATTTATTTGGTCCTGTTAGTGTTTTGAGTTTTGGATGTCGTGCACATTTTTTAGTCATTATTGATGGTTTTTCAAGATTTACATGGGTTTTCTTCTTAACAACCAAAGATGAGACACCTTATTTGTTGATAAAATTCATGACACTTATGGAGAATCAGACTGATAAAACAATCAAGTGCATTCGAAGTGATAATGGAACCGAATTCTGCAATCATACACTAAACGAGGTTTGTGATTCAAAGAGGATAGCAAGACAATTTAGTTCTGCAGGAACTCCACAAAAAAATGGAATGGCTGAAAGACGAAACATAACTTTAATTGAAGCAGCCAGAACCATGTTATCAGCAGCCAAATTACCGTCATTCTTTTAGGCTGAAGCTGTTAACACTGCGTGTTATGTTCAGAATCATGTGTTAATCAACAAATAACAGAATATGACTCCTTATGAAATCTTTTTCAAACATAAACCAAAAGTCAAATATTTCAAAACTTTTGGATGTTGTTGTACTTTGTTAAACACATCTGTCTCTAACTCAAAATTTGATGAAAAAGCTGATGAATGTTATTTTGTTGGATATTCATCCAACAAAGTCACATATCGGGTTTATAATAAAAGATCTAAACAAATAATTGAGTCATTTGACATTGATTGGTATGAATCTAACGAAACAAATGCAGGTTCAACACCTTGATGGGTATATGATTATGCTTCATTATTTGAAATATTTAATCGATCATCTGTTGTTTCTACTACAAATCTGCCTTTGACATCCTCAATTCAAGATATTTTTGCTGTTGATGTTGCATCTATCACTTCTCCAGCAACAGGAATATCTTCAGATATACCTTCTTCTTCAAATGTTGCAGCTACTCCATATTTTGTTTCTGGATCTAATTTATCTCATTTGAATTCATTTGTTGAACAAGCTCCATAGGATTCTTATTAGAGTTCTTTTTTTACACAAGTTGATCCAATTGATACGATTCAGGTACCATTTGAAGATCTATCTGTTGACAATGATAATCTTCAAGAGGAAGATATTGTTTATCAACCTGAAGGAGGGAACACTGCTGAAGAACCAGTTGGTCACATGTCTAACTTAGACGATGTTATTTCTGAAGATGCCATTCCATAGCTGAAAATTCATAAAGACCATCCAACTAAAGCAATCATTGGTCCGTTATCACAGGGTGTCCGAACTCGAAGCCAATCGGGCACAATAAATACATGTTTGTATTCATGCTTTATCTCACAGATTGTACCAAAGAACGTTGAGATGGCCCTAAAGGAAAACAGTTGGGTAGAGGCTATGCAAGACGAGTTGATGCAATTTAAAAAGTTAAATGTCTGGCATCTGTGTGAACTGCCAAAGGGTAAGTTGCCAATTGGTACTAAATGGATTTTTAAGAACAAAACGAATGAAAAAGATGTGATTGTTTGCAACAAGGCCAGACTTATTTGTTCAAGGATTCTATCAAATTGAAGGTCTTGATTATGAAGTAGTATATCCTCCTATTGCAAGACTAGAAGCTATATGCATTTTTCTGGCTTATGCTTCATACAAGAACTTCAAGGTGTATCAAATGGATATTAAAACTGCTTTCTTATATGGAAAAATGAAAGAAGAAACTTGTAAGGCCCAGTTCCGGGGAAACCCCACAGCTGGTCATTCATAACACTTTACACATTTAAAATACATGGAAGTAAAAAATCATGGCAGCGGAATAGTTAAACAAAAACCATTTCATGCATTAATAATAAATTTTGCCAAGAAATACATCGTTATTATAAGTTTCAAAAGAACATTTAGTTGTATTACAAGACAAAAATATCATTTTTGCATAACATGGATCCCAGTCTTTATTCGTCAAGTAGCTTCAACCTCGTGCCTTCCCAAGCAACATCATCACCTGCCAACTGATATGCATATAAAAAGTTAGCATTGCAGAGTGAGTTCTAGTTTATAATAAAAATACATTGCTTTCGTATAAACCTATCCTTTACTTTCATACGTGATCATACATCATTGTGACAACCCTGATTTTTGGGCCCAAAAAAATTTTTTTAGAACCCATAATGGGCCACACAATGATCAACCGAAGCCCATGTGATGGGCCCAACAAGATCAAACTCCTAGACATGGATATACATACAAACCCTAATGGGCTTAGGCCCATCAAACTTTGAATTGGTCATTTGGCCATAGCAATAAGTGGGCTTGACATACAAGACTTTAATGGGCCAATGGGCCATGTGATGAAATTGTTCGTGAGCTACCAACACTAGTGGGCCTTAGGCCTAATGTCCTAGTGAAACATTATGCCACTTAAATCTAATAAACAAAAACTACAAAAATAATCCTAAGACTTTAACTCATCCGCATTTGTTAATTCTTCATCCGCATTTGTTAATTCTTCACCCGCATTTGTAAACTCGTCATCTGCATTTGTTAATTCCTCATCCGCATTTGTTAATTCTTCATCCGTATTTGTAAACTCTTCATCCGCATTTGTTAATTCTTCATCCGCATTTGTAAACTCTTCATCCGCATTTGTTAAGTCTTGATCCGCATTTGTAAACTCTTCATCCGCATTTGTAATCTCTTCATCCGCATTTGTTAAGTCTTCATCCGCATTTGTTTACTCAACAGGCGCATGAGCACTGTAAAGGCGCATGAGCATTGTGTGGCCACATTTCACCTTCGGAAGAACTAAGGATCAAGCAGGTGCATGAGCACTGTACATGCACATGAGCACTGTGCAGCCACATTTCAATCTTCCGAAGCCAAAACCCAATCTTTCGAAGCCAAGACTTAGAACTTCCGTAGCCAAATTCAAATCTTTCAAAATTTCAAAGGAGATACATTATAACACTTGGAATTATTCTGAAACTTTAAATATAGAAATTAAATACTTTTAAATTATTAAATCACAAACCAAAAATATTAAATCCTTCACAAGCTGTTATAATGACAGTAATAATCATACAAACCAACATGATACTTTCACATATAAATTTAAAAACAAACATGCAGTGAATAATAAATAATAAAGGAAATCCATAAATTATAAAATGCATGCACCCGTATGAAATATATTCTAGAAGAAAGTTGACTTGTCTAATCACCACCCAAACCACCCAATGCATGGCTTAGCTTCTTAACCCATGCCAACTTATCCCACTAACCAAAATCTTCCCTTAACCAAGAAAATCCAGCAATTAAGAAGTGGGACCCGAACCCCCTTCCCAACACCTCGATTAAACCTCATCAAAACCACCACCCTCACTATAAATTTAAAAATTTTCTCTACAAAAAACTTCTTTGTTTTTCACTCTCTTGCGCCCTTTTAGCAGTTGACACCAGCCCTCTCGAAGCCAGCCTGCATCGAGCTCCAACACATTAAGTAAACATCCCTTTGAACTTACAAACTTACCCACATGTCTTCTTTCTCACATCTCCATTTCCATTAATTCTGCAACTTGAACTAATCTACCATATCTAACAGCCTTCTCTCACCCATCAGAAGCTTCCTGACAGCCCCCGCTTTCACTACGTCCACCTCACAAGGTATCCGTCACTACCCGAAAACTCTCGGTATTTTACGTATCTTCTTGTTAGTGACACAAACAACCCTGTGTCACCCTCAACATCTTAATCACATAAGTCACCATATATTCCAGTAACCAAAGAATGTAAAATCTACAAAAAGAACGGTTTTTATAAATCTAACATACACGAAAATTTGGATTTCTTAAAAGTATAAAAAGAATGTGATCAACATAACTTACTGGAAATATGGGTTCACATAGGTGTTATTTATGTTATAAAAGTAGGTGAAGAAGGAAAAATCAGATTAAAACACATAGAAACCCAAAACCGAGACTTAACAAACACTTAACGAAACTAACCGGCTAATGTAACGAAATTACCAGCCATACATAAATTCCAAACTTATAATATTTTAGTAGGTTTATAATGATAAATAATACTTAGAAATTAAATTTCATTACCTATAGAGCTAGTTTGCTTAGCAATCAAAAATATAGAAGTTATTCATGTTAAAATAATAAAAATTCGTAAAAAAAAATTCTAAGTTAGGAACCCGAAACTTTCAGATTCAAGCACTTACTCTAAGTATTTCTAGAATATTATAATGCTAAATTGGACAAGAAGTTGACCCGAACCTTGAAACCCATTAAAAACCGAGCCCCGAACGTAAAGATACCAAAACCAACATAAAACAACCTAAGACTCAAAGATACAGTAGCTATTGGCCTAATGATGATAAAATCAAACTACAAACCAAATATTTTCAATTATAGAATTTTCTAGGAATTAATACAATCTGATCTAAGGAAATCTAACACCGCACTAGCAAGAAAAAGGGTATAAAGAGTTACGAAGACCTAAATGTCACAAAAACTAACTCACTACAGTAGCTTACCCCACTTGAAACCACAAAACACATAGTAAACAATTAAGTGCCAAATTCCAAACATAAGGGTTAAAAACCGGTAATATAACAAAGTTGAGGGACCAAACATGTCAACAACTAAAACCTTACTGTTTTGGGTTCAAATCATAGTTCTGGAAAAATGTATAACCTGATATTAATATTTAATAACTCAAACATACCCAACTTTCAAACCAAAAATTTCGAATTCCAAAGGTTGAACCAAATTACGCATATATAATGTAAACCGCCTAATCGCGTA
The DNA here is from genome assembly GCA_025506505.1 of Flaveria sonorensis. Classification (NCBI taxonomy): domain Eukaryota; kingdom Viridiplantae; phylum Streptophyta; class Magnoliopsida; order Asterales; family Asteraceae; genus Flaveria; species Flaveria sonorensis. The sequence goes on along the minus strand of CM046429.1, from coordinate 34,756,516 downwards.
AGGTAAACCTGAACTAGAGGGGTTAGACTTACCCAACTGATTGAATGGAACTAACATCTGTAAAAAAATGAACTTAGGAACCTTGCCGGTCGGTAGCTCCCTAAACCGCGAACGCCCACATCAAGAACAAGCTAAGGTGAGTTTCATGACCCCCTTTTTACTTCATAACTTTTGGGGTGAAATACATACTTGCTGGTTTTTATGTTATTATGGTGCAACACTAACTGATCTTGTCCCTGAACATGAGCACAATCATTAACTCCAGTGGGAGCCGCGTGATTTGTGGATAGTACTATTTGAGAATCCCCCGCACACAATGGGCCCAATGGACAGGGAAACCCCCCATTGAGATTCAAAAGTCATTGTGTCACAAATTATTGTAGAATTATATGTGCTTAGCAGGGCACATCCGAGCCCATAACAATAAGGGTTATGGGTTAGGGGATGTTTTAGCACTCGGGAGGGTCACCCGTGTCCAGGTTTGATTCTGATACTTTCTCTTGTGCATCATGAATATTGTTAACTTATTTTATGAAATATGTTGAGACTTGTGTCATAAACTCATGAGCTCACCAACATTATGTTGATGTATTTTTGGGTGTGTATTTCAGGAGAAGAATGAAAAGGTCGAGTGATCATGGCTAGGAGTTGACTAAACTGGATATTTGGAGATTAGCCACCACCCTATTTTTAGATAATATCATTTGGGACAATTAAATCATATTGATGTAATCGGGATTAGAAAACACTTGATGAGCTTTAGAATTAATTATTGTGGCTGACTGTATGACAATTTAATGGATTACGTTCACCCTTCTACTGCATTGTGTTGATATTAGTTAGTCACGGCCGGACCCCGTCTGGTGGGTTGTGACAGACTGGTATCAGAGCCAATGGTTACAGCGAATTAGGATCTTACCTATAAGATACCTAGGCTTTAACCACACATTAGGGAATTAAGGGAACTAAGAAATAGACGCCCCTAAGCTATGATCCGAGGGTAGTTCCTAACATCTGCATTCATTCATTTAAATTTTGTATAAGTCTTGCTGTAATTTTTGATTTTTGATATATATATATATATATGTGTACTATTCACTTTGTATATTACTTGGCTTGCTCATTAGATGGCAGGAAACCAGAATCGAGGAAAGACCATCTACATCAGCGATTCGCCTGATGTCCCGCCCCCGCACTATTACCCGACCACTCTCCCACCACCCACGTTCCTACCTGATGTGGGTGCCGGACCTTCGAGACCCCCCCTGTCGCATGAGATTGAGGAGCATACCCCTCTTGGGCCACAGTATGGGGACCCTAGTTGGTACCCAAGGGCCCCCTATGAGCACATGATTCCCGATCCTTGCCAGGATTAGGAAATGGAGGAGTCCGAACCATCGGAAGACACGTCTGCATCGTCGGCAACCATCCGGGTCAGTTCCTTACAACCTGACGAGGATGAAGACATGGCACCATGTGGGAGGCAAACCGCACGAATGTCCATTTGACACGTCCCCACATTCCAGGAGGAATGGGGTAACTTGGTTACAGGAGTGACTAGGGCGCCACCACAACCTGCCGTACCACCATTTCCACCAGTACCAGCTTCACATCATCCGGCTGGACCCTATGAACGTGACATGATAGCATGTCATAGCTTCCATCTAGCCCGTCAAGATACTACGCAAACCCCTATGACGAGTCGGCACGCTATTCCAGTGTCTCTCACCAAATATTTGCTGATCCGCCCCAATACCACTCGAGACCGTTGATTGGAGACCCCACTATGGATGAGGTATGGTGACGACACCAACACTACGACACCCTGAAGGAAGAGAGGGACAAGGCGGTGTACTTACTGACAAAAATAAGGAGGAAGCTTTACCGAGTCACCCATAAGTGTGTGGTCAACACATGGACTCGTCACCGCTGCCGCCCGTTATTGACATGTCATTGATTATTTTATTATGCACTATTTGAATTTTGAATAAACTATGTATTCTGTAGGGCATGGGTGAATGTTCACTCATGTTACACCTGATTGTATTTTGAACTTAATTTTGTAATCATAAAAACTTTGCTATGGTTAAAATTATTAATGGTTACTTGATGGGATATGTTGGACTTCTTTACTTGTATAATGTGATGATATAATTGGTTGTGAAACTATGATAACTGTTAGCTATAATACCCTTGAGTTTAAAACCCTATGCAATGTTTATTTTAGCCATATCGAGGGGAAGAGGACAAGGACGTGCTCCAAATGCTAGGAGTGGTGTCACAACCCGATCGGGAGCTCGTACCAACCGACCTGATGAAACCACCACTGAAAACACCAACGACACTCACCACACCAACGATGGCCCCAACACCAACCGCAACATCGACCAAGAAACTATATTACAGCAACTAATAGCGGAAGCAATTGTTAACGCTCTGCCCACTATAACTGCCCATGTGAACGCCGAGCGAAACCATGAGGTAACGCGAGAGGGGGAAGAAAATGAAGATGGAAACAACAATGAGGAGGAACGGGAAGAAGCCCCTATACGAACTGGTTGTAATTATAAAGCATTCATGGCCTGCAAACCAAGGGACTACTACGAAAATGAAGGCGCGACAAGAACGATAAGATGGCTAGAGGAAATGGAGGCAGTACTGGATATAAGCGACTATGCTGAGGTAAACAAGGTAAGGATTGCCATACACTCCCCCAAGAATGGAGCGTTGAATTGGTGGAACACCGTTGCAAACCCGAGGGAGAAACTCGATGAACTGAATGAGATGGGAAGAGTTTAAAAGCTTGATGGTGGAACGTTACTATCCAATTAATGAAATTGGAAAGATGGAGGCTGAATATTTAGGTCTAGAGATGAAGGGCATGACAAACTTGGAATACACCAACCGATTTAATGAGCTATCATTGCTTGTACCGCATTTGGTGGCCCCTGAATCTAAGAAGATTGGCAGGTATGTGTGGGGTTTAACCCCAAAGATTCAGGGAATGGTGAAGGTAGCCAAGCCAAGGACGTTTTAGGAAACGGTGGAGATATCGGCAACCTTAAATGATGAGGTTGTGAGATGCGAGGGAGCAAGAGGTATAGAGAATGTAGGAGCAAAACGAAAATGGGAGAACTTCCGCTCGATGAGATGGAGTTCAAATAAGAGAAACATGGCAAATCGACAATAGGAAGGAAAGAAACCCTATTTAGGAAAGCAACCATTTTATGGAAAATGCAAACGCCATCACCTAGGGATGTGTAAGGCGAGGATGGCGGTTAAACCACAGGTCAAAGAAGGCAAGACCGTCGTGTTCTACAAGTGCAACAAACTAGGTCATTTTGCAAGGGAATGCAAGTCTGAAACCACAGGGCCTGTGAGATGCCACGAGTGTGGGGAAACAGGGCATATCCACCCTGATTGCCCTAAGCTATAGGCCAAGAAACTAGCGGTAGGACGCCCCAAGGGGAGAGGATTCGTGATGAATGCAGAAGTTGCCAGGGAGGAGCTCAAAGTTGTGACCGGTACGTTCCTAGTAAACAATCATTATGCTTATGTACTATTTGACACCGGGCCTAATAGAAGCTTTGTTTCTACAAGCTTTAGACCAAGAATTGAATTACGCTCCTCTAGACTAGCCGACACATATACCGTAGACCTAGCAAACGGAATGTTAGTTAAAGCTGATGAGACAATTGTTGGGTGCACGATAGAACTGGACGAGCACGAATTCCCCATAGACTTAATACTGGTAGAACTAGGAGGGTTTGACATAGTAATGGGAATGGATCGGCTGGCGAAAAATAAGGCTAAAATTATATGTGACAAGAAACTAGTAAAAATTCCCCTACCTAAAGGAGATATTCTCGTGATATATGGTAAGAGACCAAGATGAGACATGAACATCATTTCATACATAAAGGCCAATAAGTACCTGAGGAAAGGATGCATTGCATACTTGGCCTATGTAATGACCATTGAAGAGGAAAAACTGCTCGAGGACGTCCCTATAGTGTCAGATTTCAAGGATGTATTTCCTGATGAATTACCAGGTCTCCCTCTACACAGGCAGGTTGAATTTCGCATCGACCTGATACCAGGAGCCGCACCGGTAGCCAAATCACCCTATAGGCTAGCCCCGTCAAAGATGCAAGAGTTAATGATGCAACTGCAAGAAGTTATGGACAAAGGGTTCATTAGGCCAAGCTTCTCACCATGGGGAGCTCCAGTCCTATATGTCAAAAAGAAAGATGGAACCCTAAGAATGTGCATTGACTATTAAGAACTAAACAAAGTTGCAATCAAAAACCGATACCCATTCCCGAGGATTGATGACTTGTTTAATCAGCTCCAAGGATCACGATATTACTCCAAGATAGACCTGAGGGTAGGGTATCACCAGTTACGAATCAAGGAGGATGGCGTACCAAAAACCACATTTAGAACTAGGTACGGGTACTATGAATTCTTAGTGATGCCTTTCAGTTTAGCCAACGCACCAGCAGTATTCATGGACCTGATGGATAGTGTGTGCAAGCCATACTAGGACAAATTCATGATAGTATTTATAGATGATATACTAATATACTCCAAAACCGAGGCGGAACACCAACAACATTTAAGGTTGATTTTAAAATTACTGCGAACTCAGCGGCTATATGCCAAGTTCTCAAAGTGTGAGTTCTAGATGCGAGAAGTGCAGTTTCTGGGTCATATAGTAAGCGAGAAAGGAATTCAAGTTGCTCCCTCAAAGATTGAGGCTATTAAGAGGTGGGAGCCACCTAAGACCCCTACTGAGGTACGATAATTTCTAGGGTTGGCAGGTTACTACCGAAGATTCATAGAAAATTTCTCGAGAATTGCCAAGCCATTGATGTACCTAACCTAGAAAAACACTAAATTAAAATAGGAACCAAAGCAACAAGAAGCCTTTTGAAACCCTAAAGCAGAAACTATGTAGTGCACCAATCCTGTCCCTACCCGAGGGGAACAATGATTTCACAGTATATTGTGATGCCTCACACCACGGTTTAGGTGTGTCCTGATGCAAAGAGGAAAGGTGATAGCATATGCTTCATGACAATTAAAGGTGCATGAGCAAAACTACACCACACACGACTTGGAATTAGGAGCTGTAGTATTTACGCTAAAAATTTGGAGGCACTACCTGTATGGCACGAAGTGCGTGGTCTTCACCGATCACAAAATCCTACAACATATTTTTAATCAAAAGATGTTAAACATGTGACAAAGAAGATGGGTGGAATTGCTGAACGACTATGATTGTGAAATCCGATACCACCCCGAAAAGGCAAATGTAGTAGCCGATGCCTTAAGTAGAAAGGAAAGGGCTAAACCGCTTAGGGTCCGTGCCTTACGAATGAAGGCATAAATCAATTTGAAAGACCAAATACAAAGAAACCAAAAAGAGGCTATGAATGAGGAAAACTATGAAAAAGAAGGATTAAAGAGGATAGAGAAACAACTAAACATATCAGAAGATGGAATAATGAGGTTGAATGGAAGGGCGTGGATCCCGACGCTAGGAGGACTTACAGACATCATTTTAGATGAAGCTCACAAATCCAAGTATTCCATTCACCCTGGGAATGACAAGATGTATAAGGATCGAAGAATAAACTATTGGTGGCCTGGTATGAAAAGAGAAATAGCCACCTATGTGGGAAAATGCTTGACATGTGCCAAGGTAAAGGCAGAATACCAAAAGCCATCCGGCTTACTCCAACAACCAGAAATACTGGAATGGAAATGCGAAGAATCACAATGGATTTTGTCACAAAACTTCCCCGAACCCTAAGAGGGCATGGTGCTATATGGGTAATAGTGGACCGACTGACCAAGTCGGCACATTTCCCTTTTTATCTAGATCCCGTCATATGCTATGCCCCATCATTGGGCACGAAGCAACTACTGTCTTGGGGTCATGCGACAAGGATCCCTTTTTCATACGTCTTGATCAATCACAAAGATTGACCCTCGTGTGTGCACCCTCATGGGTTAGCTAAACCGCACATAGTTGACCTAACAACCCCTCAATGAGTTGTGAACCTCCATTCAATTTGCTTGCAAGAATTTCATTCATTCATTACGTTCCACTTTTCATTATCGTTATCTTTCACTTTCATTACATAATACTTTACGTACATATACATATCATACCACGTATAGTCACATCATAATACATAACATGAAATATTATAATTCATAACAGAAACCCACAAGTAGATAAAACATTAGTAACATTAAAACAAGCATAAACTTCCATTAAACATAAGTACTTAGCACTTAAATTCTATTCCCAAAATTTCAGAATAAACCTAAGTGTTCACAGCGTATGAATAAAGTATACAATGGATGACTTAAGTACGTGGACAGCCAAACTCCACAACAGACGACCATAATCCATAGCGGACGGCTAAAGGTCCATAGCGCATGAATAAGACACTAAGTATGTCCATAGCGGATGACTAAGGTTCATAGCGGATGAATTAGACATTACAAGTGTCCACAGCGGACAACCATAATCCATAGCGGACAGTCTAAAGTATTTAAAGGATCCACAGCGGACATGCATGCATACTTAAGTGTCTACAGCGGACAGGCTAAATGCTTAAAGTGTTCACAACGGACATTCTAACAATGTTCAAGTGTCCACCGTGGACGGTTAGTGTCCACAGCGGATAACATGTTCAACACTTACTATCCAACTTATGCAGTTTCTAGTTCCATACATCTTCTTAAGTATATTCTTAGCATAGATCTACCAGTTACACACTTAGTACGCTCATTTATCATCACAGAATCATGGAAACACATGCAATATTCGTATAAAGTTATCATTTTCATAAAAAAAACATAATTTTTGTTTAAGAAATATCTTTGTAATACACATATCAGCCCCAAACAAGGAGAAAACAAGTAAAAGAGGGGATCTAGAACTCACCTTAAACAGCTTTTCGAGCCAACACAACAAATCCGAGAGTAAACCTGGAGTTCTAACACCTAAACACACGAAAACAAGCAACTAAACACATAGAAGCACATAGAAATTGGTCCAAAAGCTTGAACTCAACTGAAACCGAGAAGGAAACATCTTAAAACCTTACTTTTTGAAGATTTCTTTTACTTTCTCTTTATAGAACCGGACGGGAGCTTCTTTCTCTCTCTCTAGCCAAAAGTTAAGTGCATGGGGGAGAGGGTATGGGCGGCCATTTCTCCCTTTTGAACCCACTATGGGCCGGTTTGGCCCTTGCACACTTTTAACCCTTACTTTTTGAAATAATAACTCATTTGCTCCTTTTACTTTTCTTTTCTTTTTTTTTTTGAAGTTTTCGGGTGTTACAAAACTTATATTTGTCAACCACCTATTTTGAAGATCCAGATCATTCGGAATATATTTATAAGTTAGACAAAGCACTGTATGGCTTACATCAAGCACCTCGAGCTTGGTATGCCTCCCTCAGTGAACATTTTCTTGCGAATGGTTATACACGGGGTGCAATTGATCAAACTTTATTCTTACAGAAGACTGCTGATGATCTTATTCTCGTTCAAGCTTATGTCGATGATATTATTTTTGGATCTACCAATGATGAACTACACAAGGAATTTGAAGCTGTGATGAAGAAGAAATTTGAGATGAGTTCTCTTGGAGAAATGTCGTTTTTCTTTGGTATCCAAGTTAAACAAGATGATAAGGGAATACTGATTCACCAAGAAAAATATGTTCACGGTATTCTTGAAAAATACAAATTTCAAGACTCCAAGATTTCTTCCACTCCAATGACTTCTCGTCCAACTTTAACTCTAGATCTCATGGGTGAAGACGTTGATCAGCATTTGTATAGGTCAATGATTGGATCTCTGATGTATCTCACTGCTAGTAGACCAGACATCATTTTTCCTATCTGTCAGTGTGCACATTATCAAAGTATTCCGAAGGAATCTCACATGAAAGCTGTCAACCGGATTTTCAAATATCTCAAGGGTAAACCAACACTCGGCCTTTCGTATCCTAAAAATTCCAATTTCAATTTATATGCTTATACTGACTGTGATTATGCAGGATGTAACTTGGAAAGAAAATCAACCACTAGTAGATGTCAATTTCTTAGCAACAGGTTAATTTCTTGGCAATGTAAGAAATAACAGACGGTATCCACATCCACTGCAGAAGCTGAGTATGTGGCTGCATCAAGTAGTTGTTCTCAGATTGTTTGGATTTAGCAACAACTTCTTGATTATGGCCTTAATCTTTATGATACCAAAATTTTGTGTGATGATAACACTACAGTGTTAAATATTAGGAAGAATCTAATCCAACACTCACAGACAAAACACATCGACATCCGCATGCACTTTATCCGTGACTGTTTTGATCGAAAACTTACCCATTTGGAATTAGTTTCATCAGAAAACAACATTGCTGATTTGTTTACTAAGGCGTTTGATCATTCTAGATTTGATTTTTTAGTCCAATCTCTGGGAATAATTAACTTTAGTTAACAATTATCCAAACACCCTTTTTCAAAATTTGTTTTCATTCTTAGGTAAACTTGTTATTTTCTTACAGTTAATTACAAATTTAGGGGGAGAAATTTTCAAAATGTCTCGAAAAAGATTTTGTTCTTATGGGAGAAATTTTGAAAATGTCTCGAAAAAGATTTTGTTCTTAGGGGGAGAAAATTTGAAAATGTCTCGAAAAAGATTTTTGTTCTTAGGGGGAGTAAAAGAAAATTTGCAAAAAATATTTTGTTTTACATATTAAGAAAATTAAATTTTTTTAGGATATATAGGAAATGATAGTACATTTCTTAATTTTGATTCATTACATTTTATGGCATAAAATAAACTGACTTGGATTATGTTTAATATGTTGATAGGATTGACTTCCAAGACTGAAAAGCATTATGATCTGTGATACACTTAAAGTAAACTCAAAATGATTGAAGTGGGTTACTTATCAAGGTTTTATGGCAACTCTAACTTCATGTTAAAATAGACTGAGAGTTATAGTCTAGTCATACTCAAGCCCATTATCATTTGATTCAGTATATTTCAGAAAAAATATATGTATATATATATATATACATATACATATATATATATATATATATATATATATATATATATATATATATATATATATATATATATATATATATATATATCAAAGGATAAAAAGTATTAGACAAGCAAAGACAAAAAGAGAAAATGAATATTATCAAAAAGAGCAAAAAGATGCCAAAAAGGCTATATAGGAATAAAAGATGTCAATGATCACAATTATAAAAGATATGTCATAGACATAAATACTATATGATAAATATTTTCTTTTTGAGAATATGTACTAACACAGGAGGCAAAATCAAAAGATGGGGCATGTAAGTCCGATTTGGCATATAAGTCCTAAACGTCTTGCGAGGACAAAACATAAGTCCGATTTGCAATTAATAAGTCCTAAAACTTATTAATATTCTGTGTTCAGAAACATTTCTCAGGCTAGTAATGCTCTTAATAGATATTATATTAGAGAAAAATAATTCTAAAAATGCTGATCAAAGGTAAAAGGTTTAAGTCAAGTTGGGGTGACTTGAAATTTCAATGGTGTCTTGAAGCTGGATAATGTTCTACATGATTTATGATTGTGGGACTCACAAATTTCATATAACTCAATCTAAACATGATAAAATCACAGAACAATTGTCCAAGTAAAAATATTGAATTCTGAGTTTAATATGGAGAAAATATATTGACAATCAAGATAACCAGTCTTATTTGAATAAAGTTGGACGATGTTTATGATCGATTTCATAAGAAAAATGATACTATACTTGAAAATTTTCCAAAAACATTTAAGTTATAAATATAAAGAAAAATATCAGTTTCTTTTTAAGTGAAGCTTTGTTTTACACTTGTTTTGATTTTACAAAATTTTCAAAAATTAAGGGTTCTTGGATAATTGTAAACACTTAGTTAAACATAATTTTTATCATAACAAATCAAATGACTTCATAAGATAAACATATTTGAAAAGTTGAAAATTTTTAAAGTTCAATTGAATTGAACTTCTCACGTGCGAAAAGTTCAAAAGGTGCGAAAAGTTTAAAAGATGCGAAAAGTCTTGTATGCGAGAACTCTGACTTCTCGCGCGAGAAGTCAAAAGGCTATAAAAGAAACAGTTGAGCAGAAAGTACACTATTAGCACGAAAACTTCCTTAAAAAATTCTCTAAAAAAATTCTAAGTATTAGAACCTCGTTTGCTTCAATATTAGTGTTCATAGTGGTTGAATTTTGATATCCAAGTGTTTGATAAGGTATATTAACATTGTTTGCATAGATTTAAATGTGTTCGATTCTTGACCAAATCTTAAAGGACATATACATCTTAAATTGAACAAATTAAACATATTAAACCTTAATAATGACTTAGACGACACTTAATGAACATATTTTATTGGTTAAAACACTCTGAAAAAGGCTGATTGAAAATCTGAAAAATCACAGACTTATCGCATGGGAAAAGTATGTTGCAGTTGAACAGACGCGAGAACTTTCAAATTCACATAGAACTACTAGCGTGAAAAGTAGACTTGTCGCGCAAGAAGTTAACTTCTGGTCAAATTCAGTTTCATGTGAAAACCCTTCTTGTCGCGCGAAAAGATGAATATGAAAACATAATGTTTTGGCGCGAGTAGTTGATGTTTTCACCAGAGAAGTTTAATTTTTCAAAAATTTTTCTAAGAATGAAAATTTTCTTGTGTGCTTATACAAGTTTGTTTAACTTTTCAGATGGCGAGGTCTATGGTCTTTAATAAGAACCATAATGTTATGGTTTATCTTGGAGAAGTTCCAGACAACAAAGCTTTATTTAGATCAGTAATTGATGGATTGAAGACTTCACGGATTCATCATGCTATTTCTGCTAATCCAACTATTTATACAGACATGATTGATCAGTTTTGGAAATCTGTTATAAATGAAAGGGTTGAAAATATATTGGCTACTAATAAAGGCAAGAGAGTTGTTATTACTTCCAAAGTAATAAATAGTGTTCTGGTATTAGAAGATCAACCAAATGTGCCTATCAAGATTGATGATGACGTGGTTAGAGATTGCTTGAAGAGGATGTGATATGATCACAGATATCCATCTCTTGAGAAGAAGTACCTTCCACCACTCCGGAAGTACTTGTTTCATGTTGTTATACATTGCCTAAGCAATCTAAAGGCAGGCATGGATAGCCTAAGTGCTATATTCATATCACTGCTAATATCTCTAGCTCATAATCTACCATACAACATATCCAAGGTGATATTCTCTGAGATGCAAAAGAATGTAATAGCTACAGTTGGGAAGAAGTTCATAATGTACCCACGATTTATACAGCTGATAGTGAATGCTGCTCATCCTGAGCTAGCAATATCTGATTCATCTACTTATGATGTGATGATGATGTAGAAGGATATATTCACTTATCTTAAAGAACTAGAGGTAATGTATGGGATGGAGCTCATTTTTCTAAACTTGGAAGATTTGTAGAAGATTATCAGGAAGAGGCTCAACCGACTAAAGAAGTAGCCACACAAGCTGAACAAGCTGGCCCTTCGACTACTATTCCTGAAGATGCTCCTAAAAGTTCACAACTAGCTGGAACATTGATAGATGCTGAGATAGATTCATGGTTTAGTTTTGGAAGTGAAACTGATAGTGATCAAATTGAAAATATGCCTTATGTCCTTCAGGAACATCCCAGAGTGCAAGAAATGCTAGCCAAACGCATTATTAAGGAACGTGACGCAGATTTTGTTCATTTACCAACTACTCAGGGTAGAAGGAAGAGAATGGCAAGAAGAGCTTGTGAAAGTCCACATGGTAGGGGTAGAGGATGAGGTGTTCTGAGAAAGCGTCAGACCCCTGTGAAAATTGTGTTGACTGAAGAAGAAGTACTTGTCTCTAAGACTCCTGCCACAGTTAGCGAGGCTGGTACATTAGAGACATCATCTACTATGCCTGCTACTGAGGATGTGTTGAGTACTCCATCGAGAAATCAAGGATTTAAGGAGACAGTAGGTATGGAGGATTTTCTTAACACTCCTCCTACGAAAACACAAGGTGCTAGTGCTTCTACTAGTTCACCTAAATTTGTTACACTTGAGCAGAGAGTTAATACATTGGCGAGGGAGATGTTAGAAAAGACTCAGATCATAGATGATATGCAAAGGCAATTATTTGAAATGGATGAAAGGATATACAATCTTGAACATCAACAAAAAATCTTATTCAGCTATGTTCAAATTCTGGAGCAGAACTTAAGAGATCTCATTTCATGTGTGCATTTTTCATCGTCACAACAACATGCCACTAAAGTTGGAGAATCAAGTGGACAACAAACTATTGATCGTATAGTTGTTGAAGATCCTATTGACATTACAGAGCATGATTTTGGTCCTGTTGTTACAGAAAGAGACTGCTGATGTTGATCAAGAGCCACTTATCACTTATCATACTATGGCTAATAAGGATCAACCTGTGATTTATACTGAAGAGGTGTTTGTAGAGCCTAAGCATGATGTTCCTATTCCGAGTCCAGTACATGAGGATGATTGTTTAGATATGGTGGATTATGACATTAGTGATGAAGAAGAGGTTGATGATGATGGAGATGATGATGGTGATGATGGTGATGAGGGTGATGATGACAGGAAAGATGACAAGAAAGATGATGATGATGATGATCAAGGAGGAGATGTAGGCTTTGCAGTTGGTGCATCTAGATCATCGGGTACTGACAATGTCTCCAAACCAAGTCCCGATGATACCACTGAGTATACACCATTAGACCCAGCTGTAGAAGAAGCTTATGACAGAGAGTTCTATACATTCCAGCAAAAGATCATTGCTGAGGAGACAGAAGAAGATCTTGATGTTATTAATGATTGGGATGAAGGAATAGATTACACAGACATATTATGGAATAGTCTTAAGGATTTATTCTCTGATATCTTGGTTGAATATAACAACTAGGCTTTAGGTCCTACTTTAAACCTTAATATAATTTAGCTGTATTCCATTTTATTATTAATATTATTTTGTCTTTCATATTAATTGACTTCATTCTTGATTTCCTTAGAAGATTCTTTTATGACTTGCCTTAGTCTAGAAATTATTGAGCGATGTTAGAAAGTACAAATTGATAACCTGCATTTGAAATGTTCACCTGCATTGCTTAATGCGGATGTGTGGTCTTCATCCGCATTTCTTTAGTGCTCATCCGCATTTGTTCTTGCTCATCTACATTTGTTGTCTTGCTCATCCACATTTGTTCTTGCTCATCCGCATTTGTTGTCTTGATCATCCGCATTTGTTCTTGCTCATCCGCATTTGTGTCTTGCTCGTCCGCATTTGTTCTTGGACTTGTGATTTCTTCCAACCAGAGCAACCGTCAACCACCCCTTGAATAAACATGTGTGATCCATCCTGGGTCCGACATCAATAATTTTAAATAAGACAGATCATATGTGTGTCCACACATATTTACGGCCATGTGTATACAAGAATAAATGATACTTGCAAAGTTTTATAAAATACATCACTCGCACATTTTTTTAAACATAAAATATATATATATATATATATATATATATATATATATATATATATATATATATATATATATATATATATATATATATATATATAACTAACACACTCCTCCCATTTGGTCGCCCCCACCCACCATACACTCCTCTCCCTTGACTATTTCAAAACCACACCCACACTCAACCCCTCTCTTCTCCCCATCTTTCTCTAACTCTTGAAGCAACCATTTCTCCCAAGAAATCTAGTACTCACTTCTTCTTTCTAACAAGATTATGAAGATAACTTCATCAACATTCGACCAAGACCCAAACAAAGCTGGAAGGTGAGCTAAAGTGAGTTCTCACGCAAGGCTCTTGCATGAACAAGGTGTTCCAGCTCAAGCTCGTTAATCAACAGCCCTCGAACTCTACAAATTGTTCCAAAAGCACAAACTTCTGAAGTGTAAGCTTCATCTCACCCGAACAAAGTCATTTCTTATGTTTGTTCCCACTTTTTTACCGTAAGCCTCACTTTTCTTGTTAAACAAACAGAAACTTGCGGCCACGCCACTGTCTTTGAGGAACTCACAACTTCACATAAGGTATATTTTTAAAGAGTTTATGTGGACCAAGGGTTGGTGCACCCGATTTCACCTTGAAAACCTTCCTTTTCATGTGTTTTAGCACCAAAAACCCACCTGTTTTGAAAAGCCCCTCATCCATGTTATCATCCTACTCTAAAACAGTTTATGAACATCATAATAATATGGGTTAAAAGCTACAAAAGGGTTTGATGATGTTTAAGCTCAAACAATGACGATTACACATGTGTAAATGGTGTATTTCACCCTTAGATGCAACAACGATGCTATGAATGCAAAAATCCATGAGCAAATTTTTATTCCAGTAGTTTGGTGATTTTAATCATATAAAATTCATGGTAGTTGTTGAATAGGTAAAAAGGTGTGGTATTATGGACTAAATGGATGAAACTAAGGACCCCGAAAGGTAGAAAAATTCTCAAAAATGGTCAAAACTTAAAAAAGTTGCAAGTTTAAAAATTTTCCTAGCCCTAAAATAAGTATTTTAGTGTTAAAAATCGAATTTGGTGAATTATTGGGTCAAGTAATTGAAAGAAAGCAAACGTTAGGGTAAAAATTGTAAATTTTAAAACTTGAGGGACCAAAGTGTAAATCCCATAAATAAAACTAAATTTCAGTAACCATATGACCAGCAACCTTTATCAAACTTATTATCATATAAACAAATTCATAAGAGACGTATAACTTGTCATCCATGTATTGAAAACCCTAACTTTCCTAAAAAGGAAACTTTTTGACACAAATCCTAAGAAACGAAGCCACTTGAACTTATGACCAGCAAATGCACTTAGTTACACTTTCAATAGTCTAAGAGCATATAACTTACTACTACTATCATGATAATAGGGTGCTAGGACTCGGACTTGTTGTTACTTGAAGGACTTTTATTTGATTCTAAGGTGAGTTTAGTGTTCCCCTCTTCACTACTGTTTTGGGATGAAACATGCTGTAATTGAACTGAAATTATTTATGTGCTATAATATGATGCTTATATGTTATGGTGATTGTTAGAACCTGCTCTTATATTGTATCACAATCATTAATTCTTGGTGAACCGCTTGTTCTATATGGGTAGATCTACTTGGGGAAGCCCCCACACATAGTGCCTTTCATCATCACCAAATGATATATTAGGAAGGGTACCACACTGAGATCTTGCGGGGTCATTTATAGCATGTGACAGGTTTTATAAGATACTATGGTGTACCACTCGGCTGGTGTGGTACACTGTTTGAGGCTCAGTTCTCCCTATGGGTTAACCGGTAATAACACAAGTTTAGAAGAGGCTAGCCGTGACTAAGTGCAGGGTTGATTGTGATTCCACAACACTGATACTTATGTTTTTAAGATTAACGTATGGATTCTAAAGAGTTTTTTTGTTTTTAAACTTTAAGCACTTGAACTCACCAACTTTATAGTTGACACAAAATCTTTTTGAGCATGTTTCAGGTAACCCTTGATGGAAGCTTGGATTACGTTGGAAACCTTTTATGGATGGCCTAGCACCATGACTACCACTGGCATTACTTGACCTTGAAACATTTTAGACAATTTAATTTGATATCTGTTAAACATTTGAATTTTCTGTGATGAATTGATACATTTGAATTGGGCTAATCTGTTATGGCTTGGTGATGTTATTTTAATGTAATGCCATGTGATTTCTCTCCTTGTGTGCTCTTTAATGGTTAGTTTCCACTGCCATGTATTTTACCAGTCTGTGACATCCCAACCCCCTTTGGGCCCGGGGTGTGATAGATTGGTATTAGAGCCAGAGGTTGTAGAGAAAGTGAGAATACCTTAGTAGACCCTAGGCTACAACCCTGATACCTTAGGACTGTTCTTTTTTTGAAATGTGTAGGAATAAGCGGATGATTACACTTGATCAACATATCATGAATTTACCGGACGCGTGAATTCTGGCACGATCCCTTAAGTGACTTTAAAAACCTTTCTTTCAAGGAGTAAAAAAGTTCAAAAAATATCTTTTTGTAGTTTAAACTTTATAAACTAACTTTCATGCCTGTTGTAACCTATATTGTTACTGATTATAGATACTATTGCCATCACTACTACTATTATTACTATTATTAGATGCCATCATTAGTATTGTCATCAGCTATGAGAAACCAAATTACTCATGATGATTTTACAGGATTTCAAGACTATGGCGGGCAATGGAAAAGCGCCTACATACCCAGCCGATGAGACTGTCCTAGTGGGAAGGCTTAGGAGGGCAACATCCCCATCATAATATGAGGAGTACCTGTGGAGATGCAGTAATCCAGGATGGATCTCGGTGACATTCGATGACACGAAACCCTCTGAGGACTCTCCACCAACCTCCCAGGATAGGAGCAAGATCCGCTCCCACTCACTGCACGTCACTGCACCCACTCACTCACCTATCCCACCTATCGGGAATAGGGGTGCGCATCTCATTACACGACCGTGTAAGAGCACTAGGCCAGGAGCATTAGTTTCCTTTGGGATGCCGCCCCCTCCAACTCCTCCTACGATGGCTCCCACACCAGTACCTCCGGTGATTGACTCACCCAGACGCCAACCACGCGACGAGTATTGGATGCCGCTTAGGCGCAACATGTATGACAACCCGAGTGTCCTTGCCGGAGACCCATACTCGCAGTCCAGCCATTGGGCTAGTGATTTTGGTCTGTCAGACCCCACGCTGAGTGATATACTTAGGACTATTCAGCGTCACGAGGTGACTCTTTAGTACGCCACGCGGACCTCACAGTCCGCCCAGTTCCAGGCAATGATGGCATCTCAGGGTGTTCAACGCTTGGAGCAGGAGGAGAAGAAGAAGGGTTCGGGCTGGTTTGGGTGGTTGAAGAAGAAGTGGTAGTGATGATGGGGGTGATATCAGATTGTTGGGCTTGGTTTTAGAACTATTTGAAGAAACAATTTTATTTATCTCAGACACTATTATTTACCTTATGGGGGTGATGGCACCTTCCAAATTATGATATTATGATACTACTACTGTTTTGCTTGATTGTTGCTACAATTAAATACTTAATAATTTTCTATTATGATACTAACTTTTGCAAGGTGCCTAAAATGGGAATGTGCAATAGTATATTTCCAAGAAATTAGTCTTGTTGCCTTATGAAATTTGTTGACTCCATGTTACACGTATGAAACAAGTATACATGTCTTGTAGTGTGTTATAGGAATTTCATGTGTTTGGTGATGGGACTAATAGGATTAAAAATCAATGTAATGAGATAGTTGAAACCAAGTTATGAGACACTAAATGAGTTTATCTATGATGACACTAGAATGCTACCTAGATGAGGAACTCGTGGTGGAAGGAGAGGAGCAACCAGGGGAAGAAATGAGGAAGCTGGACGAACTGGGAGCCAGGGTAGAAATCGACCACCTACTCCACCAGAAACCCCACGTGGAGAAAATGTCAACCACGAGAATGAAGAGAGAATTGCAAACCTGGTGGCTCAACAAATCGCTAATGCTATTCCAACCATTATCACCCAGATCAATGCAGATCGGGGAATCACAACCGGAAGCGGAGGACCTGGAAATGACAAAGGCAACACTGATGATACTAAGGGGATAAGTACTAGATGCTCCTACAAAACCTTCATGGCTTGTAAACCAAAGGATTTCTATGGCACTGAGGGTGCAATTGAAACTTACCGGTGGTTAGACAAGATTCAAGCCGTATTGGACATCAGTGAGTGCAAGACCGAGCACATGGTAAGGTTTGCCTCTCAATCTCTTAAAGGACAAGCATTGGAGTAGTGGAAGACTATCATTCAGCCCCGAGGCAGGAATGCTGCAGGCCGAATGAAATGGTCTGAATTTAGAGAGCTGATGACCAGCAAGTACTGTCCAATCAATCAAATGGAGAAACTGGAGGCCGAATTCCTGAATTTGGGAATGAAAGGCTCAAATTATACCGAGTACATCAACCGGTTCTTAGCTCTGTCTCGACTGGTGCCCCAGCAGGTGACACCAGAAGCTAAAGGTGTAGGCCGTTTCATCTGGGGATTACATCCCAGAGTTAGAGGCATGGTTCGGTCTTCTAGGCCTACAACCTTCCAAGCAGCGGTTGATCTCACTAGTAGCTTGACGGATGACTTGATTAGAGCTGGTTGGACAGAACATGGGAAAATTGAGGACAAGAAAAAGGCGATGGGTGAGAAAAGGAAGTGGTTAGATGCTAAGAAGACGATTGGTAGTAGTGGTAGCTCCAGTAAGAGAGCTGGCGAAGGTGTAAGGAGTGATGATCATGGTGGAAGAGCTTGAAAGCTTTACTTAGGTACAAGCACCTTTTGCAACAAGTGTAAACTACATCACCAAGGCGAGTGCAACCCCATGCCTTACTTCAGGTGTAAACGAGCTGGTCATTTGATTAAGGATTGTACGTATGAGCTGGGTAAGCAATGTTACGAGTGTGGAGATCCATGACACATGAGGAACAAATGTCCTAAGCTAGCAAGGGATAAGGACACCAGACCTAATAAACCCAAGGGAAGAGCGTTCGTGATGGATCCAAATGGTGCTCATGAGGAACCTGATGTGGTTAACGGTATGTTTCTCATAAACAACCATCCTGCTACCGTTCTATTTGATACTGGAGTGACAGGTAGTTTTGTTTCCAATACCATTAGATCTTTGATTGATTTAGAAGCTCGCACCCTAACCGATGCATATACCGTAGAATTAGCCGACGGTAACATAATAGAAACTAATGAAATCATCGAGGACTGCACCCTAGATTTAAAGGGTAATCCAATTAAGATAGACTTGATGCCTATAACGTTAGGAGGATTTGATGTGGTCGTGGGAATGGATTGGTTAGCAAAAAATAAGGCTTAAATCGTGTGTGATGAGCATTTTCTTAAAAAACCTTTAATTGACAAAAAGACACTGATGGTTCATGGTGATAGAAGCAACACGCTATACCCCATGATATCCCACCTAAAGTCTACCAAGAGTCTCCACAAGGATGCTCAGCTTTCATAGTCTACGTGATGAAAGCGAGAGAAGAAAAGAAAATCGACGATATACCGGTGGTGTCTGAGTACCCAGAAGTATTTCCCGAAGATCTACCGGGACTCCCACTAACTAGACAGGTCAAGTTCCAGATAGATCTAGTACCTGGTGCTGAGCCAGTGGCCAAGGCACCTTACCGAATCGCTCCACTCGAGATGAAGGAACTAATGCTACAAATCCAAGAGCTATTGGACAAAGGATTTATACGACCAAGTGTTTCTCCATGGGGTGCACCAGTACTGTTTGTTAAAAAAAAGGATGGAACCCTACGGATGTGCATTGATTATCGGGACTTGAACACGCTTACAATAAAGAACCATTATCCTCTCCCGAGAATCGATGACTTATTCGATCAACTACAAGGAGCCACCTATTTTTCCAAGATAGATTTAAGATCGGGATACCATCAACTGAAGATAAGGGAAGATGACATACCCAAAACAGCCTTTAGAACTACATATGGACACTATGAGTACTTAGTCATGCCCTTCGGACTGACTAATGCACCTATGGCATTTATGGATCTTACCAACCGAGTATGCCGCCCATATCTGGACAAATTTGTGATTGTGTTTATTGATGATATTTTGATCTACTCCCGTAGCAAGGAAGAGCACGAGAAGCATCTTAGAGTGATTCTTGAATTGCTCAAGAACGAGCAATTGTATGCGAAGTTCCTTTAATGTGAGTTTTGGATGCACAAAATCCAGTTTCTAGGGCATGTGGTGAATAAAGAAGGGATTCAAGTAGATCCATCAAAAATAGAAGCTATTAAAAACTGGAAAATTCATGAAACTCCTACCGAGATAAGGCAATTCCTTGGTTTGGCTGGATACTATCGAAGGTTTATCAAAGACTTCTCACAAATTGTGCAGCCACTAACCGCTCTAACCAAAAAGAATACTGCCTTCACATGGGAAAAGGAATAGAACGAAGCATTTGAATTACTCAAGGAGAAGTTATGCAGTGCACCTATCCTTGCCCTACCAGAAGGCATTGAGGATTTCGTAGTCTATTGTGACGCCTCACGTCAGGGGCTGGGATGTGTGTTTATGCAGCGAGACAAGGTGATTGCTTATGCATCTAGATTGTTAAATGAGCATGAGATAAACTACACCACTCATGATCTAGAACTAGGTGTCGTGGTGCTTGCGCTCAAAATGTGGTGACACTATCTCTATGGTACCAAATGCATTATTTACACTGATCACAAAAGTTTGCAACACATTCTTGATCAGAAAATGTTAAATATGCGCCAGAGAAGACGGGTAGAAATGTTAAGCGATTACGAATGTGAGATCCGGTACCATCCCGGCAAGGCAAATGTGGTGGCAGATGCCTTGAGTAGGAAGGAAAGGGAAAAGCCCCTTCGCGTCCGTGCCTTGAGAATGTGGGTGCATACTAGCCTTACCGCTAGATTAAAAGAAGCACAAAAGGAAGCTCTGAAGGTGGACAAACTAACTGAGGAGATGTTAATGGGAATGGAAAAACATTTAGAAGTGAGTAATGACGGGTTATTTAAGTATGAAGGAAGAACTTGGGTATCGAAATATGGCGGAATTGGAGAAATAGTTCTAGATGAAGCTCACAAATCTAGATACTCAGTACATCCAAGGAGTGACAAGATGTACCAGGACTTAAAGGCACTTTTCTAGTGGCCTGGATTCAAGAGGTCCATTGCCACCTATGTAGGAAAGTGTCTGACATGTGTAATGGTAAAGGCTGAAAACCAACAACCGTCAGGAAATTTACAACAACTTTAAATCCCAGAGTGGAAATGGAATAACATCATGATAGATTTTGTCACGAAATTACCAAGGACATTTCACGGTCATGATGCTATTTGGGTAATTGTGGATAGACTTACCAAGTCGGCTCACTTCTATCCGATTTGAGAGGACTACGACTTATCGAAGCTAGCACAAACATATATCAATGAAATAGTGACCAGGCATGGAGTGCCACTATTGATTATCTCAGACCGTGATAGTCACTTCACTTCACAATTTTGGAGATCTCTCCAGCAGGCTTTGGGGACCTGACTTGACTTAAGCACTGCATACCACCCTCAAACTGATGGACAAAGTGAAAGAACCATTCAGACTCTGGAGGACATGTTAAGAACTTGCTTGATCGACTTTGGTGGAAGCCGGGATAACCACCTTCCCCTAGTGGAGTTCTCTTACAATAATAGTTATCATGCAAGTATAAAAGCAGCTCCGTATGAAGCCCTATATGGTAGAAAGTGTAGATCACCATTAAACTGGAATGAGATTGGGGATAGCCAAGTAATAGGACCTGATATCGTAATGGAAACCATAGATAAGATATTTAAAATTAAGGAACGATTGAGAGCAGCAAGAGATCGCCATAAGAAATACACAGATAGAAGATGAAAGTCCCTGGAATTTCAAGTGGGTGGTAGAGTGATGTTAAAAGTCGCACCATGGAAGGGCGCAGTCAGATTTAGCAAGAAAGGCAAGCTAAGCCCAAGATACATTGGACCATTTGAAATTTTGTCAAGGGTTGGCTCGGCAGCATATCAATTAAGGCTACCACAAGAGTTGAGCTACATACAAGACACTTTTCATATGTCAAACTTGAAGAAGTGTTTTGCCGACAAAGCCTTGGAATTACCATTAAAGGAGGCCAGAATTAATAACGAGCAGAAATTTGTGGAGGAGCCTATAGAGATTACTGATCAGGTGGTCAAGAGACTTAGGCGAAGTCGTATACCCAGGGTTAAAGTAAGATGGAACTCTAGGCGAGGACCCGAGTTCACATGGGAACGAGAAGATGAGATGAGAAAGGAGTATCCGCATCTCTTTAAACCCACCCGTCCAGAATCTAATCGAAACTAAAATTTTGGGATGAAATTTCCCAAACGGTAGGAGAATATAACAACTGGGCTTTAGGTCCTACTTTAAACCTTAATGTAATCTAGCTGTATTCCATTTTATTATTAATATTATTTTGTCTTCCATGTTAATTGACTTCATGCTTGATTTCCTTAGAAGATTCTTTTATGACTTGCCTTAGTCTAGAAATTATTAAGCGATGTTAGAATGTACAAATTGATAACCTGCATTTGAAATGTTCACCCGCATTGGTTAATGCGGATGTGTGGTCTTCATCCGCATTTCTTCAGTGCTCATCCGCATTTTTTCTTGCTCATCTGCATTTGTTGTCTTACTCATCTGTATTTGTTCTTGCTCATCCGCATTTGTTGTCTTGCTCATCCGCATTTGTTCTTGCTCATCCGCAACTGTTGTCTTGCTCGTTCGCATTTGTTCTTGGACTTATGATTTCTTCCAACCAGAGCAACCGTCAACCACCCCTTGAATTAACATGTGTGTCTGACATCAAGAATTTTAAATAAGATGGATCATATGTGTGTACACACACAATTACGGCCATGTGTATACAAGAATAAATGATACTTGCAAAGTTTTATAAAATACATCACTCCACCCTTTTGTTTTAAACACAAACAATATATATATATATATATATATATATATATATATATATATATAAAACTAACACACTCGTCTCATTCGGCCACCCCCACGCACCATACACTCCTCTCCCTTGACTATTTCAAAACCACACCCACACTCAACCCCTCTCTACTCCCCATACTTGCAAACTTCCACTCTTCTCTCCATCTCTCTCTAACTCTTGAAGCAACCATTTCTCCAAAGAAATCCAGTACTCACTTCTTTTTTCCAACAAGATTACGAAGATAACTTCATCAACATTCGACCAAGACCCAAACAAAGCTGGAAGGTGAGCTAAAGTGAGTTCTCACGCAAGGCTCTTGCAAGAACAAGGTGTTCCAGCTCAAGCTCATGAATCAACAGCCCTCAAACTCTACAAATTGTTCCAAAAGAACAAATTTCTAAAGTGTAAGCTTCATCTCACCCGAACAAAGTCATTTTTTCAGTTTGTTCCCACTTTTCTACCGTAAGCCTTATTTTTCTTGTTCAAAACCGAAACCTACGGCCACACCACTGTCTTTGAGGAACTCATGACTTCACACAAGGTATAGTTTTAAAGAGTTTACATGGACCAAGGGTTGCTGCACCCTATTTCACCCTGAAAACCCTCCTTTTCATGTGTTTTAGCACCAAAAACCCACCTGTTTTGAAAAGACCCTCAACCCATGTTATCATCGTACTCTAAAAATTTTTATGAACATCATAATAATCTGGGTTAAAAGCTACAAAAGGGTTTGATGATGTTTAAGCTCAAACTATGACAATTACACATGTGTAAATAGTGTATTTCACCCTTAGATGCAACAACGATGCTATGAATGCAAAAATCTGTGAGCTAATTTTTATTCCAGTAGTTTGGTGATATTAATCATATAAAATTCATGGTAGTTGTTGAATAGGTAAAAAGGTGTGGTATTATGGACTAAATGGATGAAACTATGTACCCGAAAGGTAAAAAATTCTCAAAAATGGTCAAAACTTAAAAAGTTGCAAGTTTAAAGATTTTCCAAGCCCTAAACTAAGTATTTTAGTGTTAAAAATCAAATTTGGTGAATTATTGGGTAAAGTAATAAAAAGAAAGCAAACTTCAGGGTAAAAATTGTAAATTTTAAAACTTAAGGCACCAAAGTGTAAATTCTATAAATATAACTAAATTTTAGTAACCATAAGACCAAAAACCTTTATCAAACTTATTATCATATAAACAATTTCATAAGAGACGTATAACTTGTCATCCATGTATCGAAAACCCTAACTTTCCTAAAAAGGAAACTTTTTGACGTAACTCCTAAGAAACGAAGTCACTTGAACTTATGACCATCAAATGCACTTAGTTACACTTTTAATAGTCTAAGAACATATAGCTTACTACTTGTATCATGATAATAGGGTGCTAGGACTTGGACTTGTTGTTACTTGAATGACTTTTATTTGATTCTAAGGTGAGTTTAGTGTTCCCCTCTTCACTACTGTTTTGGGATGAAACATGCTGTAATTGAACTGAAATTATTTATGTGCTATAATATGATGCTTATATGTTGTGGTGATTGTTAAAACCTGCTCTTATATTGTATCATAATCATTAATTCTTGGTGAATCGCTTGTTTTATATGGGTAGATCTACTTAGGGAATCCCCCACACACAGTGCCTTCTGTCATCACCCAATGACATAATAGGATGGGTACCACACTAAGATCCTGAGTTACACGAAATACTCATCTTTGGCTTTGTGGTCATTAAGAGGACTGAAAACCTCAAGACTCTTACTCTCACTGAGTTATACGGAATACTAAGTGGATACCAGATGGAGATGAACATGCAAAACTCATCTGGTAACTCTAATAATCATTAAAGTTCAGCCCTCCATATGGTTGAAAGGGATTGCAGAGAACCACATCACCATCTTATCTGCTACCTGGACAAATCACAAAAGGGTCCTATTATCACCGTTCCGGAGACACCAAGGGAAGGCTACATCCCTGGAAGCCCATTCCAGGAGACAAGTTCAGGCAACTTTCTCTTCACCTTTGAAGACCTGGACTGTATCCATCCAGATGATCTGGAATATATGGAAATACTCCAGCAGATGGGTCTACTCACTCATAGATCCCAGAAGTTCTACAAGAGGACTGGGAGAAGGTTTCCCAGCAATACAGCTAGTGGAAAGTTTGGGTTGGACAAAAGCAAGGTGAAGTGTTACCACTGTAACCAAATAGGACACTTTGCAAGGGAGTGCAAGGCACCAAAGTCAAATGGTGGCCAAGCACAATCCAGGCCAAACAACATTGAGGGAGCTCACCAGAATGAGAAGCCAAGACAGCATGCTGTAGTTGCTGTTGAAGAGGGAGGCTTTGACTGGAGCTTTCAGGTTGAGGATGCTTCTCCAAACCAAGCACTAATGGCAGACCATGATAAAGCCAAGGTATTGGAACATCTTTGTACTCCTGAATGCATTGCTAAAGTTAATAGATACAGGTCCTATAACTTAGAGATGAGATCTGATCTTGAGTCCTTAAATATCTTAAAAGCTGACTTTAAAAGAGCTGAAAATGTTTATAAACTTAAGATATAAGATCTAGAGAAAACCATTTCAACTCTTAAGCATGAGCACACAAACTACAGGACTCAAATCAAAGATCTCATCTCAAAGTTAACAAAATGCCAGGCTGAGCTTGTGATCAATAAAGCCAGGGCAGAAAAATGTGTTCTTGAAGAAGAGACCTTCAAGAAAATAATATCCTCACCCCTACATGCAAAAGTTTGTTATCAGAATAAGAAGGGACTGGGATCTACTGAGATAGCTCCTCCACACACTCTATTGTCTGTAAGATCTCCAAGGTGTAGAACTTGTGAAAATGAGCTTACCCTCATAGACCCCATTGTTAAAGAGGATGAAGAGGAGATACTGAAGGATGACTCAGAGAAGAGTGAAAAAGATCATCCTAAGAAGGGTCACTGTTCTAGTGAGGAGAGGAAAGAGTCTGGAATGACCAAGTCAAAGAGAAAGAACTTGATTAGAAGAGCTAAGAGAAGATCAAATAAGGCTTAAGAAATCAAGGCCACTTTTGACTCAAAGCAGAAACAAGTGTTTATTTCTACAGGTTTTAAAGTGGTAAAGACTGAAGACTCAACTATGAACTCTAGTACTAGGAGTTCTAGTTTAGTCCCAAATCATTCCAGCAAGAAGAAGAAGACTGACCAGCTGTGTACCACTGCTACACAGCCTGAACCATCCAGCTCCAAGAGCAAGTCTCTCCCTAAGAAGCTTGTTGCATCATCTATAAAGATGAAGATGGAGAAGGAAAGTGATCAAACTTAGTCTTGCTATCAAAAGAAGACTCTCAGAAGGAAGGAACTCAACTGTGTCATGTGTGGCAGTACTTCTCATTTGGCTAAGGATTGCAAGTACAATCCCAAAAGTACCATCCACATGACCAAGAAGAACACTTCTGAGAAGAAGAAGGAACTAACAGCTTCGAAAGGAAAATCTGTTTCCTTCAGAAGCTCCAAAATGAAGAAGAAGACAAGTGAAAAATTGACTTCAGAAGAAAAGTTGGTCTTGGAAGAAAGGAGTGCTTCCGAAGTACTGAAGCTTGCTGTAGTGAAAGCAAGATCTTCCAAAGGTCCAGTCTCCAAGACTTCTGAAGTTGTCAAAACTTCTGAAGCTTTGAAAGTCAGCACAATCTTCCAATGGTGGTATGGAAGATGAAGGAAGACCATGTGACTAAAAGTTCTTCATCAATTATAGCAAATGATCCTCAAAGTTTGAATATAAGATCACTTACTCTTACATTGTCTTCAACTCATTTTAATAAGCCCAAGACCAATGAGGATTGGGTTTCTAAGTGTAACTAATCACCTCTTTTTGTGCAAGAACAACTAAAGACCAAGAAGAATGTTTGGATTATTGATAGTGGTTGTTCCAGGCACATGACTGGCAATGGTTCTCTGTTTCAAAATTTTGAGAAAATTGATGGAGGACCAGTTGCTTTTGGAGGGGATTCTGGTGGTTATATTTCTAGAAGGGGTAGAGTCATAAATGGTAAGCTCGGCTTTGAAAAGGTAAACTTTGTCAAGGAGCATGAGTGCATTGGATACAAACTTCTGAGTGTATCCTAATTTTGTGATCAGAAACACCATATGCTCTTCACTAAGCATGAGTGCATTGTTCTCAAGCTCGAGGTGGCCATTCCTCAAGAGCATATCCTGCTCAGAGCCCCCAGGAGAGGGAACATGTACAAGATGGATTTACTTGAAACAACTCTCTCAGGAGAAGTTTCTTGCTTTCTATCTAAAGCAAATAGTGATGAGTCTTTTCTTTGGCATAAAAGAATGTGCCATGTAAACTTTAAGAACATGAATAAATTGATTACGAATGATTTGGTAACTAGAATGCCAAAGAGTTTACAAGTGATGACCACTGTGTTGCATGCCTAAAAGGGAAGCAACACAAAGTGTCTCACAAAACAAAGGAAATGAACTCCATCCCTACTCCCCTACACCTATTACATATGGATTTGTTTGGCCCCACCAGTGTAATGAGTTTAGGAAGGACCTCTTAGTGCTTAGTGATCACAGATGATTTCACAAGATTCACTTGGGTCTTTTTCCTTAGAACTAAGGATGAGACCCTTGAGATCTTGAAGAATTTCATTCTGAAAATTGAGAATTAATCTAATCACAAGGTCAAGGCCATAAGATGTGATCAAGGAACAGAATTTAAGAACCAAATCCTTGATACATTTTATGATGAAAAGGGTATTACAATACAATATAGTGCTCCCAGGACTCCTCAGCAAAATGGTGTTGCTGAGAGTAGAAACAGGAAACTTATTGAAGCTGCAAGAACCATGTTGTCTGACTCTAAACTACCCATCACCTTCTTTACAGATGCAGTTAACACAACCTGTTATGTGCAGAACAGAGTTTTAGTGGTTATAACTCATGGTAAGACTCCTTATGAGCTGTGGCACAAAAGGAGACCATTTATTGGTTTCCTCAGGTCATTTGGATGTCCTTGCACCATCTTGAATACCAAAGATCAAGTAGCCAAATTTGATGATAAGTCAAATGATGGACATTTTATTGGATACTCTTCCCACACTAAGGCTTATAGAGTATACATTCTCAGAACTAGAGTAGTTGAGGAGTCAGCCAATGTTACCTTCAATGAGCACACTCCTAGTGTGAAAGGTTCTGGTTCGGATTGGCTATTTGATCTTGACTTAGTTACCAACTGTTTTAACAAGTCTTGTGAGAATGTTTTAGGATCTACAAATAATATATCAATAGGAGATCCTGACCCAAGATTTGAGCTCCTTTGGTGACTAACCCTATAAATAAAGATCCTATCAGCACAAACATAACAAATTCAGCTGATACATCTAAGGTTCCTTTAAATTCCAGCTCAGAGGTTCAAAACTCAGGAGAATAAGCTTCAAATGTAGGAGGACATAGAGGTGGTGGTAGTGATCAAGAATTTCTTGATACTGATAACCACTCCATAGAGGACAACATAAATGATGTCACACATTCATTGGATCAAGTCTCACTTGATAAATGTGCTGATGTGGTGGGTGACATTCCATTGATAGATCTAAATTTCTCCAATCTGGATCTGTCCAATCAACTTGCTATGATCCCTCAACTAAGGATCCATAAGTCACATGCCACCACAAACATCATTGGAAATATTGAGACTGGGGTAAGAACAAAAGGACAAACCCATGACCAAAATGTTTGTCTGCATTCTTGTTTCTTGTCCCAGATTGAGCCAAAGAAAGTTGATGAGGCTCTAAAGGATGAAAGCTGGGTTGAAGCTATACAAGAAGAGCTACTTCAAATCAGAAGATAGAAGGTTTGGAACCTATGTCCTCTTCCTCAAGGGAAGACTGTCATAGGAACCAAATGGGTTTTTAGGAATAAGAAGGATGATAAAGGACTTGTCATCAAGAACAAGGCAAGACTAGTTGTTCAAGGGTACACACAAGAAGAGGGAATTGATTACACAGATGTTTTAGCTCATGTGGCAAGACATGAAGCTGTAAGAATATTCCTGGCTTTTGCTGAATCCAAGGATTTCAAGGTCTACCAACTTGATGTCAAGTGTGCTTTTCTGTATGGGGTGATTGATGAAGAGGTGTATGCCAAACAACCACCTAGCTTTGTAGACCCAGATCTTCCTGATTATGTCTGCAAGCTTGATAAAGCTCTTTATGGGTTGCACCAAGCTCCAAGGAAGTGGTATGAAACACTATCTCAGTATCTCTACCAATATGGTTACAAGAGGGGTACTATAGATAGAACACTCTTCATTAAAGGGATAGGGAATGACTTAATGCTGGTTCAAGTATATATGGATGGCATTATCTTCGGGTCCACTAATCCAAAGCTCTTTAAGGACTTTAAGAGGCTGATGAAGAACAGATTTGAAATAAGTGCCATGGGGGAACTAAATTTCTTTCTGGGAATTCAAGTGAAGCAAGTTGACAATGGCATCTTCATAAGTCAATCAAAGTATGTGTAAGAGATGCTTACAAGATTCAACATGATTGAATGTAAGGTTGCTAAGACACCCATAGCCAGAAACCACTCCCTAGGACCTGATCTTGAGGGGGAGTGTGTGGAAGATCATCTTTACAGGGCTATGATTGGGTCTCTTATGTACCTAACAGCCAACAGGTCTGATATCATGTTTGCTACATGCATTAGTGCAAGATATCAAGCCAACCCCAAGATGTCACACCTGGTTGCTGTCAAGAGGATTCTTAGAAATGTCAAAGGTGCTCCCAAGCTTGGCCTTTGGTATCCAAAGAGTTTTGACTTCAATCTGTATGCTTATACAGATAGTGACTATGGTGGTTGCTACATGGCTGCAAAGTCTACATCTGGGGGATGTTAATTCCTTGGTGGAAGGATTGTCTCATAGCAATGCAAACAATCCTGTGTCTCTGCATCAACTGCCGAGCTGAATACATTGCTGCTGCAAGTTGTTGTGCTCAAGTGCTTTGGATTCAGAATCAGATGTTGGACTATGGATTCAATTTCAAAGAGACTCCTATCCATATAGACAATAACAGTACTATCTTCATTACAGAGAATCCTATGCAGCACTCAAGGACCAAACACATCAACATCAGGTATCATTTGATTAGAGATAATTTTGAGAAGGGATTAATCAAATTAGTCAAAGTTAACACAAATGAATAATATGCTGATCTGTTCACTAAAGCTTTTGATGAACAGAGATTCAAATATCTTGTATCAGTTATTGGGACGATTAACTTTGAGTAACTTTTTCTTAAAAACTTAAATCAACTTTATTTCTAGAAACTATGTGTCCTATGTTGTCTATTTTATCACCTTCGTAAGACCAGTTTGGAAGAAAAATTTTAATGATATTCCTTAGATTTTTGAAAATTTTTCAAAATATATTTTCCTTTGAAAGATTTCAAGTTGCCAAAAGAAATTTATGTCTTCAAATCAAGAACTACTTATAAGAAATTTACCTTCGGAAGAAATTCTAAGAATATCTTCCGAAGCTTAACTATGCTTCTAAGTACTTGCATGTATTTGAAGGACAAATATCTCCGAAAGCAATTAAGTCTAGGAAGATTTATTCTCTTTAGAATAAAACTCCCAAGACATAATATCTTCCGAAATCAAATATGTGTCGGAAGAAAAAATCTCTAATAATTTTTCTTCCGAAGCCAAATTTTCAAATTTATTTAGAATATCTTTCGAAGCCAAATTGGCTTCGGAAGCTTTTTCTCAAAACTTTTGAAGCAAAAACTACCTTCGAAAGTTTTTCAACTTCCAAGAAAACTACCTTTTTGGGCGCTTTTTCAGAAGTGGGACCTACCTTTGGATTTCAAAGTTTATCCTTTTGCATTAACTTTGTCTTAACTCCATTCTATATATATTGTCAACGGTTCCCCTTTTTCTCACTCTTTCCTTCTTCCACAAATTCTTGACCTAAAATTCTCCCTAAATTAACCTTCTTCTTAACCAACAAACCTCCATTATGGCAAACATTGATCGACAAAACCAACCGGGCTTTACCGTGCACCTCCACAGACAACACAATCAGGTTGCTCTGTTGGACTTTGAGAAAGATCCTCATTTCTCAGAGGTCTGTCGATACCTTTCAGCATCTCACTACTTCACCTCCCTTACTATTGATCCTCCTCTTTATGAGGATCAGTTACTTGCATTCTGGAGGACCTGCCAAGAGGTCACCATGGATGGGGAAAATGCACTATCTGCTACAATGCAGGGGAGGAAAATCTTCATCACTCCAATCATCATAAGTTCACACCTTCAGCTGGATGATAAAGAAGGTGAGTTGTCCTTTCTGAAAGCTGCTGTCAACCATTCTTTTCAGCAGATGGGCTATGAGGGTGACTTCTCAGTCAAAACCATCAGGAAGGGGAGGGTCTCATCCAAATGGAAATACCTCCTCCTTGTCATCATACATAGTCTCTCCAACAAGCATGGAGGATGGGATCAAGTTCCAGAGGACCTCTCCTTCATAGTCTGTGGAATGGTTCAGGGGGTCAAATACAGGTACTCACAATTTGTCTATACAAATTTACTTGTTAATTTAGACTCTTTAGAATACTACATGTTCCCGTGATATGTCACGCACATTCTCAACTGTGAACTGGGCTCACAGTTGAGGGGAACAGGTTATATTTTTAAATTGGGACAGATGAAGCCCAACATCTTTAAAATACTGAGAAAGCCTACTTTGGCTTCTCCGGAGTAGAAACAGCCCTGGTTCCAAAAATATTTAAGCTCATTGCTCAGGGT
Source organism: Flaveria sonorensis (assembly GCA_025506505.1). Lineage (NCBI taxonomy): Eukaryota > Viridiplantae > Streptophyta > Magnoliopsida > Asterales > Asteraceae > Flaveria > Flaveria sonorensis. The sequence continues at coordinate 34,724,961 of CM046429.1, read as the reverse complement.
GGCAACCTAGTAGCACCAGCTAGTGTTGAAGCCACACCCTCTACCTCAACTCCACCCCCACAAAAGAAAACCACCCCTACACCTACTACTGAGCATGTGCAGGTCCCCATATCACAACCTATACAGGAGGAAGTGGAATCTTGAGCTCCCACTTCCTTTTAGGAGCAGACCACTCCCATCATTCAAATGATCAGTGCTGAGGTTCCTCATGCTCAGCCTGATGAGCTCACATCCCCAACAACCTTAAGCTATCACTCTGAGTATCAACACTCAAGTGATCAACCTTTAGGGGATAGTTACCACCCCAAGCCGCTGGACTTAAACCACCCTATTCCTAGCCTTGAATTCTATAATTATGAGGACTTGGGTTTTAGTGAGTACAATGAGTCTCTCCTTGCTTCCACACTCAAGGAGAAATGAATACCCCTAACTCACCCAGGTCTAGCCCACATCATATACCCACAACTGAGGTGGGTCTTCCTGAACATGTTCAGGAGATCCATATGGAAGAGGCTCTCACTTTAGAAAGTGATTACATCAGTAAGACCTCAACCATGGCAACCCAGCCTGTTGATACTTCTCTGGAAGTTGTCATGATGCAGGGGAAATCCAGCAGCCAAATACACTACGCTGGTGATGAGGAAGAAGATTTAGGTCTGATTCTCTCATCCCCTAGTGATTTTTCAACTGAAGATGAGGGGAGTCTGAAACATAGGGTGCACAAACTGACAAACACATGCACCTATCTAGTTTCAAAGATAGTTCACCTGAAATCTCAGGTGACTATCTTGCAACAAAGGGTCAATGACCAGCAACTTGAGATCACCGATCTCAAGAGCCAGTTAGCTGAGAGATCCTTAAGGAGGACTCAACCAGGTCCACAAGAACCTATGGAAGTGATGGATGACACCCCCAGCTCACCTATGCAAGAAGGCGATACTACCAAAAAGGGGGAGAAAGTCCTCACAACCACAGAACCTGGGAGTTCCTCCCAGAGTATGGACATAGAGGAGTCACCAACCTCTCTTGAAATTGTCCAGACTCAGCAACCTCCTTAAGTCATGAACATAGACTTACTTATTCAACACTTGCTTAAGGAAGAAATTCCAAGAGCAATGTCTGCTCCCTTTGAGAATCCAATTATGGGATGGGGGTATGAGATAAACAGAAGAGCTCTTGTGATCTCTAGAGCTCAGGGTCAACTGGAAATCTTCAACTTCTCATACTTGAGTTTCTATGAGTGCATCAATCTGGTGAATCTTCCACTTGTCAACCTAAGCCACAACAGACAAGCTGAGAGATTAGCATATCGGATTCAAAATAAGGTGCTAGAGGAATTCAAATTGAGATCAAAATTATATTGACAGAGGCTAACAGGTGAGATCTTTGGTTAATTGGATGTTGAGGTGGACCTTGAGATTAGCTTTGAAGGGAAAACCTTGACTGAAGGCCCAGAGGTTGAGCCTGTGAACCTTGAGACAGGATCTCCCTCTGCACCTAGTACCCTCAGTGAGGCACCAGCTGGTGAAGGTGTCTCATAACCTCTCTTTGGCCAAAGCTTGACTGCTGAACCAAGTAATAAAGGCCAAAGTTATCTCCACCCTGAGTCACCAAGGCATGTGGTTAACAAAGGGAAAAGGAAATTAACTCCTAAGGAGTTGGAGGAGGAGAAGAGAAAGAGGAAGAGGAAGATAAGGGGAGAGACTTCAAGTAGGTCCCTAGGCTTCATAGAAGCAGCAATCCGGGGTAACCATAGGTCAAATACTCAAGAAGATGATTTAAGGGAAGATAGGCTAAACTACCTGGGGACTAGGAACTACAATATAGATGAACTCGTCTCTCTCCCCTTAGAAGAGTTAAATGAGCTGGCTGACATTAAGCTATCAAAGAAGAGGAGGGAGGCAGAGGATGCAACATTGCTCCTCAAAATTAACGAAGAAAGGAGACTGAAAAGACTCTACAAACATGCTCATGTCCTCTCCCTAGTTTAAGAAAGTCCTGAGACAGAGACTATGGCACAGGCATAACCTCAGGTAGATAGGGAAGTTGAAAAAATGAATACGATCAACTACCTGAGTGCCACAGGACTCTATCAGGCAGCTGCACTTCTTCCCTTATCCTTTGAGTACATAGAGTTTGAATATCTCAAGCAGTTGGAGGAAAAAGCCACAAAAGAAAGAAAAGCTGCTAAAAGAAAGCTAAGGGAAGAAGCTGCAAGGTCAAGGGCCATCATCCATAAAAGCCAAAAGAAGTCTGAAGATAGACAAAGGATGACTAGCTTCTTGAAGCTATATGGATTCTTCGGAAGGAGGCTTGGTCCTATGTCTCTATCAACAATAGATGAGCATATAAGGGTGATCAAGCAGAAGATCAAAAGGGGAGAGCTTGTAGACTTACATTCTCCACCAAGTCCAGCCCAACCTAAAGTTGAGGTAAAGGTTGAACCCATTGAGACAACACAACCTGAACCTAGAGCTGCATCTCAGCCAACTTCGTCTTCTGATCCATAGTAGGGTCCTCTTCTCTCTCCTTCTAAACCTGTAAGAGAAAAGAACCCAACTGAGAGGGACACTACTGAACCATCTGGTGCTAAAGACCAGTCCTCTCAATTGAAATCATCAAATAGGAGAAAAAGGATGGCCAGAAGAACCCCTACAAAGAAAAAGAAAACTAAGGCATCCACCTCTACACCTCAGGATGAGACAGAACATCCTGAGGAAGTGCATGAAGAGGTTGCTCAACAAACTCCCATCAGAGTAGAGCCTCTTGTAGTTGGAAGACCCATCATGTTCAGGAGTTTTGCTGACAATACAGATAGATGGTATGTCACAAGAGATCAAGGAGGTCAGGATGTCTACATTCAGCAAGACATGCTTGCCCTTCCTTTACACGATCTCTATGACATGAGAAGATTCTATGAGAGTCTGAAGGATCCTAACCATATGATGAAGAGAGGTTTGCTGATCATCCTAATGAGGACTATAAACATTTGAAGAATCTGTCTATTTTGGTAGCATCAACATAGGGGGAGTTTGTAAGGATCTATCTAAAGATTATGAGGCTGATGCAACCAAAGATCTTCTAATATGCACTAAGGAACAAGGATGAAATTGCTTCAGAAGCTTTACACTCTTTAAAAAACTCTAAGCGTAAAGTTTTTCAAAGCCAAAAGTTCAGAAGAAATTACTTCAAAAGCTCTACACTTTACAAGAAAAATATTCCAAGTATAAAAACTTTCAAAGCCAGAGGCCAAGTTCTTCCTAAGCCAAAGATGAAGTCTTCTAAAGCTTCAAAGACAAAGTCTTCCGAAGCCATTTTGCTGTGAAGACTGATTTCTTCGGAAGACAGAGAAAAGATGCTTTCTCTGATCTACTTTTGATAAACCTGACCAACTTTCTACTGCAACTCTGATAACTCACCAACTTATATGAGTTGGTGAAACTTCCATGCTTTAGTGAATAGTAGATAATGTCTTTGTCTATAAATTTCTTTTTTTGTTCCTTTAGACTTTTTATACTAGGAAATGTCAGTGAGCTATGCCATGTCATAGTCACTAGTCGAAATCTGCCTTTTGACTCTAGGTTGATCTTGTTATCTAGATTAGTCAATTCCAACTGTCCTTCCAAGTATTGATGGTTGTAGGTTGTAGTATAAAAGATTCTCAGGTCCTTGTATTTTAACCATGCTTTGAACACATGTAATAGAACTTGAGATCAATATACAACATCCTTGAAAACTAATACTTGTGTTATTGTTCTAAGTTCTGTCTTATTGTTACTTGTGTTCCTTGTATCTTCAAAGTTTCTTGTTCCCTATTTGAACTGTTAAGTGATCTAAGATCACTCCTCTTGTGAATCTAATTGTTGTTAACACCCTAACCGATCCTGCACCTACAAACAAACTGTTAGTGTCCTTTTTAATTAAATCATTTGTAGGATGAGGTCTAGGCATTGGAGAATAGCAAAAGGTGCTAGGCAGTGGGTAAACATGAGTGGTTTCACAACAACCCAACCTTGTCTTAATTCTAGCTCCTCCTTGTTTGCTATAGAGTTCCTCTAGCTTCATTCCAGAAATAGTCCATTTATCAAGTTTTATTTTAAGTTATGTGGTCTCGAATTCAGCTAAAGTTACCCTTTCTCTCAAAGCATTTACTTCCACGTTTCTTTCAAAAAGAGTTCTTTTTAAATGATCATTTCCTTTTAAAGCTTCATTTAATTTTACAAAAAAATTTGCTTTATTCTTTTTAAGTTCCTCATTTACCCTTTTTAGTTCCCCTTCATTTTCTTTTAATATGTTATTTACTTTATAAATTCCAAACAGACAAAGTTTGCAAGCAGATGAACACATGTCTTGAACTACCTCATATGGAATCTCCAATATCTTCTTCTCTACAACTAGGGCTTTATCATAATTAAACACCCTTGATTCAACCTTCAACTCTTCTTCTCTTACAGCTTTCCATCTTCACTCTTCCCTTTGTATTCATAAACATCCACCATACTCGTCATCATCACACTCTCCTTCTCCTTTTCTCCATAAGCATTCCTCACACTTCCTTTTTCTTCACATTCCCTCTTTCTTTCCGCTTCATGTGAATCCAAGGATCGAAACAGGAATTATCAGTTTATTGAACGAATGATGATCGCGGAATTATCATAACTTGATGTCTAACTAATTTTTTGCTAAATGTAATTGTAACACAAATTGATGAACAACAAATAATAGAAATGAAAAGCAAGATAAAGTAATGCGATAAACAAGCTTGCTTCAATTGATTTCCATTAATAATGAAATGGTTATAATTGATTTTGATATTTGGATGATCTGGTAATTGCTAGGTGTTCTTGGTGTTTTGCTATAGCTATTGCTATTTGATGGTTGTTGGTTAATTGGGTTGTTAGGTTGCTAGGTTTCCCTAAAAATATGCACCCATGCCTTCTATTTATAGGCAGAAGGATTCACTTTTTCATGGGTAAAAGGTAAAAATCATGACATGACATGAAATATTCGATTTTGACTAAATTGAAGTCTTCCGTAGATGTTGACTTGATGACATCACTTCAGTCAGCTTGACTTGTTGACTTCATATGTTGTACTTGCATGGTTGGTGATCCTGCAAGTATTTTGTTCTTCCGTAGGAATTGGCCTTCCATAGGAGTTAGCCTTTCGTAGGAGTTGGTTCTTTGATAATCTTGAACTTCATCCTCAGGAGCAAGTTCTTTCGTAGCAGCAGCAACTTGATCTCTAAACTTGTTCTTCAGTAGATGTGATTATGCTTCCGCAGGAGATCCACTGATGCACATTGACTTGTTCATTTATGCTCCGTAGAACATCTACGGAAGAACAAACTTGTTCATTCGTAGATAGTTCTTGTACTTGTGTCAATTTTCCAAATTGACCAAGTTTGATGTTTTCCTGCAATGAAACATACAATCAACACAAATAATAATTTAGTTAACATATATATCTTGCATTACATAAGAAAAGAGATTTATATTTATTCATTACAAAAGATCACTAATCATCTAAACCTATACAATAGATCTAGTCCTAACAATACTCCCCCTTAGGTTTAGACTCTTGTAATTATCTATTCAAATCTCTCAGTTCTTGGACTCTTGCTAAAATTCTTGTGTTGAAGTATCTAACAACATCCTTTTAATCTTGATATGGATACTTGATCTTCATTTTCCTCATTTTCTTCAAAGTCTTGTAATTCAGCCCAAGAATGTCTTCTTCCGTGGTCAGTGTTACAACTACACTATTGTGTGATACCACTTCTAATTCATCTTGTTCTGACATTCTAAGCTCAGTGATAGAAGGGATTTTAGATCCCATGAGCTGACCAGCCTCAAATCTTCTTCTCTTGTATGCTTTGGCATGTAGCTTGTTTAGTACTTGTATGATGTGCACATATAAGCATAAATCACCTTGAGCAACTTTGTCAGTCAACTTAGGATAATAGTTACCATGCATATAAGATGTGTAGCTTGGATGAAGAAGTTTTATTTCCATTGGGTTAAATAATCTGACGCTTGATGCTTTCTTGTGTGGGTCATTTCTTTGTAGCACCAACTCTTTTGTTCTTTCTACATATCCCCATTCAGTGATGGGATATGAGTATTGATTTTCTTCAATTGTTTTGATTGATGCATCAGCCTTGTCTGCATATCCAATTCTCCTCAGAAATTCATTATCAACAAGTTTTGAAGAACTTGAATGAGATCTTTTCTGTCTTTGTTTTCTTCTTTTGTGTTTTGCATCCTCTCTTTTGGCTTCTTTCAGCACATCTCCCTTAAACTTGTTTCTTAGTTTTGCAATCAGAAGAGAAGAATCTCTTCCCCTTGGACTGATTTGGTAGTTGGTGATTGGGATGTTTTGTAGAGTAGAAAGGTCTACATCTGGGAGTGTAAGAAGGGTCTCCATCCATGGAAAGTATTGAACCATCCCAGATGCCCTTTTAATTGTAGCGCAATCCCACTCTTGATCAAACTTCTAAGCTATAATCTTGTTGTCTACTACTGATCTTGGTGTTGTCATATGATCAAACAGTTAAATCAGAGTTGTTTTCTGTTCTATTATTTACCTCACTGCTGTTCCCAGCAGCCAAATTTTGTTAGGAATCACATCTCTTGGTTCTTTGATAAGTTTTTCCTTTCCTTTGTGCATGTCTTTGCTTTCAACCATAATTGGCATAGCAGGAGATGATTTTGTTTGTGGATGATAAGAAGGATTGGGTGCCCCTATTTTGAATCTTACTCCAGTCTCCAGTTCAACCTTCATCACATAGTTCATCATGTTTCTCAGCTCACCCACTGTTCTTCCCTTCAGTTCATGTTGTTCATGTAACACCTGAAAATTTTGAAGAAAAAGAAGGCAGGTGAAGTTCTCGCGCGAGAAGTGCATGCGATAAGCTCAGCTGAGTGTAAATAGCTGAGAACACCAAGTCTGACTCCATTTCGCGCAAAAAGTTCAGCTGCTAGAGAGAAATCGGCTGCGTAGAGAGAGAAAGTGAAGAATTCAAGTGTTTAAGGTATGTAACTCGTGTAGTAACTCGTGTTATGTACTAGGAGTGGATTATTGATGAATATAACGCATGGTTATGTAGTTTTTGCTTGGCAAGGCTTTGGGAAGTTGTGTTTATGCTAGAACCTCAAGAGGTGAGTTTTTAGTCCACTTTTTAAGCAAGTTTTTATGTTTTGGGGCTATTATGCATACTAGAATGTTTGAATGTGCCTATTCATGCTTGGTTTGATGTTGTTTAAGATGTTTACCTGTTAGAACAGCCTTAGACGCGATAAGTTGTGATTGGACGGGGAAAACTTGCAGTTTTCACGCGAGCAATTTTGATGTACGTTATGATTTTGAATTCCGGAAAGTTCTCGCGCGAAAGGTGTAGTTTTCGTGCAATATGCATGTTTTCGTGTGATATGCATGTTTTCGTGTGATAGGAAGTTCTCGCGTAACTTGTAAGTTCTCGCACGATCTGTGGTTCTCGCGCGACTTGATGGTTTTCGTGCGATAGGATGGTTCTCGCACGAAAGGGGTAGTTCACGCGCTAGATGTTGCTGATGTATGTTATGTTTTCGCATGCTATGTTGTTATGTGTGATGTGTTATCTTTTCATGTTAAACGACTTTTTAAAAACTATATGTTTTATGATGTGACTTTACTTGATATGTATGATTAGGTAAGTAAGGTATTACGTAATGAAAGTGAAAGATAACGATGATGAAAGTGGAACGTAATGAATGAATGAAAGTCTTGCAAGCGAATTGAAAGGAGGTTCATAACTCATTGAGGGGTTGTTAGCTCGATTGTGTGCAGTTTAGCTAACCCATGAGGATGCTCACAGGGGGGTCAGTCTTTATGACTGATTAAGACGTACGAAAACGAGATCCTTGTCGCTTGACTCCAAGACAGAAGTTGTTTCGTGCATGATGATGGGGCGTAGCCTATGACAGGATCTAGATTAAAAGTGAAAGAATGAAAGAAAGTACGAAAACAAATGATTATGAACATTGATGATAAGATAATAATAATTAGTATCAAGATGTACGTACGATGTGTGATCATGAACGAAAGTAAAGGATATGTTTTTACGAAAAGTAAAGTATTTTAATTATAAACTAGAACTCACTCAGCGTAGCTGACTATTGTATGTAGAATAGTTGGCAGGTAATCATTTCATGCTAAGGAGGTACAGGCATGGATGCATAAGCCACTGGGAATGATTTGCGTCTGGCATCCATATTTTTGGGAATGATTATTGTGTTAACAAAATTTTGAGATGTAAATGAATGATTTGATGTATTGACACGATTTTAATCATGAATGAAAAGTTTTAATTCCGCTCCAAATGATGTGTTTTAAATGTATTATGTGATGATTGACCGACTGTAAGCGTCCCGAGAATGGGGCCTTACAAGTTGGTATCAGTGCCAAAGTTTAAGAGAATTGGGTAAAATATTTCAAATAAACCTAAAACTTAAACTGAGAATGGGATGAAAAAGGGAAGGGATGCCAGTCCTAGTAGCTACATGGCTGCAGGTAAAGGTTTTATGTAAATGTTTTATGTAAGATAATAAAAACAAATTATATGCGCGTGTTATGTGGTTTATGTGCCCGTAGTAGATTTGGATACCGATGTAGTCAGGATAGGGAATGCTTGGAGAAGGAAGAGTAAAGTAAGTGACTAATCACAACTGGCCACTGTAATTAGGGACTTACTATATTTGGTGTAATCTGAGCTATTACCTTGAATGACCATGTTGGTGTTTGAATCTTATAGCGCTTAGATGGCCGGTGGTAGATCTTCAAAGGCTTCCCGAGGTGGAGTGCGTGGTGGACGTGGTGCTGGAACATGTGCCACGAGGAATAAGGCTAGAACTACTGAGTCGGCACCTGCAGATCCCGAGATTAATCAACATGAGGGCGGTGATGAGAGTGCTAAGCTGAGGGCCTCAGTGAAGGAGGCGGTGGTTGAGGAGGTTCATCAGGTCATGCAGATGATTTTTCCGTCTATAGCGACCGAGGTTATTCGTGTTGTGAGGGAGGATGATAAGAAGGAGAAAGAGGAGCGGAGGAAAGCTGCTAGACGAGGGGCCAAAGAAGGAGGTTCAAGGGCAAGAGAGCAACTGGATACTGAGATGGTTGTCTCCAGTGATGATGAGGAGGAGGAGGCGGTGCAGGAAACTACAAAAGGGTACAACTATGGGGCATTCCAAAGATGCAAGCCCCTGATTTTCGACGGTAATGGGAATGCTACTGCTGCTCACCAATGGGTGAGAGAGATGGAGGCGGTACTTGATATTAGTGAGTGCCGAGAGGATCAGATGGTAAAGTTTGCTACCTACTTGTTTGTGGATTCGGCCTTGTGCTGGTGTGACAATATTGTCCAGGCCGAGGGTAGCAGGGTGATTGGGAGGATGAGGTGGAGTGAACTAAAGAAGTTGGTGATTGAGGAGTTTTATCCTCACAGGGACCTCGATAAGGTCGAGAGGGAGTTTCTGTAGTTGGAGATGGGAACTATGGCACACCAGCAGTATACGACCAAGTTCAACGAGATGGCAAGGCTAGTGCTAGATCAGGTGAAGCCCGTGTCACGAAAGATTAAGAGGTACATCCAGGGTCTGCTGGCGGATATCCGCAGACACATGATAGACGCCCGGCCAAGTATGTTTAGGTTGGTGGTCGCTTTGGCAGGAAGACTGTACGATGAGAGGGAGGAGGTGATCGTGGTGGAGGTGAACAGGAAGGGAAGTGGAGATAGGAACTGTAGTGGGAAATGTTTTGGCAGTGGTGGTTTCACAACCAAGGGCAAGAAGAAAAAGGTGGAGGGTCGCAGGACAGCTACAATAGAGATAGTGGAGAAGGTGTGCAGCAAGTGTGGGAGAGACCATGTAGGGGAATGTAAATGGGGATTGAACGTTTGCTTCAAGTATCGGAGGCCTGGTCATGTGGCGAGAGACTACGGGGTTATAAAGTGTTATAACTGTGGTGAAAAGGGCCATATAAGCAGGGATTGAAAGAAGCTGAGGGCCGAGAACCACGGGGCAAGGAAGGGGATTGAGAAGGAGGGGCAGAGGGCGAAGGCCAGGGCATTCACTATGACTCGGGAGGAGGCTAGAGTGTACCCTGATGTTGTGTCAGGTACATTCCTAGTTAACCAAAGTTGTGCCTTTGTACTATTTGATTCGGGTGCTAGTAAGAGTTTTATTTCTGCTGCCTTTTGTGCTAAGTTGCCTATTAGGAGTAGAAAGATTGATGAGCCCTTCTATGTAGAAACTGCTATTGGTAAGTCTACCAAAATTTCTGATTTGATAGAGAATTATGACATAGAATTGGAAGGCCATAGGTTCTCTCCTAAATTATTCGCGATGCCTTTAGGAGGATTCGATGTAGTCCTAGGGATGGATTGGTTAGCAGCCTATGAAGCAAATATTGTGTGTCGTAAGAAGATGATTCGATTGACTGTGTCGGATGGGAGTTCAGTGATGATCTATGGCGATAGGGTTATTACGGTTCCGAAGTTGATTTTGATGAATAGGGTGTGTCAGCCAATGTTGGATAAATCAGTGATTGTGTTCATTGATGATATCCTGGTTTACTCGAAGAGCGAAGAGGAACATGCCAGTCATATTTGGGAGGTGCTGTTGGAAACGCTTAGAAGGGAGCAGCTGCATGCCAAGTTCTCCAAATACGCATTCTGATTGCGCGAGGTTCAGTTTCTGGGTCATGTGGTCAACCCGGAAGGGATCATGGTAGACCCGGCAAAGGTTGAGGGGGTGATGCAATGGAAGTCTCCAAAGACGCCATCCGAGAATCGTAGTTTCTTGGGTTTGACGGGCTACTACAGAAGATTCATCCAAGAGTTCTCTAAGATAGCTTCACCATTGACTAAGTTGACCCGTAAGGATGTGAAGTTTATATGGGGAGTAGAGCAGGAGAATGCTTTCGAAGAGCTAAAGGCAAGATTGACTCAAGGTCCTGTCTTGACGCTACTCAAAGGGAGCGAAGATCTGGTGGTCTATTCAGATGCTTCTTATTCGGGATTGGGTTGCATGTTAATGCAACGGGGGAGGGTTATAGCCTATGCGTCCCGATAGTTGAAGATCCATGAGGCTAACTACCCTACTCATGATTTGGAGTTGACGGCTATGGTCTTTGCATTGAATATTTGGAGGCACTACTTGTACGGGACGAAGTGCACCATCTTCACTGTCCATAAAAGCTTGAAGTAATTCTTCGAGCAAAAGGATCTAAATATGAGGCAAAGAAGGTGGTTAGAGCTGATCTAGGATTATGATTGTGAGATCCACTACCATCCGGGCAAGGCCAACGTAATGGCGGATGCCCTTAGCTGAAAAGAGAGACCCGAGCTGATTTGGGTAAAGGCTTATCAGTTGGTAATGACCTCTGACATGATGAAGCGGGTCAAGTAATTTTAGGACGAGGCGTTGAAAGAGGGTCAAATCAACTCCGAAAGGATGAAAGGCCTAGTCGCCAAGTTGGGTGAGAACACTCTTTGTGTTAGAACACGATTTAGTCGGATGTGGATTCCTCATTATAGGGATCTATGGGGAAAGATCATGGATGAGGCCCATAAGACTCGATACGCGATTCACCCCGTGCCATGAAGATGTATCAGGATATGAAGAAAGATTACTGGTGGCCGGGAATGAAGCGCGACGTAGCGGAGTATGTGAGTAAGTTCCTTACTTGCCTGCAGGTGAAGGCAGAGCATCTGAAGCCATACGGGAAGATCCAACCTTTGGATATACCTGAGTGGAAATGGGAGCACGCCACCATGGACTTAATTACGAAGTTGCCATATACAACAAGAGGGTATGATGCCATATGGGTGATAGTAGAAGGTCTGACGAAGAGTGCTCATTTCTTGCCAATCCATGAGATGTATTCATCTGAGAGATTGGCGGATCTGTTCATTAAGGAGATTATGACTCGTCATGGTGTACCGGTGTCTATAGTGTCAGACCGTGACACTCCGTTTACATCTAAGTTTTGGAAGAGATTCCATGATGAGATGGGTACGAGACTACACATCAATACACTTATCATCCTCAGACAGATGGTCAGTCAGAGAGAACCATACAGACACTTGAGGATATGCTCTGAGCATGTGTTATTGATTTTGGAGGAAGTTAGGACGAACACTTACCGTTAGCTGAATTTTCATACAACAACAGCTATCATGCCAGCATTGGTATGCCACCATATGAGATGCTATATGGTAGAAAGTGTAGAATGCCTGTATGTTGGGGTGACATTGGGTAGAAGGAGTTGAGGAGCATTGAGGTGATCGAGGCTACAACTGAAAAGTTGGAAAAGATCAAGGCCTTTATGATGGCAGCGAAGGATCGATAAAAGTCGTATGCCGACAAAAGGCATAGACCGATTGAATTCAAGGTGGGGGATAGAGTTATGTTGAAGGTCTCACCTTAGAAAGGGATCATCTGTTTCAGAAAGCAAGGAAAGCTAAGCCTGAGGTATATAGGGTCTTTCCGAATTATTGCCCGGGTAGGAGAGGTGGCCTATCGATTGGAGCTACCCGATGAGTTAAGTGGAATTCACCCGACGTTGCATGTATCTCATCTGAGAAAGTGCATAGTGAACAAGGATATGATTGTTCCACTGGAAGATATTGAGGTAGATAAACGGCTCAATTATGTGGAGCACCCGGTGGCCATCATTGATAGAAATGAGAAGAGGTTAAGGAGCAAAGTGGTTCCACTTATGCATGTACAGTGGAAACACCGAAAGGGGTCTACGTCTACATGGGAGACCGAGGAAGAGATGAGATAGCATTAACCGCAGCTATTCGAGAGCTGACAGGTTTCGGGCACGAAACCTCAATAAGGGGGTGGACTTGTAACGCCCGAAAATTTTGAAGAAAAAGAAGGCAGGTAAAGTTCTCGCGCGAAAAGAAGTTCTCGCATGAGAAGTTCATGTGATAAGCACAACTGAGTATAATAGCTGAGAACACCCAGTCTGACTCCATTTCGTGTGAAAAGTTCAGCTGCTAGAGAGAGAAATCGGTTGCATAGAGAGAGAAAGTGAAGAATCCAAGTGTTTAAGGTATGTAACTAGTGTAGTAACTCATGTTATGTACTAGGAATGGATTATTGTTGAATATAATGCATGGTTACGTAGTTTTTGCTCGGCAAGGCTTCGGGAAGGGTGTGTTTGTGCTAGAACTTCTAGAGGTGAGTTTCTAGTCCCGTTTTTACGCATTTTTTATGTTTTAGGGCTATTATGCATACTAGAATGTTTGAAATTGCTTGTTCATGCTTGGTTTGATGTTGTTTAAGATGTTTTCCTATTAGAACAGCCTTAGACGCGATAAGTTATGATTGGACGAGGAAAACCAGTAGTTTTCGCGCGAGCAGTTTTGATGTACGTTAAGATTTTGAATTCTAGGAAGTTCTCCCGCGAAAAGTGTAGTTTTCGCGCGATATGCATGTTTTTGAGCGACAGATAGTTCTCGCGCGACTTGTTAGTTCTCGCATGATATGTGGTTCGCGAGACTTGATGGTTTTAGCGCTATAGGATGGTTCTCGCACGAAGTGGGGATCGAATGTATTCTTCAAGTATGGGAAGCCTGGTTATATTGCGAAGGATTGTAGGGTGTTGAGGTGCTATAACTATGCCGAGGAGGGGCATGTGAGCAGGGATTGGAAGAAGCAAAGGGCAGAGAGTTCCGGGGCGAAGAAGAAGTCGAAGGAAGGAGGATAGAGGGCAAGTGCTAGAGCCTTCACAATGACCCGGGAGGAGGCCAGAGTGGACCCCGACGTCATGTCAGGTACGTTTCTAGCAAACCAAACTTGTGCCTCTATATTATTTGATTCTGGTGCTAGTAGGAGTTTTATTTCTGCTGCTTTCTATGCTAAGTTGCATGTTAGTAGTAGGAGTATTGATGAGCCATTTGATGTAGAAACGCTATTGGTAAGTCTACCAGAATTTCTGATATGATAGAAGACTGCGACATAAAACTAGAAAGCCATAGGTTTTCTGCTAAACTATTTGTAATGCCCCTATGCGGATTTGAAGTAGTACTAGGGATGGATTGGTTAGCAGCCGATGAGGCAAATATCGTGTGTCGCAAGAAGATGATTTGATTAATTACGCTTGATGGAAGTTCGGTGACGGTCTATGGTGATCGCGTCACAACGGTTCCTTAGGTGATTTCGATGGTGGTGGCAGAGAAGTGCATGAAACGCGGATGTAGTGCCTACCTGGCTTATGTGAATGATGTGGACGCATCAGTACCACAATTGTCTTATGTACCAGTTATGTGTGATTTTCCGGACGTGTTCCCAGTAGATTTACCAGGTGTGCCACCGAACCGTAAGATCGAGTTTCAGATTGATTTGATACGCGGTGCTCAACCAGTTGCCAAAGCACCGTATCGGTTGGCTCCGATGGTGATGAAGGAACTAATGGTTCAACTGTAGGAGTTGATGGATAAGGGATTCATTCAACCGAGCATCCCTCCCTGGGGTGCTCCGGTCTTGTTTGTCAAGAAGAAAGATGGTAGTATGAGGATGTGTATCGACTACCGAGAGTTGAACAAGTTAACGGTGAAAAACCGATATCCCCTGCCCAGAATTGATGACTTGTTTGACCAGCTCCAAGGTGCCAGTTGCTTCTCAAGGATAGATCTCTGATCTGGCTACCATCAATTGAAGGTGAAGGAGCAAGATATTCCTAAGACAGCTTTTTGTGCGCGTTATGGACACTACAAGTTTCTCGTTATGTCTTTCGGTCTAACTAACGCGCCAGCTGCCTTTATGGATTTGATAAACCGAGTGTGTCGGACAATATTAGATAAATCAGTGATTGTGTTTATTGATGATATCCTGATTTACTCGAAAAAAGAGGAAGAACATGCCGGTCATATACACGAAGTATTGGAGACACTTAGAAGAGAGAAGTTGTATGCTAAATTCTTTAAATGTGCTTTTTGGTTGCGTGAAGTCCAATTTTTGGGTCACTTGGTGAATTCTGAAGGAATTATAGTAGACCCGATGAAGGTTGAGGTGGTGATGCAATGGAAGTCTCCAAAGACACCATCCGAGATTCGCAGTTTCTTGGGTTTGGCGGGCTACTACAGAAGATTTATTCATGACTTTTCAAAGATAGCCTCACCTTTGACTAAATTGACTCGCAAGGACGTGAAGTTTATATGGGGTCGGGAACAGGAGGATGCTTTTGAGGAGTTAAAGGCAAGACTAACTCAAGCTCCTGTTTTGACATTACCCGAAGGGAGTGAAGACTTAGTGGTGTATTTAGATGCCTCTTATTAGAGACTGGGCTGTTTGTTGATGCAATGTGGATGGGTAATAGCCTACACGTCCCTACAGCTGAAAATCCACGAGGCCAATTATCCCACTCATGATTTGGAGCTAGCAGCTGTGGTCTTTGAGTTGAAGATTTGGAGATATTACTTGTACGGGGCAAAGTGCACAATCTTCATTGACCATAAGAGCCTGAAATGCTTCTTTGAACAGAAAGACCTCAACATGAGGCAGAGGACGTGGCTGGAATTGATCAAAGATTATGATTGTGAGATCCATTACCACCCGGGCAAAGCCAATGTAGTGGCCGATGCCCTCAGTCGAAAGGAGAGACCTGATCCGATCCGGGTAAAAGCTTACCAATTGGTGATAACTTCCAACATGATGACATAGGTCAAATAATTTCAGAATGTGGCTTTGAAAGAAGATCTCCTTAACTCTAAAAGGATGAGAGGTCTAGTCACGGAGTTGGGAAAAAATACCTATGGGGTTAGAACCCGCTTCGGGCGGATGTGGATCCCTCGTTATGGAGACCTACGGGGACGAATTATGGATGAAGCTCATAAGACTCGATACTCCATTTATCCCGGTGCTACAAAGATGTATCATGATATGAAGAAGGATTACTGGTGGCTGGGTATGAAGCGTGATGTGGCGGAGTATGTGAGTAAGTGCCTTACTAGCTTGCAAGTTAAGGCAGAACATCAAAAGCCTTATATGAAGATCCAACCTCTAGATATACTCGAGTGGAAGTGGGAGCATATCACCATGGACTTCATAGCGAAGTTACCCCGCACGGCAAGGGGGTATGATGCCATATGGGTAATAGTTGATCGTCTGACAAAGAGTGCTCACTTCCTATCGATCTGCAAGACGTATTCATCCGAGAGACTGGCGGATCTGTTCATTACAAAGATAGTAGCTCATCATGGTGTGCCGGTATCTATAGTGTCGGACTGTGACACCCAATTCACATCGAAGTTTTGGAAATGATTTCATGATGCGATGGGGACGGGGCTACACATTAGTACGGCTTACCATCCCCAGACAGATGGTCAGTCTGAAAGGACGATTCAGATGCTCTAGGATATGCTCCGAGCATGCGTGATCGACTTTGGAGGAAGTTGGGATGATCACCTACCGTTAGCGGAATTCTCATACAACAACAGTTATCATGCCAGCATTGGTATGCCACCATATGAGATGTTATACGGTAGAAGGTGTAGAACACCCATGTGTTGGGGAGACATCGGGCAGAAGGAGTTGGGAAGTCTTGAGGTGATCGAGGCTACGACAAAGAAGTTAGAAAAGATCAAAGCCTTTATGAAGGCGGCCAAGGATAGATAGAAGACGTATGCCGACAAAAGGTGTAGACCGATCGAGTTCAACGTAGGTGATAAAGTCATGTTGAAGGTCTCACCTTAGAAGGGAATCATCCAGTTCAGGAAACGGGGTAAGCTGAGCCCAAGGTACATAGGGCTTTTCCGAGTCATCGCACGAGTAGGAGAGGTGGCCTATCGATTGGAACTGCCTGATGAGTTAAGTTGAATTCACCCGACATTCCATGTATCTCATCTGAGAAAGTGCTTAGCTGATGAAGATATAATTGTACCACTGGAGGACATCGAGGTGGATGAACGGCTCAATTATATAGAGCAACCGGGGGCAATCATCGATCGGAAGGAGAAGAGATTGAGAAATAAAGTGGTTCCACTTGTGTGTGTGTGCAGTGGAGACACCGAATGGGTTTAGAGTTTACGTGGGAAACTTAAGAAGAAATGAGAAAATATTACCCACAATTGTTTGAAGAGTGACAGGTTTCGGGGACAAAACCTCTTTAAGGGGGTAGACTTGTAACACCCGAAATTTTGCCAAAATAAAAGAAAAGAAAAGCAATAAGAAAAGAAAATAAAAGTATCTTGCAAAAAGGGAAAAGGAGCCAAAGTAGAAGGGGGTTATGTGTAAAAAGTACAAAAGTAAAATATGTTATTAATATTTGAGTATGGCCACCCATTTTTACACCCACGACCTGCTGCTTTTCGAAAAAAGAAGAAGAAGATGAACTGAAGTGCTCTCTCGGTTTTTGCATGAAGAAAGGCTGATTTTCGCAATTGGTGAGTGTTTTATGTGATTATTTGTTTTATTTTGTTGGGTTTTAACCTTGAAACTGATTTTCAAGTGTTCTAAGTGTTTGGTTGTTTGTTGTGGCTTGTTTTAGATGTTTGAACTCTTGTGCACATAAGTTTGGAGGAGTTTTACTTGTTGGTTGCAATTGGTGAGTTCTAGACCCTGGTTTGTATGTGTTTTAAACTTTTAGGGCTAAAAATGCATGTTAAAAAAAAGGTTTTACAACTGTTTTATGCTACCCGTATGTATATGTGTGTATATGTTTGTGTTTTATGATTATTTTTGGGTTGTTGTTGCTT
Source organism: Flaveria sonorensis (assembly GCA_025506505.1). Classification (NCBI taxonomy): domain Eukaryota; kingdom Viridiplantae; phylum Streptophyta; class Magnoliopsida; order Asterales; family Asteraceae; genus Flaveria; species Flaveria sonorensis. The sequence goes on along the minus strand of CM046429.1, from coordinate 34,707,218 downwards.
AGATGATAGGAATAAGCCTCGAATAGGTTAGAATACTGATTGGGTTTGGAATTATTACTGAAATGTATACAACTGTTGGGCATGCACCCAAACAGGGTCCATGCGCCTGAAAATGTTTGCCTTAGAAAAACTTTAAGTGAAGTTCATGCGCCCCTATAGTCCTCATGCGCCTGAAAATTTTCCTGAGTATACTAAGTGTTAACCCATGCGCCTAAACAGTACATCATGCGCCCAAAAGTTATTCATGCACCTAAGGCATTCCCATGCGCCCACTTCCCAGAAATGCCTAAGTGTTAGTCATGTGCCTGAATAGTACCCCATACGCTCAGGAAGGATTCCCAGATGCCTAAGTGTTGGTTCATGCGCCCACATAGTGTTAATGCGCCCATGCAGGATTCATGCACCTGCATAGTGCTCATGCACCTAGAACAGTTAGAAAATTTTTCTAAAGTTTTGAGAAAATAGAAGTTTTAGGGTTTGACCCTAGATTGATTTGATGGTTGTATTTGTTTATTCCATGCATGTTTATGGTCTGTTCTTGTGTTTCATATTACGTATTGTTATGTTGCTTCATGTGGTGTGATTATGCTCATAAGTATCATTATTAATAAAGTGAAAGATTAATATTAATGAAAAGTGGAACATAAAGAATGAATGAAAGTCTTGCAAGCAAAATGAAAGGAGGTTCATAGCCACGGGTTGTCAGCTCAACTGTGTGCGGGTTAGCTACCCCATGAGGATGCACACAGGGTCAATCTTTGAGATTGACGGGGACCTTTGTTGCTTGCCTCAGGTGACTGGGTTAGATTCGTGCACAATGTTCGGGGTCTATTTATAGACCTCGGGCCGAGCACCAGCTTCGTGCACAATGTCAGGGTATTGCACATTGATCCGGTAGAAAGTGAAAGATAATAATGAAAGTACGGAATGAAAGAGATGAATGATGAAAGATAATAATAAATATTATCTTGTTGTACGTATGATGTGTGATAACGTACGAAAGTAATAAATTTTATGAAAAGGAAGTACTTTAAGAAAAATGATATTTTCATATATAAATAAAGGTATTTTAATGTTTTAAAACTAGAACTCACTCAGCAACGCTGACTTTTATGCATTTTCAGTTGGCAGGTAATTATTGCTGAGGGTGGCACGCGGGAGAAGCTACTCGTCGGGGCAAGACTGGCATCCGTTCATGCTTAATGATTTTGTTGTATTGTAATGCAACTAATTGATTATTTTGTAACCCTAACTTACAACGATGTATTATTTTGCAACATTAATTATATACATGAATGGTTTTTGTTAACATAATTCCGCTGCAATGTTTTATAAAATGTGTATTGTTTAATATAATAATGTTATGATTGTCCAACTGTGAGGTCTCCTGGAACTGGGTCTTACACATAGTGAATAATCCGATTAAAGATTCAAAAACAAAACACATTGATATCCGCATGCACTTTATCCGTGACTGTTTTGATCGGAAACTTATTCATCTGGAATCAGTCTCCTCGGTTGACAACATTGCTAATGTGTTTACTAAGGCGTTTGATCATTCCCGATATGATTTTTAGTCCAGTCTCTAGGAATTATTAACTTTGGTTAATAATTATTCATAAACCCTTTCAAAAATATTTTACTTTATATTAGTTAAAATTGCTACTTTTTTATAGATAATCACAATTTTAGGTGGAGAAAATGTGAAAATATCTTGAATAAGTTTTTCATACTTAGGGATAGTAAAAGAAAACATTGAGAAAATTAAAATTTTCAAGCATTTATAGGAAATGATAGTATATTTTTTAATTTTGATACATTACATACTAAGGTTTAAAAGAAACTGACTTGGATTATGTTTGATATGTTGATAGGCTTGACTTTCAAGACTGAAAAGCACTATGGTCTATGATACACTGAATGTAAACTCATAATCACTGAAGTGGGTTACTCATGAATGTTTTGTGGTAACACTGATTCCAAGCTAAAACAGACTGAGAGTTGTATAGGAGTCATACTCAAGCCAGTTACTGTTTGATTCAGTATATTTCAGAAGATATATGTATGCATAAATATCAAATGAAGAAAAAAAATAAAAAGCAAAGACAAAAAACAGAGAATAAAAGATACAAAAAGGCCATATAGGAATAAAAGATGCCAATGAGCATACAAATAAAAGATGTATCATAGACATACATTCTATATGATAAATATTTTTTCTTTTTGAGAATATGTTCTGACACAGGAGGCAAAATCAAAAGAAGGTGCATGTAAGTCTGACATGGCATGTAAGTCCTGAATGTCTTGTGAGGGCAAAACATAAGTCCTACTTGCAGTTAATAAGTCCTAAAACTTGTTAAGATTCTATGTTCAGAAATGTTTCTTAGGCTAGTTATGCTCTAAATAGATATTATAATAGAGAAAAATAATTCTAAAAAGGCTGATTAGAGGTAACAGGTTTAAGTCAAGTTGTGATGACATTAAAACTCAAAAGTGTCTTGAAGCTCGATAAGAGTTTTATAGGATTTTTGATAGTGTGATTTACAGATTTCATAAAACTCAATCTAAACATGATAAATATCACAGAATAAGTGTCCAAGTAAATATTGAAGTCTAAGTTTGAGAAGGATATAACATATTGACAATCAACTTAACCAGTCTTATTTGAAATAAAGTTGGATGATATTAATGATTAACTTCATAAGAAATATGATCCTATGCTTGAAAATTTTCAAAAATATTGCAAGTACAAATTTTTGTGTCAACTTGTGTTTATTCTTGTTTTTGGTTACATTTTGTTTTTGATTTACAAAATTTTATAAAAAATTATGGGTTATTAGATAATTGTAAACACTTAGCTATATATATTTTTATTCATAACAAATCAAATGATTTAAACAAGATAAATAAATTTGAAAAAGTTGAAAATTTTTTAGAAGTTTAAAGGAAATTGAACTTCTCGCGTGCGAGAAGTTCAAATTGTGTGAAAAGCTGTGCGACTAGTTGAACTAGTCGTATGCGAGAAGGTGTTCTGACTTCTCACGCGAGAAGTCAGATGGGTATAATAACTACAGTTGTGCGAAAAATGTACCATTCGCACGAAAACTCTTTGAAACTTATTCACTCAAAATTCTAAGTGTTCAAACATTGTATTAGTTGATAATCTTGTTCATTGTTGTCGTTTGGTGTTACTAAAGTGTTTGATAAGGTAGGCTTTTGGTTATTGATTGATTTTAAGTAAGTCTGATTCATGGCCAAATGTTTTTGGACAAATAGACTTAAAATTGAATAAAATTACCCGTATGAAAAATTAATAATGACTTAATCGACACCAAATGAACATGTTTTAAATGTTGAGCAACACAAAATTGCATAATTTGAAAATCTAAAAACACAGAACTTGTTGCATGCGAAAAGATTCAGAAAATGAACGGACGTGAAAAAATTTGAATTCGCACAGAACTTGTCGCCTGGAAACTTTGACCAGTCGCGCGAAAAGTTGACTACCATTCAAATGAAATTTCATGCAAATACTTGAGTTTTCGCGCGAGAAGTCTAATTTTCAAAAAAAATTTCTATGTTTGATACAAATTCATTGTGTACTAATACAAGATTGTTTAATTTTTCAGATGGCAAGACCAATGGTTTTTGAACAAGAACAATAATGCTGTAGCTTACCTTGGAGATGTTCCAGAGGACTAGTCGATGTTTAGATCTATAATAGATGGCCTCAAGACATCACATATTCATCATGCAATCACATCCAATCCTACCATTTATAAGGATGTTATTGATCAGTTCTGGCTGACAGCAGCCAATAAGAGAGATGAGCAGGGTGAACCGTGCATATCAGCTACTATAAAGGGAAGGAGAGTAGTTATCACTGCAGAGGTGATAAATAGTGTTTTACTGTTGGAGGATCAGCCCAATGCGGTAGTCAAGATAGATGATGACGTGGCTAGAGATTGCTTGAAGAGGGTGGGCTATGATCACAAATATCCATCACTCGAGAAGAAGTACTTACCTCTGTTCTAGAAATAATTATTCCACGTGGTGATTCATTGTCTTAGCAATCTAAAGGCTAGAATAGATAGCCTTAGTGCAGTTTTCGAATCCCTACTGATATCTCTTATAAATGATATTCCATACAATATATCCAAAGCTATTATCTCGGAGATGCAGAAGAACGTGATAGCTTTTGTAGGGAAGAAGTTTATCATGTACCCCAGGTTCATACAGCTGATTCTGAATGTTGCTCATCCTGAGTTAGCAATATCTGATTCATCCACCTAGCTGTCATGGTGATGAAGAAAGATATATTCACATACTTGATGGTAGCAAGGGGAAATGCCTGGAATGGTACTCACTTAGCAAAACTTGGCATATTTGTTGAGGGATATCAGGCAGAAGCATAACAACTAAGAATATCGCTCCTCAAGTTGAGCAAGCTAGTCTATCTACCAGAGTTCCTGATGATGCTCCAGGAAGCTCTCAACCAGCTGGGATGTCGGTTGATGATGAGATAGATTCCTGGTTTAGTTTAGAAAGTGAGACAGATAGTGATCAGATTAGGAATCTTCCGTATGTGCTGCAAGAATGTCCCAGAGTGCAAGAAACTCCTACAAAACGCACTACTGAGGAACGAGACACACATTTTGTCCCTGAAGATTCTCCATAAACTCATAGCAGGAAGAAAAGAATGGCCAGGAAAACTACTAATAGTCCACGTGGGAGGGGTAGAGGACGAGGTGTGTTATGTAAGCTAAAAACCTCGATGAACACTATGTTGACTGATTCTAATGTGCTGTATCTGAGACTCTATTCACAGGTAGTGAGGCTACACCTATGGTGACTCCAGTGATGGTTACAGAATCAACAACTGTAACATCATCGACCACGCCCACTGCTGATGATGTGTTGAGTACTCCACTAAAGGATCAAGGTCTTAATGATATGTTTAGGATGGACGACTTCATAAATACCACTCCTGAGCCAAGGACGCATACCGATACTTCTCCTGACTCACCCACACGGGTATCACTAGAGCAGAGGGTTAGTACTTTAGAGAAAGAGATGTTAGAGAAGACACAGATTATTGATGATTTACATAGATAGATGTTTGAGAAGGATGAGCGCATCAAGAATATTGAACATCAGCAACAATTCATATTTAGCTATGTTCCGATTCTGGAGTAGAACATCAGAGACCTCACTTCCCGTGTTCCTTTTATGTTTACTCAACAACGAACCACGAAAGTTTGAGAGTCGAGCAGACAGCATTCTTCTGATCCTAAACCTGCTCAAGATTCTGCTGATACTATAGAGCATGATGTTGATCCTGTTGTTACAAAAAGGACAATAGAGACTGCTATTGTTGATCAAGATCCAACTACCATTGTTCCTACTATGGTTATTGAGGATCAATATATAGTGTATACTAGAGAGGTGTTTGTAGAGCCTGAACATGATGTACCAAAGCTCATGTGGTGGAGTTGTGAGAAGGGGACGGGTCATGCTTTGATCCATTATGTTGATAAAGACTATAGTATCCTCGACCCTGTGGATCTGTTCAAGTTTGGAAGAGAAGATTTGATGAGGTTGTAGGCTTGTCCAATTGTAACTATTAAATATATTCATTTCATAGCAGATCAGTTTGGTTGGTTGATTACGATGGCCCTAGACAACAAGAAGTATGCTTATGGGGGCAGTTACAAGGATGCAGACGTGGACTTTTAAATGCATTGATTCATCGAGCCTAGGGGGAGATTGTAGTGACTAAACCTAGAGGCTTGGAAAATCAAATCACGATTATGACGATCAAGTCGTGCGAGAACCTAAAATTTCCGCGCGAGAAGTTGCATCTCACGCGAGAACATGGAAGTAGCGCTAGAACTATGCGAGAACTTCTTTTTTTAGTATAAATAGCTGTTTTGTAATGTAATTCTGAGAGCTTTTTATTTTTACTGATTTTGCTTGTAATTGTAAACATTCAAATCAAAGAGCAATATAATTCAAAGTTATTTACATTCTTGTTCATCTAATTCTCTTTCGATCTTAATATCATGATGATTATATTTCGCGTTCTCATCACAAGATCGATCTGATTCGTAAAATGTTGATTCTTACACTTTTGGCTTATGAAATCATGTGCTATAGTTAGAGACTTGATACTAAACTATTCACCATCCAAACATTCGCTAGCTGGCAACACAACTTTTACCACCCAAAAGAAGATCTCAAGTGATTAGGTAGGGATGAGATAGTTGGAGATTCCTATAACATAATAAATCAAGGACTATTATGAAAGAGGAAGCACTTTTTTTTTCAATATTCTTTAGTTGCAAAGATGCATTTTCAATCATATAAAACATTGAATGAAAATAAAATTAATAGAGAAAAGATGACAATCGGTATCTGCACACTAACCTATGAGACTTTCACCTAGTTTTCCACTTGATCCAGCTAAACCTCTTCAAATTGGCATAGGTATTCATCGTAAGCCTTTCCTCCTTTGTACTTCGCCCTACATTGTAAGGCTATGCCATCCTAAGGTGTTGCTACATGGATGGATCTTATTATCTGAGCAATTTTCCATTCTCCCATTAATTTCCATGAAGATAGCAAATTTTTGTTTATCATTCACAAATTCATCTTTTTTATATTGCTAACACTTAGTTTGGTCTTACTTCTGATTCATTTTGTTACTAAAAAGGGAGGAGGAAACTTAGTTGTGATGAAAGAAACTGGCTGAAGTCAGTGTTGTGTTCAACTCCATGGTTGGAAGGATTCCCAATCATGTGTTTTGTAGTCCTGAGTGGGAACAATGTTTTTATTCATTATAAAGTTTCCTCCTGTTCATATCTTCTATGTCTTAAGCATAGTTTCGTAAGCTCTGAATTCCTCTAGTTAGTGTATAAGATCTCTTTCTATTCTATGTCTGGTCATCCTTCCATATCACTGATGATTAACTCAAGGGATGATATGAGGATACCCTGATCGATTGAGGGAGACTGGTACAGGAAACAATCTGGGTGGCTTATAGATTATCGGAACTTCTAACGTTAGACGACAATCACCAACTTCTCACTGCCTAGAATTCATAAAATCTAAATAAAAATAATAAGAAAGACAGAATCAGTGAAGTTTTGGAAATAATTGGGATTTTTTTTAGAAATTGGATGCAGTTACTAATTCATGATCTGGTGTGTACAGAATGAAAACCTCATTCTCATTTCTACAAGAATTTTTTTGAAAGCCTTTTTGGTCTAGTATATTGGCAGGAAGAGAATAAGAGTCTCATCTTATATTTCAGCTGGAGTTAAGGTGTCAATGATAAGAGTCTAGTCTAGTAGTCATTTTTTCTATAAGTTGCGAGGCAAACTTCCCTTTACTTAACTTATGAGATGGAGTTAAAAAAAATTGATATCATGCTGCCTATTCCATTTCTGAGATTTAGAGTTCCGAGGTCGAGGTGGTTTTCACCAGCACGTAGGTGGTCTAAGTTCCTATGACCGAGTCTTTCTGGCCACTGTGAACATGTTTTGTTAATGTATTAAAGAGGGCCTCTAGAAAGCCCTTTTCTAGTATCAACTAGCGAATTTTATCCTTCTTAATTTTTTTCTTTCTATACTAGAGATAATGGTATAGTAGTAGGTTGATTTGGGGATATGGGTGATGGTATGGTAATGGTGGTTAGATGATGACTGTGACATCCGGTAATTTTCCGTTTCCAAATTCCGTTAGTTCTGTTAGGTCTAGCATACACATGTCGTGAGCACACACTAGTTGTCGTTGAACGTTGGTGACTTAATAATAATTAACAATGATTATCTGATAATAACTTGATTAATAATGTTGATTATTAATTCGTGGTTATGTACTTCATGAATTTTAAGTATTATTTGTAAATGTTACCTTGTAACGTGCCAACGTGTTATATTTATTTCATGTGTTGTATGATTAGTGGAAAATATATATGATTAATATTGTTGGTTAAAATACTTGTATTTTGTAGTTAAAGTTGTTAAAAATGCTAAGAAGATTAACTTTTACAAAAGGTGATTAAGGAGGGTTTATTTTGTAATTACCATTTAACTTAATATTACCAAAATTAAGCAAACCCTAGCCCCCAAACCCCCCCCCCCCCATTCGGCCGAACCTCCCTCTCCCTCTCCCCTTGTGATTTTCGATCAAGAACAAGCATCAAGCATCGATTTTTGTGTTCCAAGTGATTACAACGTGTAGCAAGCATCAATTCTTGATCATTAGGCGATTAAAGGTTAGATTTTATTGGTTTTTCATGGATTTTTGATTATGGCCGAACCCTAGTTCGAATTTGATGATGAATGTCGAATTTTGTGTTGTTTGATGATTTTATGATGTTAGTTAGATTGTATTGATGTTAGTTTACGTGGATTATGCATGTAATTCGTGGTTTTGATGCGTTGATCATACCATACTAGTAATAGTAACTTTTGTGCATGAACTTGATGAATTGTTGATGGATTGATGGTATTATGATGTTAATAATGTTGTATGAATGTTGGATCATGATAATTATGCAAGAAATCCATGAATTGATCATGTAGTTCATACCTTGATATAAGTAGAAACTTTTGAATATGAGATTTGTGAATTATGGTGATTTGATGAATGTGATCATGTCTAGATGATAGCATGGACTTGATTAGGCATGATGCTAATGAATTCATGAATGAATTGGGTGCTAGATAGATTTTGGGATATTACTTTCCCAAAAGGGAAACTTTATTTAGTTAGATCATTGGATATTGTTAATTGAGCATGTCTATGATGTTAGGATCATGTTAGAATGTTTGTTGATGATATCTAAGGTGGTAGATTACGTTGTTTGGGTTTTTTAAATACTTGATACACAACCTTGGAAATTTTGACTCTAACGGAATATACATGATAATGGATGATGTATGATAAGTTTTATAGCACTTAAGGGTTTGTAATGTGGCATACACGAATAACTTGTGTGATAACTATGTATGATGGATTATTGGTTGTTATGTTTGATCAAACAAGAATTTAACTTGACATGTCACCAACGGGTCAAACGGGTCAACTTGGTCAAATGAGTCTTGTTTTCCAAAACCTTGGGTCAATGTGTTTGTTGAGCACTTAAGGTTGTTAAGATTCTGTGTACACGTACTTATGTACTTCCGTGTTCTAGGTGACATCTGAAGGTTGTCTTTCCGCTCACTGTTAGTTGTTACTATTGTTCGTTTGCGCACCAGGCGACTTCATGCCCCACTTTCTTAAACACTCACTTTTGGGGGAGATAGCATACTGGTTTAAAAATGCTTTATTAAAGTAAGTTGTGTATAGTGTAACATAGTGGGTTATACCATGGAAGTCCTCACACTTTTGGATCGTTAATATTGGTATATAGCGGGAAATCTTGGGTAGTACTACTAGGTCTGACAAGCCCATCCTATGTGACTCGAGGTCAAACGGGTGCAATATTGTCCTAAACTACTAACAGTGTCACGACCTGGTATGTTGTGACAGGAGGCAAACAACAAACGCAGTCAGCTTCGATCACGAAATCACTATGGTTACTACTTGTGAATATAGACTAGCTATCTATTTCAATGCATTTCTTATGCTTTACAACTATACTGATTTATGATTAACGTAAACTCTTGAACTCACCAACCATTGTGTTGACACTTTTAGTATGCTTTTCTCAAATCATTTCTAGCAACTGCCCTTAGGAGCACACACGTGTCAAGCATGCTTTGTTCAAACAATTTTTACTTTTAATTTATCATTTACTTACATATTTTGGTTTGGGCACGTGTTTTGCGCAATTTACTTTTAGTACCTTGTGTTTGGGTTTTTTTCAAAATGCTTCCGCAAATATTTTAAAGTTTTAAGCTCTAAGTTGTTAAATGTTGCATATAGAGTCGTTCTGAGTAACTAATGACTGAGATCCTGGTTTGTTCACACACCTTGTGGTAAAACCCCACGCGTGGAATTTGAGGGTCTGACAAATTGGTATCAAAGCCATTGGTTACAGGGAACTAGGTTGCATACACAGTGGACTATAACCGCACAGTTTGTTAATTACTCGTTACTTATTCCTTACTGTATACTCATTGGGATACACAACACATACCTCGCCGCATGGCATCCTCATCAAGAGCTCTAGGCAAGAGACATGCATGATCTGAGTCACCTCCTCCTTCTCCTATACCTGATAGGGGATCAGAATGGCCTTGACATCCTTACCCCTCTGAAGAGATGGATTGGGATCAGCCATTCGCATTACCCGAGCGCGATCCTCCGCGGAACTGGAACTTCTATCCTACCAATATACACCTTATGGTTTACAGGGAGCGTGTACCAACTGTAGCTCCTACCCGACCTAGGATTAGGTCATCAACAGCCTCTACATCACCTACTCTTCATTCCCTAGACATTCCTCTCGAGTAAGTGATTGCAACTTTAGTGGCTACGTTAGACATTGAGTGACAGCGCATTAGGGGACTCACTGATGAGAACTCCACTCTACGATACGAGATGCGTCAGTTGTGTTTCCAGGTAGAGAAGCTCTAGGAGTGACTCTCGATGTCCATTGGTGGGCATCATACCCTGGCAGGAAACGTTGTAGCACTTACTGAGCACATGAAAGCGCCAGAGCATCATAACATAGTGATAGACGATAGATATGCTGATCTGGAGGCACAGCTAGCGGCGCTTTAGATTGCCGAATTCCCTGCACCTGAGGAAGATCCTATTGAAGAAGACCCAGAAGAGGAACCTGAAGAAGAACCGAAGGAAGCCCCGGAGGAAGAAGAACCAGAAGGAATGGAAGAGAACAGTGATGGATCTGACTTGCTAGATTGACTCACCATTTATATGGTGACAACTTCCAATCCTGCTACCATACAACAGGCCATTCGGTTAGCCCACAAGCTGACTGATCAAGCAGTGGAATAGGGAAGATTACCCAAATGGGGAGCTGTGGCTAGCGTACCCGACAACAAACGTAAGTTGGAGAATACTAGCAATAAGGGTTCGTCTTCTAGCAACCAACAACAGCAGCAGCAACAACAACACATACAGCAGCATCAACCTCACTAGCAACAAAGGAGGTTTGATAGCAATCGTAACTTTAATCAGTCGTCCTCTTCAACACAGGGACAAGGTGGATATGTGGGGAAATATCCCAAATGTAACTGATGCAACTACCACCACACTGGTAGGTGTGACTATTTTTGATGCCAGCGTTGTGGTAAGGCTGGACACACGGCAAAGGATTGCCGTGGTGAATTGATGAAGAAGCCCCAACAACCTCAAGAAACACCAAAAGGTTGTTTTGAATGTGGAAAGGAAGGACATTATATGAGGAACTGTCCTCAGTTGAAGAAGAACGAGAATGGTGCTGGAAACGGTGGAAACAACAACAACAATAACGGCAATGGTGACAATAATGGTGGCAACAATGGTGGAGCTAAAGGGAGAGCCTTTGTCATGTGTTTAGGTGAGGCTCTAAACAACCCTACTACTGTTACTGGTAAATTTTCTGTTAACGGTCGTTTTGCTACTGTATTGTTTGACACTGGAGCCGATAGAAGCTTTATCTCTACCAAGTTTAGTAGCCTCTTGAGTGATATGCCTTCCCCATTGGAATCTAAATATACGGTAAAATTAGCAGATGGTAAGCAAATTCACGTGACACACATCCTTAGGGGTTGCAAGATAGAACTTGCTAGTCATACCTTTAACATCGACCTCATGCCTGTTACGCTTGGAAGTTTTGATGTAGTTGTAGGCATGGATTGGCTTTCCGACAAGCAAGCGGAAGTCATATGCCATGAGAAGATTATACGAATTCCCGTGGGTGAAGAAATTCTCTCGGTCAGAGGTGATAGGTGTAGTGCAGTGATGGGCATCATATCATACATGAAAGCGCAGAAGTTGCTACGTAAAGGTTGCTTAGCCATATTAGCCCTTGTAACTGACAAGCAACCAGAGGAAAAGAAGATAGAGAATATTCCGGTAGTTCGTGACTTTTCGGAGGTGTTTCCAGAGGATCTTCCTGGACTACCACCTCATCTTCAAGTTGAGTTCCAAATTGATTTGACTCCTGGAGCCGCTCTGATTGCGAGAGCACCTTACCGGTTAGCTCCAAATGAACTACAGGAACTATCTGCACAACTGCAAGAGCTGTTGGATAAAGCGTTTATCCGACCGACCTCATCACCTTAGGGAGCACCTGTCTCTTTGTCAAGAAAAAGGATGGCACTTTTAGAATGTGCATTGACTATAGAGAATTGAACAACGTTACAGTCAAGAATCGATACCTTTACCTCGTATAGATGATTTGTTTGATCAACTTCAAGGATCAAGCTATTATTCTAAGATTGACTTGAGGTCTGGTTATCATCAACTGAGAGTCCGAGAGGAAGACATCTCGAAGACTGCATTCCGTACACGTTATGGTCATTATGAGTTCTTGGTCATGCCATTTGGGTTGACAAATGCACCAGCAGTATTCATGGACCTCATGAATCGTGTGTGCAAACCCTATCTTGATCGATTTGTTATTGTGTTCATCGATGACATATTGATCTATTCAAGGACCAAGGAAGAACTTGAAGAGCACTTACGTCTAATCTTGGAATTACTTAGAAAGGAGCTACTGTACGCCAAGTTTTCCAAATGTGATTTCTGGATACGTGAACTACAATTTATGGGTCATATTGTTAATGAGAAAGGAATACATGATCCAGCAAAGATTGAGGCAATAAAGAATTGGTCAGTTCCCAAGATGCCCAGTGAGATATGAAAGCTTCTTGGACTGGCAGGATATTACCAACATTTCATTGAAGGATTTTCTAAGATCGCTCAGCCCCTTACAGCCTTGACTCATAAAGGGACAACGTATAAATGGGTTGATAGTCAGGAGCTGCTTTTCAGTTGTTGAAACAGAAACTGTGTAGCGCACCGATATTGGCATTACCAGAGGGAAATGATGACTTTGTGGTCTATTGTGATGCTTCTATCCATGGACTTGGTTGTGCCTTGATGCAATGTGATAAAGTGATAGCCTATGCTTCGAGACAACTAAAAGTACACGAGAGGAACTACACCACTCATGACTTGGAGCTGGGTGTGGTAGTTTTTGCCTTGAAGATCTGAAGACAATACTTGTAGGGTACCAAGTGTACTATCTACACCGATCACAAGAGTCTTCAGCATATCTTTGAGCAAAAGGAATTGAACATGAGGCAAAGACGTTGGGTGGAATTGTTGAATGATTATGATTGCGCTATCAAATATCACCCAAGAAAGGCAAATGTAGTTGCAGACGCGTTGATTAGAAAGGAAACTGCTAAGCCCCGACGAGTGCAAGCTTTGCAGCTTACGATTAGCACTCACTTGCCTGAACAAATACGAGAAGCTCATACAGAAGCCTTGAAAACGAAAAACATTGGGTCTGAGTCTTTACGCGGAATGGACAAAGAGTTTGAAGTGAAAGTGGATGGAATTCGTTATTTCATGGACAAACTTTGGGTACCTTTGTATGGAAACCTAAGGGACTTGGTTATAAGTAAGGCTCACAAGTCTAAGTACTCTATACATCCTGGTTCAGAAAAAATGTATCATGACCTGAAGGCGCACTATTGGTGGCCTAATATGAAAGTAGACGTAGCTACGTATGCGAGTAAGTGCCTAACCTGTTCGAAAGTTAAAGTTGAATACCAAAAGCCATCTGGATTACTACAACAACCTGAGATTCCTATGTGGAAGTGGGAATAGATTTCTATGGACTTCATTACCAAATTACCCCAAACACCAACTGGTTGTGACACGATATGGGTGATCGTAGATCAATTGACTAAGACTGCACACTTCTTGGCGATCAAGGAAACGGATAAAATGGACAAGTTAACTCGAATTTATTTGAAGGAGATAGTTTCGAGACATGGTGTACCAATCTCAGTTATTTCTGATCGCGATGCTCGTTTCACATCACATTTCTGGCAGTCGTTACAGAATCTCTGGGTACACATCTAGACATGAGTACTGCTTATCATCCACAAACAGATGGGCAGAGCGAACGTACTATTCATACATTGGAGGACATGCTATGTGCTTGTGTGATTGACTTTGAGAATAACTGGGAAGTTCACCTACCATTGGTGTAATTTTATTACAACAATAGTTATCACACCAGCATTAAGGCCACACCATTTGAGGCGTTGTATGGGCGAAAGTGTAGATCACCGGTTTGTTGGGCGGAAATTGGTGATAATCAGCTAACAGGTCCCGAGTTGGTGCACAAGACTACTGAGAAGAACGTACAAATAAGGAACCGTATGGCTGCAGCGTGATACCGACAAAAGAGCTATACAGACAAGCGACGGAAACCTTTGGAGTTTCAGGTCGGCGACAAAGTTTTACTGAAAGTCTCATCGTGGAAAGGTGTGATTCGATTTGGCAGAAGAGGGAAGCTTAATCCGAGATACGTTGGATCATTTGAGATTCTGGAAAGAATAGGTCCAGTGGCGTATCGATTAGACCTACCTGACTCACTGAGTGGAATTCATAATGTATTTCATGTCTCAAATTTAAAAAAGTGTTTATCGGACTAGACGATGGTTGTACCACTGGAGGAAGTGCATGTAGATGAACAACTACGGTTCATTGAGGAACCAGTTAAGGTAATGGACCGAGAGGTCAAAACTCTTAAGCAAAGCAAAATACCCATAGTGAAAGTTTGTTGGAACTCAAAACGTGGACCGGAGTTCACTTGGGAACGTGAGGATCAGATGAAGCTCAAGTATCCTCATTTGTTCGAAACGACGATGCCAGCCAGCGAAGGTATTGATTAAATTTCGGGACGAAATTTCTTTCAACATGGGGATGATGTGACAACCCACCCGAAACTCACTTGATTTCTTTGTGCTAATTTAGTAGGCCAGTGATGTAACTCAACCGTGTAACGCAATTTTTAGGACGAAAATTCTTTCAACATGGGGATAATGTGACATCCGGTAATTTTCCGTTACCAAACTCCGTTAGGTCTAGCATACACGTGTCGTGAGCACACACTAGTTGTCATTGAACGTTGGTGACTTAATAATAATTAACAATGATTATCTGATAATAACTTGATTAATAATGTTGATTATTAATTCATGGTTATGTGCTTCATGAATTTTAAGTATTATTTGTGAATGCTATCTTGTAACGTGCCAACGTGTTATATTTATTTCATGTGTTGTGTGATTAGTGGAAAATATATATGATTAATATTGTTGGTTAAAATACTTGTATTTTGTAGTTAAAGTTGTTAAAAATGCTAAAAAGATTAACTTTTACAAAAGGTGATTAGGAGGGTTTATTTTGTAATTACCATTTAACTTAATATTATCAAAATTAAGCAAACCCTAGCCCCCAAACCCCCACCCCCCATTCGGCCGAACCTCCCTCTCCATCTCCCCTTGCGATTTTCGACCAAGAACAAGCATCAAGCATCGATGTTAGTGTGTTCCAAGTGATTACAACATGTAGCAAGCATCAATTCTTGATCATTACGTGATTAAAGGTTAGATTTTATTGGTTTTTCATGGATTTTTTATTATGGCCGAACCCTAGTTCGAATTTGATGATGAATGTCGAATTTTGTGTTGTTTGATGATTTTATGATGTTAGTTAGATTGTATTGATGTTAGTTTACGTGGATTATGCATGTAATTCGTGGTTTTGATGTGTTGATCATACCTTACTAGTAATAGTAACTTTTATGTATGAACTTAATGAATTGTTGATGGATTGATGGTATTATGATGTTAATATGTTGTATGGATGTTCGATCATGATAATTATGCAAGAAATCCATGAATTGATCATGTAGTTCATACCTTGCTATAAGTAGAAACTTTTGAATATGAGATTTGTGAATTATGGTGATTTGATGAATGTGATCATGTCTAGATGATAGCATGGACTTGATTAGGCATGATGCTAATGAATTCATGAATGAATTGGGTGCTAGATTGATTTTGGGATATTACTTTCCCAAAAGGGAAACTTTATTTAGTTAGATCATTGGATATTGTTAATTGAGCATGTCTATGATGTTAGGATCATGTTAGAATGTTTGTTGATGATATCTAAGGTGGTAGATTACGTTGTTTGGGTTTTTTAAATACTTGATACACAACCTTGGAAATTTTGACTCTAATGGAATATACATGATAATGGATGATGTATGATAAGTTTTATAGCACTTAATGGTTTGTAATATGGCATACATGAATAACTTGTGTGATAACTATGTATGATGGATTATTGGTTGTTATGTTTGATCAAACAAGAATTTAACTTGACATGTCACCAACGGGTCAAACGGGTCAGCTTGGTCAAATGAGTCTTGTTTTCCAAAACCTTGGGTCAATGTGTTTGTTGAGCACTTAAGGTTGTTAAGATTTTGTGTACACGTACTTATGTACTTCCGTGTTCTAGGTGACCTCTGAAGGTTGTCTTTCCGCTCACTGGTGAGTTAATGCCCCACTTTCTTGTTCACTCTCTTTTGGGGGAGATAGCATACTGGTTTATAAACGCTTTATTATAGTAAGTTATGTATAGTGTAACAAAGTGGGTTATACCATGGAAGTCCTCACACTTTCAAATCGTTAATATTGGTATATAGAGGGAAATCTTGGGTAGTACTACTGGGTCTGACAAGCCCCACCTGTGCGACTCGAGGTCAAACGGGGGCAATACTGTCCTAAACTAATAACAGCGTCAGGACCTGGTATGTCATAACGGGAGGCAAACAACGAACACAGTCAGCTTCAATCGTGAAATCACTATGGTTACTACTTGTGAATATAGACTAGCTATCTATTTCAATGCACTTCTTTTGTTTTACAACTGTACTGATTTATGATTAACGCAAACTCTTGAACTCACCAACCATCATGTTGACACTTTTAGTATGCTTTTCTCAGGTTGTTTCTAGCAGCTGCCCTTAGGAGCACGCACGTGTCAAGCATGCTTTGTTCAAATAGTGTTTACTTTTAATTTAACATTTACTTACATATATTAGTTTGGGCGCGTTTTTTTCACAATTAACTTTTAGTACCTTGTGTTTGAGTTATTTACAAAATGCTTTTGTAAATATTTTAAAGTTTTAAACTCTGAGTTGTTAAATGTTGCATATAGAGTCGTTCTGAGTAACTAATGACTGAGATCCTGGTTTGTTCACACACCTCGCGGTAAAACCTCGCGCGTGGAATTTGAGGGTGTGACAATGATGATGGTGGTTATTGATACGCGTTGGTGTAAGGACCTTCAAAGTTCAACACTAATTGATCTCATGAGGAGACTAAGGATTGTAATCACTCATTGAATAGTAACTAGAATGATTTCTATTGCTCTCTGATTGAAATTTACATAAGTTTAGCACAAATCAGGAGAACTACTTAATTACATCACAAATCAAACAATTTATACTAAACACACAATGGTCTTGCGCGAGAAGTAAGTTCTCGCACAGATCAAAAGTACTCGCGCGACTTGTTGATCTTAAATATATATGTTTAATTTCCTGAGCCTCTAGGTTCAATCGCTACAATCTCCCCCTTGGCTCGGTGAATCAAATCTTTAGATGTCCGTGTTTGCAACTTTATAACTGCCCCCGTATGCATACACCTTGTTCTCCAGGGCCTTCGTAATCAACCAACCGTACTATGATACTAAAAAGTGAACAGATTCATCAACTGCAATCGGAAAAGCTTGCAACTTCATCAAATCGTCTCTTCTAAACTTGAGCAGGTCCACATGGTCGATGATACGGTAATCCTTATCCACACAATGAATAACTGCATGCCTAGTCTCTTTTTCATAACCCCACCACATGAACTTAGCCATGCTATTAACTGGTACTGGGGCATGAGTAGGAATCTTTCATGCATATCTGGGATGCTTGTAAACTTATATCTTCATTGGCTTGTTAGTGTCCTGATCAATACGAGTCTCATCCTCAATGACTTTGGATTTTGCAGTCTTAAAGTCCTTTAATTTGGATTTACTCTGTCGCCATATAATTTTCCTAATCCAATTGGCTTTACCTTAGTTACTCCTATTGATAACAAAACATGACCCATAGCATACAGATCGGAAGCTCATAGAGTATGAAAATCATGCTCGTCCTGATAGTACTCTATCACTCTAGTTTGTCGTTTCACAACGTACATCTTCTTTTTACTGTCATTCACCCAACTAATAATTGGCTCTGAATTTCCGTACCTTATGAAAGGTATGGAATGTCTAACCGTATGTAAATAAGCTGGCAGTGGAGGTGCATTAAAAGTAATATTCGTGACCTTATGTACTACTATTTGTCTAGTAAGATCATTAGTTTTGTCAGTCAGTTGATTAGCACCAGACTCATCAAAAATCTCTTCCTCTTTAACCAAAATTTCTAAGTATAAAATCAAAAGAATGTTCCCAAATACATCTATGTAATCTGCAGTCTCATCTTGATCATCAAAAGTACTAAAGTATTCATTAGATTCCTTAGCAAGTATCTGTTGCTGGAATGTGTAAATCTCTTTCTCATACATAGCTTTAGTAGTAGGATCCAAAGGTACATAGTCATCTCAATCATCAGATGTTTGTTCGGAGACATTAGCAGAACCTGACGAACTTGAAGGACCAGCAGCAAAACCCATATCACCGGCATAATCATTATCATCATCTACTTTCTTCTTCCCCTTATCATCATTACTTTCACCACCACCACCATCATCATCATCATCATCATCATTTATATCATCTTCCTCATCACAACTAAAATCCATGTGATCTAAATCATTTTCATCATCACCAGGTTCAGTACGCTACACATCATGCTCAGGCTCCATAAACGCCTATCCAGTGTGATGAACTACGGGTTGATCATTACTAACGTCATCAAGTATTGTGTTAGTCGGTTCTTGATCAACTCTGGTAGTCTCTGTTGCCTTCTTAGATGCAACATGATCAATAATAGGCCCATTGGTAGCAACATGATCAATAATATCAGCATTAGGAACAGTAGATTGTTGTCTACTTGACTCTCCAACTTTAGTAGTTCTTCACTATGCAAAGGTGAATGGAAATATAGAAGTGAAGTATCTAATGATGTTCTCTAGAATTTGAACATAACTAAATAAAAATTGTTGCTGATGTTCAAAATTCTTGATCCTTTCATCCTTAACCTGATTTAGAGCATGCAAATCATAAATTTGTTAGTTTTTATCCAATATCTCTCTTTCCAGAACCTGAACCCTCTGCTCAAGTGTAACACGTGTTGGTGAGCTAGAAGAGGTACGTGCAGTCTGCTTATGTATCATCATGTCCTTGATATCTCGGTGGTGTACTCGTAACATCATCAGTAGTGGGTATTGGAGATGATGTTACAGTTGTAGTTTCTATAATAATCACAGGTTTTTCTTGATGAATAGCCTCACTAACTCTGACGGGAGGCTTAGACACATGAATATCAATACTAGTTGACACGGCGGTCATCAGGGTCTGATGATTTTGAATAACACCTCGTTCACTACCCCTACCACATGAATTAACATCAAAATCATCTCTCTTCCTTGCCATCTTCTTCTTTCTCCTCTAAGTAGATGGTGAGTCCTCAATAATAAAATCAGTGTCAATATCATCAGCAGTGCGCTTAGACGGTGTAACTAGGACTCAGGGTCTTTCTGGTAGAACATATGGAAATTATCCAATCCTCTCACTATCTGTCTCAATCGAGCTATTATCAAACCAGGACTCAACTTCCTCCTCAACAGTCATTCCTCTAGATCCAAAACATCATGGAGCATCATCAGGAGTTTGTGAGGAAGAAGCAATAGGATCTGTCTATTGTTGCTTAGTAGCATCTTGTTGGTGAGAAGGTTGATCATCAAGTTGATACCCATCAATAAATCTGCCAAGTTTGATGAAATGATCACCCTTTCATGCATTCCCGCAAGATCCTATCAGATAAGTAAAAATATCTTTCTTCATCACCATAACAACATAGGTGGATAAATCAGACACAACTAACTCAGGATGAGTAGCGTTCACGATCATCTGAATGAACTGAGGATACATAATAAATTTCATTCCAGCAGGTGCAATCATATTATTCTGCATGTTAGCAAAAATAGCCTAGGATATGCTATATGGTAAGTCATCAACTAATGATACCAACAGTGATCCAAATATAGCACTAAGGTTGTCTAACCCCACCTTAAGGCTGCTTAAGCAGCGAACAACCACATGGAACAAAAATTTCTAGAATGGAGGTAAATGCTTTTCTCCAAAGATGGATAACTGTGACCATACCCCATTCTCTTTAGGCAATCCCGTGCAACATTATCATCTAATTTCACAGGAGCATTACGCTGATCTTCTAACAGTAAGAGACTATTAATCACCTCAGTAGTGATAACTCTCTTCTTCTCTTTCACTATAGCAGTGATACACAGTTCTCCCTGAGAATCTCTCTCATTGGCTGCAGATAGCCAAAACTGATCGAGAACATTAATGTAGATGGTTGGGTTAGCTGTAATAACATGAAATATGCATGAAGATTAGCCACAACGTTATCGTTTTTATTAAACACCCTTTGTCTAGCCATCTAAAACAAAAAATTAATAAACATTTATCAGTATCAAAGTTAAACATTTAGACTTAGAAGATTTTCAAAAATTTTGATATTTTGAAATTTTCGCGCGACAAGATGCTTATCGCATGAGATTAGTTTTTATTTTATCTCAACTTCTCGCGCGACATGTCTTTAGTCACATAGAATAAATTTTGACCAAAAGTCAACATTTCGTGCGATAAGTCAAAGATTCCCATGCGATTAGTTCTGTGCGAGTCGCGTCTGTTCATCTTTTTGAAACTTATCGCGTGCGATTTGTTCAAAAATCAGTTTTCAACTTTGACCATTTCAGAGAGTTTTAACTATTGAAACCATGTCATTTAGGATCGATTATGTTAGTATTATTCGATTTTAAATTTATTGTCTATGTATATTCGGTCAAACATCAAAATCGTTTAAATCTAATCAACAATATACTACTTCAAACACTTAGAAATCAATATGCGAACACAATGAACATGTAAATCGTGAGAATCGAATCAACACTTAGAAAATTTTCAGAGAATGAGTTCAACAGTTTATGCGAAGCGAATAGTCAAAACTATTGAATTTATAGCTATCAGACTTCTAGCGCGAGAAGTCAGACCTGACATAATTGAATCTTTCGCACTTGATGAACTTCTTGCACGTGAGAAGTTCAATGTTTTTCGTGAATTTTCAAACCTTTTCAAACTTCTTCTTCATTTTTATTTCTTTATCCCTTGATTTATTAAAATTTAATATCATGTTCAACCTAGGTTTGATTGTTAACTAGAAACTCTCAATTTTGTGAACAAATTTTGGTAAATCAAAAAAAAAAAGAAACAAAGTAAAATACAAAAAAACCTACCCTTATAACTTAAAATATTTTTGTAAATTTTCAAGTATAGGATCATATTTTTTTGAAATCGATTATTAACATCTTCCAGCTGTATTTAGAAGAACACTAGTTAAGCTGATTGTCAATATGATTTATCCAAATTAAACTCATACTTCAATTTTACTTAGACAAATATGTTGTAATTATTATCATGTTTTTCTTTATTTATATGATATCAATGGATCCCCCGATAAAAAATCCCGTAGAACTCCTATCTAACTTCAAGATACTTTTGAGATTTCAAGTCACCTCAAATTGACTTAAACCTTTTACCTCTAATCAGTATTCTCAAGATTATTAAATTTCTTATGATATCTATTTAGAGCATAACTAGCCTGAGAAACATTTTTGTACAACAAATATTAACAAGTCGTAGGACTTATTAATAGCTAGTTGGACTTATGTTTTGTCCTCGCAAGATGTTTAGGACTTATATGCCAATCCAGACTTACATGCTCCATCTTTTGATTTTGCCTCCTATGTCAGAACATATACTCAAAAATAGTATATTTATTATATAATATGTATGTTTTTAACATATCTTTTATTATTGTGCACATTTACATCTTTTATTCCTATATGTTCTTTTGGCGTATTTTTGCACTTTTGTCATTTTTCAATTTTCTTCTTTTGTTTTGCTTGATTTTCATTTTTTTCTCCTTTCATTATATATATATATATATATATATATATATATATATATATATATATATATATATATATTATATATATATATAGATACTCATGAAAGTCACTGAATCAGAAAGTAACTGGCTTGAGTATGACTAGACTCTAACTCTCGGTCAGTTTAAGCATCAAATTAGTGTTACCACAAAACCTTGATTCGTAACCCACTTTACTCATATAAAATTTAGTTTCAGTGTGTCACAGAGCATAGTGATTTTTATTCTTGGAAGTCGAGTCTATCAACATATCAAACATAATTCAAGTCAGTTTTGTTTTAAGCTTTTGTATGTAATATATCAAAAATCAAAAAATGTACTATCATTTTCTATTTAGCAATGAAAATTCATTTTATAAACTTTTGAACAAATTCTTTTTTGATATTTTTTACTCCCCCTAAAACCAAAATCTTTTTCAATACATTTTCAAAATTCCCTCCCCCTATAATTGCGATTATTTACCTAGAAAATTACAATTTTAACAAAGATAACAAAAAAATATTTTTGATAGAGGGTTTACGGTTAATTAAGAAAAGTTAATCATTCCCAGAGATTGAACAAGAAAATCGAATCGGCAATGATCAAATTGGTAAAGGGATCGGTAATATTTTCATCTGATTTGACTTGTTCAAGATAAATAAGCTTTCGATCAAAAAAATCACGGATAAAATGCATTCAGATGTCAATGTGTTTTGTTTTCGAGTGTTGAATTGGATTTTTTGCTATGTTTAGAGCTGCAGAATTATCACACCAAATTTTGGTGTTGTAAATGTTAAGACCATATTCAAGAAGTTGTATTTGAATCTAGACGATTTGTGAACAACAGCTTGATGCAACCACGTATTCAACTTCTGCATTGGATGCGGAAAAGTGTTCTACTTTTTGCATTGCCACGAAATCGCCCTATTTCCAAGGAATTGACACCTACCTGTTGTTGATTTCCTATCGAAATTACAACCACTATAATCACTGTCAGTATAAGCATATAAGTTAAATTAAAAATTTCTAGGATACCAAAATCCAAATTTTGGATAGCCTCTGAGATACTTGAAGATCCACTTAACAGCTTTCATGTAAGACTCTTTTAGATTACTTTGATATCATGCACACTGATAAATAGAAAACATAATGTTAGGCTTTCTGGCAGTAAGGTACATTAGGGATCTAATCATTGATCGATACAAATGTTGATCAACATCTTCACCTGTGAGATCAGGAGATAAAGTAGGACGAGAAGACATCAGAGTTGGTGCAATCTTGGAATCATGAAATTTGTATTTGTCCAGAATACTATGAAAATCTTGATGTATCAGAATACCTTGGTCATCCTGTTTAACTTGAATACCCAAAAAAACGAAATCTCTTTAAGAGAGCTCATCTCAAACTTCTTCTTCATCATCGCTTCAAATTCCTTACACTAGTCCTCACTAGTTGATCCAAAAATGATGTCCTCAACGTAAATTTGGACAAGAATGAGGTCATCACCAGTCGTCCTTAAAAATAATGTTTGATCGATAGCACCCCTTGTATAACCATTTGCAAGCAAATGTTTAGTGAGTGTAGCATACGAAGCAAGAGGTGCATGATGTAGCCCATAGAGTTCTTTGTCGAACTTATAGACATCGTTGGGAAGATCTGGATCCTCAAAACTAGGCGGTTGACAAGCATAGGTCTCCTCTTTCATTTTTCCATACAAAAATGCAGTCTTTACATCCATCCGATAAACCTTGAAGTTCATATATGAAGCATAAGCCAGAAATATACGTATAGCTTCAAGTCTAGCAATTAGAGCATAAACTTCTTCATAATCAAGACCTTCAACTTGATAGAATCCTTGAACAACAAGTTTGTCCTTATTGCAAACAATAACACCTTTCTAATCTGTCTTATTGCAAAAATATCCATTTCGTTTTGATCGACAGCTTATCTTTTGGAAGCTCACATAGATGCCAAACATCTAACTTCTTAAATTGCATCAACTCATCTTACATGGCCTCAACCTAGCTATTTTGGCACGATTTGAGAAATAAAGTAAGTGTACAAACATGTATTGATTGCCCCTGATTGACTTTAAGTGCGAACACCTTGCGATAATCGACCAACAATTGCTTTAGTCGGATGATCCTTACGTATTATTGACTGAGTAATAAGATCTTCAGAAATAACTTGTCTAAATTAGACATGTGACCAATAAGTTCTTCAGCACCATTTCCTCCTGGTTAATAGACAATATGTTCCTCTTGAGTTATGTTGTTATCAACAAATAAATCTTCAAAAGGAACTTGAATTGTATCAATTGGAACATCTTGTGTTGATGAAGAACACATATCAGGTTCTTGTGGAACTTGTTCAATAACTGGATTAACCGGAATTAAATTACATTCAGGAACTTGATTCAAGTTTGGATAAGATGGTTGAACAGCTGATATTACGGAAGAAGAAGGTACATCAGAAGATATTCATTTTGTCGAAGATGAAGTAGTTCTAACATTATAAGAAAATAAATCTTGAATGGATGATGTCAAAGGTTGAGTACCTGCAGACATAACAGAAGATCAATTATAAGCATCAAACAATGAGGAATACTCATATACCCAAGAAGGAGCCGATCCTATATATGTTTTATTAGATTCGTGCCAATCTATATCAAATGACTCAATAAGTTGTTAGACTTTTTATTATAAACCCTATATGCTACCTTGTTAGTTGAGTATCCAACAAAATAACAATCATCTGCTTTTTCATCAAATTTTGACTAAGAATCAGATGTGTGTAATAAAGCACAATAACATTCGATTGTCTTAAAGTATTTGAATTTGGTTTTATTTTAAAAAAATATTTCATAAGGAGTCATGTATTGTTGTTTATTTATTACGACATGATTCTGAACATAACATGCAGTATTAACAGCTTCAGCCCAAAAGAATGAAGGAAGTTTGGCTGCTGATAGCATTGTTCGAGCTGCTTCAATCAAAGTTTCGTTTCATCTTTCAGCAACTCCATTTTTTTGTGGATTTCTTGCAAAACTGAATTGTCTCGCTATCCCCTTCGAATCACAAAAATTATTTAAAATTTGATTTCAAAACTTCGTACCATTATCACTTCTGATGCACTTGATAGTTTTTGTAAGTTTGATTTTCTACTAGAGTGATGATCATTATTAGCAAATGAGGCGTTTCATCTTTCATTGCTAAAATGAAAACCCAAGTAAATTTGAAAAAATCATCAGTATTAACCAAGCAATATGCATGACGTCTCAAACTCAAAACACTCAAAGGACCAAACAAATCCATGTGTAATAATTGAAGTATTGATTCAAGTTTGGTATCAGCAACTGGTTTATGATGAAGTGTATGTTGTTTTCCATTCGAAGATGACAGACTATGTTTGACCAGTTGAAATTCTTTCAATGGTAAGCTTACAAACATGATTTCCTCTAATCAACGTGTTTATATTCTTAATGTTAACATAGCAAAGATGATGATGCCATAACATTAAATCACTTTCCGAGGCCTTTGATAACAATCAAGACTATGTTACAAATAATTGGGAACCATTCATATCTATCAATTATGTGTCTTTGTCTCTCGGTGTTCTTAATAAATCCACTCATCTGGCATTACAAAACTAGGGTTTAGAATAAGACTTTTTTTTATCAGTGAAGTGTGTTGAATATTTTTTGTCACAAATTTGAGAAACACTTAACAAATTATGGTTTAATTCTTCACAAAACCTGACATCATCAAAGCTTAACACACTGGTTAACACTGTATCTTTCTTTGTAATTTTACCTCCTCTATCACCAGCAAAAATAACATATCCTTTGTTGTAAGGTTGAACATTATTTAATACTGTTATGTTACCCGTCATGTGCCTAGAACAACCGCTATCAACATGCCATACACTGTTGATGATTTGCCTCGGTTGTTCTGCAAGTATGAATGAATTTAATTAATTTTAGGAACCCAAGGCATTGTTGACTTGAGCACATTATTGTCATCTAGATAGGATATAGATTTCAAAATCATATTTCTATTATCGTTGAATGCATAAATTTTAACAATATCAGGTTCTAATTGTTTGTCTTTCACCTTCCATTTTTGAATTGGTTTAATCATTATTGTACCAATTTTCGTCCATGTATATTGCATAGGATTGAGATTGCTTTCATCAACATTTTGAGATTTACAAATTGAGTTTTCTTTGTTGAAATTAGATTTTATCTGAACATTTTATTTAGCAACAAAAGTATTTGAATGATTTGTATTCTTATTAAACCTTGCATTTAAAAAAGAATTGTTTTCTATTATATGAAATAGAATTATGAAATTTTTGTTTCCTTGTTGATTGATGTTGATGAATGTAATTTCTAGCCATATGATTTGGCTATCCACAGACATAACAACACGGTTTATGATACATATTTTACACTTGTGTATTTCCTTTAAACTATTTATGATAACTACCAAAGTTATCATAGAATCTGGCTTTAGTATTTCTTTGGCCTTATGATTCTTTAATAGTCTCTCATTTCTTTCTTTCATCAAAAACACTCCTAATAAATCTGAAAGAATTGAGGTAATTTTCTTTATTGATTGATTCTTTCCTAAAGCCGATGAGGCATGCATAGTAGCCTTAACCTTTTGAGTCACATGAACTGGAATGGGATCAGTTTTCGTGATACCTGATCTACACACATCTTGTTTCACAGGGTTTTGCATCAAAAGGAATTTTATTTTTAAAGAAGCGAGCATTCGTTTCATTAAAAATATAATCTTCCTTATCTATATTACCTTTTGAAACAAATCTGTTTTTGAAATCAATTTTCATGTCAGATGCTGATGTTGTAATTTGTTTTTTTTTCATTTACTTTATGAATGACTTTTGCTTTTAATTTCTATTTTTTGTTTGACACTAAACAACTATAGAAACAGAAACATCAGACTTTTCATTAATCACTGGTGATGATTTACAAGATGATTTTTCAGTACGGTTTTTATTATCATTATCTAGAAAACCTAGTTCATCAACACTTTCCTAATCCTAAACCAAACCATCTATTACAAAAAGAATTGTCATCATTAAGTTTAATTTTAGTTTTTGTGATTGGATCAACAGTCAATGATATATTGACTGAAGGTTTTCAGTCATAATTTGGTTGAAAACCCAAACCAAAGGTCATGTCTTCATCAGTTGTGGTAACTGATGAAGGTAAACATGTATAATTATGATTAATTAGTGGTGCAAGTTTTGAAAATCCAATACCGCTTTTACCACCATTAATCTTTTGGGTCATTTGTGATTTGATTATACCCTCAACCAAGTTTCAAGATAGTTTAAACTTCTCAACAGTGAGTTTTGCGGATAAGAGTTCACTGTTAAGTTTTTTTTAATTCTATAGATAGATCATTATTACATCTTGTCAAATCAGTAATATTACATTCTTTATCATGAACGTTAAGCTTTAATTGATAAATTTATTTGTTTAATCGTTCAAGATTTCCTTTGAAAATCTTTTCATCAATTTTATACTTTCAAGCTTAAAGGTTTTCAACATCAAAAATCAAATGCTCATAGTGAACTCTATATCTTTAAACCTTTTCAACACAGAAATTTGAAAAAAGATTAATATATACCTCATTCGTGACTTCAGACTTTGTAGATTCTTCATGCATTTCTTTTTCCATAAAATACTTCAAGACTTCCCTTTTCTCACCAATTTCTTTTCCTGCTATAGGTGCTGAAGTAATCTCAACCGCATTAACAACTTGAGTATGAGCAGGTGCTAGAGTCTTCTCGACAGCAACGACTTTCTTCTCATTAGTAGCTAGAGTGTTCTTAACAGCTTTTCGATCCATTTCATCCTCAACAACTTCAGTCTTCATCTCTTGTGCTGGAGTAGTCTCAACAGTAGATTTAATAATCACATTCACATCATCCTTGATTATATCTTCTTCATCAAACACACACTCAAGTAAATCACCAACTTTTATTTCTACCAACAAAGCTGTAGAAAGTTTGAGATCCAGTATCTTCATTTGACCTGACCAATCATAGTCTTATTCATCTAAGATACTGAAGCTTTGTTGTTTGAAGAACTGGCCTTATCACTTTTGGTTTCAACTTCGATTGTAACCATTTTCTTACCACTGCCACTCTTATTTGTCTTTGATTCTATGCATTCCCTAGCAAAATGCTCAGGTTTGGCACAGTTGTAGCACCTAAAGTTCATATTATCAAACCCAATCTTGCTAGATTTGTTTACCCCAAACATTTTTTCTACCTATTCACCTTGCAAAGTTCTTTGCCCTGTATACCACTATTGCCATTTGATATTTTATGTCATTCTTAACTTGCTTCAAGTCATCAACCAGAATGTTTGGTGCACTAAATCTTCTAGCCATAAATGCTTCATAACTAGACATGAATGTTGTAAATAAGGCAAGTTGTTCTTAAGCAATTTGTATTGTTTGCTTGGATGGGTTGGAATTGGCAACAAATGCTTGTTGAGTGTGATGTGAGGGTTGACTGGATAGGTAAGAGTAAGTTTGTGGCTAACAGGATATGGGTTGAGACAACATGGGAGAAATTGATTTTGATTAGGGACTTGGTAATAAGGGACATATGTCTCTTTAATATTAGGAATGATAGGGTTTGTTGACTATTGTTGCTAACACTGTTATGGATAGCTAACATTGTTATCAGGATTACTTGCCATTTTAGCATATAACGCAGTTGCTTCAACTCCTATTGTGTTTAAGTGATTTGCAGCTCTCTGTTTGTCATCTATTTCATAAGATTTGATTGTAGATATCAAATCATTGAGAAATAAGGTAAATAGATCTTTGGTTCTCTTGATTGTAGTACAGTTGTTGTTCCAATTGTAAGGTAATGAATTCAATAGCTTCTTGTTGATAGCTATATTTTCCAAAGAAATTCCTGCACTTTTTATTTTAGTGATTAGTTCTGCACATAGCAGGAAGTGTTGACTACCTCTGCCCAGAAGGTGATGGGCAGTTTAGAGCCATATAACATGGTTCTTGCAGCTTTAATAAGTGTCATGTTTCTCCTCTCAGTAACACCATTTTGTTGAGAAGTCCTGGGAGTACTGTATTGTCTTGTAATACTCTTCTCATCACAAAATGTATCAAGGATTTGGTTCTTGAATTTAGTTCCTTTATCACATCTTATGATTTTGACCTTGTGATCACATTGATTATCAATTTTCAGAATGAAGCTTTTCAAGATCTCAAGAGTCTCATCCTTAGTTCTAAGGAAAAAAACCCAAGTGTATCTTGTGAAGTCATCTGTGATCACCAAACAATATGAGATCCTTCCTAGACTCATTACACTGGTGGGGCCAAAGAGATCCATATGTAATAAGTGTAGGGAAGTAGTGATGGAGTTCATTTCCTTTGGCTTGTGAGACACTTTGTGTTTCTTTCCCTTTAGACATGCAACACAATAGTCATCACTTGTAAACTCTTTCTTTGGCATTCTAGTTACCAAATCATTCTTAATTAATTTATTCATGTTATTAAAGTTTACATGGCACATTCTCTTATGCCAGAGGAAAGGCTCATCACTATTTGCTTTAGATAGAAAGCAAGAAACCTCTCCTGATGGGGATGTTTCCAGCAAATCCATCTTGTACATGTTCTCTTTCCTGCGGGCTCTGATAGGATATGCTCTTATGGAATGACCAGGCTTGAGAATAATGCACTCATGCATAGTAAAGAGAATGTTGTGTCTCTGATCAAAAAATTAGGATACACTTAAGAGATTGTACCCAAGCTCCTTAACATTATTTACCTTCTTAATGCTGAGCTTACCATTTGTGAACCTGCCCCCTCCAGTAACATAACCATCTGATTTTCCTCCAAAAGCAACTGACCCTCTATTAATTTTCTCAAAATTTTGGAGCAAAGAGCCATTGCCTGTCATGTGCCTGGAACAACCACTATCAATGATCGATAGATTTCCTTTGGTCTTTAGTTGTTCCTCCATTTAAAGAGATGGTTAGTTACATTTGGAAACCGAAGCCTCATTGTTCTTGAGCTTGTCAAAGTGAACTGAAGATAATGCAATAGTAATTGATCCTATATGCAAGCTTGAAGGTTCATCTGCTTTTTGTTGATATAAACTTTCAGTCACATGGCCTTTCTTCATCTTCCACACCATCTTTGGAAGACTAGACTTGGCCTTTAATACGTCAGAAGTTTTGGAGACTTTGGAAGTTTTGGAGACTAGACCTTTGGAAGCTTTTGCATCCACTGTAACAGACTTCAGTACTTCTGAAGCACTCTTTTCTTCCGAAGACCAAATTTTCTTCCGAAGGTAAGTTTTCACTTATCTTCTTCTTCACCTTGGAGCTTCCGAAAGAAAGAGATTTTCCTTCTGAAGCTATCTTCTTCTTCTTCTCAAAAGTTTTCTCCTTGGTCATGTGCATAGTACTTCTCAGATTGCAAATGTAGTCCTTGGCAAAGTGAGAAGTACTACCATACATGATGCATTCAGTTGGCATACTTTTGAGAGTCTTCTTTTGAGTAGGAGGCTAAGCTTGATCACTTTCCACTTCTTTTTTCATCTTCTCAAATGATGCAGCAAGCTTTTTAGGGTGAGGCTTGCTTTTGGAACTGGATCGTTCAGGCTGTGTAGTAGTTGTGCACATTTGATCAGCCTTCTTCTCCTGACTAGGATGATTTGGACATGAACTAGGACTCTTGGTACTGGAGTCCATGGTTGAGTATTCAGTCTTCACCACTTCAAATCATGTAGAAATGAAAACTTGATTTTGCTTAGAGTTAAAAGTGGCCTTGATCTCTTGGGCTTTCTTTGATTTCTTTTGGCTGCCCTTATCAAGTTCTTC
The DNA here is from genome assembly GCA_025506505.1 of Flaveria sonorensis. Classification (NCBI taxonomy): domain Eukaryota; kingdom Viridiplantae; phylum Streptophyta; class Magnoliopsida; order Asterales; family Asteraceae; genus Flaveria; species Flaveria sonorensis. Next base: position 34,676,109 of record CM046429.1, on the reverse strand, counting down.
CTTGCAGACTTGGTCATCCTTGGTTCCTTCTTCCATCCAAGAGAATAGTTACCCTTCTTAGGATAACCCTTGTCACTCAGTTTGGGTTCATCCTTCACTATCTCCTCTACATCTTCATCCTTCTCTTGGATACGATCAATAGAAGGCAGCTCATCTTGACAAGTTCCACACCTTGGAGATCTTACTGATAATAGTGTGTATGGAGGATCTATCTCACTTGACCCTAGTCCCTGCCTGTTTTGATAACAAATCTTTGCATGAAAGGTTAAGGATATGATGTTCTTGAAGGTTTCCTCTTCAAGAACACATTTTTTTACCTTGGATTTGCTAGTCACAAGCTTAGCCCAACATTCAGTTAACTTGGTTACGAGATCTTTGATTTGAGTCCTGTAGTTTGTATGCTCATGCTTAAAAGTAGAAATGTTTTTCTCTAAATCTTCAATTTTATGTTTATAATCATTTTTTGCTCTTTTAAAATCAGCTTTTAGAATGTTTAAGAACTCAAGATCAGATCTTAGTTCCAAGTTGTAGGAGGACCTATACATGTTAACTTTAGCAATGCATTCAGGAGTACAAAGATGTTCTAATACCTTGGCTTCTTCATGATTAGCCATTGGTGTTTGGTTAAGAGAAACATCTTCAACCTGAAAGATCTAGTCAAAGCCTCCTTCTTCAACAGCAACAACAACATGTTGTTTTGGTTGGATTGGCTTTTTAGTTCTGGGAGCTGCATCAGTGTAGTTTGGTCTGGATTGTGCTTGGCCATCATTTGTCCTTGGTTCCTTGCATTTTCTAGCAAAGTGTCCCATTTGGTTACATGAGCTTAAGTGCATCCCAAAGCTTAAGTGAAGCCTTTGTAGATAGAGTTTGGAAGAGCAGTTTGGAGAGCGGTCATGGCTTTCTAATCAACATCAATTTTCTTCCAATGTTCCTCAGAGTAGTCAGCCATTTCCTTTAGAATCATCCCACCCCCAATAGTGGCTAAAGAGGTGCTTGGGATTTGAGGTCCTTCAACAATAGATCCCCACATCCTGCTATCTTGAGACTTGATGAACCCTTTCGTATGTTGGCACCAAGTATCAAAGTCATCTGGAGTGATTAGTGGAGACTTTGTCATGGTACCGGTTTCCATATCAGCCTTATAGATAGCTGCCATTTTAGGTGGTACTTGTTTTGTGAAACTGGAGAGGTATAAGAGGGCGAGATCTTACAATCAAGAGCCTTAGAAGCTCTGATACCAATTGCAGGACTGATGAAGGGAGGTCAATGTAACAGTTTTATAATGTTTGAAGAGTGTTATAGCACTTGACATATCAAATAAGGAACCGGTTTATGTTGAAACAAATAACACAAGTAAAGAACAAGCATAAGAACAAGATAGTATGGTTTTCAAGAATGTTGTATAGTGCTCTCAAGTTCTTACAAAGTGTTACAAAGCTTCTCTAATGATACAAGTACTTGAGATACTTTATACTACATCCTACAGCCGGCCATACTTCAAAGGCCAGCTGGAAACACTAATCTAGACAACAAGATCAATGTAGAGTCAAAAGGCAGATTGCTTTTTGACTAGTGACTATGACATGCCATATCTCACATCCTAATATATTACAAAAAGGATAAAAGTACAAAAGTAGAAAGTTACAGACAAAAGATCTTAATCTACAGTTTGACAAAAGTAAGGACTTTTCACCAACTCATATAATTCGGTAAGTCTTTAGAGATGGAAGCGGAAAGTAGTTCAGCTTTTGTCAAAAGGTGATTCAGAAAAAGCATGTCTTCACTGTCTTCGAAAGAAATCAGCCTTTGGCTTTCGAAGACTTTTTTTTTTAAAGCTTCAAAAGACTTCATCTTTGGCTTCAGAAGATTTGGCCTTTTGGCTTTGAAAGATTTTATACTTAGTATAATTCACTGAGTTATATCAAATCTTGTGAAGTAACTTCTTTGTACTTACATGTGCGTGTTGAGAGATCTTTTGTTGCATTAGTCTTTATGTGTGATCCGTACAGTGACCTTTTCTTTACCTTTCTTTCTCTTTTTACGTTGAAATCATATATATGACTACGTTTTTTTTCTTTTTCCTTTTTCTTTCAATTTTTTTGAATTAAAATGTGTGCCTAGGATTGGTTGTCTAGTTCTCTTTTTTTGGTGTTCCCTTTTGAACCTCCCTACATATATATATAGGGGAGGTATCCCTTCAAAACCATGTTATAAATAAAAACCATGAAAACCAAGGGTTACATATATGTAAGTATGTATTTCAAAGTATACAACTAAGAGTTACGTTTATATGGGGTTTATGTATATGTAAGTGTTTGTTACCATGTGTACAATTAAGAGTTACGTACATGTATAAAAAGTGTGCCTAGGATTGGTTCTCTAGTTCTTTTTTTTTTGGTGTTCCCTTTTGAACCTCCCTACATATATATATATAGGGGAGAGATCCCTTAAAAACCATGTTATAAATAAATACCATGAAAACCAGGGATTACATATATGTAAGTATGTGTTATAAAGTATACAACTAAGAGTTATGTATATGTGGGGTTTATGTATATGTAAGTGTGTGTTACCATATGTACAATTAAGAGTTATGTACATGTAACACAAATAAGTTACGTATACATAAGTCGTTTCACTATCATTGTTGTTCTTTGGAGTTTAAATTAAAAATACATATTAACCTCAAAAGATAACGTTAAGGTTCACTCAAATATACTTTAAATAATTTAAAAGTTAAATCAATAATAAATTATGATTGGGTAGTGGTGGTTTTAACTGTTTTTAATTATAAATATGGTTTTCATATATATATATATATATATATATATATATATATATATATATATATATATGTATATGTATATATATATATGTATATATATATATATGTATATATATATATATATATGTATATATATATAGGGGATGGTTCCTAAGAAAACCAATAGTTATGTGAAAATCAGAGAAAACGACAGAAACCAATAACATAATTCATAAATTTTATGTTATTTTAATTGTTATAAGGGTATTTAAGTATTCGTTACATATATGTTGTACATAAATACGAGAATGAAGATTCTTACGTGTATGTAACACTATGTCAAATGAAAAATTGTTACGTATATGTTACCTATATGTGACGTATAGTAAAACCATGCTATGGTTTTTCATTTTATCCATACCCTTATTTATACACACACACACACATATATAAAGGGTAGTGATAAAAGATTAATAAGTTATGTGACTGATTTAATTGGTTTTCTTTACTTTTCATATAACATTGTGGTTTTCTTAGCATCCATCCTCTCTCTCTCTATATATATATATGTATATATATGTATATATATTGTGTCAGGATCATTACAGAATTACTTTTTATTTTCAGAACCAAAAGAACCATTGATTTAGATAAATGTAAATTATGAATCATTGATTTAAATAAATGTAAGTTAAAGCTAGTGATATTTAGTTGTACACATTTGTAAAACAGCTCAAGTATCACCAGACTTAATTCACATTTAGGGTTATATAGACACACACATAAACACACTAGTAAAAAACTGGCGCGATGTAGTGATGACTATTTACATAGCGATACTTGTTTCATAACTTATATCTACAAATCTTAGGTAAAATATTATCTAGTTCCACTTAAAAATTTAAAAAGAAAAAAAAAAGAGAAGTATAAAGAAAGAAAGGTGAAATAACCCAAGTTGAGAGGTTAAAGTTGTGCAAAAGGAAAACTTTAATATTATTATGTTTAAAAAGTGGGTATGGCCGTCCACTCCCTCTGCTCACCAACTGCTCGGCTGCAAAAAGTAAAGAACAGAGTTTTCCATCGGTTTTCTACAGAGAAGAAGAAGAATATCGTCTAGAAGGTAAGATTTTGTGTGTTTTGTTCGGTTTCAGCTGGGTTTTCAGCTTGGACCGAGTCTTATGTGATTCCCTATTTTCGGTTGATTGTTTTTTGTGTGTTTAGGTGTTTGAACTCCAAGAGCTCTTGAGTTTGGAGGAGTTTTACTCGAAGGCTACTGTAGGTGAGTTCTAGAACCCTGAATTTTCAACTTTTAAACATGTTTTGGGGCTGAAATGCATGTAAACTATTATTTTTGCTATTTCCAGTATGAAAACCATATGTATCACCTCTGTTTTTTTGTGGGTATGAGTGTTTGTGAATGTTTGACTGAATTATGTGGTTGTATGCTTGTTTTATGAACTTAGTATGCTAGATTTGGGCTAAGTATATGTTACAATGATGATCGAGAACTGAAAATTTGCATAAGTTAGAACTGGTATAGTACCCATGCGCCTAAGTTTTTGCCCATACGTTTAAGTGTTGCTCATTCTCCTAAGTTTCCCATGCACCCAAGTACTCATGCGCCTGCATAGTACTGATGCGCCTAAGTTTTTCCCATACGTCTAAGTGTTGCTCATGCACCTAAGTTTCCCATGCGCCCAAGTACTCATGCGCCTGCATAGTACTCATACGCCTGCATAGTACCCATGCGCCTAAGTTTTTCCCATGCACCTAAGTTTTTTCCCATGCGCCCAAATGTTACTATGTGCCTAACTGTTCATGTGCCTGCATAGTGCCCATGCGCCTACGTAGTGCTCATACGACTATGTTGCCTTAGAATTTTTTTGAAATTTTGGGAAAAATGGAAATTTATGATTAAGCTCTGGAATGTTTTTATGGGTTATGTTTGTCCCTGTTATGCATGTTATGGCCTGTTATTGATGTTCCTTATTACGTATTATTATGTGACTTTACGTGGTGTGTTAATGCTCTTATACGTAAAGTATTATATAATGAAAGTGAAAGACATTATTAACAAAGTGGAACCTAATGAAAAAATGTAAAGTCTTGCAAGCAACTGAAAGGAGGTTCACAACTCATTGAAGGTTTGTTAGCTCAACTGTGTGCGGTTTAGCTAACCCATGAGGATGCACACAGGGGTCAATCCTTGCGATTGACCAATATGTATGAAACGGGACCCTTGTCGCTTGCCCCGGTACTGGAGTCAGCTTCGTGCACAATGTTAGGGGTCCATTTATAGACTTCCGCCCAGTACCAGCTTCGTGCACAATGTTTGGGGTATAGCATATGACATGAGTTTAGATGAAAGTGAAAGATAATAATGAAAGTACGAAATGAATGAAAAGAATGTTGAAAGACAATAATGATATTATCAAGTTGTACATATGTTGTGTGATCACGAACGAAAAGTTTTTTACAAAAGGTAAAGTATTTTATTTTATAAAACTAGAACTTACTTAGCGACGCTGACTTTCATGCATTTTCAGTTGGCAGGTAACTTGTTGCTGAGGATGGCACGAGGGTGAAGCTACTTAGTGGGCAAGACTGGCATCCATCTTATGCAATAATAATGATGTTGTTTTGTAATACAACTAAGTGACATTTTGTAATCTTCTAAAACGATGATGTATTACTTGGCAAATGTGTTTAATAAAGCATGAAATAGTTTTTGATGAATTATTCTACTACAACACTTTATTACTTAATAAATCATAATATGTTTTGATATAAATGAGGTTGTGATTGACCAACTGTGGGGTTCCCAGGAACGAGACCTTACAAGTTAGTATTAGAGCCAAAGTTTAAGAGAAATGGGTAAATATTTTCAAAACCTAAACTTAAACTGAGAATGGGACCGAATGGAGGGATGCCAGCGCAAGTAGATACGTGCCATCAGGTAATTTACTTTCTTTAAGTTAACCTGTATTATGTGTATGCTATCTAATTTATGTGCTCTTAGTAGATTTGGATACTGATGTAGTCAGGATAGGCAATGCTTGGGGATGAAGAGTAAAGTAAGTGGCTAATCACAACTGGCCACTATAATTAGGGACTTACTATACTTGACATAATCTGAGCTATTACCCTGAATGACCATATTGGTGTTTGAATCTTATAGTGTTTAGAGGATGGCGGGTGGTAGATCTTTGAAGGCTTCTCAAGGAGGTGTGTAGGTTGGTCGTGGTGCTAGGCCACGTATCACCGTTAACAAGGCTAAGGCTGCTGAGACGGCTCCGGCAGAGCCCGAGCTTCATCACAAGGAAGGTCGTGATGGGAGTGCTAATTTCAGAGCCTTTGTGAAGGAGGCAGTTGTAGAGGAAGTTCATCAGGTCATACAGACGATCTTGCCGTCTGTGGTGACCGAGGTTATTCGTGCGGTGAGGGAGGATGAAAAGAAAGAGAAAGAGGAGAGGAGGACCGCTGGGAGAGGTTTAGGAGAAGGGGAGCAACCAGAGATTGAGATGGTTGTCTCCAGTGATGATGATGAGGAGGAAGCGATGCCGGAAACTACCAAGGGGTGTAGTTATAGGGCATTCCAGAGATGCAAGCCCCCAACTTTTGATGGGAATGGTAATATTACTACTGCTCACCGATAGGTGAGGGAGATAGAGGTGGTGCTCAATTTCAGTGAGTGCCGAGAGGATCAAAAGGTGAAGTTTGCTACCCACTCATTTGTGGACTCGGCCTTATGCTGGTGGGACAACATTGTCTAGGCCGAGGGTAGCAGGGCAATTGGGAGGATGAGGTGGAGTAAGCTGAAGAAGTTGGTGATTGAGGAATTTTGTCCTCATAGGGAGCTCGATAAGATTGAGAGAGAGTTCTTACAGCTGGAGGCGGAAACCATGACACACCAGTAGTATACTACTAAGTTCAATGAGATGGCAAGGCTGGTGCCAGATCAGGTGACGCCGGTGTCAAGAAAGATCAAAGGTATTCAGGGTTTGCCAGAAGACATCCGCAGACACATGATCGCCGCCCGGCTGATTACGTTTAGGTCAGTGGTTGATCTGGCAGGGAGGTTGTATGATGAAAGAGAAGTGGTAGTGGTAGAGGTGAATAAGAAAGGTGATGGTGACAGAAATTCAAAGGGGAAAAGATTTGGCAGTGGTGGTTTCACCTCCAAAAGTAAAAAGGCATGAATAGATGACTAGAGGGTGGTGACGACAGGTACCGGGTCAAGGATGTGTAACCGGAGTAGGAAGGAGCATGCGGGGGAATGCAAGTGGGAATCAAATCTTTGCTTCAAGTGTGGGAAGCGCGGTTGACGAGGTGCTACGATTGTGGCGAGACCGGGCATACGAGTAGAGATTGTAGGAAGCCAAGGGCCAAGAGTTCTAGGGCAAAGAAGGGGACCAAAAAGGATGGGCAGGGAGCAAAAGCCAGAGCATTCATGATAACTCGGGAAGAGGCTAGAGTGGACCCTCGATGTCGTGTCAGGTACATTCCTAGTAAACCAAACTTATGCCTTGGTATTATTTAATTCTTGTGCTAGTAAGAGCTTTATTTCTATTTCCTTCTGTGATAAGTTGCTTGTTTGGAGTAGAAAGATTGATGAGCCCTTTGATGTAGAAACTGCCATTGGTAAGTCTACCAGGATTTCTGATTTGATAGAGAATTGTGACATAGAATTTGAAGGCCATAGGTTCTCTGCTAATTTATTCGTGATGCCCCTAGGCGGATTTGATGTGGTTCTATGGATGGATTGGTTAGCAGCCTATGAGGCAAATATTGTGTGTCGCGGGAAAATGCTCTGATTGACTGCGCCTGATGGGAGTTCGGTGACGATCTATGGTTATCGAGTTACTATTGTTCTGAGGGTGATTTTGATGGTGGTGGCAGAGAAGTGCATGAAACGTGGATGTAGTGCCTACCTGGCTTACGTGAAGGATGTGGATGAGTCAGTACCACAATTGTCTGACGTACGAGTTGTGTGTGACTTTCCAGACATGTTCCCAGATGATTTACCAGGTGTGCCACCAGACCGTGAGATCGAGTTCTAGATCGACCTGATACCTGGTGCTCAACCTGTTGCTAAGGCACCTTATCGATTGGCTCCGTCCGAGATGAAAGAACTGATGGTTCAGTTGCAAGAGTTGTTGGACAAAGGGTTCATTCGACCGAGTATCTCTTCATGGGGTGCTCTGGTCTTGTTTGTAAAGAAGAAGGACGGTAGTATGAGGATGTGCATCGACTGCCGTGAGTTAAACAAGTTGACCATGAAGAACTGGTATCCGTTATCGAGGATTGATGACTTATTTGATCAGCTCCAAGGTGCCAGTTGGTTCTCGAGGATAGATCTCTGATTTGGTTACCATCAGTTGAAGGTGAAGGAACAGGATATACCAAAAATAGCTTTTCGCATGCGTTATGGACACTACGAGTTTTCGTTATGTCTTTTGGTCTAACTAACGCGCCAGCTACCTTTATGGATTTGATGAACCGGGTGTGTCGGCCAATGTTAGATAAATCAGTGATTGTGTTTATCGATGATATTCTGATTTATTCAAAGAGCAAAGAAGAGCATGCCGGTCACATTCGTGAGGTATTGGAGACACTTAGAAGAGAGAAGCTGTATGCTAAGTTCTCCAAGTGCATTTTCTGGTTGCGTGAGGTTTAGTTTTTGGTTCATGTGGTAAATTCTAAAGGGATCATGGTAGACCCGGCAAAGTTAGAGGTGGTGATGCAGTGGAAGTCTCCAAAGACGCCATCCGAGATCCGCAGTTTCTTGGGTTTAGCGGGCTATTACAGGAGATTCATTCAAGTCTTTTCTAAGATAGCCTCACCATTGACCAAGCTGACCTACAAGGATGTGAAGTTTGTATGGGGTTTAGAACAGGAGAGTGCTTTGGAAGAGCTAAAGACAAGATTAACTCAAGCTCCTCTCTTGATGTTACCCTAAGGGAATAAAGACTTGGTGGTCTATTCAGATGCTTTTTATTTAGGATTGGGTTGCGTGCTGATCCAACGAGGAAGAGTAATAGCCTATGTGTCCCGACAGTTGAAAATCCATGAGGCTAATTACCCTACTCATGACTTAGAGCTAGCGGCTGTGGTCTTTGCATTGAAGATTTGGAGGCACTTCTTATACGGGACGAAGTGCACTAACTTCACTGACCATAAGAGCTTGAAATACTTCTTTGAGCAGAAGGACCTAAATATGAGGCAAAGGAGGTGGTTAGAGTTGATCAAGGATTATGATTATGAGATCCACTACCATCCGGGCAAGGCCAACGTAGTGGCAGATGCCCTTAGCCGAAAGGAGAGACCCGAGCCAATCCGGGTGAAAGCTTACCAGTTGTTGATGACCTTTGATGTGATGGCACAGGTCAAGGGGCTCCAAGATGAGGCATTGAAAAAAGAGAACCTTAACTTCGAAAGGATGAGAGGTCTAGTCTCGGAGTTGGGTGAGAACACTCTCGGAGTTAGAACCCGCTTCAGGTGGATGTGGATCCCTTGTTATGGAGATCTACGGGGGAAAATCATGGATGAAGCTCATAAGACTCGATACTCTATTAATCCTGGTGCTACAAAGATGTAGCATGATATGAAGAAAGATTATTGGTGGCCGGGAATGAAACGCGATGTAGCGGAGTATGTGAGCAAGTGCCTTACTTGCTTGCAGGTGAAGGCTGAGCATCAGAAGCCATACGGGAGGATCCAACCTTTGGATATATCGATTGGAAATTAAAGCCTATCACCATGGACTTCATTACGAAGTTACCGCGTACGGCAAGAGGGTATGATGCCATATGGGTAATAGTAGACTGTCTGATAAAGAGTGCTCATTTCTTGCCAATCCATGAGACGTATTCATCTAAGAGGTTGGTGGATCTGTTCATTAAGGAGATTGTGACGCATCATGGTGTACCAATGTCTATCATGTCTGACCATGACACTTGGTTTACATCCAAGTTTTGGAAGAGGTTTCATGACACGATGGGGACGAGGTTGCTTATTAGTACGGCATACCATCCTCAAACAGATGGTCAGTCGGAGAGGACAATTCAGACACTGAAAGATATGCTACGGGCATGCGTGATCGATTTTTGAGGAAGTTGGGATGAACACTTACCGTTAGCTGTATTCTCATACAACAACAGTTATCATGCCAGCATTGGTATGCTACCATATGAGATGCTATACGGTAGGAAGTGTAGAGCGCCCGTATGTTGCGTGACATCGGACAGAAGGAGTTGGGGAGCGTTGAAGTGATCGAGGCTACGACAAAAAAGTTGGAGAAGATCAAGACCTTTTTGATGGCGGCAAAACATAGGCAAAAGTCGTATGCTGACAAGAGGCGTAGACCGATTGAATTCAAGGTGGGTGATAAAGTTATGCTGAAGGTTACACCAAGGAAGGGGATCATTCGGTTCAGAAAGCGGGGTAAGCTGAGCCCAAGGTATATAGGACCTTTCCGAATTATTGCTCGAGTAGGATAGGTGGCCTATAGGTTGGAGCTACCCGATGAGTTAAGTGGAATTCATCCGACATTCCATGTATCTCATCTGAGAAAGTGCTTAGCCGAAAAGCATATGATTGTGCAACTGGAGTATATTGAGGTGGATGAACGGCTCAATGATATGGAGCAACCGGTGGCCATCATTGACTAAAAAAAGAAGAGGCTGTAGAACAAAGTGGTTCCACTGGTGCGAGTACAGTAGAGGCACAAGAAGGGATCCGAGTCTACGTGGGAGATGGAGGAAGAGATGAGACAGCATTATCCACAACTGTTCGAGGAGTGACAGGTTTCGGGGACGAAACCTATATAAGGGGGGTGGACTTGTAACATCTAGATATTTTAAAAAGAAGAAAAAAAAGGAAGAAAAGAAAAGAAAAAGAGAAGTATAAAGAAAGAAATGTGAAATAACCCAAGTTGAGGGGTTAAAGTTGTGCAAGATGCAAACTTTAATATTATTATGTTTAAAAAGTGGGCATGGCCACCCACTCCCTCTGCTCAACAACTGCTCGGCTGCAAAAAATAAAGAAGAGAGTTTTCCATTGGTTTTCTAGAAAGAAGAAGAAGAAGATCGTCTAGAAGGTAAGATTTTGTTTGTTTTGTTCGGTTTTAGCTGGGTTTTCAGCTTGTAGACCGAGTCTTATGTGTTTCTCTGTTTTTGGTTGGGTGTTTTTGGTGTGTTTAGGTGTTTGAACTCCAAGAGCTCTCGAGTTTGGAGGATTTTTACTCGAAGGTTGCTGTAGGTGAGTTTTAGAACCCCGAATTTTCTGTTTTTAAACATGTTTTGGGGCTGAAATGCATGTAAACTATTATTTTTTCAAATTCCAGTATGAAAACCGTATGTATCACCTCCGTTTTTTTGTGCGTATGTGTGTTTGTGAATGTTTGACTGAATTATGTGGTTGTATGCTTGTTTTATGAGCTTAGTATGCTAGATTTGGGCTAAGTATATGATAGGAAGATGAACTGGAACTGGAAATTTGCATAAGTTAGAATTGGTATAGTACCCATGCGCCTAAGTTTTTGCCCATACGCCGAAGTGTTGCTCATGCGCCTAAGTTTCCCACGCGCCCAAGTACTCATGCGCCTGCATAGTACTCATACGCCTAAGTTTTTGCCAATACACCTAAGTGTTGCTCATGCGCCTAAGTTTCCCATGCACCCAAGTACTCATGCGCCTGCATAGTACCCATGCGCCTAAATTTTTCCCATGCGCCTAAGTTTTTCCCCATGCGCCCAACTATTCATGCGCCTGTATAGTGCCCATGAGCCTATATTGTGCTCATGTGCCTAAGTTGCCTTAGAATCTTTCTGAAATTTTGGAAAAAATGGAACTTTATGATTAAGCTCTGGAATGTTTTGGTGGGTTATGTTTGTCCTTGTTATGTATGTTATGGCATGTTATTGATGTTACTTATTACATATTATTATATGACTTTACTTGGTGTGTTAATGCTCTTATACGTAAAGTATTATATAATGAAAGTGAAAGACATTATTAATGAAGTGGAACCTAATGAAAGAATGTAAAGTCTTGCAAGAAACTTAAAGGAGGTTCACAACTCATTGAGGGGTTGTTAGCTCAACTATGTACGGTTTAGCTAACCCATGAGGATGCACATAGGGGTCAATCCTTGTGATTGACCAATATGTACGAAACGAGACCCTTGTCGCTTACCCCGGTACTGGAGTCAGCTTCGTGCACAATGTTAGGGGTCTATTTATAGACTTCCGCCCAGTACCATCTTCGTGCATAATGTTTGGGGTATAGCATATGACATGGGTCTAGATGAAAGTGAAAGATAATGATGAAAGTACGAAATGAATGAAAAGAATGTTAAAAGATAATAATGATATTATCAAGTTGTACGTATGTTGTGTGATCATGAACGAAAAGGTTCTTACTAAAGGTAAAGTATTTTATTATATAAAACTAGAACTCGCTCAGCGACGCTGACTTTTCATACATTTTCAGTTGGCAGGTAACTTGTTGCTGAGGATGGCACGAGGGTGAAGCTACTTGGCGGGCAAGACTGGCATTCATCTCATGCAATAATAATGATGTTGTTTTGTAATACAACTAAGTGACATTTTGTAATCTTGTAAAATGATGATGTATTACTTGGCAAATGTATTTATTAAAGCATGAAATGGTTTTTGATGAATTATTCTGCTGCAACACTTTATTACTTGATAAATCTTAATATGTTTTGATATAAATGTGGTTGTGATTGACCAAGTATGGGGTTCCCTGGAACGAGGCCTTACAAGCTGAATGTCAAAAATCTTTGTGCAAAATGGTAGTGTTGTAACACCCGGAAATTGAAAAGAAAAAGATAAAAAGGTGAAATATCCCAAGTCAAGGGGTCAAAGTTATGCAAGTGGCAAACTTGCCTATTTTGGGATTTAAAAGAAGCATGGCAGCCCATACCTCTTCTTTTACAGATCTTGCTTTCGACTGCAAGAAGAAAGAAGAAGCTGCAATCGGTTTCTAGAGAGAGAAGGTGGAAGATCTTCTTATTGGTGAGGTTTTCTGGTGTTTTCTGCTCGGTTTTCAGCTGTGTTCGAGCTGCTGGACCGATTCTTACATGTTTATTGTGTCGGCTACTTGTTTCGGTGTGTTTAGGTGCTAGAACTCCAGGTTGCTCTCGGGTTTGGAAGAGTTTTACTGAAAAGCAGTTAGAGGTGAGTTCTAGATTTCCCCTATTTTAATTGTTTTAAACTAGTTTGGGGCTAAAATGCATATTAACTGAATTTTTACAACAGAAGCATGAGTTTTCTACGTTTTGCATTTGATGTGTATGCGATGTGTGTGTTTTGAATGTCTTCGTTGATGTTGTGTAGTTGTCAGCTATGTTTTAAGTGTTAGACCGATAGATCTAAGCTAAGAATATGCTTAATATGATGTATGGAGACTGGAAATAGAGTAAGTTGTATCACAGGTGATAACCTTGGTGTCCGCTGTGGACACTAGCTGTCCGCTGTGGACACTAGCTGTCCGTTGTTGACACTTGACACAATTAGACTGTCCGCTGTGGACTTTCATGTCCGCTGTGGACTTTGCATGTCAGCTATGGACACTTAGGCATTTAGACTGTCCGCTGTGGGCTTGCTCATCCGCTGTGGACTTAAGTTGTCCGCTGTGGGCGTTTATTCATCCGCATTTGCTAAGTGCTCACCCGTATTTGCTGGTCTTCATCCACATTTTCTGATCATTCAACCGCATTGGTTTTATGTTCCATAGTTAAGTATTTTGTTCATCTGCATAGGACTTGTTCATCTGCATTGGACTTGTTCATCTGCATTTGGACTTGTTCATCCGCATTTGGTTCACCCGCATGCTTTTAGACACTTAGAATATTTTCTTTAGACTTTCATCAGCATTTGTTCATCCGTATTGGTTGACATTCATCCGCATTTCTTTGGGGACTTAGAATTATTTTGAAATTTTGGGAATAGAATTTAAGTGTTAAGTACTTATGTATAAAGAAAGATTATGCTTGTTTAATGTTTCTAATGTATGATTCTCTCCTTATGGCCTGCTGTTATGGATAATATTTATCATGCTTCATGTTATATGATTATATGGCGATGAATATTATAAAAGTATTATTCCTAACCAAGTGGACACAAAAAAAATAAAAGAAAATAGTGGAACTTAAAGAATATTACCCCCGGGCCCTTATAATCAATGGAAAGCCTTGCAAGCACAATGAAATGAGGTGCACGACCTTGTTGTCGTTAGCTCAACTGATGTGAGGCTGATTCAGGATGCATATCTGGGGTCTAATCCTGAGGATTGACCAAATCAATGGGACCCGTATTCATGAGCAGGCTTCGTGCCTAGCAATGTGGGTCAACTGTCGAATGGGTTACCTACCAAAAAATTGTTTGCCGATAGGGGTTCGGCATTTGTTGCCAACCAATAATATAGGCTTTTGCTTTGTGCAAACCTAAACCATGAAAGTGAAAGATAATGAGAGAAAGAAAGATACAAAATATCTTATTGATTATGTATAATGATGAATGATTACCAAGTGAAGTTTGCAAAAGTATATTTTATATATTATTAACCTAGAATTCACTCAGCAATGCTGACTTTTTGTATGTATTTTCATTTGGCAGGTAATGTGGTTGCTGAGGGTGGCACGGAGTTGAAGCTACTTGGCAAGCAAAGACTGGCATCTATCTCTTGCAAAAATAATGTTGTTGTTTTGTAATACAACTGAGTATTCTTTTGTGATTTTAATCTACGATGTATTACTTGGCACAAGTAACTATTAATGCATGAAATGGTTTTGATAATTCTTCCGCTACAACATTTTCTTATGTTTATATATTTTAAATGAGTTTTTAATAATGAATGATGCTATGAATGACCAACTGTGGGGTCTCCGGGATCGGGGCCTTACAAGTTGGTATCAGAGACAAAGTTTAAGAGAATTAGGTAACTTATTTTCAAAACCTAAACTTAAACTGAGAATGGGACCGAATGGAAGGATGCCAGCTCAAGTAGCTACGTGCCATTAGGTAATTTTCTTAAAGATAACCAGTATTATGTGCGTATGTTATGTGATATATGTGCACTTAGTAGATTTGGAAAATGATGTAGTTTGGATAGGGAATGCTTAGGGGATGAAGAGTAAAGTAAGTGGCTAATTACAACTGGCCACTGTAATTAGGGACTTACTATACTTGACATAATCTGAGCTATTACCTTGAATGACTGTGTTGGTGTTTGAATCTTATATTGTTTAGAGGATGGCTGGTGGTAGATATTTGGGGGCCTTTAGAGGTGGAGGTCACGGTGGACGTGGTGTTGCACCACGTGTCATGAGTAACAGGGCTAGGACTACTGAAACGGCTCCTGAAGAGCCCGACTTTCATCACCATGGTGGTGGGGATGAGTGCGTTAACCTGATGGCCATAGTGAAGGAGGCTGTGGCTGAGGGAGTTCACCAAGTCATGCACACGATTTTGCTGTCTGTGGTGACTGGGGTCATTAGGGCTGTAAGGAAAGATGAGAGGAGGGGGAGAACTGGAGTAGAAAATGTGCTGGTAGTGGCGGTTTCCCTCCCAAGGGTAAAAGGGCGAAGGTAGAGGGTCGCAATGTGGCGGCAACCGAGTTAGGAGTGAAGGTGTGCGAGAAGTGTGGGAAGGAAGGCCACATGACAGGAGATTGTTGCGTGGTGAAGTTGTGTGGTAAGTATGGGAGAGGACACGTGTTGGAGTGTAGGTGGGGTTCGAACGCCTGCTTTCAACGTGTGAAGGAGGGCCACCTAGCAAGGAGTTGTCGTGTGGTCAAATGTTACAACTATGGCGAGAAAGGGGATATGAGCAAGGACTGCAAGAAGTCGAGGGCTGAGAGCTCCAAGGCGAAGAAGGGGACTGAGAAGGAGGGCGGAGGGCGAAGGCCAGAGCATTCGCTATAACTTGGGTGGAGGCTAGGGTGGACCCCGACGCGGTGTCAGGTACATTTCTAGTAAACCAAATTTGTGTCTCTGTGCTTTTCGATTCTAGTGCTAGTAAGAGTTTTATTTCTACTGCCTTCTATGCTAAGTTTCCTATTATAAGTAGAAGTATTGATGAGCCATTTGAGGTAGAAACTACCATTGGTAAGTCTACTAGGATTTCTGATCTGATAGAGGATTGTGACATAGAGCTAGATGGCCATAGGGTCTCTGCTAAATTATTCGTGATGCCCCTAGGCAGATTCGACGTGGTTCTAGGGATGGATTGGCTAGCAGCTTATGAGGCAAATATTGTGTGTCATAAAAAGATGAATGCCTCTAGGGGGTATATGAGATATGATAGTAATGGACAAGATGATCATATCTATAACACCAATGGTAATGGAGACGCTCCTATGAGAACTGAACCTAAGCAAGGTTGTTCTTACAAAGCTTTCAACGGATGTGAACCTCCAATATTTGACGGGAAAAGAGATTCCATGGCTACCTTTCAGTGGATCCATGAGATGGAAGCTGTTATTGAAATTAGTGGATGCACATCCACGCAAGCTATCATGTATTGCACTCACTCATTCAGGTCTGAGGCATTGTTTTGGTGGGACAATGTTAAACAAGCTAAAGGACCTAGAATTGTTACCCTTTGACCTGGAATGAACTAAAGGAGCTTGTGATGGAAAAGTTTTGTCCTGAAGTTGAAAGGGACAAAATTGAAATAGAATTCTTACAACTACAGGCCGGGACGATGACACATCGTCAGTACACGACCAAGTTTGATGAGATGGCTTGACTGCTTCCTGAGCATGTAACACCTGAAGCAAAGCACATATAAAGATATGTGCAAGGGTTACCTCATCATATTCAACAGTTAGTTAAGATGTCTGCACCCAAAACCTATGAATCTACAATTGCATTAAGTGCCATTGCATACGAAGAAGAAGGCATAATGACTGAAAACAACAAAAGAAAGAGAAATGATGATGGAAACCAGATGCCAAGAAAGGACAGAAAGATCACACGAAATGAAGGGAACCGTATCAACAAACCATGGAGGAATGATAAAAGTGAGTCTTGGAGAAAGTATCAAGATTCCAAATGTCTTAAATGTCCAATGGGTGATCATTCACGAAAGAACTGCCCAAAAATTAGATGTTTCAATTGTTGGGAGTATGGAGATTTCCGAAGTGATTGCAATAACCCTCCACAAACACAACCTGTGGAGAATCAAAGCAACTCCAAGGGCCAAGTGTATGTGTTAAAAGAAGCTGGGGATGAAACTATAGCTGGTACGTTTCTCATCAACAACATATATGCTAGAGTTTTGTTTGATACGGATCCAAATAGAAGTTTCATTTCAACTACCTTAGTACCTTATTTGAACTTAGTACCACAAACTCTAGATTATGCATATATTGTAGAAACTGCCAGTGGTGAGTAAGATAAGATAAGTAAGATTTTTAAGAATTGTGTTATTACCCTAGTTAACACTAAATTCTCTGTAAATTTAATGCCGACCATTCTAAGTGAATATGATATCATTCTTGGGATGGATTGGTTAAATAAATATTGTGCTCATCTCGACTTTGAACATAAGACGATGACGGTATGTAAGCCAAATGGGGAAAAGCTACTAGTTTATGGAAGTGATGGAAATCCTATGACCAATATCATCTTAGCAGTGAAGGCAATGAAATGTATTCAGAAAGGATGCATAGCCTTTCTTTTGTGCATGATAGATGCCAAAAAGGAAATACAAATCAATGAAATCCCTGTGGTGTGCAACTTCCCAGACGTGTTTCCGGAAGATTTACCAGGACTTCCACCTGATCGTCAGATAGAATTTTGTGTTGATTTAGTACCTGGTGCTAAACCAATCGCGAAGGCTCCTTATCGTCTAGCCCCTTCGGAGATGAAAGAACTTATGAGGCAAATTGACGAACACTTAGAAAAAGGGTTTATTAGACTAAGTTCCTCACCTTGGGGAGTGCCAGTATTGTTTGTCAAAAAGAAAGATGGTTTAATGCGTATGTGCATTGATTATGGAGAATTAAACAAGTTAACTATTAAGAACAAGTATCCTTTACCAAGAATAGATGATTTATTTGATCAACTTTAAAGAGCCAACTACTTTTCAAAAATTGATCTTCGATCGGGTTATCATCAGTTGAAAGTGCACAAGAAAGATATTCCCAAGACCGCATTCAGGACGCGTTATGGGCATTACGAATTTTTGGTTATGTCTTTTGGACTAACCAATGCCCCTGCAGCATTTATAGATCTGATGAATAAAGTTTGCAAACCATACTTGGTTAAGTTTTTCATTGTCTTTATCGATGACATACTTATTAATTCTAAGAACCAAGATGATCATGCCAGACATTTGAAAATGGTTCTAGAAACCCTTCGACAAGAAGCGCTTTACACAAAATTCTCTAAATGTGACTTCTGGAAAAGAGAAGTTCAATTCCTCGGTCACGTGATAAATGAGAAGGGAATACAAGTAGATCCAACCAAGATAGATGCTGTGATGAAATGGGAATCACCAAAGAATCCTAGTGAGATTAGGAGCTTTATAGGATTAGCAGGATACTACCAAAGGTTTATTCAAGACTTCTCTAAGATTGCTACCCCTTTAACATCTTTGACTCGAAAGAATGTAAAGTTTGACTGGGGACCAAAGCAGGAAGAAGCTTTCAACCTTCTAAAACAAAAGCTTAGCAGTGCTCCCATACTTGCATTACCAGATGGTCATGAAGACTTTGCAATATACTATGATGCCTCATATAAGGGTTTAGGTTATGTGTTGATGCAACGAAATAAGGTTATAGCCTATGCATCACGACAACTAAAAGTTCATGAAAAGAACTATACTACGCATGACCTTGAATTGGGTGCCATAGTGTTTGCCTTAAAGATTTGGCGACACTACTTGTATGGTACTAAGTGTGTAATCTACTCAGACCATAACAGCTTACAACACATCTTTAATCAAAAGATGTTAAACATGAGGCAAAGAAGGTGGATGGAACTTCTCAATGTTTACGATCATGAAATCAAGTACCATCCAGGAAAAGCTAATGTAGTTGCGGATGCTCTCAGTCTGAAAGAAAAAGTTAAACCAATTAGGGTAAAAGCATTAAAGATAGATGTCAAGCTTGATTAGAAATACCAAATCAAGAATGCTCAAACTAAAGCATTGAAAGATGAGAATATTCAGGCTGAAAGAATGATGGGTAACCAAAAATTACTGACTCAAGGAACGGATGGAATCTTAAGATATGGTTAGATAATTTGGATCCCAAAATTTGGGGGTATTCAGGGCAAAGAATTGGATGAAGCCCACAAGTCCAAATACACAATGCATCCCGGAGTAAGCAAAATGTATAAAGATATTCGAAATCACTACTGGTGGCCTAATATGAAAAGTTCTATAGCCCAATACGTTGATAAATGCTTAACATGTCTACAAGTTAAGATTGAACAACAAAAACCAGCCGGCCAGTTACAACAATTGGAGTTGCCAGTATGGAAATGGGATAGAGTGACGATGGATTTTGTCACGAAACTTCCAAGAACACGAAAAGGATATAATGCTATATGGGTCGTGGTTGACAGGCTAACCAAGTCAGCATATTTTCTACCCATAAGTGAGAGTTATCCAATAGAAAAACTGGCCAAGATATATATTGATGAAATAGTAAGTAAACATGGAGTGCCTTTATCCATTATCTCTGATAGGGATAGCCGATTTACATCCTGATTCTGGACAAGTTTCCAAAAGGAACTAGGAACCAAAATCAGTTTAAGCGCTGCATATCATCATTAAACTGATGGTCAGAGTAAGTGAACAATTCAAACCTTGGAAGACATGTTGCATGCTTGCGTGATTGATTTTGGAGGTAGCTGGGAAGATCATTTGCCTTTGATCGAATTTTCTTATAACAACAGCTACCATTCTAGCATTAAAGCTGCACCGTTTGAAGCATTATATGGAAGAAAGTATAAAACTCCCATTTGTTGGACAGAAATAGGGGATGATCAGTTGACCAAACCAAAATTATTCTTGAGACAACTGAGAAAATCCAACAAATAAGACAACAACTAAAAGCTGCTCAAGATAGACAAAAGAATTATGCTGATAACAGAAGGAGGCCTTTAGAATTTCAAGAAGGAGACTATGTAATGCTAAAAGTCTCACCATAGAAAGGAGTGATGAGATTTGATAAACGGGGAAAGTTAAGTCCCAGGTATATTGGACCGTTCAAAATCATCGCAAGAATCGGTACACTTGCATACATGCTAGAATTACAAGAAACCTTAAGAGGTATTCACGATACATTTAATATATCAAACCAAAGGAAATGTTTGGTAGATCCAACACAAGCAGTATCATTGGAGGACGTGCAAGTAGACGAGAAACTAAACTTCATAGAAAAACCGTTAAAGATTCTCGATTTTCAAGAGCGTAAACTAAGAAAGAAGGTAATTCCATTAATATTATTTCAGTGGCAAGGTCAGAAAGGGCCCGAAAAGACTTGGGAATTAGCAGAAGAAATGAAAGCCAAATATCCAAAATTATTTAAGTAGCCTTCGAATTTCGAGGACGAAATTCTTTTAAGGGGAGGAGAATGTAACATACCGAGCGTTTGGGTTATATATAATAGTTAAAATAAAAGAAATATGAACTTTACATTTTGTATATTGTTAAGCGAGTAACTAACGAGTGAAATGACTATTCTAAATTTAAAGTTTTAGATGAGTTTTATTATAGTAAGAGACCGTTTAAATATATATAAATATAATAATATATTATATTTAAACGTGCTTCGTTTTTAACGAAACTTGGGTGGACTCGTAGAGGAAAATAAGTTCGTCTCAACGGCATATTTGAATTTATATAAGACGTTATTTGTAAAAAGTTATAAGAGAAAAATGAAGTAAGCAGCTAAATTAATTATAATAATATAATAATAATATAATATTTTAATTCATAAGAAGTGCAATGTAAGCATTTGAACGCAAGGAAGCTACTCAAATTGTGATCCCACATCGACCTAAAGAAAAAAATACTGCTGTTAGAAACTCTTATAAATAGAGACCTTATAGGTTTAGTTTAGATTATAAGTTTCCTTGAAAATTCTCTATTATAAAGAGAATTCCAGGTAATCGATATCCCATTGGGTATTGTTATTAGTCGTTTTAAGAGCTCGGGTAGGAGCGCGAGTAGGGAGATTCTACATCAGATTGCCATAGATAGTTTTAAGGTATGTTCTTGTTTAAGTTTATGTCAAGTTCATTATTGTTTATTATAGATTATTATTAGCATTATAAGTAATTTTAGTATTATTAGTATTATTATTTATAGGTGTTAGGGTTATTGTTAGGAGTGGCTATTGGGTAGCCTAGCCTTAGTTAGGCATGGACTGATCACCCATGCTTAAACAATAGCGTAAACCAGTATCCAGTCATTACAATAACTACTTAGTTGTATCATTACCTAACCTAGGATTACTTGAACTGTATCAGGACTTAGAGATATTACCAGATTATATTAGGAAAGGTTATCAACTGTTGGGCAACTTCTAAATGGGTGAGTCCCTCTGAACTGTTTTATAAAACGGGATGTGATGTTCTGATAACCGGTAATAATTGAAGAATTGACTATCAATAAAGAATCTGTGATATGTGGCAATGCTAGATAGGATGCTTGAGGGTTGCTTGTATGATTCTGCTTTAGCCAGTGGAGTTTGTATACATAGCCTGGTTATGTGAATTTATACTGTGCTTACTCTGTTCCTATCTGTTTGCCATGGTTGTATCTGCTTGATGCAATAGTCAATATTAATATGTTTTGAATTTTGAAGAATACTATGTTCATGAACTCACAAGCTTTATGCTGAGTCCCAAATGTTTTATTTTATGGACACACATCCTAGGTGCCAGGTGATTACAACAATAAGAAATTATGGACTAAGCTCACGAGGAAATAAAGGACTAAAGTGTTGCCGAGGATTTGGATCTATTTATATAGTTAAGTTGATATAATATTAGTATTGTATTAGAAGACAGATGTATAATAAGTTATGATTTATAATTATTGTTTGACTTTTGCTATGTATTCTCTGATTACTATGTGTTCTGTATATCCAATGCGTAACGCTTCCTAGGGTGTGCCCTGGGAGGCGGGCGTTACACAAGTGGACACAAAGAAATAAAAGAATACAGTGGAACTTAAAGAATGTTCCCCCGGGCCCTTATAATCAATGGAAAGCCTTGCAAGCACAATGGAATGAAGTGCACGACCTTGTTGTCATTAGCTCAACTGATGTGTGGCTAATTCAGGATGCACATCTGGGGTCTAATCCTGGGGATTGACCAAATCAATGGGACCCTGTATTCATGAGCAAGCTTCGTGCCTAGCAGTGTGGGTCAACTGTCGAATGGGTTAGCTACCAAAATATCGTTTGCAGATAGGGATTTAGCATTTGTTGCAAACCAACAGTATCGGCTCTTGCTTTGTGCAAACCTAAACAATGAAAGTGAAAGATAATGAAAGAAAAAAAAGATAAAGAATCTCTTAATTATTGATTATGTATAATGATGAATGATCACTAAGTGAAGTTTACAAAAGTATATTTTCTATATTATTAAACTAGAACTCACTCAGCAACGCTGACTTTTTATATGCATTTTCAGTTGGAAGGTAATATGGTTGCTGAGGGTGGCACGGAGTTGAAGCTACTTGGCAAGCAAAGACTGGCATCCATCTCTTGCAAAACTAATGTTGTTGTTTTATAATACAACTAAGTATTCTTTTGTGATTTTAATCAACGATGTATTACTTGGCACAAGTAACTATTAATGCATGAAATGGTTTTGATAATTCTTCTGCTGTAACATTTTCTGATGTTCATATATTTTAAATGAGTTTTTAATAATGAATGATGCTATGAATGACCAACTATGCGGTCTTTGGGACCTTACAAGTACTAAGGGTAGGATAAGTTTTAATTGAATTGCATTTGCCTTCTCTCAGCTTTGTGTCTTGAATTAGTCAACTTTTCCAGCTACTTTTTGTAAGGCCCCGTTCCCGGGACACTTACAGTTGATCAATCATCGAATAAAACATATAAAACTCATCATTTTGCAGCGGAAATATAACTTTTCATTAATAATTAAAAAGCATGTCAAATTGTCGTATTATTTCATTTACATCCGAAAAAGCATATTAATACAATAACATTCTCAAAATATGGATGCCAGACTCGAATCATCCCCAGTAGCTTATGCATCCATGCCTGCACCTCCTCAGCATCATCGATTACCTGCCAACTATTATGCATACAAAAGTTAGCGACGCTAAGGGAGTTCTAGTTTTATAATAAAATACTTTACATTTCATTAAAACACTTCCTTTACTTTCGTACGTGGTCACACATCATACATACATCAAGGTAATATCATCATTATCATTCATTATCGTTCTTAATCGTTCATTTTTGTACTTTCTTTCATTAAGATCCTTCATTTTCTCTATGGATCTTGCCATATGCTCAACCCCAACATTATGCATGAAGCTAGTACTTTATTGGGGTTTGTAAACAAACCTCTAATCATTGTGCATGAAGCAGATACATTGTGCACGAAGCAAATACATTATGCACGAAGCAGATACATTATGCACGAAGCAGATACATTGTGCACGAAACACTTACATTATGCACGAAGCAGATACATTGTGCACGAAGCACTTACATTATGCACGAAGCAGATACATTGTGCACGAAGCACTTACATTATGCATGAAGTAGATACAGTACTGGGGTAAGCGACAAGGATCCCATCAATCATTACTCCCATTTTCGTCATTCGTTATCTTCTACTTTCATTACATAATACTTTACGTACGTTCTTAAATTATACCACGTAAAGTCATATCAAAATACATAATATGGAACATAATTGACATAACAGCAGCCCACAACCATACAACATCAACAAGCATAAATCTATATTAAACATAAGTACACAACACTTAAGTTCTATTCCTAAAATTTCAAAATAATTCTAAGTGTCTACAGCGCATGAACAAGTGTACATCGGACAGCTTAAAATTTCCTAAGTGTCCACAACGGACAGCCAAAGTCCACAGCGCATGACTAAAACATTCTAAGTATCCACAGCGGATGAACAAAGTCCACTACGGATGAACAAGTCCACAGCAGATGAACAAAGTCCACAGCGGATGGACAAATCCACAGCGGACAATCATAAAATTTTCCTAAGTGTCCACAGCGGACATGCAAAGTCCACAGCGGACATGCAAAGTCCACAGCGGACATGCAAGTCCACAGCGGACATGCAAGTCCACAACGGATGGCATAAAATCCTTCCAAGTGTCCACAGCGGATAGTCTAATGTCCACAGCGGACAGCATGCAAAATTCTCTAAGTGTCCATAGCGGACACTTTATTTCCATAGCGGACGACATGCAAAATTCTCTAAGTGTCCACAGGGGACATGCAAATTCCACAGCGGACAACAACATAATAATTTCTAAGTGTCCACAGCGGACATGCAAGGTCTACAACAGACAGAATGCATAATTTTTCTAAGTGTCCATAGCGGACATTCAAAATCCACAGCGGACGCCAAGTCCCACTCTTGCGATCAACTTATGCAGTTTCTAAACCCATACATCACTTCTAAACATATACTTAGCATGGATCTACCAGTTCACACTTAGAACATCACAAACAACCTTACAACAACATGGAAATCCTTTAAAAACATACATCAACCGTACACAGTCGTACTTTTCATTAAAGAAAACTTAGTTTGGTGAGGAAACATTCTTTTAGGATGCATAACAGCCCCAAACAAGTAGAAAACCGATAAAACATGATTTAAGATACTGATGTGAGAATCAATTTTAGCAAATTATAACAAATCAGGCACAATTGGGAGTATAATTAATTCTCATTAACATTAAAGATAACAAACTAAAGCAAGTTAAAACTAACAAAATTGTCACCTTAACATTAACATGTTCTCTTGCCTCCTCATAATGGAGTTACCTTATTTTCAAAACCTGAGTTCATCAACTAAATTCGAATAACAACTTAACTCTAAAGCTATTGAATTATTATCATAATGAGTGGGTGCCTCTATGAATTATTCAAATATATGAACACACAAAAAAAACGACAGTCCTCTACAAGCTGGAAGCAAAAGTTAAGAAACGTAATATGTGCTAAACGATCCCGAGTTTCATGAAACGTAATATAGCATGAACTCTAGTTTTTGTTGTACTCTTAATCGAGTTTCATGATATTATACAACAAGTCAATCTCATAAAACCAACTAAATTAGAACAAGTCCAAATAGGCCGAAACCACCTGTAGAACCTAGAACTCATTTTATTTTATTTTTTTATAAAACATTGGTTTAACGAGAACCCATTTTGGTTAAAAATTGTTTTGACCCGATCCTAATTATACTCTCAAAACAATCCCATTTGAACTGAACCAGTTAGATTACCTAACCCGCCTGTATTGCAGGACTTAGTATTATCAAGACAATGTACAGATGGTAAAATATTCAAAAAGTGTTGGGAATGGAGAACTTCAAGAAACTTATACCATGACACTAGCATTCCATATAGCCTTTAGATTTTCAAAGCTTCCCTAAGTTCACAAACAAAAAATCATAACAATAACACCAAAACTTTACAAAGATTAAAGGTGACGTAATCAAAGAAAAGATGCAACACAATAAACCTGAAAACATTAAGGCATGCCGCTCCACCCATGCTTTGCATTTCCTGCTGCACTATCTTCACACATATACAAACCAGTAATTGTTACTTTAATAATCAAATAGTTTCATGTCGTATCAACAGCCTCATCTGGTAAATTTTAATATGTTATACCAATTAATGAAGTAAAAATTTAATATAACATAATGATTGTCGATCAACAGTTTCTCCTTAAATAGGATTATATGATTAAATGCGTTCTAGTATATCATCAAACATCAATACTTCCATGTCTTTTAAATCTGTTGATCAAAAATCAGAATTAGAACATAAGAAGGAAGTTTGCCGGGGCAAATATTGATATAAAAAACAATGTTGAATGATTTTTAAAATATTCACTCGTTAAATGTTTACCATATGTTTCATCATTAAATCTTTTGCTTTATTTTATTTTTTACTGTATTCATGTGCTTGTATCGTAACTCTAACTCCACATTTTTTAGTTATAATGAGGTTAGTTGCTAAATTAAGGTAAATTAGTTATAATCAGGTTAGTTGCTACATTCATTAATAAAATGAAGATCAATTCTATTTGAGCCTAATTTAAAGTTGAATGATATTAGCAAAAAGTGTAGAGTTCATTTATATTTCATTATATTGCCAAAAGAGGATTGTATAGAAACAAAATGTAAAAGGCCGCAAAAGTACTTACAATTTAAAATATCTATCACACAATCCAGATTGACACAACCAGTTAGGCTATTGGATCCTTTGGAACTACTATATGCTAGTGTATTATAGTGACTTGGATGCAATTCTGGTAATGTAATCACCTCTATTGATAAGCCAATATGAATGGTAGAGTTTTAAAACATTTAGATCAAAACTTGATCCATGAACGTAACCATATTCTTTAACATCAATATTTTAAAATAAAAAGACATTCACACTTTCAAAAACGATAATGAAAAGATATCATTCACGTATAATAATCACCTTATGATTTTCATATCAAGAGTTTTACAACCTAAAATGCATTATATTTTCCGCAGAATGATTTTCAATTGATACTTATGCATTTCAACCTTACCTATTTTATGTGTAATTGAATTCATGCAAAACACCACTTTTATCCCATCGTAAACTTAAAAACCATTAACATCAAAACAATCACTACAAACATCCAAAAAAGGATCAGATCAAATAAATATGTAATATTATACCAAACTATAGAGATTTAATCAAAATTTTGGTTGTTTGCTCCTCTTCGTTGTCTTTCCATGCCATAACTCACACAAGCATTTAAGCAACTATTTGGTGTGCATGATTGTATTTTACGAATAATTACCTGATTTTGAGATACCAATTAATATACCTAGAATCTAAACTAAAGTTCAAACATGAATTCAGAAAAATATAAAGATAGCATGATTACCCATAGTTCTACTTCTTCCTATATTTTCTGAGCGTATTCAAGTTTCTTCGAGAAACATGCCTAAATCTAAACAAAAAGAATCAATTTAAGTTTCATTAACCAAGAAAAAACTTAATCATTATGCTTAATTGACGTGAAAACCCCCATTTCAGATTGTAAGGTTATCTTCAAAGCAGCTCTAGGAGGCGATTACTTGGGAATTCCATTTTTCTATAAATTCAACTCAATTTCAACCAGTATTGGTGTAGTATCAATTCCTGATCCGGTGGAATTATTACTTGGGAATTGCATTTTTCAATAAAAATAATTACGCAAGTTATATTTATATTACGCAAGTGATATGATAATTACGCAAGTTATGTTCATAATTACGCAGTTAATAATAACGTAAGTTATGCCCACAACACATACACGTTTGTAGAAAAAGTGTTATTTTTTTAAAAAAAAATATAGCAATAATATACTCAAATTAAATAAAATACAATGCTCGATTTTATGGTGTATTTTTTTAAAAAAATAACGTCGTATAAAAAAGTTATACACGTTTAAGAAAACTGAGAGAATTTCAAAAAAATCAACAATTGTAAGCTAGTTTAAATTTACCCCTCTAACTATCATTCCATGCGTGATTATTTCACTTTTAATTTTAACCGTCCATCTTCTAAATCAATGATTGAAATTACTTCGCACACATCGCATGACTTTTTAACTTTGTACAGTAAACTTTCTCTCCATATATATAGAGTTAGGATCCAATACGAACCATTATTTGTATAAAATCATGGGAACTTATATATTTATGCCATGTGGACATGATGCTCATTTGATATTAAGTGTAATATCGGTATTGCAAATTTTGATTGTTTGTTGACTCCTTGTTCCACGCTTGTATTAAATTTTTAAATTTAGTATCATATTTCTTTGTCATTTAAATGGATCCTACTAATTCTAATCAAGTTCAATGTATGAATTTTAATTAATATGTTCATATTCTACATTAGGTTATAAACCTATGTGATACATGGGTAGGAAATAAAATAAAAGTTAAAGCTAACTAATTTATTTAAGAAACACAAGCAAATTCAAGTTTTAATGACACCATAAGGTAAATAATTGTTATTAACCCGTGTGATGCAATATTAGGAAATGCCAAATTTATCAAATAAAATTAAGTAACAACGGTATGTATAAATTACAATTTTTTTTAATAATGCTTACATAGAAAAATAAGCTGCAAAAAAGCTAAAAATAAGCAAAAATATCTTTATATACGACGAATTTGATTGTGCTTGTAAGGTTTCCTTCTTTGTCGAGAAGTGTCACACCCTCAATTTCCACAAACGGGGTATTACCGTTAGGCGTGTGACTTCCAGGATCTCAGCCACTAATTACACCAAACGACACGTTAATTACGAAACATAGATTATTTATTAATGATTAAAATATCCCAAAAGCAGAGTTATTAACGTAACCATAATAGATATTGCGGAAGCATAAATAAATCATAAATCTTTAACCTGTGCAACACGAGCAAAATAAATAAATGAAATTCATTTAAAAGTTGTCATTAAATCACGTGAGATGATAAATGCATGAATGATGATCCTAAGCGTGCGAGTCTTGTGAACCTGAAAGAAACATGCTAAAGTGTCAACACAAGGTTGGTGAGTTCACAGAGTTTACAGAAAACAGTAATTATCAGTAATGGAAACCAGATTTAGTAATCAAAGCATATCAGTAGGTAGCTAGCCCACAACAAGTCACTATGTGTATGAATTTCGCGACCGAGCTGACAGTAACGTAATGTAATGAATGCCCCGGCTGTGGGTACCAAACCACAACACTGTATAACAGGCTAACCATTCACCCGTTCGACCTCCAGTCAAGCTAGCGCGACTAGCCCGGGTGGGGTTTGTCAAACCCAGTAGATCTACTAACAATCACCTCGCTAATACCATATTAACGGTCCGAATGAGGCGTATTGGTAACACCATAGTACACAAGTATATGCAGTATTACAAATCTAAGTAACGAATAGTATATGAAAACAGCATGTTTCTCTCCCCCAAAAGAGAATATAGAATGAAAAGTGGGGCTGTAAACTCACCTTAGCGCACAGCAACAGTTAAATGCAAACAAAAGCGATTAGATCTCCGAATAACCTGAATTATGTTAATATATAATTAACATTAATTACTTAATAGTAACACAAAGATTTCATGGTTTCGCGTTCCACGACTCGGTTACGATGCGGATTATCAATTCATTTAACATACACAACCAAGCACTCCCAACACTCCAATGCATAAAATCTAATTATCACGTGTCAATGAATCAGTGATATTCTTTTTATTAAATACAAGTTTAATAACACGACCCAAAGATAACACACATAATACATTATAATTACATAATATATATTATTCGCACACATAAATAAAACACATACACATGCACCAGCAGGAAGCATGTACACACACATATCAAACACCTACACATCATGCACATGCATACACCAAAATCCTTTCATACATCCAACACCACCACAAATACTCAAACACATGCACACACCCGAATGCATACATCCACCATGCGCCTACCCATGCCACATTCATACATGCATGCATATACGCACACAACCACTTATACATCACTATCACATAGCATTGCATGTACATATATGTACAACCACAAGCATACTGCCACAACATATGAACACCCATAAATACATATATATGTATGTATTATTTATATATATTCGAACCATCGAAACGCACAACATCATATATACATATAATATACATATGAACTCACACAATACCCAAGCGATCAAGGCATTCCCTAACCTCTAATGCAACCTGGTTACCACATATACATACATACATCGCAACAATCCCGTTAAAATGATCATACACCGCATGAACAGAAAGCACACATATAAATGTATACATACCCGGGCGTATATATAACCGAGCACACCCAACAGCCATGAGTTCACACGTCACACAACCAATACGCGTTATACACACACAACACCGTATGCATATACATAAAACACACGCACGAAACCGAACGCCAATCCGCAACAAACGTTCAGGGTCAAACGACTGAACCGTAACCGAACGAACGGAAGCAAAATAGAGAAAGAATCGTACCGAACGGTTGTCGTGATCGATCTACGCGACTGCCGAAGTGGTGATCAACGGTCGATAACGAAGGTGTTTCCAAGGTGAACCGGGGCTGCAGTTGCGGTTTGGCCGAGAGAGGAGGGCTGCCGAACGGAGGGAAAGGGGGCTGCCGTAGCGTTGTCGAGGGAGGGTTAGGGTTTGCGGAAGGCTTCCGAAAGTGAGAAGCGGGATGGGGCTTGGGTGGTTATAAGGAAATTATTTGGATCTTTGATTAAACGATAGTTCAGTCCCTCAAGTTTAGTTGAAATACCTTTGGAGTTATTAATTGAATTCGATTAGTTTATTTATAATAATAATCCTTTTTATGGAATACAATAAAATTAATAAATAAATAAATAAAAGAGAGAGAGAGAGAGAGAGATTTGGTTACGGAAACGATGTTTACCTGAATAACTCGGGTTGTCATATCATCCCCTTGTTAAAGGAATTTTCGTCCCGAAAATTAGAACATCAGGTTCAACAGAGAACACGAGACTCAGCGATCTATAATGCATATAGAATAGGGTTTCAAAAATTTCTCAAAATGACCGCCTGATCTTTGAACAGTTGCGGGTACTTCTTCTTCATCTGATCTTCGCGTTCCCAGGTAAACTCTGGTCCACGCTTTGAGTTCCACCTAACGATCATAATGGGAATCTTGCTACGCTTCAGGGTTTTGACTTCTCGATCCATAATTTCAACTGGTTCTTCAGTGAAACGTAATTGATCATTAATCTCCAGTTCCTCCAAAGGTACGATTAGTGATTCATCAGCTAAGCATTTCCTCAAATTGGATACGTGAAACACATTGTGTATTCCACTGAGCTCTTTAGGTAAGTACAACTGATAGGCTACTAGACCAACCCTTCCGATAATCTCAAATGGTCCCACGTAGCGTGGATTCAGTTTCCTCCGTTTTCCAAACCGGATTACCCCCTTTCAGGGTGAGACATTCAGAAGTACCTTGTTACCAACCTGAAATTCCAATGGCTTACTGCGTTTATCTGCATAACTCTCCTGTCGATCACGTGCCGCTACCATACGATTACGAATTTGCACGATCTTCTCCGTCATATCAAGCACAAGTTCAGGACTCGTAAGTTGGCTTTCTCCAACTTCTGCCCAACAGACTGGTGATCGGCACTTACGTCCATACAGTGCCTCAAATGGTGCAGCTTTGATTGAAGTGTGATAACTATTATTATAGGAGAACTCAACCAATGGTAAATGAGTTTCCCAACTGTTGCCAAAATCGATCACACAGGCATGCAACATATCTTCCAGGGTCTGTATCGTACGCTTACTCAGTCCATCGGTTTGTGGATGATACGTAGTGCTCATGTCTAGCCGCGCTCCCAATGATCGTTGTAAAGACTACCAAAAATGAGAAGTGAATCGAGCGTCATGATCAGATATAATAGATATTGGCACACCATACAGAGAGACTATTTCCCTTAAATAAATCCGTGTCAACTTGTCCATTCGATCCGTCTCTCGGATTGCCAGGAAATACGCGGATTCCGTTTAGCGATCTACTATAACCCAAATGGTATCGGATCTGCTGGGAGTCCTCGGTAACTTTGCGATAAAGTCCATCGAAATCTGCTCCCATTTCCACACAGGAATTTCCGGTTGCTGGAGTAAACTGGACGGTCTCTGATATTCCACCTTAACTTTAGAACAAGTTAGGCATTTGCTTAGGTAGGTAGCAATCTCAGCTTTCATGTTCAGCCACCGGTAGAATTCTTTCAGGTCTTGATACATCTTGTCTGAACCCGGATAAATTAAGTAACGTGACTTATGAGCTTCATCCATTACCAGCTCCCATAAATCCCCATACCTTGGTACCCAGATCCGTTCCATAAAATACCGGATTCCATCGGTCTTTACTTCTAATTGTTTCTCCATGCCCCGCATGGATTCTGCCTTCAGATTTTCAACTTTCAAGGCCTCAGATTGAACAGCCTTGATTTACATCGGCAGATCAGAATGGATGGTCATTTGCAACGCGCGCAGCCGATGAGGTTTTGGTGTTTCTTTTTGACTGAGGGCGTCGGCCACCATACTAGCCTTGCTCGGGTGATACCTGATTGTACAATCATAATCATTGAGCAGTTCTAACCACCGTCATTGCCGCATATTCACCTCTTTCTGATCATATATTTGCTCGAGGCTCTTGTGATCTGTATAGATCATGCACTTAGTTCCATAAAAGTAGTGCCTCCAGATCTTTAGGGCAAACACTACAGCTCCCAGTTCCAGATCATACGTTGTGTAGTTCTTCTCATGCATTTTGAGCTGTCTAGATGCATAAGCAATGACGTTGTTACGTTGCATCAGTACACATCCCAAACCCTGGATGGATGCATCACAGTAAACAACAAAATCATCAGTCCCTTCTAGCAATGCTAGGTTCGGTGCACTGCAGAGTTTGTCCTTAAGTCCCTGGAATGCTGATTC
This sequence comes from Flaveria sonorensis, assembly GCA_025506505.1. NCBI lineage: Eukaryota > Viridiplantae > Streptophyta > Magnoliopsida > Asterales > Asteraceae > Flaveria > Flaveria sonorensis. Next base: position 34,643,542 of record CM046429.1, on the reverse strand, counting down.
CTCTTTGCTGCCCCACTTGTAGATGGTTCCTTTGTGGGTCAGGGCAGTGAGAGGTTGTGCTAACTTTGAGAATCCTTCAATAAATCGTCTATAATAGCCCGCCAAACCAAAGGAATTTCCTCACTTCAATAGGCGTTTTTTCTTTAATCTTTGAAGGATCTACATGTATACCCTTTTCGTTCACCACATGTCCAAGGAATTGCACTTCCCGCATCCAAAAGCCACATTTTGAGAACTTTGTATAAAGTTGTTCATTTCTCAACAGATCTAGAATGATTCTCAAGTGTTCCTCATGACCCTCCTTATTCTGAGAGTAGGTTAGTATGTCATCAATGAAGACAATGACAAACTTATCCAAATAACGCTTGCAAACACAGTTCATGAGATCCATGAAAAATGCTGGGGCATCGATCGGTCCAAAAGGCATGACTGCAAACTCAAAATGCCCGTATCGAATTCTGAAAGCTGTCTTGGATATGTCTTCTTCTCGAACCCTGAGCTGATGATATCCAGATCTCAAATCAATCTTTGAGTAGTAACTCGATCCCTGAAGTTGATCAAATAAGTCGTCGATACGTGGAAGAGGGTAACGATTCTTTATGGTAACCTTGTTCAGTTCTCGGTAGTCAATGCACATCCGAAGGTTCCATATATCTTTTTTTCACGAATAACACTGGTACTCCCCAAGGTAAGGAACTAGGGCATATGAACCCCTTGTCTAACAGTTCCTGCAACTTTTTTCAATAATTATTGAAGTTTGTTCGGTGCCAAACGATACGGCGCCTGAGCAATCCGAGCAGCTCCCGGTGCTAACTCAATCTGAAACTCTACCTGCCTATGTGGAGGAAGGCTTGGTAAGTTTTCTGGAAATAATTCTAGGAAGTATCTAACAACTGGAATGTCTTTAATGCTCTTCTCATCCACTGTCTTTTCTGTAACTAATGCTAGGAGGGTGAATTATCCCTTCCGAATACATTTCTGTGCTTTCTAGTATGAGATGATGCATCCCACAACATCCCTCTTTCCACCTTCCACAACGAGTGTCTCGCCACTAGGAGGCGGTAACTTAATGAGTTTGTCTCCACAAACGATCTCTACTTTGTTCTTGGGTACCAACCACAACATCAAAGCTACTGAATGCAATAGAAACAAATTCATATCGAATGAATGTCCAGCTAAGCGTAGTTTATATCTGCTATATACCTGGGTAGCCACTATAGGTCAGTAGGCGCTACCCCTCGTAGATTACTAAACTTATTGGATACGTAGCTTCTGTCAGCACCCGAATCAAAATGCTGAGGCGAAGCAACCATTCTTGTTGGTTTTCCTTCTTCTTGAGCCTTGGATAGTTTCTCTTGAAACACATAGATTGTCCACACTCACAACATCTCTTTGTGCTTCTTGTGGCTGAGGTGATTTGGCCGGGATGTTCACATGATGATTCTTAATGGCATGACCGAATTTCCTACCGCGCTCACAGATGTTCTTATTGCATGGCCCATTTCGATGCTAGATGCACTTGTTGCAAGCGAAAACATAGAGAGGTAACGGATGGGGTCATCACAACACCTTGCCAATCGTTCATTCGCCAAATGTAGTCAACCAGGAAAATCCAATTTGAATCCCACCATTGGGAAACGTAACATACGCTAAAACGTGATTACTACCAAATGAAATGAATGCTAGAATGTTCACTCTCCCAAGACTCTAAGTCTTAAGGTCAATCCAATGATTAGAAAATGCATATGCAGAAAGTAGTGTCACTCCGTTACTACTTTTTGAGGACCTCGCACGTTGCAGATAGATAGCATTGCATGTTCACTGAAATGCTAGAAAGAGTAACGTCCCATAGAGACTAGGACTAATGCCATAATATGAATCTCATTAAGGTTCGAGGTAGGCAAGAACTTTCATATGAGTATAAATGAAGGATTGTTTCCATATCAATGGTGAAGTTTTATGAGAATCAAGACTCTCATATCCCAAAGAATAGTAATGAATTTTTTTTTTTTTTTACTAACTATGACTGTTATCACCCGACAGAGTTCACCAGACTTCTCATGCACGACAAATTACAATTACGTGTGCACCCGTAATGATAATTTGCTTTGCATGGTCACCCCTGGTTCCTCCTGTCCGAGCTAACATACCTTATCACGTATAGAGTTTTATCAACGATAGAAGTATCAACGATATTGTCATCAAACCAAAGGTCAATTAACCAAGGTTGTACAAAGGAATCAGTAAGGAGAGTATTCACTTGAACAAGAAACCGTCGATGCACTCAGGTTAGATGGGTAAGATAGTATTATCGTAAGTAAACCTTGATAAGTTGTGTCCCAATGTCTATGGTAATCGTTAGTGCAACTATTTCCTGCTCCACATGATAGGGAAGAGAAGTGTCAATATACGTAAAGAAAGTATGGCAGAAGTAGCTCTCGTTTGAGAAAGCATTCAGCAGGGGGCAGAACATGCTCCCACTGAACCATCCAAGTCAGGTACCGATGGTATTGTATCCGATTCCGAAAGGTATGATGTAAAAGGTATGGTAAATCATTAATCATAATTAACCTTCTCGTGACTCACAGTAACTCGGAGTCACCCGTGTTAAGGAACAGGCGGTAACAACGGGGAATCAGGATGAACTAGCCTTTCCCCATAGACTTAACATGAGAAGTTGAAGACACCATCCTGGTAGTCAAACGCTCACTAGAATGAGAAAAGGCAAGCAAGCAAAACTAAATGTGTCTATATGCGTGTAACTAAGGCATCAGGCTATAGTCTAAATGCAATGCAAATGAAATGCAATGTCAATTTAGTTCGCTATAACCAATGGCTCTGATACCAATCTGTCACACCCTCAATTTCCACAAACGGGGTATTACCGTTAGGCGTGTGACTTCCAGGATCTCAGCCACTAATTACACCAAACGACACGTTAATTACAAAACATAGATTATTTATTAACGATTAAAATATCCCAAAAGCAGAGTTATTAACGTAACCATAATAGATATTGCGGAAGCATAAATAAATCATAAATCTTTAACCTGTGCAACACGAGAAAAATAAATATATGAAATTCATTTAAAAGTTGTCATTAAATCACGTGAGATGATAAATGCATGAATGATGATCCTAAGCGTGCGAGTCTTGTGAACCTGAAAGAAACATGCTAAAGTGTCAACACAAGGTTGGTGAGTTCACAGAGTTTACAGAAAACAGTAATTATCAGTAATGGAAACCAGATTTAGTAATCAAAGCATATCAGTAGGTAGCTAGCCCACAACAAGTCACTATGTGTATGAATTTCGCGACCGAGCTGACAGTAACGTAATGTAATGAATGCCCCGGCTGTGGGTACCAAACCACAACACTGTATAACAGGCTAACCATTCACCCGTTCGACCTCCAGTCAAGCTAGCGCGACTAGCCCGGGTGGGGTTTGTCAAACCCAGTAGATCTACTAACAATCACCTCGCTAATACCATATTAACGGTCCGAATGAGGCGTAGTGGTAACACCATAGTACACAAGTATATGCAGTATTACAAATCTAAGTAACGAATAGTATATGAAAACAGCATGTTTCTCTCCCCCAAAAGAGAATATAGAATGAAAAGTGGGGCTGTAAACTCACCTTAGCGCACAGCAACAGTTAAATGCAAACAAAAGCGATTAAGTCTCCGAATAACCTGAATTATGTTAATATATAATTAACATTAATTACTTAATAGTAACACAAAGATTTCACGGTTTCGCGTTCCACGACTCGGTTACGATGCGGATTATCAATTCATTTAACATACACAACCAAGCACTCCCAACACTCCAATGCATAAAATCTAATTATCACGTGTCAATGAATCAGTGATATTCTTTTTATTAAATACAAGTTTAATAACACGACCCAAAGATAACACACATAATACATTATAATTACATAATATATATTATTCACACACATAAATAAAACACATACACATGCACCAGCAGGAAGCATGTACACACACATATCAAACACCCACACATCATGCACATGCATACACCAAAATCCTTTCATACATCGAACACCACCACAAATACTCAAACACATGCACACACCCGAATGCATACATCCACCATGCGCCTACCCATGCCACATTCATACATGCATGCATATACGCACACAACCACTTATACATCACTATCACATAGCATTGCATGTACATATATGTACAACCACAAGCATACTGCCACAACATATGAACACCCATAAATACATATATATGTATGTATTATTTATATATATTCGAACCATCGAAACGCACAACATCATATATACATATAATATACATATGAACTCACACAATACCCAAGCGATCAAGGCATTCCCTAACCTCTAATGCAACCTGGTTACCACATATACATACATACATCGCAACAATCCCGTTAAAATGATCATACACCGCATGAACAGAAAGCACACATATAAATGTATACATACCCCGGCGTATATATAACCGAGCACACCCAACGGCCATGAGTTCACACGTCACACAACCAATACGCGTTATACACACACAACACCGTATGCATATACATAAAACACATGCACGAAACCGAACGCCAATCCGCAACAAACGTTCAGGGTCAAACGACTGAACCGTAACCGAACGAACGGAAGCAAAATAGAGAAAGAATCGTACCGAACGGTTGTCGTGATCGATCTACGCGACTGCCGAGGTGGTGATCAACGGTCGATAACGAAGGTGTTTCCAAGGTGAACCGGGGCTGCAGTTGCGGTTTGGCCGAGAGAGGAGGGCTGCCGAACGGAGGGAAAGGGGGCTGCCGTAGCGTTGTCGAGGGAGGGTTAGGGTTTGCGGAAGGCTTCCGAAAGTGAGAAGCGGGATGGGTCTTGGGTGGTTATAAGGAAATTATTTGGATCTTTGATTAAACGACAGTTCAGTCCCTCAAGTTTAGTTGAAATACCTTTGGAGTTATTAATTGAATTCGATTAGTTTATTTATAATAATAATCCTTTTTATGGAATACAATAAAATTAATAAATAAATAAATAAAAGAGAGAGAGAGAGATTTGGTTACGGAAACGATGTTTACCTGAATAACTCGGGTTGTCATAAGAAGTAATAGTTTTAATTCTTCTCTACCTTTAACCTGGGACTAAGCAATATATAATTGACCATGAGTGAGCACTCAACTTTACAAATAAAAACCAATCCTAAATAATCATTGTCCTTGGCTTTTGTAAAAGAATATCTTTTAACCTCACATCTTCTTTAGGTTTGGTGATTTTCTTGTTCTTCTCATATCGAGCCTTGCTAACTTTACCTTTACCTGTAGTAGCCTAAAACAAACAAAATCCAAGTAATATTTATGAAAAGAAATACTAAATCAAACTTTTTTTGGTAACTAACATAAGCCACAGAAAAAACTGAATCATAAACATAAAATACAACTGTAACATACATACATTGAGATCACACGTACCGAAATACAGCAATGAAGATTACATAATGTTGTGTTCTACCTTTTGTAGATAACATAATACTGAAGCTGCCTAACTCTGATGTAACAATTGTTTGTCTTGTTGTACATTCTGAACATATGATAGTTTATTCTTATTGTTTAGAGTTCATAGTATAAAACTCTTATACTTGTATAGTAGAGGTAAGCTTTGTTAAGCCACTCATGTATCTACTGAATTTTAGTATTTGTACTGAATTTTGATTAATTAAGTGAATACTTTATAAGAATAACCTATGTACTTATCATTACTCAAAGTATTTGTTTTGTTAATAAGTTGTTAACTTAGATTTCGCATTTGTTAACTTCTGATTAAATAAAAAAGTCTTGTCAATCCATAACCCCGATCCAACAAGTGGTATCAAAGCTTGGGCTCTTGATTTGCTTGAAATCAACTTTAAACAAAATCACTTTTTTTTATGACACCATCAAACACCACACTCCATACACTTTTATCCCTTCAAAATGACTGTTGTAGCCATCTCAAGTAAGCATGACTTGGAGAATGGAACTCAAACCCAACCCCAGATGTTCACATCATGTGACTATGATACTTGGAAAATTCAAATTGAAGATTTTCTAAGGAATCAAGATCTAAGACTGTGGCTTTCTATTCTGAATGGACCATATGTCCCCATGGTTCGAGAGGTTGGTGAAGGTGGAGTCATGAAACCCAAAGATCCCATAAAGTACTCAGATGAAGATCTGAAGAAAATGGATATGGATTCAAATGCTATATGGTTGATTAGAATGAGCATACCAAACAACATCATCCACAACTTCAAAAAAATCCATAAGTGCACAGAAGTTGTGGGAAGAATTGAAGGCTAGATTTAAAGAAACTGAAGAGATGAAGGAGAAGAAAATAGATGTCTTGAAGAAGAAGTTTGAAAACTTTGGTTTCACTAGGAGAGAAACCATGACTACAATATATCATAGATATGTTAAGCTGCTAGACTCTCTAAATAAAGCTGGAGAGAAGATGAAGAATAGTGATGTTCTCAAAAAATTCTTATGGTCCCGACCTAAGACATCGACAGCTTACACTATGTCCATCAAAAGAACTGAGAATCGAAAAACAATGACTCTTGAGTAGTTCTATGGCATCCTGAGTGCTTATCACATAGAAATGGATGCAGATGAAGAATCACTTGTGTTGGATCTAATGAGGCTAGTGCAACCAAAACCACACTTAGATGTATTTCATGTGTTAAAATAAATGGTCTTCCGAAGGAACAAGCTGCTCTTCCGAAGCAAAGTCAAAGATCTTTCGAAGCACAAGTATGAAGAACTTCTGAAGGAAGAACTTAGTCTTTCGAGACTAAATTCTTATTCTTTCAAAGTTTTCAACTTAAAAAATCCAAAAAACAATGTCTTCCGAAGAATAAAGTCTTGAAGACTTGCAAAGACTTGGAAGAATTTTATTCTTCCGAAGTATAAATGGCCTCGGAAGAATTTATTCTTCTGAAGCCATTTTGTTTCGGAAGAACTAACTATGAACTAGTGGACATAAGTATTGTCTGTCTGACAGCCCGCTGCGACTCTGATAGACTGCATGGCGCTTTCCCACGCCCATGTAATTGACCTTACTTTAATCCACTGTTCAACCATTCTCAGCTTAGTATAGTTTCCACTTTTAGTTGGTGACAAAAGGTAAGTTATGGACTTGTCATGACTACCTAATCTAAGATATCATCATTTTATCTTAAATACCTTACTTCTAAACAATGTAGTATTTATCTAGTTATATGTTTCAATTGGTTTTTCAAGTATAACCGGCTGTAGATAGTAGTATATATAGTTTCTCCATGTAACTTAGTAATTTTGCTTGTAAGAGTCTTGAAACCAATCCTGCAATTGGTATCAAAGCTTTTTAGGCTCTTGATTGTGAGATCTTACCATCCTAAAATCACCCTTGTTTCTTCATACTCACTCACTTCACTCTAATGGCTCTTAACCAGGAGTCCTTTGAGTCTAAGATGGGAACTATGACCAAAGCTCCTACATCACTCCTGATGATTTTAAGAACTGGTGCATCAGCATTAAAGGCTTCATCAAGTATCAGGATAGCCGAATATGGACGTCTATTACCCATGGTCCATACAAGCCAAAAGTAGCATCTCCAATAGGAAATAGTGCCATGATTGAGAAGGCTATTGAAGACTACTTAGCTGAAGACTATACAAGAATGGACATTGATTCCAAAGCCATGACTGTCATGCTTACTGCTGTACCAAACTCTATAATGGTAGGCTTTAAGCAATATGAGTTTGCCAAAGAACTCTTTGAGGTTTTGATACTGATATACTCTAGTTCTGCTGAATCCAAGGAATCAAAGAAAGATGCACTGAAGTAAAAGTTTGAGAACATCACATATATTATTAGTGAGACCTTGAGCCAACAATACTTCAGATACATGAACTTGATCACCTCTCTTCAGTCTATGGGAGTGATTCTTGAGAAAAGAGACATAGTAAGAAAATTCATGAGTACACTGCCTCATGAGTGGACTTTCTATTGTGTCTCCATCAAGAGAACTGAGAATCTTAACACTCTCACCATGACTGAACTATATGGAATCCTTGATGGATACCGTATGGAGATGGAATCTCAGAAAAGCCATCAGATGAACAGTATCTCCAATTCTACAATCAATAATGCTTTACATATTGCTGAAGGTTCAAGAACTCCCCAGCCCAGTTGTACCTAAACTACCCCCAACACTCATCCTCTTCTTCTGGACCTTACATCACATTCCTTAAGACACCTAAGTCTCAACAGGCTCATCAAAATCCTTTGCAGGACAACTGTGCCTTTGTTTCAGGAAGTGAGCACTATGGAGATTTTCAATTCTGTTTTAATGATGTGGAGTGTTTCATCCCAGATGATGTCGAATGTATGGACATTGTCCCACAGATGGCTCTCCTGACCTACAGAGCAAAGAAGTTCTTCAAAAGAACTGGAAGGCGGCTCCCTCAGAACCCAACCAAAAGCAAATTTGGGTTTGACAAAACAAAGGCCAAGTGCTACAACTGCAACCAGCTTGGTCACTTTACAAGGGAATCCAAAGCTCCTAGATCTAATCCTGGAGTAACTCAAGCCTCCGAACATCCTGCTACCCCTAAAGCTGCTACCAAATCCACTGAGCAACTGATGATCAAGAATAGGCTGGTATTCACCTTGCCATTTGTTTTTTTGGTTATAGTTTGTGATAGCTTAGATACTAATGTAATAGGATCTAGTTTACTTTTGTCTTCTTTTTTATTCTATGACATGCGAAACTGCATGCGAAACTACATGCGAAACTGCATTTTTGCCCGGTAGTCTCTCATGCCATGATGCATATAGTTTCGAAGTATGCGAAACTGTATGTGAAAATAGGTCCTGTATATATTTGTATCTTTGTTCTTCATTATGTAACTCTTGGAACTTTATTAAGATTACAGATTTGAGTTCATTCTTTGTTTGTGTATTGCTAGGAGCTTATATTTCTTACATTTTAGCATTATTTTTAGTAATCTTCACAAATCGTATTACAAATGGGTCTTATGTTTGATTTGTGTTTATATTCTATCATTACATGGTCCACAAGCTATTAGACTTAGTGATATCTTGTGGATTTCAATGTTAAATCTTCATCAAAAGCACGTTCTAACGATCATTTGGACCAATAATATGGTATCAGAGCCTTTGTACTCTTGATTGTTTGTGTTTTTGGGTAGTTTTGACATATTCATCTTTTCAATCATTTCGGAGCTGTTTTACGTGTGTTTTCCATGGAAATTGATTGAGGAAAGTGTGGTGTAAGCTTGGGAACCTTCTGAAATCATTAGATCTCAAATTGATTGTGATTTGAGTGAGATTTGGTGTTTTTAGTTCATTTTCACAAAGATGGGGGTTTTCAGATTCATCATGCAAAACTTGTGTTCTTGGTGCGAAACGATAGTGCGAAACTATAGATCTTTGTTGGTTTTGATTCAATTGCGAATCTAGAATGAATGTTCTTCATTCTGATCTGTTTCCTTGTGAAACTATCTTGATTCTTCTATGAACGAAAGTTCAATAGTTTCGGCCAAAACTGTTTCCGAAACTACAACCTAAACTAGTTGCGAAACTAAGTTCTGCGTGCAAAATTAGCTCCTGCAAAACTATTATTTTCTGTGCGAAACTACACTCCTGTGTGCAAAACTACACTCCTGTGTGCGAAATTACTGGTTCTTTGACTTAATCAAAATTTCAATGGCAACAAGTCTTACTCTTGCTGATCTTGAGAGTGTGGCACCAAACAGACCTCCTAAGCTAATCAACGGTGACAACTTTGATGATTGGAAAAGGTGTTTAAAAGCTTTCTTCCTATACTGACCATACTCAATGGGTGTCAATTGTGAAAGGACCTCATGTGCCTATTTCAATGGAAGACAATGTGACCATTTAGATTGGAGATCCGACAAAATACTCTGAGAGAGACATCAAGCTGATTGATCAGGATCCAAAGGCATTCGATGCTCTGACCTTGTGCATATCAGCAGAAATCTACAATAGATTTGGTGAATACTCCTCTGAAGCTAAGGCTTATAGAGTATACAACATCAGAACTTGAGTAATTGAGGAGTCAGCCAATACAACCTTCAATGAAAACACTCCTAGTGTTAAAGGTTCTGGTCCAGATTGGCTATTTGATCTTGATTTAGTTACCAACTGTTTTAACAAGTCTTGTGAGAATGTTTCAGGACCTACAGATAATATATCAATAGGTGATCCTGACCCAACATTTGAGCTGAGAAGACCAAACAAGAATACTACTTCAGCTCCAATGACAACTAACCCTACAAGTGAAGCTTCTATCAGCACAAGCATGACAAATGCTGCTGATTCATCTGAGATGCCTTCAAATCCCAGCTCAGAGGCTCCAAATCCAGGTGAAGGAACTTCAAATGCAGAAGGAGATGGAGGTGGTGACAGTGATCAGAAATTTCTTGATACTGATAACCACTCCATAGAAGATAGCATTAATGATGTAACACACTCATTGGATCAAGCTTCTCTTGATAAGTGTGTTGATATGGTGGGTAGCACTTCTTTGCCAGATCTAAATTTCTCTAACTTAGATCTCTCAAATCAACTTGTTGTGATCCCTCAACTTAGGATCCACAAGTCACACCCCACCACAAACATCATTGGAAATGTTGACACAGGGGTGAGAACAAAAGGACAAACACATAAGAGAAATGTTTGTCTGCATTCTTGTTTCTTATCCCAAATTGAGCCGAAGAAAGTTGATGATGCTTTGAAGGACAGAAGCTGGATTGAGGCAATTCAAGAAGAGTTGCTTCAAATCAGAAGACAGAAGGTGTGGAACTTATGTCCTCTTCCTCAAAGGAAAAGTGTCATAGGAACCAAATGGGTATTCAGGAACAAGACTGATGATAGAGGGATTGTCATCAAGAACAAGGCTAGACTGGTTGTCTAGGGGTACACTCAAGAAGAAGGAATTGACTACACTAATGTCTTTGCTCCTGTAGCAAGACTTGAAGCTGTAAGAATATTCATAGCTTATGCTGCATCCAAGGATTTCAAGGTCTACCAGCTTGATGTAAAGTGTGCCTTTCTCTATGGGGTGATAGATGAAGAAGTTTTTGTTAAACAACCACCTGGCTTTGCAGACCTAGATCATCCTGATTATGTCTGCAAGCTTGATAAAGCTCTATATGGACTGCATGAGGCTCCAAGAAAGTGGTATAGAACACTATCAAAGTACCTTTGTCAACATGGATACAAAAGAAGTACTATTGATGGGTCTCTCTTCATCAATGAAATAGGGAATAACATAATGCTAGTTCAGATATATGTAGATGACATCATCTTTGATTCAACTAATCCAAAGCTCTGCAAAGATTTTGAGAAGCTGATGAAGGATAGATTTAAAATGAGTGCCATGGGGGAACTCAACTTCTTTTTAGGAATTCAAGTGAAGCAGGTTGAAAATGACATCTTCATTAGTTAGTCAAAGTATGTACAAGACATACTTACAAGATTCAAGATGACAGATTGTAAGGTTGCAAAGACACCCATAGCCAGAAACCACTCCCTTAGTCCTGATCTTGAGGGGGAGTGTGTTGGTGAACATCTCTACAGGGCTATGATTGGGTCTCTTATGTACCTCACTGCTAGCGGGCCTGATATTATGTTTTCCACACGCATATATGCAAGATATCAAGCCAACCCCAAGATGTCACACCTAGTTATTATGAAAAGAATTCTTAGATACCTCAAAGGTGCTCCTAAACTAGGTGTTGGGTTCAATAATTGATAAACTGAAGCTTTCCAAACCACAATCAAAGCCAACTGAAGATCTCATTATACAAGTTCAGAGACCAAGTTGATAAACAGAACAAAACAAACACAAGACAAAGTCAACAAGACAAAGTCAACATCAAGACCACAAGAATAGTCAAAATTAGGTTATGATGTAATAACATTATAAATAGAACAACTAGTGCCACTTGTAATGGGTGGTTATTGCAAAGTGTGTGAGTGGCTTGTAGTTCTTAAGTATGTGTTTTTCATGGTGTAAATCACCACCCAAGGAGAATTTCTCTCCTTTGGGTGGGTTTGATGTTCATCCATCTTTGTATATGTTTCTTCATTGTAATTTGTCATTCAATATCAATGAAATAATAACATTATACGTTACACACACGTCCTTGTTCTTCGATTCACACACTTCCACCCCTCTTTAATTTTAAATTTTCGGATCTGAAACTGATGAATCCTAAGATCCAAGCTCAATGAATCTGAAATATTAATTCAGCACTAGGCTTTTGGTATCCAAAGAATTTAGACTTTAATCTATATGCTTATACAGATAGTGACTATGGTGGCTGCAATATGACTGCAAAGTCTACACCTGGGGGATGTCAATTCCTTGGTGGAAGGATAGTCTTTTGGTAATGCAAGAAGCAATCATGTGTGTCTGCATCAACTGCTAAAGCTGAATACATTGCTGCTGCAAGCTGCTGTGCTTAAGTGCCTTGGATTAAGAATCAGATGCTGGATTATGGATTCAACTTCAAGGAGACTCCTATCCATATAGACAACAACAGTGCTATCTCTATTACAGAGATTCCTGTGCAGCACTCTAGGACCAAACACATCAACATCAGGTATCATTTGATTAGAGATAATTTTGAGAAAGGATTAATCAAACTAATCAAGGTTAACACAAATGAACAATATACTGATCTGTTCACTAAAGCTTTTGATGAACAAAGGTTTAAATATCTTATATCAGCTATTGGGATGATTAACTTTGAATAGAGTTTTCTTTAAACACTTAATCAACTTTATTTCTAAAGTTTGTGTGTCCTAAGTTGTCTATATTATCACCTTCATAAGCCTAGTTCTCTTTGGAAGTAAATCAAAGTTTTTTTTAAGATATTCCTTAGATTTGTGAAAATTTATTATTTTGTCTCGAAAGAACTCAAATTACCTTTTGGAAGAAATTTATGTCTTTAAATCATTTAACTGCTCATAAGAGATTACCTTCGGAAGAAATTCTTAAAATATCTTCCGAAGCTTAAATGTGCTTATAAGTACTTAAATGCATTCAAAGAACACATATCTTCCAAAAGCAATTTCGTCTCGGAAGTTTTTTATCTATGATAATAATTTTCTCAGACTTAGTTCTTCCGAAGCAAAATTTATGTCGGAAGAAATTTCTTTAAGTATATTTCTTCCGAAGCCAAATTTTCACAACTCTTTGAAATATCTTCCGAAGCAAACTTGCCTTCGAAAGCTTTTCGTAAAAAACTTCCGAAGCAAAAATACCTTCAGAAGATTTTCAACTTCCAAGAAAACTAACTTTTTGGGCGTTTTTTTAGAAGTGGGACCCACTTGCGGATTTCAAAGTTTATCTTTTTGTTCTAACTTTGTCTCAAATCCACTACATATATCTTCTCAACGGTTCCATTTCTTCTCTCTACTCTCATAATCTTTAACCTAATTTCACTCCAAACTCACTTTCTTCTTCCTTTCTTCACTGATAAGCTTCACCAAATGGCCAACATCGATCGCCGAAACGACCCTGATTTCACCATGCACCTACACAGGCAACACAATCAAGTTGCACTGTTGAACTCTGAGAAGGATCCAAGCTTCTCAGATGTTTGTAGGTACCTTTCTTCATCTCACTACTTCACCTACCTTACAATCGATCCTCCTCTCTATGAGGATCAGTTGCTTGAATTCTGGTGGACCTGTCAAAAGGTCACCATGGATGGGGAGAAGGCACTGTCTGCTATGGTGCAGGGGAGGACCATTTTCATCACTCCAGCCATCATAAACACCCATTTGCAGCTGGTAGTATCAAATGATAAAGAAAGGTCTGCTGAAGATTCTGATGTGGACTATCATAATCTAAAGAACTTCTCTATTTTGGTAGTATCAGCCTAGGGGGAGTTTGTAAGAAACATCTAAAGATTAAAGGCTGATGTAACCAAAGGATACCAGAACAACCAAGTCTTCCAGCACGCACTAAGAAACAAGGATGAACTAGCTTCGAAAGTCTTACACTCACAAATAAGTCTACGTGTAAGATCTTTCGAAGCCAACAGTTCAGAAGAAGTTGCTTTGGAAGTTTCACACTTATCTGAAAATGTTACAAGTGTGAAATCTTCCGAAGACAAAGATCATTTTCTTTCATAGCCAAAGATGAAGTCTTCCGAAGCTTCACAAGACAAAGTCTTCAGAAGCCATTTTGAAGAGTTGACTGATTTCTTCCGAAGACAGAGAAAATATGCTTTCTCTGAGTTACTTTTTGATAAAGTTGATGTACCTTCCGCTACTGTTCTGAAGACTCACCTGCTTTTCATTAGTTGGTGAAACTTCCATACTTTATAAAACTGTAGAAGAAGGTCTTTGCTTGTAACTTCCCATATTTTGTTCCTATAGACTTGTCTTATTAGATAAAGTCAGTGAGCTATGGCATGTCATAGTCACTAGTCAAAAGGCAATCTGCCTTTTGACTGTAGATTGATCTTGTTGTCTAGATTAGTCAAATCCCAACTGTCTTTTTGTATATTGACGGTTGTAGGTTGTAGTATATAAGAGTCTCAAGTTCTTGTAACTAAGACATACTTGAACACACTTGTAATAGAACTAGAGAATCAATATACAACTTCCTTGAAAACTTTATCTTGTGTTCTTGTGATATTGTTATTGTTTCACTTACATTACTTGTGTTGGCTTAGTATCTTCTACATAGTTACCAGTTCTCTATTTGAATTATTAAGTGATCTAAAGTTCTCTCCTCCTATGAAGCTAATTGCAAATTTAAACACCCTTACCCGGTCCTGCACTTTGTATGATGCATTGTGTGAGTTCTATGATGGCAATGAGGAATTGGTCAAGGATAAAGCCGCCCAAGCTGAAAAGGAATTCAACTCTTTTGTTGGACACAAAAATAAGAGTCTCATTGATCTCACAAACCGTTTTCTATCCGTTACAAGCACACTGAAGAAGTATGATGAGAAGCTGTCAAACCATAAGCAACTCATGAAGCTGCTAGATTCTCTTCCACCATAGTGGAGTCTGCAAGTAAGGATGTTGAGGCAAGAAAGGGGATTTTTGGATTACAAATTAATGGACATTATCAATAAGTTGAAGTCCTTTGAGTTAGACCTGAAATGATAAGAATACAATCAGGCAATGCTTCCATCCCAAGCTTACTTACAGAATGCTGCTCTTATTTCATCTACTTCAGATTCATCAAAGCATGTGTCAGCTTGTGGTGGCATGATAGGCACTTCTGACAAAACTACAAGCAGTGGATCTACATCAAAATCATCAAGTCTTCCACAGGTTCCTTCAGAAAGCATGGCTCTACTTGGTCTCTTCGAACATAGGTATGAAACTTTGGTGGCTGGTGAATTAAAGGGAAGAGGAATGACTGCAGAAGATATGTATCAGGTGGATCATGATGATCTGGAGGAAGCTGATCTTCAATGGCAAATGGCTATGATCACTTTAAGGGCAAGAAGATTCATGGAGAGAATAGGAAGGAAGAATTTTGGAAACCAGAATACAAAGGTTGGATTTGATAAATCAAAGCTGAGGTGCTTCAACTGCAAACAGCTCGGGCATTTCAAGAGAGAATGTGCATCTCCCATCATGACTAAACATAGAATAGGAGTTAATCGAGTTATCTCAATTGAGGATAAGGAAGAAAACAAGAAAAAGAAGGAAACAACTCTGTTAACTAACTTTGATTGGAGTGCTGAGTTAGCTGAAACTGAAGAGGAAATCAATCATGCCCTGGTAGCTGAGATTGTAGAGGCAGTAAAGAATGAAGTGTTAGGAATAGATCTATTGTATAGGTTTAGATGATTAGTGATCTCTTGTAATGAACAAATGTAAATCTCTTTTCTTATGTAATGCAAGATATATATGTTAACAAAATTATTATTTGTGTTGATTGTATGTTTCATTGCAGGAAAACATCATACTTGGTCAATTTGGAAAATTGACGCAAGTACAAGAACTATTTGCGGATGAACAAGTTTGTTCTTCCATAGATGTTCTACGGAGCATAAATGAAAAAGTCAATGTGTATCAGTGGATCTCCTGCGGAAGCACAATCATATCTACTAAAGAACAAGTTCAGAGATCAAGTTGCTTCTGCTGCGAAAGAGCTTGCTCCTGAGGATGAAGTTAAAGATTATCAATGAACCAACTCCTATGAAAGGCTAACTCCTACGGAAGGCCAATTCCTGTGAAAGAACAAAATACTTGCATGATCTCCAATCATGCAAGTACAACATATGAAGTCAACAAGTTAAGTTGACTGAAGTGATGTCATCAAGTCAACATCTATGAAAGACTTCAATTTAGTCAAAATTGAATATTTCATGTCATGTCATGATTTTTACCTTTTACCCATGTAAAAGTGAATCCCTCTGCCTATAAATAGAAGGCATGGGTGCACACTTTTAGGGCAACCTAGAAACCTAACAACCCAATTAACCAACAATTATCAAATAGCAATAGCTATAGCAAAATACCAAGAACACTAAGAACACCTAGCAATTACCAGATCATCCAAATATCAAAATCAATTGTAACCGTTTCATTATTAATGGAAATCAATTGAAGCAAGCTTTTTTATCGTATTACTTTATCTTGCTTTTCATTTCTATTATCTGTTGTTCATCAATTTGTGTTACAATTACATTTATCAAACAATTAATTAGACATCAAGTTAGGATAATTCCGCGATCATCATTCGTTCAATCAAACTGATAATTCCTGTTTCGATCCTTGGATTCACAGGTGGTATTAGAGCCTTATGCTAGTTGATCTAGATCAATTGATTTATCATCTTGATTAGTCGAATTAGTTGTTTATTTCATTAGATCTATCAGTTTCTGATTAGATATGATTATGGTAGCTTCAAATTGTTTTTGGGTGTTCGTCACAGCTTGAGAGTTCATAACTCAAATTTAAGCATGATTGGTGAATGATTTAATCAAAACACAAGTTGAGTTTAGCTAATCAATAGCTAACAAAAGTATTTTACTCAACGATTTTGTTTTAATCTGTTAAAATCATCAAACACTTTTTATATAGATCATCGAGTACTGTTCCATTGGTTGATTAACCTCGATCTACTTCAGAATCATTTTGATTCATGGATTTGTGCTGTTGGTTTGATATTTCTAGGTTGTTTAAAGAAATTTGATCAAAAATCTCATCATCTATCATTTCAAATTTCAAATCATCTGAGAATTCATTGAGCGATTTGATTAATTTTGACCATAACTTCTTAATTGTTAAGAGTTTGTCATTAATTAGCTCATTCGCAACATAAGTAATTAATTCTAAGGAATTTTTGTCTTAGTTGATTTGAATATCATTATTATCAGTGATTTGTTATTGCTGTGTGAGTGTGTCTGCGTTTTATTTACTTTTCACATTCATAGAGTATTAGATCTATTAATAATTTGATAATTATCAAGTTAATTGAAATAAGTAATTCAATTGTTGGCCCAGCTTAGCAACCCCCAAAGTTGGAGAACAAAGCTGATATTAATACGGAAAATCAGATTCAGGAACCATGTTAATTATACTGATTCTGACTTATGGGTGCCCATTACTGAAGGTCCTTACATTTCACCTGCTCTTGGACCTTATTACAATAACAACAATCAGCCCATAAGTTTGAAAGATCTGTCTCCTGATGATGTTAAGAAGGTCAAAATTGATATCAAGGCTATAGTCTGCTTACTATGGCTTTACCTGAAAACCTCTTAATCAGATATGAATCATACAAAACAGCCAACTCATTATGGAAAATTCTTCACACTTTGTGTGAGGGAAGTGATGAGATCAGAAGCATTAGGAAGGATACCCTCTGTTCACAGTATGAGACATTTCATCATATTCAGGGTGAATCTGTTCCTCAACAACTCCATAGATACATGCAACTTATTACTGAGATGAACATCTTTAAGTTGAAGTATAGCAATAAGGAGTTGAACAAAAAGATGCTCCACTCCTTGCCTGAAAGTTGGACTCAAACGCTGTCTATGTTCAAAAATACCCTTGATCTAAAGGCAATTGGACTAGATACTTTGGTAGCAAAGGTAGAAGTATTGGAGTGGATGAGAAAACAAAAAACAAGAGTATAAAAGCACCAATAGCACCATATCAATTTAAAGATACAAAGGGTGTTGGAAGTGCATTCATCTCCAATGATGATGATGAAAGCTCTTGTGTTGAGAGTGATGATGAAGAAGAAGATGGTTTCTATGCAGCAAAGTCCTCTAAATCAAACTTTCAAAGTAGTTCCAATAAGAAGGTGAAAGGGAAACCTAATGATTCAAAGAGCTCAAATGCTAAAGCAGCAAAGGGATCCTCAACCAATGTAACCCCCGAAACCTCGGTCAAAATAAAAAGGAAAGAAAAGTATTTTGAAGAAAATAAAAAGAAGGCAAAGTTGAGGGGTGCTTTGTGTAAATAGTACCAAAAAGTCAAAATGCACTTTATATGGGCGTGGCCGCCCATATCATCTTGCTGTTGCTGTTGTTCGACCGAAAAGAAGAAGAAAGTAAGCTGCAGACCAGCTCTCTCAGTTCCAAGAAGGGATTAAAACTGAAATCTTCAAGGTTAGTGGGTTTTTGTTGATGTGTGGCTCGGTTCTTTGAGGTTTTCCACCTTAGAAACCAATTTCTAAGTGTTGTATGTGCTTTGGTTGGTTGTTTTGCTTGTTTAGGTGTTTGAACTCGTGTACAAGCAGGTTCAGAGGAGTTTTGCTTGTTTTCTACACTAGGTGAGTTCTATGACCCTGGTTTTATGTTTTTTTTTAAACTTCTTTGGGGCTGAAAATGCATATAAAATGTTTTACAACCATCATGAACGTTAACCGTGTGTATGTGTGTATGATTTCTGTGTTTTATGAGGATGTAAGCTTGTTCTAAGAGTTTAGCATGATAGATCTATGTTAAGAATGTATGAAAATAAGGATTTAGAACTGGTTATAGCATAAGTCTCATTTACAGGTCTGATGGTTCATCCGCATTTACACTGTGATAATTGCCTAAGTGTTTTGTTCACCCGCATTTGTAGTTGTTCACCCGCATTTGCCTTAATTCAGCCTAAGTGTTCATCAGCATTTCTTTTTGTATATGCGCATTTGCTACAGTGTTCACCAACATTTCTTTTTGTATATGCGCATTCGCTACAGTGTTCACCAGCATTTCTTTTTGTATATGCGCATTTGCTACAGTGTTCATCAGCATTTCCTTTAAGACAATAATTACCAAGTGTTCACCCGCATTTACAAGTTGTTCACCCGCATTTGTTCTCATTTATTCTTATTTCTTTAGGACTTAAGGAATTTTCTGGGATTTTGGAAGATCAGAAATTAGGGTTTGACCATGATTGACTTGATGCTTTTATTTGATTATCTTATGCATGTTGTGGGCTGCCCTTATGTGCCTATTATGATATTATTATATGGCCTTATGTGCCTATTATGATATTATTATATGGTCTTATGTGGTTTGTTCTTAATTATGAAGTATTATTAATCAAGTGAAAGATTAATGCTAATGAAAAGTGGAACATAAAGAACATAAGAAAGTCTTGCAAGCAAATTCACAAGGAGGTTCACATCTGCTAGGTTGTTAGCTCAACTGTGTGTGGTTAGCTAACCCCAGAGGATACATGCAGGGTCAATCTTTAAGATTGAGGGGACCATTGTTGCTGCCTCGGTACTGGAGTCAGCTTTAGTGCACCACAGATGGGGTCTATTTATGGACCTCAGGCCCAGTACCAGGATTATGCACATTTTATGGGGGGTATAGCACTTTGGTCCATATCGAGGTGAAAGATTAAAAAGTAAAAGGCTCAAAAGAGCGGCCATGGAAATGGTGAAGAAAATTTATGATGATGATAATGAATGTAACTGATTGTATGTATGATGTATGATCATATAAGAAGGAGGAATATGGCATTTTAAAACGGTATTTTCCTATATAAAGCTTACAAGATATTTTCCTATGGTTTTTAAACTAGAACTCACTCAGCAAAGCTGACTTTTATGCATTTTCAGTTGGCAGGTAATTTTGCTGAGGATGGCACTCGGGGAGGCTACTCGTCGGGGAAAGGCTGACATCCATTCATGAATACAACATTGTTGTTTTGTAATGCAAACTAATGATCTTTTGTAACTGTACCAAACACGTATTACTTAGCAACAACGTTTATAAATTAAGAATGGCTTTTTAATGTTTAAATTCTGCTGCATTGTGATAATGAATTATGAAATGTTTTATAAATTGTGCTGTGAATGTCTAACTGTGAGGTCTCTAGAGACGGGGCCTTACAACCAACAAAAGCAAAACGAAATCAGAACCAAATACTGTGGTTCTAGAATCAGAAGAACAGAAAGCAACATTTGCAGCCTTCAGTTCAAGGTTTCAAGCTTATTTGGGTAATTCTCTGTCTCCTGCTCACATCTGCCAACAAGACCTTGAAGAACTTCATCCTGAAGAAGTAGAAGAAATGGATTTACAATGGCAAATGGCCATGATTGCTTATAGAGCCAAGATGCATATGAGAAGGAACAAGGGACTATCTGTTGTAGGAAGAACAACAAAAATTTGTGTTGATAAATCAAAAGGGAGGTGCTACAAGTGTAATTTGTATGGTCACTTTTCAAGGGAGTGCAATCAGCAATCAACAAATGACATGAGACAAGCAAATCAAAGGAGCTTCAAGCAACCTCAGCTTACAAACTCATCTCCACCAGCCACAGGTTCTTTAGCAGGTGCCAGTAACTCTAAAGAAACTGGGTTGATTATTTTATAGGATGGTACCTGTGACTGGAGCATGTATAAGAAGGAAGTCCAGGAAGAGAATCAGGCATTGATGGCTAATATGGAGAACAAAATTCCACCTATGGCCAGAGAGGTAAGGGATAGGTTATGTTCTTCCGGATGTGTTGAAGAGGTTGAAAGATACAGAGTCCATGCTTAACAATTGGCTGATAAAGTCAAAGAAACAATGATTTTGATTGAATCTCATGTAAGAGAACATAAATTGTATCTGGTCAATATCACTTCCTTACAAAAGGATTTAGATAAACTTGTGTCTGAAAATTATAATTTAAAAGCACAAGTTGAGCATCTGACCACCTCTTTAACAAAATCAATGTCTGATCATGCATCTACTGAAGTAAAACTTCAGAAGTTCCAATTATCATCACAGCAATATGAGAAACTGTTAAATTATCATATTGAATCAAAGAAGAGGTATAGTTTGGGATTTCATACTATTGCACCACTAGTGAACGATAACTACACCACCCTACTTGAGTCCATGACCAACAGTCTGCCAAATCATTTTGTATCTAGCACCAAAACTGAATAAAAAATTGAAAATAATGAATTAGTAAATGGTAAAGATACTGAAGTCAGTGAAATTGATTCATCTGAATCAGAATTTTTAAAACAAAATGAATCAGAATTTGACGTTGATGACTGTGATGATCTGGATGAGGTTGATGAGCCTAATGAAAAAGAATGTGCTGGTTTGGGTAAGGGTAAGAATGTATTAATTGAACATATAATTCCTAAAGTTCTTGATGAGACCAAGCTACCTTATCCTCCCATACAAAAAAATTTGTTGAAGACCATCTACACAAGAATTGGTTAGCTAAATGAATGAATTCATGAGCTCAACAAAAAGCACAAAAGTCGGTCGGCAAAAAGAACTACAAAGGAGGAAGAGAGAATCACTTTTGCAAAACACCTGCGGAAGTAGAAGACATGTCCATAACCATCTGTAGAAAAGCAAAAGAAGAAATAATCCAATTCAAAATAGTCTTCAGTAGAAGATCTACAGAAGAAGCAATCATCTGTATCAAAACAGTCATCCATAGAAGATCTACGGAAAAAGAAATCATCTGCTGAATCATAAACTGACATCAAGAAAGAAAAGAAACAGAGAGTTATGAATCCTAAGCAACAAGAACCAGGTGACATCATGCCAGGAAGAGGTAAAGATTCTTCAACTACAAAGCATGAGAAAGAATTAAAGATGTAGAAGAAGAAGGTGATAGAGTCTGAGAGTGAAGCCGAAGAAAAATATTACAAGTGGTGTGACATGTACAATCACAATACAGTGGGTTGTTACTTCAACAGTTATTGCTCCACTGGAAACATGAATAATCATATGATTGCTGATTGTTACTTTAACAAGCACTGTGACATCTGCAACAAGAAGAACCATTCTACTCAAGAATGTTACTTCAACAAAAAGAACAAAACGAAAATGCCAACGAAGCAAGAATCTGAAACTGTTGAATCAGACTCATAATCTTCTGAGAATGATGAATCAAAGGTTCAAAAACAAAAGTGATAGCAACCAAAATAGAAGGTTCCAAAAGCAAAAATGCCATCATCTGTTGATCAAACAAAGAAGAAGGAGAAGCAAAATTCTCAAAGCAAGACACCTCATAAGAAGGTAGATTTGAAGGAAGATGAAGCTTTCTATGATCACTTTGAGAAAGGCAATCAAGTGCCAAAATCAAATACAAAAGATGCTGAAACCTTCTCTACTCAAGTATCATCATCAAGTTTAAAGAAGAAGATACTCAAAGAAAAGGTAACAGAAGAAGTGATTGAGGATCAAGAACAAAGTACCTCAAGCTCATCTTTAACAGACTCATTTTTACCCCAAACAAAACATAATGAATCAACTGACTTGAAAAACAATCCTAAGACATCTAGGCTCATCCATGAGAGAGTAACAATCCTAGATAATAATGGTAAGCCCAAGACCATGAAGGCTTGGGCTCCATGCTCTAATTGATTTCATTAATATTTAGGAACATCCATGGATGGCTAACAACAAGTGGTATGTTGATAGTGGTTGTTCCAGGCATATGACAGGAAACTGTTCTCTCCTCCATGATTTCAAACATAAAAATGCTTCATATGTGGCATTTGGTGGAGATAAGAAGGGAGGTAGAATTGTTGGTAAAGGAATGGTAACAAATGTTGTACTCAAATTTGAGAAAGTAAAATTTTGTGAAAATTTACAATACAACTTGTTGAGTGTATCTCAAATTTGTGATCAAAATTATACCACTTTATTTGATAACACTTACTGTTACATTCTTAAGCCAGGTTTTCACATTCCAACAGATTGGATCCTTCTTAAAGCACCAAGAAAAGGAACACATATGTTTTGGACATGAACAACACCTCTATGATAAGCAATGAAATCTGCCTGATTTCTAAGTCATTAGAAGATGAAGCTCAACTGTGGCATAGAAGGATGGTTCACTCAAACATGAATAACATGAACAAGTTGGTCAAAAATGACTTAGTCATTGGCCTTCCCAAGAAACAATTTTACTGTTCTAATCATTGTTCATCATATTATAAAGGAAAACAACATAGGGTGTCACATAAGTCCAAAACAATCAACGCAAACACAACACCACTCAAAATGCTACATGTGGATCTTTTTGGTCCAACTAATGTATTGAGCATTAGTAAAAGGCAATATTGTTTGGTGATTGTTGATGATTTCACTAGATTCATATGGGTCTTTATCTTAAAACATAAAAGTGAAACATTAGAAACAGTAATGGAGTTTATCACTAAGATTGAAAATCAACTGGATTTAAAGATCAAAATCTTAAGAAGTGATAATGGATCAGAATTTGTTAACCATGTTTTAGATTCCTTTTGCAGGAACAAAGGCATTACCAGACAATTTAGTTCATCAAGAACTCACAACAAAATAGAGTTGCTAAAAGAAGAAACAAAACTCTAATTGAAGCAGCAAGAACAATGCTAGCTGATTCACAGTTGCCAATCACATTTTGGGCAAAAGCAATGAACACAACATGCAATGTTCAAAACAGAACACTAATTGTCAAAGAACATAATAAAACACCGTATGAACTTTTGTTTAAAAGAAAACCTTTTATAGGCTATCTTAGAGCTTTTGGGTGTCATGTGTCTATTTTATACACCAAAGATCAATTAGGAAAGTTTAATGAAAAAAGCTTATGATGGATTCTTTGTTGGTTACTCATCAACATCTAAATCATATAAAGTCTACATTCCACATCACACATTGTGGAGGAAACACCTAATGTATCTTTTGATGAATCCTTATTTCCAAAATCTGTAAAAGGATCATTTTGGTTGTTTGATATAGATGCATTTACAAATTCATTTAACTCTGGTTATTTGAATGTTACAGGTCCTATGGATACATGTTATCCTTATGTACCTCCAATTTTGAGTGAAGTGCCATTGACAGCTGATCCTCTAAGATTATTTCATTCACACACTTCAAGTGTTGCTGATCCAGGCCCTTCATCTCAAACAAGCAATGACAATTCTGGTGAAAATGGAAATTCAACTTCAGAAGAGGTAACTAATGCATCAGCAGAAGTTAACAATGCCTCCGCAAAAGATCCATCTACATCCATAAGTGTTCCATCTACTTCCAGAGATGATTCATTTTCTTTAACTGAAGTTCCTAATCCATCAGAAAACATTCAAACAACATTCACATCTGTAGATCAACAAACTACAACATCAATAGTTGTTCTTGTAACTGCTACGGAAGTTGTACCTACGTCTACGGAAACACAAAATCATGAAGATGGATTTCATTCCGCATCACAAGGCCAAAATGATGAGGATTTTGACCACTTTGTTGATTCCCCATCTCAGCTGGATCCATCTCCATCAACCAACATCACTAACTTGGAATTATCAATTCCAGATGAATCAATTCCAACAACAAGAATTCATAAGTATCATCCAATAGAAAACATTATTGGTGATCTTAAAGAAAGAACCACAAGAAGTCAAGGGGGAGCTGCTAATATTTGTCTGTTCTCTTGTTTTCTATCACAAGTGGTTCCTCCTAACATAACTGCTACATTAAAAGACAATAGCTGGATTGAAGCAATGCAAGAAGAACTTCAGCAATTAAGAAAGCAAAAAGTTTGGAATCTAGTTGATCTTCCTAATGGCCAATATCCAATTGTACAAAGTGTCTTTTCAAGAACAAACTAGATGACAGAGGAATCATTATCAGAAACAAAGCAAGGCTGATAGCACAAGGCTATACTCAAGAAGAAGGGATAGACTATGATGAAGACTTTGCTCCAGTTGCAAGGATTGAAGCTATTATAGTCTTCCTAGCCTATGCTTCACATAAGAAGTTCATAGTTTACCAGATGGATGTAAAATGTGCCTTCTAATATGGTAAATTGATGAAGAAGTCTATGTTCCCTAACCACCAAGCTTTGAGGATCCTGATTACCCACACAGGGTATACAAGCTTGACAAAGCTTTGTATAGTCTTCATCACGCACCAAGAAAGTGGTATGAAACATTGTCATCTTTCTTGCTCAAGCATGGTTACAAAAGGGGAACCATTGATCAGACTCTCTTCCTCAAACATGATCATCAAGACTTCTTTGTTGTCCAAATCTATGTGGATGATATCATTTTTGGGTTAACAAACAAGAGATTGTATGAATACTTTGAATCTTTGATGAAATCTAAGTTCCAAATGAGTTCCATGGTAGAATTAACATTCTTCCTTGGTTTACAAGATCATCAGAAATCAGATGGCATATTTATCAATCAGAAAAAGTATGTGCACCAAATCTTGAAGAAGTACAACCTTGTTGAATCTTCTTCATGCAAAACACCAGCATCAATAATAGATAAGATTGTACCTAATCCTAAAGGGAAGTCAGTTGATCAAAGATTATATAGATCTATGATAGGATCTTTAATGTACTTAACTATCAGCAGACCTGACATAATGTTTGTTGTGTGTATTTGTGCTAGGTACCAATCAGATCCAAAGGAGTCACATCTAAATGCAATTAAGAGGATATTCAGATACCTCAAAAGGAAGCCAACTCTTAAGCTTTGGTATCTCAAAGAAGGAGATTTCAACCTCTACTCATATTCTGATAGTGGCTTTGGAGGTTGCAACAACAACAAGAAATCAACAACTGAAGGTTGTCAATTCGTAGGACCAAGACTAGTTTCTTGGCAGTGCAAAAAGCAAACAAATGTATCAGTATCCATAGCTGAGGCTGAGTACATATCTGCTTCAGCTGGTTGCTCTCAAGTTTTTTGGTTGTAAAACCAACTACTTGATTATGGTTACAATTTTCTTCACACACCAATTTTCATAGATAACTCAGCTGCTATGTTCATAACTGCTAATCCAGTGCAACATAGTAAAACAAAACACATAGAAACCAGATACCATTTTCTATGAGACTGCTCAGAAAAAGGTTTAATCAAGTTAATCAAAGTGGATACAACAAATCAGCTTGCTGATTTATTCCCTAAATCCTTTGACTCAGTGAGATTTAACTTCTTAATTGAGTCCTTAGGCATGATCAACTTAGATTAGTTTTCATCACAAAGAAAAGCATGTTTTGTCTATCAAATTCATTATATGAAAAAGCTAAAAACATCTATAAAACATATAAAATCCAAAAATATTGTCTTATTAATATGTTTTTCTTGAAAAAGCATTTCATATTATGGGAAATAATAAT
Source organism: Flaveria sonorensis (assembly GCA_025506505.1). Taxonomy (NCBI): domain Eukaryota; kingdom Viridiplantae; phylum Streptophyta; class Magnoliopsida; order Asterales; family Asteraceae; genus Flaveria; species Flaveria sonorensis. The sequence goes on along the minus strand of CM046429.1, from coordinate 34,616,898 downwards.
ACACTATACCTTTGCTTACTTTCCTGAATTTTATCACACAATAAAGACTGATCAGATGTGATTTGATATGTGAGTAGGTTCAGCTTGAGTGGAAAATAAATAAGTTCATGCATAACATAATGCAAAGGTGACTAATGGTGGACAATTCCATTTTGAGGAACAAGCAAGTAAGTCTTATCCTGCTGTGATCAACTTACTCACCTAAGCACACTATGTTGTGAAACTTTATAACCTCTATCTTTGCACATCATGGGTCCTTTGTTTTGTGTAAACAAAGACCTGGGTTAACAGGCACCTCTATTTTATGTAAGCAAAGACCTGGTGTGGATCATAATACTTGCAATCAAAAATCATATCAGCATTAATAAGATTTCAAAGAAATCTTAACATAGAGCTTATAACTTAAGGAACATAGTTTTAAGTATGAAAAAATGATAAATTGACTCATAAACTAAAGACAATCTCTAATGTGAATTGAATGTGGAGTCCATATTTGTCTATCTTTAATCCATACCAGAACATGATAAACAACATGACAAGTTGAAACTATACTCTTGCTTGAATTTATGTGGATCATAATACTTGCAATCAGCACTAGATTTATGTCTACTATCATTAAACAAAAATGTTTTAGGAAGTTGCTTAGTATCATAGTATGATCCCATTGTATGATATAAATGCTTGTAAATATATTTAAGTTTTTGCGTATAATCAAAAATACAAAAAGATTTTGTTTTTGATCTTTTCTTTGCTAATAAGATGAACAACATACTGCTTTTCATGCTATTCTCTGTATAAATTTTTGTTAAATGCATAAGTTCATCATTAATCACAAATTTAGGGGGAGTAGTTATTAGCATGAAAATCTATGTTTATCTCAATTAAATGAAGAAAATTGGAACTTGAGCACTAACTTGGCTGTAGGATATCTGAAGTTTTTAACTAAATCAATCTTGTACATTTGCCATGAAGCAGAGTCAACAAGGTCTAACAGCAAACAACAAATGATCTAACAACATGTTAGGATCATATAGAAAAAATCATAAGTTTTGCCTTCTATAGACGTTCTGCGGAAGAATTAACCTGTTGATATGGATAAACAGAAAAGTTTGTCTTCCGTAGATGTTATACGGAAGAATTAACTTATGGATAACCACAGAAGGGTAATGAGGGTTAAGGGTCCTACAACATTAAATAAAAAGCTTTAAATTGTCCGAGGGGGTATAAATGATATCCTTGGCAGTTGTCTTTTTCATTCACTTTTTCAGACAATTATCTGACCTAGAAAAACGCTCTCAACCCAAAAACCCCTTTCTCCGCCAACGTTCAAAATTTTCAAATCCACATAACAATCCATGTATGACTGGTAAGGGTACTTAAGATTGCAATTAGCTTCATAAGAGGAGAGAACTTAAATCACTTAACCACTCAAATAAGGAACTAGTAACTTCACTGATGATACAAAGCTACACAAGTAATATTAAAGAGACAGAACTAAAAGAACAAGAACAAAGTCACAAGAACACAAGATTAAGTTTTCAAGGAAGTTGTATATTGATTCTCTAGTTCTATTACAAGTGTTTGCAAGTATGTCTAATTACAAGAACTGGAGACTATTTATACTACAACCTACAACCGTCAATATACAAAAAGACAGTTGGAATTTTGACTAATCTAGACAACAAGATCAATCTACAGTCAAAAGGCAGATTGTCTTTTGACTAGTGACTATGACATGCCGTAGCTCACTGACTTAATCTAATACAGAAAAGTCTACAGGTACAAAAGTAGGAAGTTACAATCAAAGACTTTTTGTACTGTTTGATAAAGTATGGAAGTTTCACCAACTAATGTTTGCATGTGAGTTTTCAGAGCAGCAATAGAAAGTACATCAACTTTATCAAAAAGTAACTCAGAGAAAGCATCTTTTCTCTGTCTTCAGAAGAAATCTGTCTTCACAGCAAAATGGCTTTGGAAGACTTTGTCTTTTGAAGCTTCGGAAGACTTCATCTTTGGCTTCGTAAGAAATGAGTCTTTGGCTTTGGAAGATTTCACACTTGTAATAATTATATGATGAGTGTGAAACTTCCAAAGTAACTTCTTCTGAACTGTTGGCTTTGAAAGATTTTATACTTAGACTTATTTGTGAGTGTAAGACTTCTGAAGCTTGTTTATCTTTGTTCCTTAGTGCATGTAGGAAGACTTGGTTGTTTTGGTATACTTTGGTTGCATCAGCCTTTAATCTTTAGATGTTCCCTACAAACTCCCCCTTGGCTGATGCTACCAAAATAGAGAAGTTCTTTAGATTTTGATAGTCCACATCATGATCTTCAGCAGACCTTTCTTCATCATTAGATCTGGATCCTTCAGGCTTACATAGAACCTTCTCATGTCATAGAGACATGCAAAGAAATTTTAGGCATGTCATTTGTGAAGTAGAGATGTTGTTCTCCCTGATCTCTTGTGACATACCATCTGTCTGGATTTTCAGCATAAGTCCAGGACAGAATTTGTCTTCCAACAGCAAGAGGCTCTACTATGATTGGAGTTTGTTGAGAGACCTCTTCATGCACTTTCTCAGGATGCTCTGACTCATCTTAAGGTTGGGAGGTGGATGCCTTTCTTCTCTTTTTCTTTGAAGCAGATCTTCTTCTAGCCATTCTTTTTCTCATCCCTGATTTCTTCAACTGAGAGGATGGGTTTTGAGTACCAGTTGGTTCTGTTATGTCTCTCTTAGTTGGGTTCTCCTCTCTCACAGGTTCAGAAGGAGAGAGAGGAGGACCCTACTATGGGTAAGAAGATGAAGTTAGCTTAGAAGCAGCTCCAGGTTCAGGTTATGTTGTCTCAGTAGGTTCAACCTTCACCTCAACTTCAGGTTGAGCTGGACATGGTGGTGAATGCAAGTCCACCAGCTCTCCCCTTTTTATCTTCTGCTTGATCACCCTAATATGCTCATCCATTATGGATAGAGACATAGGACCAAGCCTCCTTCCTAAGAACCCATACAACTTCTAGAAGCTCATCATCCTTTGTCTGTCAGAAGACTTCTTTTGGCTTTTAAAGATGATGCTCTTGACTTTACAGCTTCTTCCCTTAATCTCTTCCTAGCAACTTTCCTTTCTCTTTTGGCTTGTTCTTCCATCTACTTGTTGTATTCAAACTTTATGTACTCATGTGATAAGGGAAGAAGTGTGGGTGCCTGATAGAGACCTGTGGCACTTAGGTAGTTGATTATCTTTAGTCTTTCTTATTCATTAACTACCTGAGGTTGTTCAGTGGCCACAGTCTCTGGCTCAAGACTTTCTTGAACTGGAGAGAGGACAGGAGCTTCTTTATAAAGTCTTATAGCCTCCTTTGTTCTTTGACTTTGAGGAGCAGTTTTGCATCCTCTGCCTCCCTCCTCTCTTTTGACAACTCAGTGTCAACCAGTTCATTCAGCTCCTCTAAGGGGAGAGAGATGAGTTCATCAACATTGTAGTTTCTAGTTCCCAGGTAGTTTAACCTAGCTGCCCTCAATTCATCTTCTTGAGTGTTTGGCCAGGGGCAGCCCAGATTGTAGCTTCCATGAACCTTGGGGAACCACTTGAACTCTCTCCCCTCAGCTTCCTCTTCCTCTCTCTCTTCTCTTCCTCTATCTCCTCAGGAGTTAACTTCCTTTTTCGTTTGTCAACCACAGGCCTTGGTGACTCAGGGAGGAGAGAGCTTTGGCTTTCATTACTTGATTCAGTTGTCAAACTCTGGCCAGAGAGAGGTTGTGAAGCACCATCACCAGCTAGTGCCTAACTGAGGGTAAAGGGTGCAGAAGAAGATCCTGTCTCATGGTTCACAGGCTCAACCTCTGGGCCTTCAGTCAAGGATTTCCCTTTGAAGTTAATCTTAGGTTCCACCTCAACTTCCACTTGACCAAAGGCCTGACCTGCTAGCCTCTGTTTATATAATCTTGATCTCTATTTGAATTCTTCTAGTACCCTGTCTTGTATCCGGTCAGCCAATCTGGCAGCTTGTCTATTGTTGCTAGGGTTGACAAGTGGCAGATCCACCAGATATGTACTCTCATAGAGCCTCAGGTCTGAAATGTTGAAAATTTCTAGTTGACCCTGAGCTCTAGAGATTACAAGAGCTCTCCTAATGCTATCATACCCCCAACCCATGATTGGATTCTCAAAAGGGGCAGACATTGCTCTTGGGATTCCCTCCTCAAACAGATGTTGAAAAAGCAAGTTTAGATCTCTAACTTGAGGAGGTTGCTGACTATGGACAACTACAAGAGAGGGTGGTGATTCCTTTATGTCCACACTCTGGAAAGAACTCCAGGTTCTGTGACTGTCAAGATTTTCTTCCCCTTTTTGGTAGCATCACCCTCTTGCATAGGTGAGCTGGGAGATTGATCCATAATGATCACAGGTTCTTATGGGGCTGGTTGAGTTGTCCTCATTGGTCTCTCAGCTAACTGGCCCTTGAGATCGGTGATCTCTAATTGCTGGTCATTGACCCTTTTCAGCAAGAAAGTCACTTAAGACTCCAAGTGACTTATCTTTAAATCCAAGTAAGTGCATGTATTTGATAGTAGGTGCACTCTTTGTTTCAGACTCCCCTCATCATCAGATGAAGAATCATTAGGGGATGAGAGAACTAGACCTAAGTCTTCTTCCTCACCACCAGCGTGTGGTTCTTGGCTGCTGGATTTCCCTTGCCGCATGACAACTTCTAGTGAAGTGTCAATAGGCTGGGTTGCCATGGTCGAGTTCATAGTTATGTAATCACTTGCAAAAGTGGGAGCCTCTTCCATATGGGTCTCCTAAACAAGTTCAGGAAGATCCACCTCAGTGGGGGGTTGCTGATGTGGGCTAGAAGTAGGAGAAGCAGGAGTACTCATCTCTTCTAGAGTGTGGGAAGAGAGGAGAGATTCATGGTACTCACTGAATCCCAAATCTTCATCAGAGTAAAAGTCAAGGCTGGAAATGGGTCGGTTAAGGTCTAGAGGTTGGAGATGGTAGCTGTCCCCAAAAGGTTGATCACTTGAGTGTTGAGACTCAGAGTGATGGCTTAAGGCTGTTTTTAGGGTTGTGAGATCATCAGGCTGAGCATGAGGAACCTCAGCACTGGTCATTTCAAGGATGGGAGTGGTTTGCTCCTTAGGGGAAGTGGGAGCTTGAGATTCTACTTCCTCCTGTATGGGTTGTGATATTTGTGCCTGCACATGCTCAGTAGCAAGTGCAGGGGTTCCTTTGTGCTTTCTAGTGGGGTGATGGTGATGGTAGGCTATGTTTGAGGTGGTTGAGAGGTGGAGGGTGTAGGATCAACACTAGCTGGTGCTGCTAGGTTGTCACCCTGAGCAATAAGCTCAAACATATTTAGGAAAAGGGCTGTTTCTACCCCTGAGAAGCCAACAGTTGGCTTCTTCAAGATTTTGAAAATGCCAGGCCTTATTTGTCCCAATTTAAGAATATTACCTGTCCCCCTTAACTATGGGTCTAATTCACAGTTGAGAATGTGTTAAACATAACTGGGAAACATGTAATACTCTAAGGAGTCCAAGTTAGCAAGCAAGTTTGTGTAAATAAATTGAGAGTACCTGAACTTGACTCCCTGTACCATCCCATGGACTATGAAGGAGAGGTCTTCTGGAACTTGATCCCATCCCCCATGTTTGTTAGATAAATTATGTATGATGACATGGAGGAGGTATTTCCACTGGGATGAGACCTTCCCCTTCCTGAAGGTTTTGACTGAGAAGTCACCTTCATAGCCCATCTACTGAAAGGAATGGCTGATAGCTTCTTTTGGGAAGGACAGTTCACCTGCTTCATCATCCGGCTGTAAATGAGTATTTATGATGGCTGGAGTGATGAAAACCATCCTCCACTGCACTATAGCAGCCAGTGCCTTCTCCCCATCCATGGTAACCTCTTGACAGGTCCGCCAGAATTCAAGCAACTGATCCTCATAGAGAGGAAGATCGATTGTAAGGGAGGTGAGGTAGTGAGACGAAGAAAGGTACCTACACACGTCGGAGAAACTTGGATCCTTCTCAGAGTGCAACGGGGCAACTTGATTGTGTTGCCTGTGTATGTGCATGGAGAAGTTTGGGTCGTTTTGACGATCGATATTGTCCAGTTTGGTGAAGTTTATCAGTGAAGAAAGGAAGAAGAAGGTGAATTTTGGGAGAATTTAGGTTAAAGATTTGTGGGAGTAGAGAGATGAAGTGGAAACATTGAGAAGATATGTGCTGTGGATTTAAGTCAAAGTTAAGACAAAAAGATAAACTTTGAAATTCGCAAGTGGGTCCTAGTTCTGAAAAAGCGCCCAAAGAGTTAGTTTTCTTGGAAGTTGCAAATCTTCCGAAGGTATTTTTGCTTCGAAAGCTTTTCAGCAAAGCTTCCGAAGGCAATTTTGCTTCGGAAGATATTTCAAAGAGTTGTGAAAATTTGGCTTCGAAGAAATATACTTAAAGAAATTTCTTCCGACGTATATTTTGCTTCGGAAGAATAAAGTCTTAGAAAATTATTATCCTTGGATAATATATCTTCCGAGACTTAATTGCGTTCGGAAGACATTTGTTCTTTGAATGCATTTAAGTGCTTATAAGCATATTTAAGCTTTAGAAGATATTCCAAGAATTTCTTTCGAAGGTAAACTCTGATAAGTAGTTAAATGATTTAAAGACATAAATTTCTTCCAAAGGCAATTTGAGTTCTACCGAGATAAAATAATAAATTTTCACAAATCTAAGGAATATTATTTGAAATTTTAATTTACTTCCAAAGAGAACTGGGCTTATGAAGGTGATCTAATAGAAAACTTAGGACATATAATTTTAAGTAATAAGGTTGATTAAGTGTTTAAAGAAAATCTATTCAAAGTTAATCATTCCAATAGCTGATATAAGATACTTAAATCTCTATTCATTAAAGGCTTTGGTGAACAGATTAGCATATTGTTCATTTGTGTTAACTTTGATTAGTTTGATTAATCCTTTTTCAAAATTATCTCTAATCAGATGATACCTGATGTTGATGTGCTTGGTCCTTGAGTGCTGCATAGGATTCTCTGTAATAGATATGGTGCTGTTGTTGTCTATATGGATAGGAGTCTCCTTGAAATTAAATTATCTCTAGTCTAGCATCTGATTCTGAATCCACAGTACTTGAGCATAGCAGCTTGCAGCAACAATGTAATTAACTTCAGCAGTTGATGCAGACACACTGGATTGCTTCTTGCATTGCCAAGAGACTATCCTTCCACCAAGGAATTGACATCCCCCAGATGTAGACTTTGCAGTCATGTTGCAGCCACCATAGTCACTATCTTTGAGGTATCTGAGAATTTGTTTAACAGTAACTAGGTGTGACATCTTTGGGTTGGCTTGATATCTTGCACATATACATGTGGCAAACATGATATCAGGCCGGCTAGCAGTAAGGTACATAAGAGACCCAATCATAGCCCTATAGATATGTTCATCAACATACTCCCCCACAAGATTAGGTTTCTAGCTATGGGTGTCTTTACAACCTTACGATCAGTCATCTTGAATCTTGTAAGTATGTCTTGTACATATTTTGACTGACTAATGAAGATTCCATTTTCAACCTGATTCACTTGAATACCTAGAAAGAAGTTGAGTTCCCCTATAGCAATAATTTCAAATATAATCTTCATCAGCAGTTCAAAGTCTTTATAGAGCTTTGAATTAGTTGAATCAAAGATAATGCCATCTACATATATCTGAACTAGCATTATGTCAATTCCTATTTCTTTGATGAAGAGAGTCCTATCAATAGTACCTCTGTGTATCCATGTTAACAAAGATACTTTGATAGTGTCTCATACCACTATCTTGGCGCTTAATGCAGCCCATATAGTGCTTTATCAAGCTTGCAGACATAATCAGGATGATCTGGGTCTACAAAGCCAGGTGGTTGTTTGACATAAACTTCTTCATCTATCACCCCATAAAGGAAGGCACACTTTACATCAAGCAGATAGACCTTGAAATCCTTGGATGCAGCATAGGCCAGGAATATTCTTACAGCTTCAAGTCTTGCTACAGGAGCAAAGACATCTGTGTAATCAATTCATTTTTCTTGTGTGTATCCCTGGACAACCAGTCTAGCCTTGTTCTTGATGACATTCCTCTATCATCCCTCTTGTTCTTAAAAACCCATTTGGTTCCTATGACAGTCTTCCCTTGACGAAGAGGACATAGGTTCCAAACCTTCTATCTTCTGATTGAAAGTAGCTCTTCTTGCATAGCTTCAACCCAGCTTCCATCCTTCAGAGCCTCATCAACTTTCTTTGGCTCAATGTGGGACAAGAAACAAGAGTGCAGACAAACATTTTGATTATGGGTTTGTCCTCTTGTTCTCACCCCAGTATCAACATTTCCAATGATGTTTGTAGTGGGGTGTGACTTGTGGATCCTTAGTTGAGGGACAGCAAGTTGGTTAGACAGATCTAGATTAGAGAAATTTAGATCTGGCGATGGAGTGTCACCCACCACAATAGCACATTTATCAAGTGAGACTTGATCCAATGAATGTGTGACATCATTTATGTTATCCTCTATAGAGTGGTTATCAACATCAAGAAATTATTGATCACTATCACCACCTCCATTTCTTCCTGCATTTTAAGTTCCTTCTCTTGAGTTTTGAACCTCTGAGCTAGAATTTGATGGTACCTCAGATGTATCAGCTGAATTTGTCTAGTTTGTGCTGATAGGATCTTCATTTGCAGGGTTAGTCACCAAAGGAGCTGAAGTCATAATCTTGTTTGGTCTTCTCAGCTCAAATCTTGGGTCAGGATCTCTTGTTGATATATTATTTGTAGATCCTGAAACATTCTCACAAGACTTGTTAAAACAGTTGGTAACTAACTCAAGATCAAATAGCCTATCTGGACTAGAACCATTCATACTTGGAGTGTGCTCATTGAAGGTCACATTGGCTGACTCCTCAACTACTTTAGTTCTGAGATTGTATACTCTATAAGCTTTAGCTTGGGAAGAGTATCCAATAAAGTGTCCATCATCTGACTTCTCATCAAATTTGGCTACTTGATCTTTGGTATTCAAGATGGTGCAAGGACATCCAAATGACCTGAGAAAACCAATAAATGGTCTCCTTTTGTGCCATAGCTCATAAGGAGTCTTACCATGAGTCTTAACCACTAAAACTCTGTTCTGCATATAGCAGGCTGTGTTAACAGCCTCTGCCTAGAAGGTGATGGGTAGTTTAAAGTCAGACAGCATGGTTCTTGCAGTTCAATAAGTGTCATGTTTCTCCTCTCAACAACACCATTTTGCTGAGGGGTCCTGGGAGCACCATATTGTCTTGTAATACCCTTTTTATCATAAAATGTATCAAGGATTTGGTTCTTAAATTCTATTCCTTGATCACATCTTATGGTTTTGACCTTGTGATCATATTGATTCTTAATTTTCAGAATGAAATTCTTTAAGATCTCAGGGGTCTCATCCTTAGTTCCAAGGAAAAAGACCCAAGTGAATCTTGTGAAATCATCTGTGATCACTAAATAGTAAGAGGTCCTTCCTAAACTCATTACACTGGTGGGGCCAAACAAGTCCATATGTAATAGGTGTAGGGGAGTAGTGATGGAGTTCATTTCCTTTGGTTTGTGAGACACTTTGTGTTGCTTCCCTTTCAGGCGTGCAACATAGTGGTTATCACTTGTAAACTCTTTCTTAGGCATTCCAGTTACCAAATCATTCTTAATCAATTTATTCATGTTCTTAAAGTTTACATGGCACATTCTTTAATGCAAAGGAATGACTCATCAATATTTGCTTTAGACAGAAAACAAGAAACTTCTCCTGAAGGAGATGTTTCATGTAAATCCATCTTGTACATGTTCCCTCTCCTGGGGGCTCTAAGCAGGATATGCTCTTGAGGAATGGACACCCTGGGCTTGAGAACGATACACTTATGCTTAGTGAAGAACATATGGTGTTTCTGATCACAAAATTGGGATACACTCAGAAGATTGTATCCAAGCTCTTTGACAAAGTTTACCTTTTCAATGCTGAGCTTACCATTTGTGACTCTGCCCCTTCCAGAAATGTATTCACCAGAATCTCCTCCAAAAGCAACAAGTCCTCCATTAATTTTCTCAAAGTTTTAAAGCAGAGAACCATTGCCACTCATGTGCCTGGAACAGCCACTATCAATAATCCAAACGTTCTTCTTCGTCTTTAGCTATTCCTGCATAAAAGGAGGTGATTAGTTACACTTAGAAACCCAATCCTCAATGATCTTGATCTTATTAAAATGAGTTGAAGACACTGCAACAGTAAGTGATCCTATATTTAAGCTTTGAGGATCATTTGCTGTTATTGATGAAGAACTTTTAGTCACATGTTCTCCCTTCATCTTCCACACCACCTTTGGAAGATTGGGCCTGACCTTCAAAGCTTCAGAAGTTTTGACAACTTCAGAAGTCTTGGAGACTAGACCTTCAGAAAATCTAGCTTTCACTATTGCAAGCTTTAGTACTTCAGAAGCATTCATTTCTTCCGAGACCAACCTTTCTTCCGAAGGAAATTTTTCACTTGTCTTCTTCTTTATTTGGAGCATCCGAAGGAAAAAGATTTTCCTTTCGAAGCTGTTTGTTCCTTCTTCTTCTCAGAAGTGTTCTTCTTGGTCATGTGGATGGTACTTTTAGGATTGTACTTGCAATCCTTAGCCAGATGAGAAGCACTACCACACATGACACAGTTGAGTTCCTTCCTTCTGAAAGTCTTCTTTTGAGAGCAAGACTGAGTTTGATCACTTTCCTTCTCCATCTTCATCTTTACAGATGATGCAACAAGCTTCTTAGGGAGAGACTTGCTCTTGGAGTTGGATGGTTCAGGCTGTGTAGTAGTGGTACATAGCTGGTCAGTCTTCTTCTTCTTGCTGGAATGATTTGGAACTAAACTAGAACTCCTGGTACTAGAGTATATAGTTGAGTCTTCAGTCTTTACCACTTCAAAACCTGCAGAAATAAACACTTGTTTCTGCTTTGAGTCAAAAGTGGCCTTGATTTCTTGATCCTTCTTTGATCTTCTCTTAGCTCTTCTAATTAAGTTCTTTCTCTTTAACTTGGTCATTCCAAACTCTTTCCTCTCCTTAGGAGAATAGTGACCCTTCTTAGGATTACCTTCTTCACTCTTCTCTGAGTCATCCTCTATTATGTCCTCTTCATCCTCTTCAACAATGGGGTCTATAAGGGGAAGCTCATCCTCACAAGTTCCACACCTTGGAGATCTTACAGACAATAGAGTGTGTGGAGGAGCTATCTTAGTAGATCCCGGTCCCTGCTTATTTTGATAACAAACTTTTGCATTTAGGGATGAGGATATTATGTTCTTGAAGGTCTCTTCTTCAAGAACACAATTTTCTACCCTGGCTTTGCTGATCACAAGCTCAGCCTGGTATTCAGTCAACTTTGAGATGAGCATTTAGTTAACTTTGAGATGAGATCTTTGATTTGAGTCCTGTAGTTTGTGTGCTCATGCTTAAGAGTTGAAATGGTTTTCTCTAGATCTTCTATCTGAAGTTTATAATCATTTTCAGCTCTTTTAAAGTTAGCTTTTAAGATATTTAAAGACTCAAGATCAGATCTCATCTCTAAGTTATAGGACCTGTATCTATTAACTTTAGCAATACATTCAGGAGTACAAAGATGTTCCAATACCTTGGCTTCATCATGATCTGTCATTAGTGCTTGGTTTGGAGAATCATCCTCAACCTGAAAGCTCAAGTCAAAGCCTCCTTCTTCAACAGCAACTGTAGCTTGCTGTCTTGACTTCTCATTCTGGTGAGCTCCCTCAGCGTAGTTTGGCCTGGATTGTGCTTTGCCACCATTTGACTTTGGTTCCTTGCACTCCCTGGAAAAGTGTCCCATTTGGTTACAGTTGTAACACTTTACCTTGCTTTTATCCAGTCCAAACTTTCCACTGGCTGCATTGCTGGGAAACCTTCTCCCAGTCCTCTTGTAAAACTTCTGGGCTCTATAAGTGAATAGAGCCATCTGGATGGATACAGTCCAGGTCTTCAAAGGTGAAGAGAAAGTTTCCTAAACATTCATCAGAAGACACAAAAGCTTGTGAAGAACTTGTCTCCTGGAATGGGCTTCCAGGGATGTAGCCTTCCCTTGGTGTCTCTGGAAAGGTGATGAAAGGACCCTTTTATGATTTGTCAGGGTAGTAACGAGATGGTGCTATGGTTCTCTGCAATCCCTTTCAACCACATGGAGGGCTGAACTCTGATAAGTGTTGGAGTTACCCGATGAGTTTTGCATGTTCATCTCCATCTGGTATCCACTGAGTATTCCATATAACTCAGTGAGAGTAAGAGTCTTGAGGTTTTCAGTCCTCTTAATGACCACATAGTAGTGTGTCCATTGTCTAGGAAGAGAAGACATGAACTTCCTAACAATATCTCTATTCTCAATGGTTACTCCAACATCAGCTAGAGTATCCATAATCTCAACATACTTGAAGTATTGTTGAGTCATGGTTTCACCTGTCTTGAAGGTGAAATTTTCAAACTACTGCTTCAAGAGGTCCTTCTTCTTTTCTTTGGCTTCATTGGACCCCTCATAAATCAGCTTCAGTGCATCCCATAGCTGTTTGGCGGTTTGCACTTCTTGAAATCTTTGTAGATGGAGTTAGGAAGAGCAGTTTGAAGGGCTGTCATAGCTTTTTGATCAATACCAAGTTTCTTCCAATCTTCTTCAGAAAAGTCATCCCTTTCTTTTGGTATCATACCACCACCAGCAGCAGAAGTGGTGCATGGTACATAATGTCCATTGACAATAGACTCCCACATCCTGGAATCTTGAGACTTGATGAAGCCTTCCATTCTTTGGCACCAAGTATCAAAATCCTTAGGAGTGATTAGTGGGGACTTAAGATGGTAAGACTAAGAGGATTTAAGATGGTGAGATCTTACAATCAAGAGCCTGAAGTGCTTTGATACCAATTGTAGGACCGGTAAGGGTACTTAAGATTGAAATTAGCTTCACAAGAGGAGAGAACTTAAATCACTTAACCACTCAAATAGGGAACTGGTAACTTCACTGATGATACGTAGCTACACAAGTAATATTAAAGAGACAGAACTAAAAGAACAAGAACAAAGACACAAGAACACAAGATTAAGTTTTCAAGGAAGTTGTATATTGATTCTCTAGTTCTATTACAAGTGTTTGCAAGTAGGTCTAATTACAAGAACCGGAGACTATTTATACTACAACCTACAACCGTCAATATACAAAAAGACAGTTGGAATTTTGACTAATCTAGACAACAAGATCAATCTACAGTCAAAAGACAGATTGCCTTTTGACTAGTGACTATGACATGCCATAGCTCACTGACTTAATCTAATACAGACAAGTCTACAGATACAAAAGTGGGAAGTTACAGTCAAAGACTTTTTGTACTGTTTGATAAAGTATGGAAGTTTCACCAACTAATGTTAGCAGGTGAGTCTTCAGAGCAGCAGCGGAAAGTACATCAGCTTTATCAAAATGTAACTTAGAGAAAGCATCTTTTCTCTATCTTCGGAATAAATCTGTCTTCACAGCAAAATGGCTTCGGAAGACTTTATCTTTTGAAGCTTCGAAAGACTATATCTTTGGCTTCGGAAGAAATGAGTCTTTTGCTTCGGAAGATTTCACACTTGTAATAATTTTCTGATGAGTGTGAAACTTCCGAAGTAACTTATTCTGAACTGTTGGCTTCGAAAGATTTTACACTTAGACTTATTTATGAGTTTAAGACTTTCGGAGCTAGTTAATCTTTGTTCCTTAGTGCATGTAGGAAGACTTGGTTGTTTTGGTATACGTTGGTTGCATCAGCCTTTAATCTTCAGATGTTACTTACAATCCACACTAAAATCACCCCTATTTTCATAACAACATTATCAAAATGGCCAATAGATTTGCAAAAGATTATAATGTTTGTGCCTTTCTTAATCCGGATGATTCAGTATCCGAGGGATGCGGGGATATAATCAACTACTTGAGAATATTAAGAATATTCTATGCGTTATCTGCGGATCCACTCATCTATCAATCATATATGATAGATTTTTGGAATACAGCAAGGATTGAGGAAGAGAATGATGGAAGGGTGATCTACGCCACAATTGGAAATGAAGAGTTAAGGGTGGATGAACAAACTATCAGGAGGGTACTAGAGTTTGGAGAACAAGAAGAGGGTCACCCAGATGTGTTTGATCATGAATACATTCAAAAAGTCTTTCATTTAGTGGGATATGATGGAGATAGAAATGGTAAAATCAAGAAGGGGAGATTGTGCAAGCCTTACAGATTTCTGTGTCATACGTATCTGAAATGTATGTCAAACAAAAAGTCTGGTTTCGATAGGTTTTCAAGGCACATTTCTTCAGGGGTCATTGATGTGTTTGAAGGGAGAACATATAACTATGCAAAATACATTCTTGGATGCTTATGTGACCTATAAGGATGCAAAAGAAGACAAGATTTACATGTTTTCTAGATTTATTCAGCTCATCATCAATGATACGCTGCCCAACATTAAAAGAGAAGGTGGAGTCTTTGTTCAAGATAATCTTGGAAGATCTGTGCTAATCAAGATAAGTGGGCAATACCAAGAAGGAAAAATGGAGATGTTTGCTCATGTCATTGATGAGAATGCAGACATTCTCCAAGAACTTCTATACCTTGATCAACAAGAACAACAAACACCACCAGCTGAATCACCTGAACCATCACAACAAGAACCCCATCCTCTATCACCAACAACCCTAACTAACCTACTAGAAACACCACCTGTTCACCTCCATTCACCACCAAGTGAACACACCCAACCTTTTTCTCCTACACACTCCTAATTATCAATAAATACTGCTAAAACAGAAGTATTCTTACCTGATGACATACAACAATCACCACCACATCCATCACCACAACAAGAACCACACTTTCCACCACCAACACCTTTAAAAAATTTACTAGAAACACCACCAGCTCAACTAAACTCACCATCCAATAAGCACATCCAACCTTTCTCCCCTTCCCTATCTCAATCATCATTCAATACTGCTACCACAGAACCTATCTCACCCATTCTCAATCAAACTTTTTTTCATCTAACAACACAACCAACTTCCTCACCCCCATCAATTGAACCCACATCCCCTACTAAAAGCCCAACACTCACTGAAATAGTCAACCATGATGATGATGAGCATGATGTAGTGAAGGATGGTGCTACAGAAGAAATCTGTTTAGAAGTTGAAGGGAAGAATGCACAGGAAGTTGAACAACATCATGAAGCTTCTATGATGGAACAACAAGATGAGAATGATAGTCACTTTGTTGACATCACTGCTTTTGATGAAAATGATTTGAGAGAAGAGGAAATCAATGTAAGCAAAAGTTTTCTTGTTGCTAAATACAAAAATCTCATCATCAAAAGTAATCAAAAACTAAAGAAGTTTAGAAAACTAAAAAGGGATATGATAGAGAAAGATGAAACAATTGCATCTCTGGAAGGAACAATCAAGATGCTAAGAGAAGAAATTAAAACAAGCAATGAAGTGATTGATACTATGGATCAGCTTGTAACTGAGTCCTGTGAATCTGTTGAGAAAGAAAAACAAGAGAAGGAGAAAGTCATGGCTGAGCTAAACAATGCAAAGAAAACTATCTCTGAGCAATTAGATCTGCTAAAGGCTAACGATGATGAGATAGAAGTCTTAAAGAAGAAGGTGACTGAACAGGAAGCGGGTAGTCATCAAGAACAAAGCAAAGAAGCTGCTGACATTCCTAGATGAAAGCAAAAGAATCAACCATCTAATTGACAGGAAAAGAAAGTATATGGGAAGAACTCAAGATGAAGTTATTGAAATTGAAGATACCCCAAAGAAAACAAAAACTATCTCTCCTGAGCACACTCCATCAGTTGATCTTTCAACTCTCAAATCAATTGAAGACATTGAAGAAGAGAGTGAGGCTGAGTGGGAGGACTTAACAAAAGATGATACTCCTAAAGATGCTGAAGAAGCAAGGTCTGGTGACTTGCTATCTACTAATGACATATTTGAGGAAAGAGCACAATCATCCATGTTCATGGATTTAATCAATAATGGCTTTCCATATGACAAGGTAGAAAAGATTAACATGACTGAGATGATTCAAGTATTGAAGGAGTTTGATGCTGCTAGATTTGTGCTTCCCGTATACAACTATGAGACCTTCACAAGGTACCAATCAACTGATAAGACAAAACATGATTTGGGTCACTATGACACCAAGAAGCTCACCAAGTATAACATGATTTGTTGGCTACAAAGTCACAATTATGAACTGTAAGGCCCCGTTCCTGGGATGCTTACAGTCGGTCAATCATCGCATAATACATTTAAAACACATCATTTGCAGTGGAACTAAAACTTTTCATTCATGATTAAAATCGTGTCAATACATTAAATCATTCATTTACATCTCAAAATTTTGTTAACATAATAATCATTCCCAAAAATATGGATGCCAGACGCAAATCATTCCCAGTGGCTTATGCATCCATGCCTACACCTCCTCAGCATCAAACGATTACCTGCCAACTATTATGCATACAAAAGTCAGCTACACTGAGTGAGTTTTAGTTTATAATTAAAATACTTTACTTTTCGTTAAAACATATCCTTTACTTTCATTCATGATCACACATCGTACGTACATCTTGATAATAATTATTATTATCTTGTCATCATCGTTCATAACTGTTCGTTTTCGTACTTTTTTTTGTTCTTTCACTTTTAATCTGGATCCTGACATAGGCTACACCCCATCATCATGCACGAAGCAACTTCTGTCTTTGGGTGAAGCGACAAGGATCCCGTTTTCATACGTCTTGATCAGGCACAAAGACTGACCCCCCGTGTGTGCATCCTCATGCGTTAGCTAAACCACACACAGTTGAGCTAACAAACCCTCGATGAGTTATGAACCTCCTTTTAATTCGATTGCAAGACTTTCATTCATTCATTACGTTCCACTTTCATCATCATTATCTTTCACTTTCGTTATGTAATACTTTACTTACATAATCATACATATAAAGTAAAGTCACATCATAAAACATATAGTTTTTAAAAGTTGTTTAATGTGAAAAGATAACACATCACACATAACAGCATAGCATGCAAAAACTTAACATACATCAGCAACATCTTTTTTATCCCGAGCTTGATGACCCCACTCTTCGGTCATCCATCTTCATCCTCTTGCTGTTTGGAGTGAAACCACCACGTCCAAACCGCTTCTCATTCCAGTTCTTACCACCACCACCCTTCTTGTTTGCTTCCACCACTGTCTCCTCCCTCTCGTCATACAACCTACCTGCCAGGTCTACCACCGATCGAAAGGTACCTGGCCGGGCAGCAATCAAATGCCTGCGGATATTAGCCGGCAATCCCTGAATATATATCTTAATCTTTCTCGATACCAGCGTCACTTGATCCGGCACCAGCCTCGCCATTTCGTTGAACTTGGTGGTGTATTCTGGTGGGTCATGGTTCCCGCCTCAAGATGTAGGAACTCTCTTTCTATCTTGTCAAGCTCTCAGTGAGGACAGAACTCCTCGATTACCATCTTCTTCAATTCTCCCCACCTCATCCTCCTGATGGCCCTGTTGCCCTCGGCTTGGACAATATTGTCCCACCAGCACAAAGCCGAGTCAACGAATGAGTGAGTGGCGAACTTCACCTTCTGGTCCCCCTGCACTTGTTGATCTCTAGGACAGCCTCCATCTCTCTCACCCATCAGTGAGCAGCAGTAGCATTACCATTACATCGAAAGATGGGGGTTTGCATCATTGGAATGCCCCGTAACTGCACCCCTTCGTGGTCTCCCGCACTACCACCTCCTCCTCATCATTGGAGGCTGCCATCCCAACATTTAGTTCCTCCTCCTCACCATGATCTCACTCATTCTCCCTTCTCCCAGTCATCTTCCTTCACTCCCCCTCCTTCTCCTTCTTCTCATCCTCTCTCACAACACGGATGACTTCAGTCACCACAGATGGTAAGATCGTCTACATGACTTGATGCACCTCCTCCACAACCGCCTCCTTTACTGAGGCTCTTAAGTTAACAGTTTCGTACACACCCTTTGGATGATGAAGCCCAGGCTCAGCAGGAGCCGTCTCTGCAGTCCTTGTCTTGTTCCTTGTGGCACGTGGCCCAGCACCACGACCACCTCGTACTCTTCCTCTAGAAGCCTTTGATGATCTACCACCAGCCATCCTCTAACACTATAAGATTCAAACACTAAAACGGTCATTCAAGGTACTAGCTCAGCTTAAGTTAAGTATAGTAAGTCCCTAATTACAGTGGCCAGTTGTGATTAGCCACTTACTTTACTCTTCATTCCCCGAGCATTTCCTATCCTGACTACATCAGTATTCAAATCTACTAAAAGCACATAAATCAGGTAGTACACGCACATAATACCAGTTAGCATTAAGAAAAGAATTACCTGATGGCACGTAGCTACTCGGGCTGGCATCCCTCCATTCGGTCCCATTCTCAGTTTAAGTTTAGGTTTTTGAAAATCTTTACCCATTTCTCTTAAACTTTGGCTCTGATACTAACTTGTAAGTCCTCGTTCCTGGAGACCTCACAGTTGGACAATCATAGCATTATTATATTAAACAATACACATCTCATAAAACATTGCAGCGGAATTAAGTTAACAAAATCCATTCATGCATATAATTAGTGTTGCAAAATAATACATCGTTGTAAGTTAGGGATGCAGAATAATCAATTAATTGCATTACAATACAACAAAATCATTAAGCATGAACGGATGCCAGTCTTGCCCCGACGAGTAACTTCCCCCGCGTGCCACCCTTAGCAATAATTACCTGCCAACTAAAAATGCATAAAAGTCAGCTTTGCTGAGTGAGTTCTAGTTTTAAAATAATAAAATACCTTTATGTAGGAACCTCTGAGGTTAAGAGGCTGATGCAACCAAAGGATCAATCAAAAGATGCCAAAACAACCAGGTCTTCCAACATGCACTAAGGAACAAAGAAGAACTAGCTTTGGAAGTTTTACACACTCAAGAAAAATGCTAAGTGTAAAATCATCCAAAGCCAATGTTCAGAAGAAACTACTGAGGAAATTTACACTAAGTGTCAAGTCTTCCAAAGCCAAAGACTCAACTCTTCCGAAGGTTAAAAATAAAGTCTTCCAAAGCTCTCAAGACAAAGTCTTCCAAAGCTGAATAAAGATAGGCTGATTACTTTAGAAGAGAGAGAAAAGACACTTTTTCTGTCAACTTTAACATAACGCAACCTCATGTCCGCTGCATGCTCTGGTGGTTCACCAACTATCATAAGTTGGTAAAACCTCCATGCTTTATGATAAAGTAGATAAGGTCTTTGTCTGCAAGTTTCTGTATTTGTTTTCTGTTTGGCTTTTTGTAATAGGAAAGTCAATGAGCTATGGCTTGTCATAGTCACTAGTCAAAAGGCAATCTGCCTTTTGACTTTAGGCTGATCTTGTTGTCTAGATTAGTCACATCCAACTGTCTTTTTGCATATTGACGGTTGTAGGTTTAGTATAAAGAGTCAAAGGTTCTTGTATTTCAAATATCAGTGCAAACACTTGTAATAGAACTGAAGAAGCAATATACTACTACCTTGAAAATTATTTTCTTGTGTTCTTGCTCTTACTTTACTTGTGTTGTGCATTGTATCATCTGTTAATGTTCTAATTTCCCCACTTGAATTGTTAAGTGATCCTAAAGATCCTCCTAAGTGTGTTAACTAAGTGCAAAGTCCCTTTTTAACGGTCCTGCATTTGGTATCAGAGCCATTCCAGGCTCTTGTTTGCAAGATCTCACCATCTTCAAAACATCTTAGTAACACACATCACTTAACTCTTCAAATGGCAGCTATCTCCAAAGCTGATATGGAAACTGGAACAATGACAAAGTTCCCACTGATCACTCCTGAGGATTTTAACACTTGGTGTCAAAGAATGGAAGGCTTTATCAAGTCTCAAGATTCCAGGATGTGGGAGTCTGTTGTAGATGGACCTCATGTACCATGCACCTCTTCAGCTGCTGCTGGTGGTGGCATGATACCAAAGAAGAGGGCTGACTTTTCTGATGAAGACTGGAAAGGAATTGACATTGATCAGAAAGCCATGACAGCCCTCCAAACTACTCTTCCAAACTCCATCTACAGAGGTTTCAAGAAGTGCAAGACCGCTAAACAGCTATGGGATGCACTGAAACTGATGTATGAAGGTTCAAATGAATCCAAGGAGATCAAGAAGGGTCTCCTGAAGTAGTAGTTTGAAAATTTCACCTTCAAGACACGTGAAACCATGACTCAACAATACTTCAGGTATGTTGAGATTGTGGATACTCTTGCTGATGTTGGGGTAACTATTGAGAACATGGATATTGTTAGGAAGTTCATGTCCTCTCTTCCAAGACAATGGACACACTACTGTGTGGTCATTAAGAGGACTGAAAACCTCAAGACCCTTACTCTCACTGAGTTGTATGGGATACTCAGTGGATACCAGATGGAGATGAATATGCAAAATTCATCTGGTAGCTCCAACACTTACCAGAGTTCAGCCCTTCATGTGGTTGAAAGGGATAGCAGAGAACCATAACATCATCTCATCTGCTACCCTGAGACTTCACAAAAGGGTCCTTTCATCACCTTCCCTGAGACACCCAGAGAGAGCTACATCCAAGGAAGTCCCTTCCAAGAGACAAGTTCTTCTCAAGCTTTTGTCTCCACTGATGAAAGTATAGGAAACTTTCTTTTCACTCTTGATGACCTGGACTGCATCATCCAGATGATCTGGAGTACATGGAGATAGTCCAGCAAATGGCTCTTCTTACTCATAGAGCCCAGAAGTTCTACAAAAGGACTGGAAGAAGGTTTCCTAGCAATGCTGCAAGTGGAAAGTTTGGACTGGACAAGAGCAAAGTCAAGTGTTACAACTATAACCAGATGGGACACTTTGCTAGAGAATGCAAGGCACCTAAGTCAAATGGTGGCCAAGCTTCATCCAGGCCAAACTACAGTGAAGGAGGGAACCAGAATGAGAAACCAAGACAGCAAGCCGCAGTTGCTGTTGAAGAAGGAGGCTTTGACTGGAGCTTTCAAGCTGAAGATGCATCTCCAAATCAAGCACTCATGGCTGACCAAGATGAAGCCAAGGTACTTGAACATCTTTGCTCTCCTAAATGTATTGCTAAAGTAAATAGATACAGGTCCTACAACTAGGAAATGAGATCTAATATTGAGTCTTTGAATATTTGAAAAGCCAATTTTAAAAGGGCTGAAAATGACTATAAACTTAAAATAAGAGATCTAGAGAAAACAGTTTCAACTCTTAAACATGAGCAAACAAATTACAGGATTCAAATTAAGGATCTCATTACCAAGTTGACTGGATGCCAGGCTGAGCTTGTGATCAGCAAAGCTAGGGTAGAAAAATGTGTTCTTGAAGAGGAAACCTTCAAGAACATGATATCCTCATCTCTGCATGAAAAAGTGTGTTATCAGAACAAGAAGGGACTGGGATCTAGTGAGATAGCTCCTCCACACTCTCTACTATCTGTTAGATCTCCAAGGTGTGGAACTGGTCAAGATGAGTTTCCATGGATGAAGAGGAGAAGGTGAGGGATGACTCTGAGGTGAGTGAAGAGAGTAAATCCAAAAAGGGTCACCATGCTCCTAAGGAGGAAAAAGAAGCTGGTTTGAGCAAAACCAAAAGGAAGAACTTGATCAGAAGAGCAAAGAGAAGATCAAGAAAAGCTCAAGAGTTCAAGACCACCTTTGATCCCAAACAGAAACAAGTATTTGTCTCTACAGGGTTCAAGGTGATAAAAGCTGAAGATCCTGCCAAGAATTCTAGTACCAAGAGTTCTACTTTAGTTTCAACTCACTCCAGCAACAACAAGAAGATTGATCAGCTATGTGTCACTACTACACAGCCTGAACCATCTATTTCTAAAAGTAAGCTTCACCCTAAGAAGCCTGCTGCATCATCTGAAAAGGTGAAAGAGTAAACGGAAAGTGTTCAAGCTCAGTCTTTTTTGGAAAAGAAGGCTCTCAGAAGAAAAGATATAGACTGTGTTATGTGTGATAGTACCTCACATCTGGCTAAGGATTGTCAATACAATCCATAGGGCACTATGGATTGTATCAAGAAGAAAACTTCTAAGAGGAAGAAGAAACAAAAAGCTTCAGAAGGAAAATCTGTTTCCTTCGAAAGCTCCAAAATGAAGAAAAAGGCAAATGAACCATTGCCTTCGGAAGGAAAATTGGTCTCGGAAGAAAGGAATGCTTCCGAAGTACTGAGGCCTGCTACAGTGAAAGTAAGATCTTTCGAAGGATCAGTCTCCAAAGCTTCCGAAGCCACAAAAGCTTCTGAAGCATTGAAGGTCAAGCCCAATCTTTCAAAGGTGGTGTGGAAGATGAAGGAAGACCATGTGGCTAAAATTTCATCATCAGAAACAGCAAATGATCCCCAAAACCTGAACATAGGATCTATTACTGTTTTATTGCCTTTAACTCATTCTAATAAGCCCAAGACCAATGAGGCTTGGGTTTCCAAATGTAACTAAATCATCTCTTTTGTGCAGGGACAGCTAAAGACCAACAAAAATATCTGGATTGTTAATAGTGGCTGCTCCAGGCACATGACTAGAAATGAGTCCTTGCTTCAAAACTTTGAAAGAATTGATGGAGGACCAGTTGCTTTTATGGGAGATGCAGGAGGGTACATTACTGGTAGGGGCAAGGTTACAAATGGTAAGCTTAGTATTGAGAAGGTAAACTTTGTCAAAGAGCTTGGATACAATCTTCTGAGTGTGTCACAATTTTGTGACCAAAAACATCATATGCTCTTTCCTAAGCATGAGTATTGTTTTTCAAGCCTGGGGTTGACATTCCTCCTGAGCATATTTTTCTTAGAGCCCCCAGGAAAGGAATCATGTACAAGATGGACTTGTAGGAAGCATCTTCATCTGGAGAGGTTTCTTGCTTTCTATCTAAAGCAAATAGTGATGAGTCTTTTCTTTGGCATAAGAGAATGTGCCATGTAAACTTTAAAAACATGAATAAACTGATTAAGAATGATTTGGTAACTGGAATACCAAAGAAAGAGTTTATAAGTGATGACCACTATGTTGCATGCCTGAAAGGAAAGCAACACAAAGTATCTCACAAGCCAAAGGAAATGAACTCTATCACTACTCCCCTAAACTTGTTACATATGGAGCTGTTTGGTCCCGCCACTGTAATGAGTCTAGGAAGGACCTCATACTGTTTAGTGATTACAGATGATTTCACAAGATTCACTTGGATGTTTTTCCTTAGAACTAAGGATGAAGCCTCTAAAATCTTGAAGAATTTCATTCTGAAAATTGAGAATCAATCTGATAACAAGATCAAAATCATAAGATGTGATCAGGGAACCGAATTTAAAAACCAAATCCTTGATACATTTTGTGATGAGAAGGCTATTTCAAGACAATATAGTGCTCCCAGGACTCCTCAGCAAAATGGTGTTGCTAAAAGGAGAAGTAGGACACTTATTGAAGCAACAAGAACTATGTTGTCTGACTCTAAGCTGCCCATCACCTTCTGGGCAGAGGCTGTCAACACAGCCTGCTATGTGCAGAACAGAGTTTTAGTAGCTAAGACACATGGTAAGACTTCTTATGAACTGTGGCACAAAAGGAGACCATTTATTGGTTTTCTCAGAACATTTGGATGTCCTTGCACCATCTTGAATACCAAAGATCAAATAGCTAAATTTGCTGAGAAATCAGATGATGGACACTTTGTTGGATACTCCTCTCAAGCGAAGGCTTATAGAGTATACAATATCAGAACTAGAATCATTGAGGAGTCAACCAATGTGACTTTCAATGAACACACACCCTGTGTGAAAGGTTCTGGTCTGGATTGGCTATTTGATCTTGATTTAGTTACCAACTGTTTTAACAAATCTTGTGAGAATGTTTCAGGATCTATGAATAACAGGTCAAGAGAGGATCTTGACCCAAGATTTGAGCTGAGAAGACCAAACAAGAAGACTACTTCAGCTCCAATGGTGACTAACCCTGTCATTGAGGCTCCAATCAGCACAAGCATGACAAATACTGCTGATTCAACTGAATTACCCTCAAAGTCCAGTTCAGAGGCTTAGAATTCAGGTGAAGGAACCTCCAATGCAGGAGGAATGGATGGTGGAGACAGTGATCAAGAATTTCTTGATGCTGATAACCACTCCATTGAAGACAACATCAATGATGTAGTAATCATTAGATCAAGTTTCTCTTGATAAGTGTGCTGATGTGGTGGGGGACTCTTCTTTACCAGATCAAAATTTCTCTAATCTTGATCTGTCCAACCAACTTGTTGTGATCCCTCAACTCAGGATCCACAAGTCACATCCCATCACAAATAACATTGGAAATGTTGACTCAGGGGTGAGAACAAGAGCACAAACTCATGACAATCATGTTTGTCTACATTCTTGTTTCTTATCCCAAATTGAGCCAAAGAAAGTTGATGAGGCTCTAAAGGATGGAAGCTGGATTGAAGCAATGCAAGAAGAATTGCTTCAAATCAAAAGATAGAAGGTTTGGAACTTATGCCCTCTTCTTCAAGGGAAGACTGTTATAGGTACCAAGTGGGTTTTTAGGAATAAGAAAGATGATAGAGGGATTATCATCAAGAACAAGGCAAGACTAGTTGTCAAGGATACACTCAAGAAGAAGGAATTGACTACA
Organism: Flaveria sonorensis; assembly: GCA_025506505.1. Lineage (NCBI taxonomy): Eukaryota > Viridiplantae > Streptophyta > Magnoliopsida > Asterales > Asteraceae > Flaveria > Flaveria sonorensis. The sequence continues at coordinate 34,592,061 of CM046429.1, read as the reverse complement.
CTAATGTCTTTGCTCCAGTAGCTAGACTCAAAGCTGTAAGAATATTTCTAGCTTATGTTGCATCTAAGGACTTCAAGGTCTACCAGGTTGATGTGAAGTGTGCCTTTCTCTATGTGGTGATTGATGAAGAAGTCTATATCAGACAACCACCTAGCTTTGCAAACCCAGATCATCCTGATTATCTCTGCAAGCTTGATAAAGCTCTATATGGGCTACATCAGGCTCCAAGAAAGTGGTATGAGACACTATCAACATACCTCTGCCAGCATGGATACAAAAGAGGTACTATTGATGGGACTCTCTTCATCAAAGATACAAGAAATTACACATTGCTAGTTCAGATATATGTAGATGTCAACGTCTTTGGTTAAACTAATCCAAACCTCTGCACAGACTTTGAGATGCTGATGAAGAATAGATTTGAAATGAGTGCCATGGGGGAACTCAATTTCTTTCTGGGTATTCAAGTGAAGCAAGTTGAAGATGGCATCTTCATAAGTCAGTCAAAGTATGTTCAGGACATACTCACAAGATTCAAGATGACTGACTGTAAGGTTGCAAAGACACCCATATCCAGAAATCACTCCCTTGGTCCTAATCTTGAGGGAGAGTCTATTGATGAACATCTCTACAGGGCCACGATTGGGTCACTCATGTATCTTACTGCTAGTAGGCCTGATATTATGTTTGCTACATGCATATGTGCCAGATATCAAGCCAACCCCAAGATGTCACACCTTATCACTATCAAAAGGATTCTTAGGTATCTCAAAGGTGCTCCAAACTTAGGCCTTTGGTATCCAAAGAATTCTGACTTTAGTTTGTATGCATATACAGACAGTGATTATGGAGGTTGCAATATGACTGCAAAGTCAACCTCTAGGGGATGTCAATTTCTTGGTGGAAGGATAGTCTCCTGGCAATGCAAGAAACAATCCTATGTGTCTGCATCAACTGTTGAAGCTGAATACATTGCTGCTGCAAGCTGCTGTGCTCAAGTGCTTTGGATTCAGAATCAGATGCTTGACTATAGATTCAACTTCAAGGAGACTCCCATCCACATAGACAACAACAGTGCTATCTCTATTATAGAGAATCCTGTGCAGCACTCAAGGACCAAACACATCAATATCAGGTATCATTTGATTAGGGATAACTTTGAAAAGGGCTTGATAAAACTAATCGAAGTTAACACAAATGAATAATATGCTGATCTATTCACAAAGGCTTTTGATGAACAAAGATTTAAATATCTTGTATCAGCTATTGGGATGATTAACTTTTAATAGATTTTCTGAAATAACTTAATCAAATGTTTCTCCTAAAAAAATTGTGTGTCCTAAGTGGTCTATTAGATCACCTCATAAGCCCAGTTCTCTTTGGAAAAAAATAAAATTTTAAACTGATATTCCTTAGAATGATAATAAAAAATTTACTTTTGAAAGAAGTGAAATTGTCTTCGGAAGAAATCTATGTCCTAAAAATTCCTTCAACTTGTTTATCTAAAATTTACCTTCGGAAGAAATTCTTGAAGTATCTTCCGAAGCTTAAGTCTCTTATAAACAATTTAATGTATTTTAAGAACAAATTTCTTCCGAAAGCAATTTAGTCTCAGAATACTTACTCATTTCTTCCGAAGTCAAATTTTTCAAAATTCTTTGGGATATCTTCCGAAGCATAATTTACCTTCGGAAGCTTTGTTTCAAATCATCCGAAGCCACAATTGTCTTCGCAAGTTATTTTCTACTTCCAAGAAAACTAACTTTTTGGGCGCTTTTTTGAAAGTAGGACCCACATCCGGATTACAAAGTTTATCTTTTCAATTAACTTTGTCTGAAATCCAGTGTATATCTTTCCAAACGGTTCTCTTTCCTTTCACCTCTCTCATTGATCTTTAACCTAACTTACCCTTAAATTTCATCTTCTTCTACCTTCCTTCTCTACAAAGCTTCCAAATGGCCAACCCTGATCGTCGTAACAACCTAGATTTCTCCATGACCTGCATAGGCAACACAACCAAGTTGCTCTGTTAGACCCTGAGAAGGATCCAAGCTTCTCAGACGTTTGTAGGTTTCTTTCTTTGTCTCATTACTACACCTCCCTTACAATCAATCCTCCTCTCTATGAGGATCAATTGCTTGAGTTCTGGTGGACCTGTCAAGATGTTACCATGGACGGGGAGAAGGCACTGTCTGCCACAGTGCAAGGGAGGACACTGTTCATCACTCCAGCCATCATTAACACCCATCTTCAGCTGGATGATGAAAAAGGTGAAATGTCCTTCCCAAAAGTTGTTGTCAACCATTCCTTTGAGCAGATGGGATATGAAGGTGACTTCACAGTCAAGACCTTCAGGAAGGGGAAGGTCTCATACCAGTGGAAGTACCTCCTCCATGTTGTCATCTACAGCTTGTCTAACAAATATGGAGGATAGGACCAGATTCCAGAAGACCTCTCCTTCATTATCCATATGATGGTTCAAGTGGTCAAATTCAGGTATTCTTAGTTTGTTTCAAGAAATTTACTTGCAAATTTGGACTCCCTAGAATATTACATGTTTCCCCGGTATGTTCAACACATTCTCAACTATGAAATGGGACCACAGTTGAGGGAACAGATAATGTTCTTAAACTTGCACATATGAGGCCCGGCATTTTCAAAATATTGAAACAGCCAACTGTTGGGTTCTTAGGGGAAGAAACAGCCCTTGTCCCAAAAATGTTTGAGCTTATTGCTCAAGGTAACATCCTAGCAGCACCAGCTAGTGATGAACCAAAACCCTCCACTTCTCAACCACCATCAAGGCCCAACATTACCATCACTTACACCAGAAAATCCAAACAAACCCCTGCACCTGCTATTGAGCATGTGCAGGCCCCCATATCACAACCTACACAGGAGGAAGTGGACACTAGAGCTCCCACTTCCCCTGAGGAGCAAACCTGTCCCATCTTTGCAACTATCAGTGCTGAGGTTCCTCATGCTCATCCTGACAAGCTCACACCCTCTCAAACAGCCTTAAGCCATCACTCTGAGTCTCAACACTCTAGTGATCAACCTTCAGGGGAAAGTTACCATCCCCAGCCTCTTGATTTAAATCAACCACTTCCTAGCCTTGACTTCTACTCTGATGAAGATTTGGGTTTCAATGAGTACCATGAGTATCTCCTCTCTTCCCATACTCAAGGAGTGATGAGTGCTCCTGCCTCACCCATCTCTAGCCCACATGAGACGCCCCAAACTGAGGTGGATCTTGAGATTGTCCAGGAGATCCATCAGATTGTCCAGGAGATCCATGTGGCAGAGGCTATCACTTTTGCCAGTGATAACATCACGAGGACCTCTACCATGGCAACCCAGCCTCTTGACACTTCTCTTGAAGATGTCATTAGGTAGGGGAAATCTAGCAGCCAATAAACCTATGCTGGTGATGAGAGAGAAGACTCAGGTCCAATCCTCTCATCCCCCTATGATTCTTCATCTGAAGATGAGGGGAGTCTGCAACAAAAGGTGCACAAACTTTCAAACATGTGCACCTACTTTGTGTCAAAGATAGCTCACCTGGAATCTCAGGTGACTATCTTGCAGAAAAGGGTCAATGACCAGCAACTTGAGATCACCGATCTCAAGGGTAAGCTCGTTGAGAGACCAATGAGATCAACTCATCTAGGTCCACAAGAACCTGTGGATGTCATGGATCAATCTCCCAGCTCACCTATGCAAGAGCGTGATGCTACCAAAAAGGGGGAGAAAATCCTAACAATCATAGAACCTAGGAGTTCCTCTCAGAGCATGGACATAGAGGACTCACCATCCTCTCTTGCAGTTTTCCATACTCAGCAACCTCCTCTAGACAGTGATATACATCTGTTAATACAACAACTATTTGACGAGGGAATACCAAGAGCAATGTCTGCCCCTTCTGAGAACCTAATCTGGGGTTGGGGGTATGACAGTGAAAGGAAAGCTCTTGTACTCTCTAGAGCTCAGGGTCAACTAGAAATCTTAAACATTTCAAACTTGAGTTTCTATGAAGGTATAAATCTGGTAGATCTGGCACTTGTCAACCCAAGCAATAACAGACAAGCTGCCAGACTAGCGAGTAAAATTCAATATTAGGCGCTGGAAGAATTCAAAAGGAGATCAGCACTATATAGATAGAGGCTAGCAGTCGAAGCCTTTGGTCAACTAGATGTTGAGGTGGACCTTAAGATTAGCTTTAAAGGGAAAGCCTTGACTGAAGGCCCAGAGGCTGAAACTGTGAACCTTGAGACAACATCTCTTCCAGTACCCCATACCCTCAGTGAGGCACCATCTGGTGATGGTGCATCACAACCTCTCTCTGGCCAAGGCCAAAGCTCTCCTCAGCCTGTGGCAGACAAAGGCAAAAGAAAACTCACTGCTGAGGAGATTGAAGAAGAAAAAAGATAGAGGAAGACGAAGATAAGGGGAGAGAGTTCTAGTGGTTCCCCAGGATTTATGCAAGCTGCAGTCAGGGTTGCCCCTATTCTAAACACTCAAGAAGATGAACTAAGGGCAGCCAGACTTAATTATCTGGGGAACAGGAACTATAATGTTGATAAACTCATCTCTCTCCCCTTGGATGAGTTAAATGAACTAGTAGACACAGAGCTGTCAAAGAAGAGAAAGGAAGCTGAGGATGCAGCCTTAAACCTCAAACACAAAGAAGAATTGAGGAGGAAAAGGCTTTATAAGGACATTCCTATTCTCTCCCCAGTTCAAGAAAGTCCTGAGGAAGAGACTATGGCTGCTGAACAACCTCAAGTAGTTGATGAAGAAGAAAGATTAAAGATGATCAACTACTTGAGTGCCACAGGTCTCTATCAGGCACCAGCACTTCTTCCCTTGCCATATGACTACATCTTATTTGAATATAACAAGCAGCTAGAAGAGAGAGCTAAAAGAGAAAAACAAGCTGCTAGAAAGAGGCAAAGGGAAGAGACTGCTAAATCAAGAGCCATCATCCAGAAAAGTCTGAGCAGATAGGCAGAAGATGTTGAGCTTCTTCAAGCTGTATGGGTTCTCCGAAAGAAGGCTTGGTCCCATGTCTCTATCTATAATGGATGAGCACATAAGGATGATCAAGCAGAAGATTAAAAGGGGAGAGCTTGTGGATCTTCATTCATCATCATGTCAAGCTTAACCTGAAGTTGAGGTAAAGGTGGAACCTACAGAGACAACACCACCTGCACCTAAAGCTACACAACAGCGAACTTCATCTTATGACCCACAGCAGGGTTCTTCTCCCTCTCCTTTTGAACCTGGGAGAGAGGAGACCCAACTGAGAGGGAATCCACTGAAGAACCTAGTAGAGAAAACCAACCCTCTCAGTCAAAATCATCTGGGAGAAGAAAGAGGATGGCCAGAAGAAGATCTTCAAAGAAGAAAACAAGAAAGGCATCCTCCTCCTAACCTCAGGATGAGTCAGAACATCCTGAGGAAGTGCATGAATAGGGCTCTCAACCAACTCCTATCATAGTAGAGTCTCTCTCTGTTGGAAGACCAATTCTATCCTGGGCATTCAATGAAAACCCAAATAGATGGTATGTCACTAGAGATCAGGGATAACAACATATCTACTTCACTAGTGACATGCTTGAACTCCCTCTGCATGATCTCTATGACATGAGAAGGTACTTCATGAGTTTGAAGAATCCTAATCTACTGATGAAGAAAGGAGTTCTGAAGATTCTCATATGGACTATCCCAATCTGAAGACCTCTCTGTTTTGGTAGCACCAGCCTAGGGGTAGTTTGTATGAACCTCTGAGGTTAAGAGGCTGATGCAACCAAAGGATCAATCAAAAGATGCCAAAACAACCAGGTCTTCCAGCATGCACTAAGGAACAAAGAAGAACTAGCTTCGGAAGTTTTACACACTCAAGAAAAATGCTAAGTGTAAAATCTTTCGAAGCCAATGTTCAGAAGAAACTACTGAGGAAACTTTACACTAAGTGTCAAGTCTTCCGAAGCCAAAGACTCAACTCTTCCAAAGGTTAAAAATGAAGTCTTCCGAAGATCTCAAGACAAAGTCTTCCGAAGCTGAATAAAGATAAGACTGATTACTTTAGAAGAGAGAGAAAAGACACTTTTTCTGTCAACTTTATCATAATGCAACCTCCTGTCCGCTGCATGCTCTGGAGGTTCACCAACTATCATAAGTTGGTGAAACCTCCATGCTTTATGATAAAGTAGATAAGGTCTTTGTCTGCAAGTTTCTGTATTTGTTTCCTGTTTGGCTTTTTGTAATAGGAAAGTCAGTGAGCTATGGCTTGTCATAGTCACTTGTCAAAAGGCAATCTACCTTTTGACTTTAGGCTGATCTTGTTGTCTAGATTAGTCACATCCAACTGTCATTTTGCATATTGATGGTTGTAGGTTTAGTATAAATAGTCAAAGGTTCTTGTATTTAAAATATCAGTGCAAACACTTGTAATAGAACTGAAGAAGCAATATACTACTACCTTGAAAATTATTTTCTTGTGTTCTTGCTCTTACTTTACTTGTGTTGTGCATTGTATCATCTGTTAAAGTTCTAAGTTCCCCACTTGAATTGTTAAGTGATCCTAAAGATCCTCCTAAGTGTGTTAACTAAGTGCAAAGTCCCTTTTTAACGGTCCTGCACTTTATTTATATACAAAAATATCATTTTTCTTAAAGTACTTCCTTTTCATAAAATTCATTACTTTCGTACGTGATCACACATCATACGTACAATAAGATAATATTCATTATTATCTTTCATCATTCATCTCTTTCATTCCATACTTTCATTATTATCTTTCACTTTCTACCGGACCAATGTAAAATACCCCGACATTATGCACGAAGCTGGTGCTGGGCCTGAGGTCTATAAATAGACCCTGAACATTGTGCATTAAGCTGACCCAGTCACATGAGGCAAGCAACAAAGGTCCCCGTCAATCTTAAAGATTGACCCTGCGTGCATCCTCATGCGGTAGCTAACCCGCACACAGTTGAGCTGACAACCCGTGGCTGTCAACCTCCTTTCATTTGCAAGACTTTCATTCATTCTTTATGTTCCACTTTTCATTAATATTAATCTTTCACTTGATTAATAATGATACTTATGAGCATAATCACACCACATGAAGCCACATAACAATACGTAACATGGAACACGAGAACAGGCCAGAAACATGCATGGAATAAATAAATACAACCATCAAATCAATCCAGGGTCAAACCCTAAAACTTCTATTTTCCCAAAATTTTAGAAAAATTTTCTAAGTGTTCTAGGCGCATGAGCACTATGCAGGCGCATGAATCCTGCTTGGGCGCATTATCACTATGTGGGGTCATGAACCAACACTTAGGCGTCTGGGAATCCTACCTGAGCGCATGGGGTACTATTCAGGCACATGACTAACACTTAGGCATTTCTGGGCAATGGGCGCATGGGAATGACTTAGGCACGTGAATAACTTTTGGGCGCATGAGGTACTGTTTAGACGCATGCGTTAACACTTAGTATACTCAGGCAAATTTTTAGGCGCATGAGGACTATAGGGGCGTATGAACTTCACTTAAAGTTTTTCTAAGGCAAACATTTTAAGGCGCATGGACCCTGTTTGGGCACATGGCTAACAGTTGTATATATTTCAATAATAATTCCAAACCAAACCAGTATTCTAACCTATTCGAGGCTTATTCCTATCATACTAAGCAATAACAACCCAAAAACAATCATAAAACACAAACATATACACACATATACATACGGGGTAGCATAAAATAGTTGTAAAACCTTTTTTTTAACATACATTTTCAGCTCCAAAAGTTTAAAACACATACAAACCGGGGTCTAGAGCTCACCAATTGCAACCAACAAGTAAAACTCCTCCAAACTTGTGTGCACAATTGTTCAAACACCTAAAACAAGCCAAAACAAACAACCGAACACATAGAACACTTAAAAATAGGTTTTAAGATTAAAACCCAACAAAACCAAACAAATAATCACATAAAACACTCACCAATTGCGAAAATCAGCCTTTCTTCTTGCAAAAACCGAGAGAGCAATTCAGTTCTTATTCTTCTTCTTCTTTTGTCGAAAAGCAGCAGGTTGTGGGTGTAAAAATGGGTGGCCATACTCAAATATTAATAAAATATTTGACTTTTGTACTTTTTACACATAACCCCCTTCCACTTTGGCTCCTTTTCCCTTTTTGCAAGATACTTTTATTTTCTTTTCTTATTGCTTTTCTTTTCTTTTATTTTGACAAAATTTCGGGTGTTACAAGTCTACCCCCCTTAAAGACATTTAGTCCCCGAAACCTGTCACTCTTTGAAAAATTGTGGGTAATGTTGTCTCATTTCTTCTTCAGTTTCCCACGTAGACTCCGAACCCTTTCAGTGTTTCCACTGCACACGCACAAGTGGAACCACTTTATTTCTAAATCTATTCACCTTCAGATCGATGATTGCCACCGGTTGCTCTATATAATTGAGCCGTTCATCCACCTCGATGTCCTCCAGTGGTACAATCATATTTTCATCAGCTAAGCACTTTCTCAAATGAGATACATGGAATGTCGGGTGAATTCCACTTAACTCATCAGGCAGTTCCAATCGATAGGCCACCTCTCCTACTCGTGTGATGACTCGAAAAGGCCCTATGTACCCTGGGCTCAGCTTACCCCGTTTACTAAATCGGATGATTCCCTTCCAAGGTGAGACCTTCAACATGACTTTATCACCTACGTTGAACTCGATCGGTCTACGCCTTTTGTCGGCATACGACTTCTGTCTATCCTTGGCCGCCTTCATAAAGGCTTTGATCTTTTCTAACTTCTTTGTCATAGCCTCGATCACCTCAAGACTTCCCAAATCCTTCTGCTCGATGTCTCCCCAACACACAGGCATTGTACACCTTCTACCGTATAGCATCTCATATGGTGGCATACCAATGCTGGCATAATAACTGTTGTATGAGAATTCCGCTAACGGTAGGTGATCATCCCAACTTCCTCCAAAGTTGATCACGCATGCTCGGAGCATATCCTCGAGCGTCGAAATCATCCTTTCAGACTGACCATCTGTCTGGGGATGGTAAGCCGTAATAATGTGTAGCCTCGTCCCATCGCATCATGAAATCTTTTCCAAAACTTCGATATGAACCGGGTGTCACGGTCTAACACGATAGACACCGACACACCATGACGATCTACGATCTCTTTAATGAACAGATCCGCCAGTCTCTCAGATGAATACGTCTAGCAGATCGGTAGGAAGTGAGCACTCTTTGTCAGATGATCAACTATTACCCATATGGCATCATACCCCCTGGCCGTGCGGGGTAACTTTGTTATGAAGTCCATGGTGATATGCACCCACTTCAACTCAGGTATATCTAGAGGTTGGATCTTCCCATAAGGCTTCTAATGTTCTGCCTTCACTTGCAAGAAAGTAAGGCACTTACTCACATACTCCGCCATATCACGCTTCATACCCAGCCACCGGTAATCCTTCTTCATATCATGATACATCTTAGTAGCATCAGGATGAATGGAGTATCGAGTCTTATGAGCTTCATCCATAATTCGTCCCCGTAGGTCTCCATAACGAGGAATCCACATCCGCCCGAAGCGGGTTCTAACCCCATAGGTATTTTCTCCTAACTCCGTGACTAGATCTCTCATCCTTTCAGAGTTAAGGCGATATTCTTTCAACGCCTCGTTTTGAAATTCTTTGACCTGTGTCATCACTTCGAAAGTCATCACCAATTGATAAGCTTTTACCCGGATCGGCTCAGGTCTCTCCTTTCGACTGAGGGCATCTGCCACTACATTAGCTTTGCCCGGGTGGTAATGGATCTCACAATCATAATCTTTGATCAATTCTAGCCACCTCCTTCACCTCATGTTGGGGTCTTTCTATTGAAAGAAGTATTTCAGGCTCTTGTGGTCAGTGAAGATTGTGCACTTTGCCCCGTGCAAGTAATATCTCCAAATCTTCAACGCAAAGACCACAGCTGCTAGTTCCAAATCATGAGTGGGATAATTGGCCTCGTGGATTTTCAGCTGTCGGGACGCGTAGGCTATTGCCCTTCCACGTTGCATCAACATGCAGCCCAGTCCCGAATAAGAGGCATTCGAATACACCACTAAGTCTCCACTCCCTTCGGGTAATGTCAAAACAGGAGCTTGAGTTAGTCTTGCCTTTAACACCTCAAAAGCATCCTCCTGTTCCCGACCCCACACAAACTTCACATCCTTGCGAGTCAATTTAGTCAAAGGTGAGGCTATCTTGGAAAAGTCTTGAAGAAATCTTCTGTAGTAGCCCGCCAAACTCAAGAAACTGCGAATCTCGGATGGCGTCTTTGGAGACTTCCATTGCATCACCGCCTCAACCTTCGCCGGGTCCACCATAATTCCTTCAGAATTCACCACGTGACCCAAAAATTGGACTTCATGCAACCAAAAAGCACACTTAGAGAATTTAGCATACAACTTCTCTCTTCAAAGTGTCTCCAATACCTCGCGTATATGGCCGGCATGTTCTTCCTCATTTTTCGAGTAAATCAGGATATCATCAATAAACACAATAACTAATTTATCTAACATTGGCCGACACACTCGGTTCATCAAATCCATAAAGGCAGTTGGCGCATTAGTTAGACCGAAAGACATAACGAGAAACTCGTAGTGTCCATAACGCGAACGAAATGTTGTCTTAGGAATATCTTGCTCCTTCACCTTCAATTGATGATAGCCAGATCGGAGATCTATCCTTGAGAACCAACTGGCACCTTAGAGCTGGTCAAACAAGTCATCTATTCTGGGCAGGGGATATTGGTTTTTCACCGTTAACTTGTTCAACTCTCGGTAGTCGATACACATCCTCATACTACCGTCTTTCTTCTTGACAAACAAGACCGGAGCACCCCAGGGAGAGATGCTCGATCGAATGAATCCCTTATCCATCAACTCCTGCAGTTGAACCATTAGTTCCTTCATTTCTGTCAGAGCCAACCGATACGGTGCTTTGGCAACTGGTTGAGCACCGGGTATCAAATCAATCTGAAACTCGATCTCACGGTCCTGTGGCACACCTGGTAAATCTTCTGGGAACACGTTCGAAAAGTAACACACAACTGGTTCATCAGTGTGGTACCAACGCGTCCACATCCTTCACATAAGCCAGGTAGGCACTACATCCGCGTTTCATGCACTTCTCCGCCACCGCCATCGAAATCACCTTAGGAACCGTTATGACGCGAGCACCGTAGATCGTCACCGAACTTCCATCAGGCGCAATTAATCGAATCATCTTCTTGCAACAAACGATATTTGCCTCATAGGCTGCTAACCAATCCATCCCTAGTACTACATCAAATTCGCCAAGGGGCATCACATATAGTTTAGCAGAGAACCTATGGCTTTCTAGTTCTATATCGCAGTCTTCTATCATATCAGAAATTTTGGTAGACTTACCAATAGCAGTTTCTACATGAAATGGCTTATCAATACTCCTACTACTAACAGGCAACTTAGCACAGAAAGCAACAGAAATAAAACTCCTACTAGCACCAGAATCAAATAATACAGAGGCACACAAGTTTGGTTTACTAGAAACGTACCTGACACGACGTCGGGGTCCACTCTGGCCTCCTCCCGGGTCATTGTGAAGGCTCTAGCACTTGCCCTCTGTCCTCCTTCCTCCGTCCTCTTCTTCACCCCGTAACTCTCTGCCCTTTGATTCTTGCAATCCGTGCTCACATGCCCCTCCTCACCACAGTTATAGCACCTCAACACCCTACAATCCTTCGTAATATGACCAGGCTTCCCATACTTGAAGCATACGTTCGATCCCCACTTGCACTCACCAGTGTGCCCCTTCCCACATTTGCCACACATTTTTATCCTCGATCTTGATGACCCCACTCTTTGGTCATCCATCCTCATCCTCTTGCTGTTCGGAGTGAAACCACCACGTCCAACCGCTTCCCATTCCAGTTCTTACTACCAACCTTCTTGTTTGCTTTCACCATTGTCTCCTCCCTCTCGTCATACAACCTACCAGCCAGGTCTACCACCGATCAAAAGGTACCCGGCCGGGCAGCAATCAAATGCCTGCGGATATCAGCCGGCAATCCCTGAATATATCTCTTAATCTTTCTAGGTACCGGCATCACCAGATCCGGCACCAGCCTTGCCATTTCGTTTAACTTGGTGATGTATTGCTAGTGGGTCATGGTTCCCGCCACAAGCTGTAGGAACTCTCTTTCTGTCTTGTCGAGCTCTCGGTGAGGACAGAACTCCTCGATTACCATCTTCTTCAATTCTCCCCACCTCATCCTCCCTGATGGCCCTGCTACCCTCGCCTTGGACAATATTATCGCACCAGCACATAGCCGAGTCAACGAATGAGTGAGTGGCTAACTTCACCTTCTGGTCCTCCCTGCACTCGTTGATCTCTAGGACAGCCTCCATCTCTCTCACCCATCAGTGAGCAGTAGCAGCATTACCATTACCGTCAAAAGTTGGGGGTTTGCATCGTTGAAATGCCCCGTAGCTGCACCCCTTTGCGGTCTCCCGCACTACCACCTCCTCCTCATCACAGGAGGCTGCCATCCTAGAGTTCAGTTCCTCCTCTTCACCATGATCTCCCTCATTCTCCCTTCTCCCAATCGTTTTCCTTCTCTCCTCCTCCTTCTCCTTCTTCTCATTCTCTCTCATAGCACGATTGACTTTAGTCATTACAGACGGTAAGAACGTCTGCATGACTTGATGCACCTCCTCCACAACCGCCTACTTTACTGAGGCTCTTAAGTTTGCACTTTCATCCACACTCTCTGGATGATGAAGCCCAGGCTCAGCAGGAGTTATCTCTGTAGTCCTTGTCTTGTTTCTTGTGGCACATGGCCCAGCACCACGACCACCTCGTACTCCTCCTCTAGAAGCCTTCGATGATCTACCACCAGCCATCCTCTAACACTATAAGATTAAAAAACTAACACGGTCATTCAAGGTACTAGCTCAGTTTATGTTAGGTATAGTAAGTCCGTAATTACAGTGGCCAGTTGTGATTAGCCACTTACTTTACTCTTCATTCCCCGGGCATTTTCTATCCTGACTACATCAGTATTCAAATCTACTAAAAGCACATAAATCAAGTAGTACACGCACATAATACAAGTTAACATTAAGAAAAGAATTACCTGATACTCGGGCTGGCATCCCTCCATTCGGTCCCATTCTTAGTTTAAGTTTAGGTTTTTCAAAATATTTACCCCTTTCTCTTAAACGTTGGCTCTGATACCAACTTGTAAGACCCCGTTCCCGGAGACCTCATAGTTGGACAATCATAGCATTATTATATTAAACGATACATATTTCATAAAACATTGCAGCGGAATTAAGTTAACAAAAACCATTCATGCATATAATTAATGTTGCAAAATAATACATCGTTGTAAGTTAGGGTTACAAAATAATCAATTAGTTGCATTACAATACAACAAAATCATTAAGCATGAACGGATGCCAGTCTTGCCCCGACGAGTAGCTTCCCCCGCATGCCACCCTCAGTAATAATTACCTGCCAACTGAAAATGCATAAAAGTCTACGTTACTGAGTGAGTTCTAGTTTTAAAACATTAAAATACCTTTATTCATATACGAAAATATCACTTTTCTTAAAGTACTTCCTTTTCATAAAATTCATTACTTTCGTACGTGATCACACATCATATGTACAACAAGATAATATTCATTATTATATTTCATCAGTCATCTCTTTCATTCCGTACTTCCATTATTATCTTTCACTTTCTACCGGACCAAAGTGCAATACCCTGACATTGTGCACGAAGCTGGTGCTGGGCCTGAGGTCTATAAATAGACCCCGAACATTATGCACGAAGCTGACAAAGTCACCTGAGGCAAGCAACAAAGGTCCCCGTCAATCTCAAAGATTGACCCTGCTTGCATCCTCATGCGGTAGCTAACCCGCACACAGTTGAGCTGACAACCCGTGGCTGTGAACCTCCGTTCATTTTGCTTGCAAGACTTTCATTCATTCTTTATGTTCCACTTTTCATTAATATTAATCATTCACTTGATTAATAATGATACTTATGAGCATAATCACACCACATGAAACCACATAACAATACGTAATATGGAACACAAGAATAGGCCATAAACATGCATGGAATAAACAAATACAACCATCAAATCAATCCAGGGTCAAACCCTAAAACTTCTATTTTCCCAAAATTTCAGAAAAATTTTCTAAGTGTTCTAGGCGCATGAGCACTATGCAGGCGCATGAATCCTGCTTGGGCGTATTAACACTATGTGGGCGCATGAACCAACACTTAGGCTTCTGGGAATCCTTCCTGAGCGCATGGGGTACTATTCAGGCACATGATTAACACTTAGGCATTTCTGGGCAATGGGCGCATGGGAATAACTTAGGCGCATGAATAACTTTTGGGCGCATGAGGTACTGTTAGGTTAACACTTAGTATACTCAGGCAAATTTTCAGGCGCATGAGGACTATAGGGGCGCATGAACTTCACTTAAAGTTTTTCTAAGGCAAACATTTTCAGGTGCATGGACCCTGTTTGGGCGCATGGCCAACTGTTGTATACATTTCAGTAATAATTCCAAACCCAATCAGTATTCTAACCTGTTTGAGGCTTATTCCTATCATACTAAGCAACAACACGCAAAAACAATCATCAAACACAAACATATACACACATATACATACGGGTAGCATAAAACAGTTGTAAAACCTTTTTTTTAACATGCATTTTCAGCCCTAAAAGTTTAAAACACATACAAACCGGGGTCTAGAACTCACCAATTGCAACCAACAAGTAAAACTCCTCCAAACTTGTGTGCACAAGAGTTCAAACACCTAAAACAAGCCAAAACAAGCCAAAACAAACAACCGAACACATAGAACACTTAAAAATCAGTTTCAAGGTTAAAACCCAACAAAACCGAACAAATGATCACATAAAACACTCACCAATTGCGAAAATCAGCCTTTCTTCTTGCAAAAACCGAGAGAGCACTTCAGTTCTTCTTCTTCTTCTTCTTTTGTCGAAAAGCAGCAGGTTATGGGTGTAAAAATTAGCTGCCATACTCACATATTTATAAAATATTTGACTTTTGTACTTTTTACACATAACCCCCTTCCATTTTGGCACTTTTTCCCTTTTTGCAAGATACTTTTATTTTCTATTCTTATTGCTTTCCATTTCTTTTATTTTGACAAAAATTTCAGGTGTTACACTATGTTTAACACTATAGTGTTGTCACACCAAATTTTGTTGTTATAGATATCAAAGCTATAATCAAGAAGTTGTGGTTGAATTCAAACAATCTAAGAACAACTTGAGGCACCACATGTTCAGCCTCTATAGTGGATGTGGATACTGTCCGGTGCTTCTTTCATTGCCATGACATCAACATGTTTCTTAAAAATTGATAGCCATCAGTTGTGGACTTCCTATCCCATTTACATCCTGCATAATCACTATTAGTATAAGCATATAAGTTGAAATTGGAATTTTTAGGATACCAAAGGCCGAGTGTTGGTTAACCCTTGAGGTATTTGAAAATCCGCTTGGCAGCTTTCATGTGAGATTCCTTCAGATTACTTTGATAATATGCACACTGACAGACATGAAATATGATGCCTGGTCTGCTGGCAGTGAGATACATCAGAGATCCAACTATTAATTGATACAAATGCTGATCATCGTCTACTCTTATGAGATCAAGAGTTAAAGTTGTACGAGAAGCCATTGGAGTGGGAGCAATCTTGGAGTCCTGAAATTTGTATTTGTCTAGGACACTATGAATATATTTTTCTTGATGTATCAGTATACCCTTATCATTATGTATGACTTGAATACCCAAGAAAAATGACATTTCCCCAAGAGAACTCATCTTAAATTTCTTTTTCATCACAGCTTCAAATTCCTTGCACAAATCAGCATTAGTAGATCCAAAGATAATGTCATTGACATATAGTTGAACAAGAATGAGATCATCACCGGTCTTTCGTAAGTATAAAGTTTGATCAATAGCACCCTATGTATAGCCATTCGAAAGCAAATGTTCAATGAGGGTGGCATACCAAGCTCGAGGTGCTTGATGTAAACCATAGAAAGCTTTGTCTAACTTGTAAACATAATCCGGATGATCTGGATCTTCAAAACTAGGTGGTTGACAAACATAGGTTTCTTCTTTCATCTCTCCAAATAAGAATGCAGTTTTGACATCCATTTGATACACAGTGAAATTCTTGTATGAAGCGTAAGCCAGAAAAATTCTTATAGCCTCTAGTCTTGCAACTGGAGCATATACTTCTTCACAATCAAGTCCTTCAATCTAATAGAATCCTTGAATAACAAGCCTGGCCTTGTTGCGAACAATCACATCATTTTCATCCCTTTTGTTTTTGAATATCCATTTTATACCAATTGGCAATTTACCCTTTGGAAGTTCGCATAGATGCCACACGTTTAGCTTCTTGCATTGCATCAGTTCATCCTGCATAGCCTCAACCCAACTATTTTCCTTTAATTCCATCTCAATGTTCTTTGGCACAATTTAAGAATTGAAGCATGAATACAAGCATGTATTTATAGCACCAGATTGACTTCAAGTTTGGACACCCTATGATAATGGACCAATGATTGCTTCAGTTGGATGGTCCTTATGAGTTATTAGCTGAGGAATTGTATCTTTAGAAATAACTTCATCTAAATTACACATATGACCCATTGGTTCTTCAATAATGATTCCTCCTTCTAGTTGATACATAATATCTTCCTCTTGATGAATATCATTATCAACAGATAAATCTTCAAATGGAACTAGAATGGCATCAATTGGATCATTTTAAGTAGAAGAAGAACTCTGATCAGAAACCTGTGGAGCTTCTTTAACAACTAGATCAGAATAAGGCATTGTAGATTCAGAAACAGATTATCAAACAATTAAAACATTTAAAGAAAAGGGTATGTCTAAATAACTTCCTGAAGATGACATAGGTCCAATATCATCAGTAAAAATATCATTAATTGATGATGTCAAAGATGGATTAGCTAAAGAAACAATAGAAGATCTATTAAATGTTTCAAATAATGAAGCATAATCGTATACCCATGAAGGTGCAGAGCCGGCATCTGTTTTGTTAGATTCATGTCAATCAATATCAAATGACTCAATTATTTGTTTAGTTCTTTTATTATAAACCCGGTAAACGACTTTGTTGGTTGAATATCCAACAAAATAACATTTATCAGCTTTTTCATCAAATTTTGATTTAGAATCAAATGTTTTAACAAAGTGCAACGACATCCAAATGTTTTAAAATATTAGACTTTGGGTTTATGATTGAAAATGATTTCATAAGGATTCATATTTCGTTGTTTGTTGATTAACACACGATTCAGAACATAGCATGTAGTGTTAACTGCTTCAACCCAAAAGAAGGACGATAATTTGGCTGCTAATAACATTGTTCTAGCAGCTTCAATTAAAGTTTTGCTTCGTCTTTCAGCATCTCCATTTTGTTGTGGAGTTCCCGCAAAACTAAATTGTCTTCTATCCCCTTTGGATCAAAAATTTCATTTAGTATATGATTGGAAAATTTTGTTCTATTATCACTTCGAATGCACTTGATGGTTTTGTCAGTCTGATTCTCCACTAGGGTCATGAACTTTATGAGCAAATGAGATGTCTCATCTTTCTAAAAAGAAAACAGTTCATGAGCAAATGAGATGTCTCATTTTTGGTTGCTAAAAAGAAAACCCATGTAAATTTAGAAAAATCATCAGTAATAACCAAGCAGTATACATGACGTCCTAAACTCAAAACATTAACTGGACTAAATAAATGCATGTGTAACAGATGAAGGATGGATTCAATTTTAGTATGAGCAACTGGTTTATGAGGATGTTTATGCTGTTTGCCTTTTAAAAATGACATAAAATGTTTAGTAACTTGAAATTCTTTCAATGGTAGGCCTACAACATGATTTCCTCTAACCAACTTGTTCATATTTTTTATGTTTACATGGCCAAGACGACGATGCCATAATATTGAATCATTTTCTGAGGCTTTAGATAACAAACAAGACGCAGTTATAAGTGAATGTGAACCATTCATGTGAAGTAAGTATGTGTCTTTGTCTCTTGGTGTTCTCAACAAAATCCATTCATCAAGAATTATAAATCCAGGTTTTAGAATGAGACATTCTTTATCAGTGAAGTGTGTTGAATACTTTTTGTCACAAATTTGAGAGACGCTTAGCGGATTATGTTTAAGTTCCTCAACAAAATTAACATCTTCAAAAGTTAACACACCATTAGACACTATACCTTTCTTTGTAATCTTACCACCTTTCTCTCCTGCAAATATAACATATCCTCCGTTGTAAGGTTGTATGTTGTTTAACAGAGATATATTACCCGTCATGTGCCTTGAACAACCACTGTCCACATGCCAAATACTATTGATAACTTGTTTTCGTTGTTTCTGCTGATAGGAATGAATTTATTCATGTTTAGGAACCCAAGCCATGGTTGACTTGATCACGTTGTTTTTATCCAAATATGATACAGACTTTAATATCATATCTCTTTTATCATTTAAAACAAAATTTTTAACAATATAAGGCTGAGATTGTTTTTTTTTTCCACTTTGAATTGGTTTGATCAGATGTGTAACCATTTTCCTTAAAGTTGTCTGAATTTGAGTAGAATTTCTATCATCAACATGTAAAAAATTCTTGTTTGAAATTTCTTTATTCAAATCTGATTTGATTTGATTATTTCTTTTATTAACGACAGAATTTGACTGATTTGTATTCCTTTTGAATTTGGCATTTAAAAAGAATTATTATCTATTATTTGAAATAAAGTTGGGAAATCTTTGTTTGCTTGATAGTTGATGTTGATGATTACAATTTCTAGCCCTATGATTTGGCTTGCCACATACATAACAAAAAAATTCTATGATATTTATTTGATGCTCGAGTATTTTGCACAAATTGTTTATGATAACTTCTATAGTCATCATTGAATCTGGCTTTAGTATTTCTTTGGCTTAGAATTTTTTAGCAGTCTCTCTTTTCTCTCTTTCATTAAAGATTGTTCTAGATGATTCCGAAAAAATTAAGGTATCTTTCTTAACTTTTTGATTCATATCAGAAGCCAATGAGGCATGAACTTTGGCTTTAACCTTTTGAATCGTAGGAACTGGAATGAGACTAGTGTCTTTGATACCTGATCTACAAACATCTTGTTTCACAGAATTAGCAGTAGTAGGAAACTTATTCTTAAAGAAGCTAACATTTGTTTCTTTAATAATATGATCTTCCTTATCAATGTTGCCTTTTGAAACAAATCTGTTCTGGAAATCAGTTTTCAAGTCAGATATAATGTTGTGACTCGTTTTCTTTCATTGTCCTTAAAATCTATTTTTGATTTCAGTTTCTTTTGTTTGTTAAACATTTTTAAACAAACATTTATAGAAATAAAAACATCTAAAATTTCATTAATAACTGATGACGAATTACATGAAGATTTTTCATTTCATCTTTTATTTTTTGTAAAATCAAATTCATCATCACTTTCCCAATCTTCAACCAACCCTTCTTGCTTCACACTTTCTGCAAAAGAATTGTCATAATTAATTTTAGTTTCATGTTTTATGACAGGGTCAACAGTCAATGAAACATTAACCGGAGATATTAAGTCTGACTTGGTTAAAAACCTAATCCATAGGTTTCTTCATGTGGAGTGGTAATTGATGAAAACAAACATGTATAATCATGATAATTGGTGGTGTTATGTTAGAAAATCCAACTCCACTTTTACCATCATTAATTTTCTAAGTCATTTGAGACTTGATTATACCTTCAACCATATTTGAGGAAAGCTCAAATTTTTCAACAGTTAAGTTTGCAGGTAAAAGTTCACTATTAAGTTTATTGATTTCTAAAGATAGTTCATTATTACGTGTTGTCGAATCTTTTATGTTATAATCTTTATCATGAAGATTCAATTTTGATTGATAAATCAATTTATTTAATCCTTCTATATTTTCTTTAAAATTTTCTGATCATTTTTATATTTACGAGCTTAATATTGAAGTTTTTCAACTTCTAAAATCAAGCGTTCGTTGTGAACTCTGTATCTTTGAACCTTTTCTATACATGTATTTAAACAAAGATTATTATTTACCTCTTTAGTCTCTTCTTGCTTGTTCTTCTTTTCAGGCATGACATTTACCATGAAAGTTTTCAGTACCTTCTCTTCTGCTGCTTTGGGTGCCAGAGTAATCTCAACAGCATTGACAGAGTCTCTTCATTTTTAGCTTGAGTAAACTTAATAGCTTCTTCTTTTTGCCTTTTCAGCATTCTCACAGATTTTTTCAGCAAAAATTCCCTTTATCAAGTCATCAGACAAATACTCATTAAGTATATTCTCTTCAACATAATCTTCAGCAGTTTGAATTTCACCTAACAAAGTAGTAAACAGTATGACATCTAAAATCTCCATCTGGTCTGACCAATCATATTCTTCATTGGTCTAAGAAACCTCCACAGTCACCATCTTCTTTCCACTATCAGTTTGATTTGATCTTCCCTTAGTACATTCTCTTGCAAAATGACCAGGTTTGTCACAGTTATAACATCTCAAACTTGACTTATCCAACCCAATCTTGCTCAAGTTGTTTAGACCAAACATCTTTCTCCCCATTCTTCTTGCAACATTTTAACCCGATACACTACCATAGCCATCTGATAATTGATATCATTTTCTTCAACATCATCAGGATAAACTTGTTGTAAGTCATCAATTAAAATATTGGGTGCATTTAGTCTTCCGGTTGTGAAAGATTCATAGTTGTTCATGAAAGTGGTGAATAGAGCCAGATGCACTTCAGCTATTTGAATGGTTTGCTTGTCTGGGTGAGAATTTACAACAAATGCTTGTTGTGTGGGTTAAGTGGATTGACTTTGTGGATAGGTTTGAGGTTAAGATTGAGGTTGCATTGGAGTGAATTGATTTTGATGGGAAGCTTGAAACTGAGGCGTGATCGATTCTTGACATTTGGATTAACAGAATTGGCTGTTTGTTGACACAATCAGGAATAGCTGATATAGTAATTTGATTACTAGCCATTTTTGCATATAATGCAAATGCTTTAGCTTGAATAGTGTTTATGTTGTTAGCAGGTCTTTGCTTGTCATCCATTTCATATGACTTGATAGTTGTGATAATATCACTGAGGGATAAGCCGAACAAATCCTTGGCTCTTTTGATAGTAATGCAGTTATTGTTCCAGCTGCATGGTAAAGAGTTCAACAACATTTTGTTTATAGAAATATTCTCCAAGGTAATACCAACACTCTTCATCTTTGTTATCAGCTTAACAAATCTAGACATTTGAGCCTCCAAAGTTTCACAAAGTATGTGGTTAAACATATTAAACTCTTGGATCAACATGTCCTTTCGGCTTTCCCTCATATATTTATTGCCCATTATCTGCTCCTCCATCGCATCCCACAAATCCTTTGGTTTTCTGTAATCTTTGAACTTTTGAGCAATCTCAGTTGTAAGTGCTATGGTGATAGCAGCATACACTTTGTCATCAAGCTCAAGCTTCTTCAAGTCTTCCTCATCCTAGAGATGTCCTGGTTTAGGCACAATTCTCCCTTCTCATTATTACACACAGGAATGTACAGACCTTGTTTGATTGACCGCATCATCCGAGGTTCGGTGTAAATAACATGATTCTCGAAGCGATAAACCCAGTTAGGATAATCTTCTTCACTTAGAAGTCTAGTGGGTTTTATGCTTGTGCCAATCTTATTATCGAGGTTGAGGGTAGCAGTAATGTGCTTTATATTAGCCATCTTGACTATCAGGAATCAAACTTTTCAAAAATTTCAAATTTGAAGTTTTCACGTGAAGATCAGAGTTCTCGCACGAACAATCACCAAACTTTTTGCTCGGTTAGTTTTCTAACTAAATTTTGTGAAAGGTAAACTTTTCATGCAATCAGAATCTTTTTTAACAACCTTCTCAACAAACCGTTGCGAATCACCAACTTCTCGCGCGATTAGCAAGTTTTCGCCTGTTTCATTTTCATTCCAATTTCGATGATTACAACTTCAATTTTCATTAATTTGTTCAAAGTTGATTAATTAAGCCTTGAATTAGTGATTTAGGTTCAAATTGTTATCCTAAGTGTCTCTAATTGATTCAATTTAGATAGTTTAATCACATAAACATCATTGAATCTTCAATGAGCGACATTAGCATTCAACATCTTCAAAAATGATCAAAAATAGTAGAAATTAAGGAAGTTTTCAATGAAATCCAAATAAGAGCTCAAGAAAACCTCAAAGACACTCTTCAATCTTCAAATCAATCAATCTAAAGCATACCAAGCTCTGATACCAATTGTAGGAATAAACATTTTACGAAGCAGATCGATCTCGTGATAAGAACGCAGAATATAATTATTAGGGTATTAGGATTGGAAAAGAATTAGATGAACAAGAATGTAAATAACTTTGAATTATATTGCTCTCTGATTTGAATGTTTACAATTACAAGTAAAAATAGGAAAAATGAAAAGCTCTATGACATTGCAAAACAACTATTTATACTAAACTAGGAAATTCTTGCATAGTTCTCGCGTAATTCTCGTGTGGCTTCCAAGTTTTCGCGCGAGATGCAACTTCTAGCTCGTCAACTTCAGATTCCCGTGCGACTTGATCTTCACAATCTCGATTTGATTTTCTGTGCCTCTAGGTTCAATCCCTACAAAAAGTCATCTACATATCGACAGACCACCCCCGCCAATAAATATTTAGGTATCACTTCTTGCTCTAATTACGAATGATGAAATCTATCTATGGTAACCACCCCGACTTTTGGTAGATGGGGATGCACACCTAGGAAAGCATGGTTGACCTAAAATGTCATATTCCTTAAATGCCTATTATCGAGTGCTAGAAGCTTCGCTAGAAAACAAGATAAGGCATCTCTACTTCGTAGACAAGGCTCATTCCATACTTTACATACGCGATCGTGTAGTACCGGCCCCTATCTCTTCTCTACAGGGGTGCACACTCGCTGTCAACTAAATGGGCTCACGAAGCGATCTAGGAGCGAAGCCTTAAACTAAGTTGCTTCCCCCTTCTTCTTTTCCCTCACCCTACTTTTTCATTTCCGCTTAAGCTTGGGTGATTAATTGATTAGATGCCCAAGAACCATAATCTTTCTTAGGAACAACTTCTATGACGATAGATAAGGGTCAAGTTTGTTTGGCATCTACGCCCCCTACCCTCCAAACAGTATTAGAGCCTTTTAGCTCGTACTACTCACACTCCTAGATCTTCACGACACCTCTTCAACCATAGTGTGAGCTGGGAGCAGCTCTGAAAAGAGAGTCCCATTTAAATAGGTAATGATCTTTCAACAACATTAACAACACTAAGAAAAAAGTAAACTTTGGTGCCTACTGATCTGATCATAGGTGAATCCAACCCTTCTCTATTCCTTTCCTGACCCTAATCACCAAAATCCCCTTCAATTACTATACCATGGACCAAAATACCATTAGATAACTATTGTAATTATTTCAACATCGATCGCGATACCTCTACAGAGGGGTTGGGTGAAGAACTGAAGATGGAAGGGTGGAGGATGAATGGGCAACGACAGAATGATGATTATAGAGGTGGTTACCCCACGATCATGGTGGGGTAGTGGCTACGATGCTGGTTTTTAAAAATGGTGGTGAAAGGGAGCCACTGAATGGTGGTGGGATGGTGGCTGCGATGGTGGTTTGTCAATGTGGAGAAGGGTGTTGGTGGTAGTGGGTTGCAGGTCGGCAAATTGCCTTGAAGTTATCGGGGACGATTGGACGGGTGGTGGTTGCCGTTATGGTGTTATGGCCCTGTGACTCTCTGAGGTATGTGTGTGTGTGTGTGTATATATATATATATATATATATATATATATATATATATATATATATATATATATATATATATATATATATATGTGTGTGTGTATATATATGGTGGTAGTCTGCATTGTGTGTGAGTGTGTGTGTATATATATGTGTATATATATGTATATATATATATTAAGCTTTTTTTTATTGAATGAAATGGGGTCCACACATGTACTAATATATATAGTTCAGGGACATTTTAGTGTTTTCACCTCCACTTAACAAATAAACTTAATAGAAGTTAGTATTAGGGACCAAGTGTGTTACGACTTTGTAAATAGTTAGGACCATTGATACAATTTCTCTAATGTTGGGAACAATATTGCAATAAGGGCATACCACAAGGACCAATTATATAATTAACTATATTTTGCAGCCTAATTCTGATGAACCATTTTACAAAATAACATGGATATTATGACTTCGTTTTAAGAACCCGTTTCTTTTTTCAGCTTAAACCCTAACTGTGATCTCTATCTTTGTTCTTGGGATCGAGTATCTCTCCCCTCACCCTATCTCTTCATCTTCTTCAACAAAGAAGAAGATATGTAGTTGGGTCGAATTGAAATTTCTAATGAGTTGTCTAATTCTATGTTGTGCGATGAGTATACACGGAAGAAATCATAGGTAATATCACGTTCATCTTCGGCAAGGGATTGATTTGAATTTTTGGATTTTATTAGTTCTATGGTGTTATCTTTGATTTTAATGAAGTGAAATTGAATGAGTACTATTGATTTTCATTTAAACTTTACAATTTGATTGTAGTTAATTATGATAGTTATCCATTGATCGTTGCCTTGTATGCCCATAGTTCCAGGTAATTATTTTGCCGACTATTTGTTTTGATTGGTTTTGACTCGTCTGCTCCTTTTAATTTAATCATCTTCCTTTTTTTTTTGAGTGATTTTAGATTCGATTTACGTTTAAGAAAGTAACTATTTGTAACGCCCAAAAATTTCAAAGAAAAGAAGGCAGAAAGAAGTTCTCGCGCGAAAAAGAGTTCTCGCGCGAGAACCTTGCACAAGAGGTGGACTTGGATATAAATAGCTGAGAACACCCGGTTTGACTCCATTATCGCGCGAGAAGTGCAGCGGTTAGAGAGAGAAAGCGGTTGCGTAGAGAGAGAAAGTGAAGAATCCAAATGTTTGAGGTATGCAACTCGTGTAGTAACTCATGTTATCTACTAAGAATGGATTATTGATGAATATAACGCATGATTATGTAGTTTTGCTTGGTGCAGGCTTCGGGAAGGTTGCGTTTGTACTAGAACCTCAAGAGGTGAGTTTCTAGTCCCCTTTTTATGCAAGTTTTTACATTTTAGGGCTATAATGCATACGAAAAAGCTTGTTTATGCTTGTGATGATGTTGTTTATGAGGTTAAGAATGTTAGAACAACCTTAGACGCGATAAGTTAAGTTTGGGCGGGAAACCAGTAGTTTTCGCTTGAGCAATTTTGGTGTACGGTGTGAAATTTGAATCTGATAGTTCTCGCGCGATATGTATGTTCTTGCGCGATATGTATGATTTAGTGCTACTATGATGATGGGTAAAATCAAGAAGGGGAGATTGTGCAAGCCTTACAGATTTTTGTGTCATACGTATCTGAAATGTATGTCAAACAAAATGTCTGGTTTCGATAGGTTTTCAAGGCACATTTCTTCAGGGGTCATTGATGTGTTTGAAGGGAGAACATATAACTATGCAAAATACATTCTTGGATGCTTATGTGACCTATAAGGATGCAAAAGAAGACAAGATTTACGTGTTTTCTAGATTTATTCAGCTCATCATCAATGATACACTGTCCAACATTAAAAGAGAAGGTGGAGTCTTTGTTCAAGATAATCTTGGAAGATCTGTGCAAATCAAGATAAGTGGGCAATACCAAGAAGGAAAAATGGAGATGTTTGCTCATGTCATTGATGAGAATGCAGACATTCTCCAAGAACTTCTATACCTTGATCAACAAGAACAACAAACACCACCAGCTGAATCACCTGAACCATCACAACAAGAACCCCATCCTCTATCACCAACAACCCTAACTAACCTACTAGAAACACCACCTGTTCACCTCCATTCACCACCAAGTGAACACACCCAACCTTTTTCTCCTACACACTCCCAATTATCAATAAATACTGCTAAAACAGAAGTATTCTTACCTGATGACATACAACAATCACCACCACATCCATCACCACAACAAGAACCACACTTTCCACCACCAA
Source organism: Flaveria sonorensis (assembly GCA_025506505.1). Taxonomy (NCBI): domain Eukaryota; kingdom Viridiplantae; phylum Streptophyta; class Magnoliopsida; order Asterales; family Asteraceae; genus Flaveria; species Flaveria sonorensis. Next base: position 34,565,774 of record CM046429.1, on the reverse strand, counting down.
CACCTTTAAAAAATTTACTAGAAACACCACCAGCTCAACTAAACTCACCATCCAATAAGCACATCCAACCTTTCTCCCCTTCCCTATCTCAATCATCATTCAATACTGCTACCACAGAACCTATCTCACCCATTCTCAATCAAACTTTTTTTCATCTAACAACACAACCAACTTCCTCACCCCCATCAATTGAACCCACATCCCATACTAAAAGCCCAACACTCACTGAAATAGTCAACCATGATGATGATGAGCATGATGTAGTGAAGGATGGTGCTACAGAAGAAATCTGTTTAGAAGTTGAAGGGAAGAATGCACAGGAAGTTGAACAACATCATGAAGCTTCTATGATGGAACAACAAGATGAGAGTGATAGTCACTTTGTTGACATCACTGCTTTTGATGAAAATGATTTGAGAGAAGAGGAAATCAATGTAAGCAAAAGTTTTCTTGTTGCTAAATACAAAAATCTCATCATCAAAAGTAATCAAAAACTAAAGAAGTTTAGAAAACTAAAAAGGGATATGATAGAGAAAGATGAAACAATTGCATCTCTGGAAGGAAAAATCAAGATGCTAAGAGAAGAAATTAAAACAAGCAATGAAGTGATTGATACTATGGATCAGCTTGTAACTGAGTCTTGTGAATCTGTTGAGAAAGAAAAACAAGAGAAGGAGAAAGTCATGGCTGAGCTAAACAATGCAATGATCTGCTAAAGGCTAACGATGATGAGATAGAAGTCTTAAAGAAGAAGGTGACTGAACAGGAAGCGGGTAGTCATCAAGAACAAAGCAAAGAAGCTGCTGACATTCCTAGATGAAAGCAAAAGAATCAACCATCAAATTGACAGGAAAAGAAAGTATATGGGAAGAACTCAAGATGAAGTTATTGAAATTGAGGATACCCCAAAGAAAACAAAAACTATCTCTCCTGAGCACACTCCATCAGTTGATCTTTCAACTCTCAAATCAATTGAAGACATTGAAGAAGAGAGTGAGGCTGAGTGGGAGGACTTAACAAAAGATGATACTCCTAAAGATGCTGAAGAAGCAAGGTCTGGTGACTTGCTATCTACTAATGACATATTTGAGGAAAGAGCACAATCATCCATGTTCATGGATTTAATCAATAATGGCTTTCCATATGACAAGGTAGAAAAGATTAACATGACTTAGATGATTCAAGTATTGATGGAGTTTGATGCTGCTAGATTTGTGCTTCCCGTATACAACTATGAGACCTTCACAAGGTACCAATCAACTGATAAGACAAAACATGATTTGGGTCACTATGACACCAAGAAGCTCACCAAGTATAACATGATTTGTTGGCTACAAAGTCACAATTATGAACTGTAAGGCCCCGTTCCTGGGATGCTTACAGTCGGTCAATCATCGCATAATACATTTAAAAACATCATTTGCAGTGGAACTAAAACTTTTCATTCATGATTAAAATCGTGTCAATACATTAAATCATTCATTTACATCTCAAAATTTTGTTAACACAATAATCATTCCCAAAAATATGGATGCCAGACGCAAATCATTCCCAGTGGCTTATGCATCCATGCCTACACCTCCACAGCATCAAACGATTACCTGCCAACTATTATGCATACAAAAGTCAGCTACACTGAGTGAGTTCTAGTTATAATTAAAATACTTTACTTTTCGTTAAAACATATCCTTTACTTTCATTCATGATCACACATCGTACGTACATCTTGATAATAATTATTATTATCTTGTCATCATCGTTCATAACTATTCGTTTTCGTACTTTTTTTTGTTCTTTCACTTTTAATCTGGATCCTGACATAGGCTACACCCCATCATCATGCACGAAGCAACTTCTGTCTTAGGGTGAAGCGACAAGGATCCCGTTTTCATACGTCTTGATCAGGCACAAAGACTGACCCCCGTGTGTGCATCCTCATGCGTTAGCTAAACCGCACACAGTTGAGCTAACAAACCCTTGATGAGTTATGAACCTCCTTTTAATTCGATTGCAAGACTTTCATTCATTCATTACGTTCCACTTTCATCATCATTATCTTTCACTTTCGTTATGTAATACTTTACTTACATAATCATACATATAAAGTAAAGTCACATCATAAAACATATAGTTTTTAAAAGTTGTTTAACGTGAAAAGATAACACATCACACATAACAGCATAGCATGCAAAAACTTAACATACATCAGCAACATCTTTTTTATCCCGAGCTTGATGACCCCACTCTTCGGTCATCCATCTTCATCCTCTTGCTGTTTGGAGTGAAACCACCACGTCCAAACCGCTTCTCATTCCAGTTCTTACCACCACCACCCTTCTTGTTTGCTTCCACCACTGTCTCCTCCCTCTCGTCATACAACCTACCTGCCAGGTCTACCACCGATCGAAAGGTACCTGGCCGGGCAGTAATCAAATGCCTGCGGATATTAGCCGGCAATCCCTGAATATATATCTTAATCTTTCTCGATACCAGCGTCACTTGATCCGGCACCAGCCTCGCCATTTCGTTGAACTTGGTGGTGTATTCTGGTGGGTCATGGTTCCCGCCTCAAGATGTAGGAACTCTCTTTCTATCTTGTCAAGCTCTCAGTGAGGACAGAACTCCTCGATTACCATCTTCTTCAATTTCCCCACCTCATCCTCCTGATGGCCCTGTTGCCCTCAGCTTGGACAATATTGTCCCACCAGCACAAAGCCGAGTCAACGAATGAGTGAGTGGCGAACTTCACCTTCTGGTCCCCCTGCACTTGTTGATCTCTAGGACAGCCTCCATCTCTCTCACCCATCAGTGAGCAGCAGTAGCATTACCATTACATCGAAAAATGGGGGTTTGCATCATTGGAATGCCCCGTAACTGCACCCCTTCACGGTCTCCCGCACTACCACCTCCTCCTCATCATTGGAGGCTGCCATCCCAACATTTAGTTCCTCCTCCTCACCATGATCTCACTCATTCTCCCTTCTCCCAGTCATCTTCCTTCACTCCCCTCCTTCTCCTTCTTCTCATCCTCTCTCACAACACGGATGACTTCAGTCACCACAGATGGTAAGATCGTCTGCATGACTTGATGCACCTCCTCCACAACCGCCTCCTTTACTGAGGCTCTTAAGTTAACAGTTTCGTACACACCCTTTGGATGATGAAGCCCAGGCTCAGCAGGAGCCGTCTCTGCAGTCCTTGTCTTGTTCCTTGTGGCACGTGGCCCAGCACCACGACCACCTCGTACTCTTCCTCTAGAAGCCTTTGATGATCTACCACCAGCCATCCTCTAACACCATAAGATTCAAACACTAAAACGGTCATTCAAGGTACTAGCTCAGCTTAAGTTAAGTATAGTAAGTCCCTAATTACAGTGGCCAGTTGTGATTAGCCACTTACTTTACTCTTCATTCCCCGAGCATTTCCTATCCTGACTACATCAGTATTCAAATCTACTAAAAGCACATAAATCAGGTAGTACACGCACATAATACCAGTTAGCATTAAGAAAAGAATTACCTGATGGCACGTAGCTACTCGGGCTGGCATCCCTCCATTCGGTCCCATTCTCAGTTTAAGTTTAGGTTTTTGAAAATCTTTACCCATTTCTCTTAAACTTTGGCTCTGATACTAACTTGTAAGTCCTCGTTCCCGGAGACCTCACAGTTGGACAATCATAGCATTATTATATTAAACAATACACATCTCATAAAACATTACAGCGGAATTAAGTTAACAAAATCCATTCATGCATATAATTAGTGTTGCAAAATAATACATCGTTGTAAGTTAGGGATACAGAATAATCAATTAATTGCATTACAATACAACAAAATCATTAAGCATGAACGGATGCCAGTCTTGCCCCGACGAGTAACTTCCCCCGTGTGCCACCCTTAGCAATAATTACCTGCCAACTAAAAATGCATAAAAGTCAGCTTTGCTGAGTGAGTTCTAGTTTTAAAATAATAAAATACCTTTATGTAGGAACCTCTGAGGTTAAGAGGCTGATGCAACCAAAGGATCAATCAAAAGATGCCAAAACAACCAGGTCTTCCAACATGCACTAAGGAACAAAGAAGAACTAGCTTTGGAAGTTTTACACAGTCAAGAAAAATGCTAAGTGTAAAATCATCCAAAGCCAATGTTCAGAAGAAACTACTGAGGAAACTTTACAATAAGTGTCAAGTCTTTCAAAGCCAAAGACTCAACTCTTCCGAAGGTTAAAAATAAAGTCTTCCAAAGCTCTCAAGACAAAGTCTTCCAAAGCTGAATAAAGATAGGCTGATTACTTTAGAAGAGAGAGAAAAGACACTTTTTCTGTCAACTTTAACATAACGCAACCTCATGTCCGCTGCATGCTCTGGTGGTTCACCAACTATCATAAGTTGGTAAAACCTCCATGCTTTATGATAAAGTAGATAAGGTCTTTGTCTGCAAGTTTCTGTATTTGTTTTCTGTTTGGCTTTTTGTAATAGGAAAGTCAATGAGCTATGGCTTGTCATAGTCACTAGTCAAAAGGCAATCTGCCTTTTGACTTTAGGCTGATCTTGTTGTCTCGATTAGTCACATCCAACTGTCTTTTTGCATATTGACGGTTGTAGGTTTAGTATAAAGAGTCAAAGGTTCTTGTATTTCAAATATCAGTGCAAACACTTGTAATAGAACTGAAGAAGCAATATACTACTACCTTGAAAATTATTTTCTTGTGTTCTTGCTCTTACTTTACTTGTGTTGTGCATTGTATCATCTGTTAAAGTTCTAATTTCCCCACTTGAATTGTTAAGTGATCCTAAAGATCCTCCAAAGTGTGTTAACTAAGTGCAAAGTACCTTTTTAACGGTCCTGCATTTGGTATCAGAGCCATTCCAGGCTCTTGTTTGCAAGATCTCACCATCTTTAAAACATCTTAGTAACACACATCACTTAACTCTTCAAATGGCAGCTATCTCCAAAGCTGATATGGAAACTGGAACAATGACAAAGTTCCCACTGATCACTCCTGAGGATTTTAACACTTGGTGTCAAAGAATGGAAGGCTTTATCAAGTCTCAAGATTCCAGGATGTGGGAGTCTGTTGTAGATGGACCTCATGTACCATGCACCTCTTCAGCTGCTGCTGGTGGTGGCATGATACCAAAGAAGAGGGCTGACTTTTCTGATGAAGACTGGAAAGGAATTGACATTGATCAGAAAGCCATGACAGCCCTCCAAACTACTCTTCCAAACTCCATCTACAGAGGTTTCAAGAAGTGCAAGACCGCTAAACAGCTATGGGATGCACTGAAACTGATGTATGAAGGTTCAAATGAATCCAAGGAGATCAAGAAGGGTCTCCTGAAGTAGTAGTTTGAAAATTTCACCTTCAAGACACGTGAAACCATGACTCAACAATACTTCAGGTATGTTGAGATTGTGGATACTCTTGCTGATGTTGGGGTAACTATTGAGAACATGGATATTGTTAGGAAGTTCATGTCCTCTCTTCAAGACAATGGACACACTACTGTGTGGTCATTAAGAGGACTGAAAACCTCAAGACCCTTACTCTCACTGAGTTGTATGGGATACTCAGTGGATACCAGATGGAGATGAATATGCAAAATTCATCTGGTAGCTCCAACACTCACCAGAGTTCAGCCCTTCATGTGGTTGAAAGGGATAGCAGAGAACCACAACATCATCTCATCTGCTACCCTAAGACTTCACAAAAGGGTCCTTTCATCACCTTCCCTGAGACACCCAGAGAGAGCTACATCCAAGGAAGTCCCTTCCAAGAGACAAGTTCTTCTCAAGCTTTTGTCTCCACTGATGAAAGTACAGGAAACTTTCTTTTCACTCTTGATGACCTGGACTGCATCATCCAGATGATCTGGAGTACATGGAGATAGTCCAGCAAATGGCTCTTCTTACTCACAGAGCCCAGAAGTTCTACAAAAGGACTGGAAGAAGGTTTCCTAGCAATGCTGCCAGTGGAAAGTTTGGACTGGACAAGAGCAAAGTCAAGTGTTACAACTATAACCAGATGGGACACTTTGCTAGAGAATGCAAGGCACCTAAGTCAAATGGTGGCCAAGCTTCATCCAGGCCAAACTACAGTGAAGGAGGGAACCAGAATGAGAAACCAAGACAGCAAGCCGCAGTTGCTGTTGAAGAAGGAGGCTTTGACTGGAGCTTTCAAGCTGAAGATGCATCTCCAAATCAAGCACTCATGGCTGACCACGATGAAGCCAAGGTACTTGAACATCTTTGCTCTCCTAAATGTATTGCTAAAGTAAATAGATACAGGTCCTACAACTTGGAAATGAGATCTAATATTGAGTCTTTGAATATTTGAAAAGCCAATTTTAAAAGGGCTGAAAATGACTATAAACTTAAAATAAGAGATCTAGAGAAAACAGTTTCAACTCTTAAACATGAGCAAACAAATTACAGGATTCAAATTAAGGATCTCATTACCAAGTTGACTGGATGCCAGGCTGAGCTTGTGATCAGCAAAGCTAGGGTAGAAAAATGTGTTCTTGAAGAGGAAACCTTCAAGAACATGATATCCTCATCTCTGCATGAAAAAGTGTGTTATCAGAACAAGAAGGGACTGGGATCTAGTGAGATAGCTCCTCCACACTCTCTACTATCTGTTAGATCTCCAAGGTGTGGAACTGGTCAAGATGAGTTTCCATGGATGAAGAGGAGAAGGTGAGGGATGACTCTGAGGTGAGTGAAGAGAGTAAATCCAAAAAGGGTCACCATGCTCCTAAGGAGGAAAAAGAAGCTGGTTTGAGCAAAACCAAAAGGAAGAACTTGATCAGAAGAGCAAAGAGAAGATCAAGAAAAGCTCAAGAGTTCAAGACCACCTTTGATCCCAAACAGAAACAAGTATTTGTCTCTGCAGGGTTCAAGGTGATAAAAGCTGAAGATCCTGCCAAGAATTCTAGTACCAAGAGTTCTACTTTAGTTTCAACTCACTCCAGCAACAACAAGAAGATTGATCAGCTATGTGTCACTACTACACAGCCTGAACCATCTATTTCTAAAAGTAAGCTTCACCCTAAGAAGCCTGCTGCATCATCTGAAAAGGTGAAAGAGTAAACGGAAAGTGTTCAAGCTCAGTCTTTTTTGGAAAAGAAGGCTCTCAGAAGAAAAGATATAGACTGTGTTATGTGTGATAGTACCTCACATCTGGCTAAGGATTGTCAATACAATCCATAGGGCACTATGGATTGTATCAAGAAGAAAACTTCTAAGAGGAAGAAGAAACAAAAAGCTTCAGAAGGAAAATCTGTTTCCTTCGAAAGCTCCAAAATGAAGAAAAAGGCAAATGAACCATTGCCTTCGGAAGGAAAATTGGTCTCGGAAGAAAGGAATGCTTCCGAAGTACTGAGGCCTGCTACAGTGAAAGTAAGATCTTTTGAAGGATCAGTCTCCAAAGCTTCCGAAGCCATAAAAGCTTCTGAAGCATTGAAGGTCAAGCCCAATCTTTCAAAGGTGGTGTGGAAGATGAAGGAAGACCATGTGGCTAAAAGTTCATCATCAGAAACAGCAAATGATCCCCAAAACCTGAACATAGGATCTATTACTGTTTTATTGCCTTTAACTCATTCTAATAAGCCCAAGACCAATGAGGCTTGGGTTTCCAAATGTAACTAAATCATCTCTTTTGTGCAGGGACAGCTAAAGACCAACAAAAATATCTGGATTGTTAATAGTGGCTGCTCCAGGCACATGACTAGAAATGAGTCCTTGCTTCAAAACTTTGAAAGAATTGATGGAGGACCAGTTGCTTTTATGGGAGATGCAGGAGGGTACATTACTGGTAGGGGCAAGGTTACAAATGGTAAGCTTAGTATTGAGAAGGTAAACTTTGTCAAAGAGCTTGGATACAATCTTCTGAGTGTGTCACAATTTTGTGACCAAAAACATCATATGCTCTTTACAAAGCATGAGTATTGTTTTTCAAGCCTGGGGTTGACATTCCTCCTGAGCATATTTTCTTAGAGCCCCCAGGAAAGGAATCATGTACAAGATGGACTTGTAGGAAGCATCTTCATCTGGAGAGGTTTCTTGCTTTCTATCTAAAGCAAATAGTGATGAGTCTTTTCTTTGGCATAAGAGAATGTGCCATGTAAACTTTAAAAACATGAATAAACTGATTAAGAATGATTTGGTAACTGGAATACCAAAGAAAGAGTTTATAAGTGATGACCACTATGTTGCATGCCTGAAAGGAAAGCAACACAAAGTATCTCACAAGCCAAAGGAAATGAACTCTATCACTACTCCCCTAAACTTGTTACATATGGATCTGTTTGGTCCCGCCACTGTAATGAGTCTAGGAAGGACCTCATACTGTTTAGTGATTACAGATGATTTCACAAGATTCACTTGGATGTTTTTCCTTAGAACTAAGGATGAAGCCTCTAAAATCTTGAATAATTTCATTCTGAAAATTGAGAATCAATCTGATAACAAGATCAAAATCATAAGATGTGATCAGGGAACCGAATTTAAAAACCAAATCCTTGATACATTTTGTGATGAGAAGGCTATTTCAAGACAATATAGTGCTCCCAGGACTCCTCAGCAAAATGGTGTTGCTGAAAGGAGAAGTAGGACACTTATTGAAGCAACAAGAACTATGTTGTCTGACTCTAAGCTGCCCATCACCTTCTGGGCAGAGGCTGTCAACACAGCCTGCTATGTGCAGAACAGAGTTTTAGTAGCTAAGACACATGGTAAGACTCCTTATGAACTGTGGCATAAAAGGAGACCATTTATTGGTTTTCTCAGAACATTTGGATGTCCTTGCACCATCTTGAATACCAAAGATCAAATAGCTAAATTTGCTGAGAAATCAGATGATGGACACTTTGTTGGATACTCCTCTCAAGCGAAGGCTTATAGAGTATACAATATCAGAACTAGAATCATTGAGGAGTCAGCCAATGTGACTTTCAATGAACACACACCCTGTGTGAAAGGTTCTGGTCTGGATTGGCTATTTGATCTTGATTTAGTTACCAACTGTTTTAACAAATCTTGTGAGAATGTTTCAGGATCTATGAATAACAGGTCAAGAGAGGATCTTGACCCAAGATTTGAGCTGAGAAGACCAAACAAGAAGACTACTTCAGCTCCAATGGTGACTAACCCTGTCATTGAGGCTCCAATCAGCACAAGCATGACAAATACTGCTGATTCAACTGAATTACCCTCAAAGTCCAGTTCAGAGTCTTAGAATTCAGGTGAAGGAACCTCCAATGCAGGAGGAATGGATGGTGGAGACAGTGATCAAGAATTTCTTGATGCTGATAACCACTCCATTGAAGACAACATCAATGATGTAGTAATCATTAGATCAAGTTTCTCTTGATAAGTGTGCTGATGTGGTGGGGGACTCTTCTTTACCAGATCAAAATTTCTCTAATCTTGATCTGTCCAACCAACTTGTTGTGATCCCTCAACTCAGGATCCACAAGTCACATCCCATCACAAATAACATTGGAAATGTTGACTCAGGGGTGAGAACAAGAGCACAAACTCATGACAATCATGTTTGTCTACATTCTTGTTTCTTATCCCAAATTGAGCCAAAGAAAGTTGATGAGGCTCTAAAGGATGGAAGCTGGATTGAAGCAATGCAAGAAGAATTGCTTCAAATCAAAAGATAGAAGGTTTGGAACTTATGCCCTCTTCTTCAAGGGAAGACTGTTATAGGTACCAAGTGGGTTTTTAGGAATAAGAAAGATGATAGAGGGATTATCATCAAGAACAAGGCAAGACTAGTTGTCCAAGGATACACTCAAGAAGAAGGAATTGACTACACTAATGTCTTTGCTCCAGTAGCTAGACTCAAAGCTGTAAGAATATTTCTAGCTTATGCTGCATCTAAGGACTTCAAGGTCTACCAGGTTGATGTGAAGTGTGCCTTTCTCTATGTGGTGATTGATGAAGAAGTCTATATTAGACAACCACCTAGCTTTGCAGACCCAGATCATCTGATTATCTCTGCAAGCTTGATAAAGCTCTATATGGGCTACATCAGGCTCCAAGAAAGTGGTATGAGACACTATCAACATACCTCTGCCAGCATGGATACAAAAGAGGTACTATTGATGGGACTCTCTTCATCAAAGATACAAGAAATTACACATTGCTAGTTCAGATATATGTAGATGTCAACGTCTTTGGTTAAACTAATCCAAACCTCTGCACAGACTTTGAGATGCTGATGAAGAATAGATTTGAAATGAGTGCCATGGGGGAACTCAATTTCTTTCTGGGTATTCAAGTGAAGCAAGTTGAAGATGGCATCTTCATAAGTCAGTCAAAGTATGTTCAGGACATACTCACAAGATTCAAGATGACTGACTGTAAGGTTGCAAAGACACCCATATCCAGAAATCACTCCCTTGGTCCTAATCTTGAGGGAGAGTCTATTGATGAACATCTCTACAGGGCCACGATTGGGTCACTCATGTATCTTACTGCTAGTAGGCCTGATATTATGTTTGCTACATGCATATGTGCCAGATATCAAGCCAACCCCAAGATGTCACACCTTATCACTGTCAAAAGGATTCTTAGGTATCTCAAAGGTGCTCCAAACTTAGGCCTTTGGTATCCAAAGAATTCTGACTTTAGTTTGTATGCATATACAGACAGTGATTATGGAGGTTGCAATATGACTGCAAAGTCAACCTCTAGGGGATGTCAATTTCTTGGTGGAAGGATAGTCTCCTGGCAATGCAAGAAACAATCCTATGTGTTGCATCAACTGTTGAAGCTGAATACATTGCTGCTGCAAGCTGCTGTGCTCAAGTGCTTTGGATTCAGAATCAGATGCTTGACTATAGATTCAACTTCAAGGAGACTCCCATCCACATAGACAACAACAGTGCTATCTCTATTATAGAGAATCTGTGCAGCACTCAAGGACCAAACACATCAATATCAGGTATCATTTGATTAGGGATAACTTTGAAAAGGGCTTGATAAAACTAATCAAAGTTAACACAAATGAATAATATGCTGATCTATTCACAAAGGCTTTTGATGAACAAAGATTTAAATATCTTGTATCAGCTATTGGGATGATTAACTTTGAATAGATTTTCTGAAATAACTTAATCAAATGTTTCTCCTAAAAAAATTGTGTGTCCTAAGTGGTCTATTAGATCACCTCATAAGCCCAGTTCTCTTTGGAAAAAAATAAAATTTTAAACTGATATTCCTTAGAATGATAATAAAAAATTTACTTTCGAAAGAAGTGAAATTGTCTTCGGAAGAAATCTATGTCCTAAAAATTCCTTCAACTTGTTTATCTAAAATTTACCTTCGGAAGAAATTCTTAAGTATCTTCCGAAGCTTAAGTCTCTTATAAACAATTTAATGTATTTTAAGAACAAATTTCTTCCGAAAGCAATTTAGCCTCAGAATACTTACTCATTTCTTCCGAAGTCAAATTTTTCAAAATTCTTTGGGATATCTTCCGAAGCATAATTTACCTTCGGAAGCTTTGTTTCAAATCATCCGAAGCCACAATTGTCTTCGCAAGTTATTTTCTACTTCCAAGAAAACTAACTTTTTGGGCGCTTTTTTGAAAGTAGGACCCACATCCGGATTACAAAGTTTATCTTTTCAATTAACTTTGTCTGAAATCCAGTGTATATCTTTCCAAACGGTTCTCTTTCCTTTCACCTCTCTCATTGATCTTTAACCTAACTTACCCTTAAATTTCATCTTCTTCTACCTTCCTTCTCTACAAAGCTTCCAAATGGCCAACCCTGATCGTCGTAACAACCTAGATTTCTCCATGACCTGCATAGGCAACACAACCAAGTTGCTCTGTTAGACCCTGAGAAGGATCCAAGCTTCTCAGACGTTTGTAGGTTTCTTTCTTTGTCTCATTACTACACCTCCCTTACAATCAATCCTCCTCTCTATGAGGATCAATTGCTTGAGTTCTGGTGGACCTGTCAAGATGTTACCATGGACGGGGAGAAGGCACTGTCTGCCACAGTGCAAGGGAGGACACTGTTCATCACTCCAGCCATCATTAACACCCATCTTCAGCTGGATGATGAAAAAGGTGAAATGTCCTTCCCAAAAGTTGTTGTCAACCATTCCTTTGAGCAGATGGGATATGAAGGTGACTTCACAGTCAAGACCTTCAGGAAGGGGAAGGTCTCATACCAGTGGAAGTACCTCCTCCATGTTGTCATCTACAGCTTGTCTAACAAATATGGAGGATAGGACCAGATTCCAGAAGACCTCTCCTTCATTATCCATATGATGGTTCAAGTGGTCAAATTCAAGTATTCTTAGTTTGTTTTCAGAAATTTACTTGCAAATTTGGACTCCCTAGAATATTACATGTTTCCCCGGTATGTTCAACACATTCTCAACTATGAAATGGGACCACAGTTGAGGGGAACAGATAATGTTCTTAAACTTGCACATATGAGGCCCGGCATTTTCAAAATATTGAAAAAGCCAACTGTTGGGTTCTTAGGGGAAGAAACAGCCCTTGTCCCAAAAATGTTTGAGCTTATTGCTCAAGGTAACATCCTAGCAGCACCAGCTAGTGATGAACCAAAACCCTCCACTTCTCAACCACCATCAAGGCCCAACATTACCATCACTTACACCAGAAAATCCAAACAAACCCCTGCACCTGCTATTGAGCATGTGCAGGCCCCCATATCACAACCTACACAGGAGGAAGTGGACACTAGAGCTCCCACTTCCCCTGAGGAGCAAACCTGTCCCATCTTTGCAACTATCAGTGCTGAGGTTCCTCATGCTCATCCTGACAAGCTCACACCCTCTCAAACAGCCTTAAGCCATCACTCTGAGTCTCAACACTCTAGTGATCAACCTTCAGGGGAAAGTTACCATCCCCAGCCTCTTGATTTAAATCAACCACTTCCTAGCCTTGACTTCTACTCTGATGAAGATTTGGGTTTCAATGAGTACCATGAGTATCTCCTCTCTTCCCATACTCAAGGAGTGATGAGTGCTCCTGCCTCACCCATCTCTAGCCCACATGAGACGCCCCAAACTGAGGTGGATCTTGAGATTGTCCAGGAGATCCATCAGATTGTCCAGGAGATCCATGTGGCAGAGGCTATCACTTTGCCAGTGATAACATCACGAGGACCTCTACCATGGCAACCCAGCCTCTTGACACTTCTCTTGAAGATGTCATTGGGTAGGGGAAATCTAGCAGCCAATAAACCTATGCTGGTGGTGAGGGAGAAGACTCAGGTCCAATCCTCTCATCCCCCTATGATTCTTCATCTGAAGATGAGGGGAGTCTGCAACAAAAGGTGCACAAACTTTCAAACATGTGCACCTACTTTGTGTCAAAGATAGCTCACCTGGAATCTCAGGTGACTATCTTGCAGAAAAGGGTCAATGACCAGCAACTTGAGATCACCGATCTCAAGGGTAAGCTCGTTGAGAGACCAATGAGATCAACTCATCTAGGTCCACAAGAACCTGTGGATGTCATGGATCAATCTCCCAGCTCACCTATGCAAGAGCGTGATGCTACCAAAAAGGGGGAGAAAATCCTAACAATCATAGAACCTAGGAGTTCCTCTCAGATCATGGACATAGAGGACTCACCATCCTCTCTTGCAGTTTTCCATACTCAGCAACCTCCTCTAGACAGTGATATACATCTGTTAATACAACAACTATTTGACGAGGGAATACCAAGAGCAATGTCTGCCCCTTCTGAGAACCTAATCTGGGGTTGGGGGTATGACAGTGAAAGGAAAGCTCTTGTACTCTCTAGAGCTCAGGGTCAACTAGAAATCTGAAACATTTCAAACTTGAGTTTCTATGAAGGTATAAATCTGGTAGATCTGGCACTTGTCAACCCAAGCAATAACAGACAAGCTGCCAGACTAGCGAGTAAAATTCAATATTAGGCGCTGGAAGAATTCAAAAGGAGATCAGCACTATATAGATAGAGGCTAGCAGTCGAAGCCTTTGGTCAACTAGATGTTGAGGTGGACCTTAAGATTAGCTTTAAAGGGAAAGCCTTGACTGAAGGCCCAGAGGCTGAAACTGTGAACCTTGAGACAACATCTCTTCCAGTACCCCATACCCTCAGTGAGGCACCATCTGGTGATGGTGCATCACAACCTCTCTCTGGCCAAGGCCAAAGCTCTCCTCAGCCTGTGGCAGACAAAGGCAAAAGAAAACTCACTGCTGAGGAGATTGAAGAAGAAAAAAGATAGAGGAAGACGAAGATAAGGGGAGAGAGTTCTAGTGGTTCCCCAGGATTTATGCAAGCTGCAGTCAGGGTTGCCCCTATTCTAAACACTCAAGAAGATGAACTAAGGGCAGCCAGACTTAATTATCTGGGGAACAGGAACTATAATGTTGATAAACTCATCTCTCTCCCCTTGGATGAGTTAAATGAACTAGTAGACACAGAGCTGTCAAAGAAGAGAAAGGAAGCTGAGGATGCAGCCTTAAACCTCAAACACAAAGAAGAATTGAGGAGGAAAAGGCTTTATAAGGACATTCCTATTCTCTCCCCAGTTCAAGAAAGTCCTGAGGAAGAGACTATGGCTGCTGAACAACCTCAAGTAGTTGATGAAGAAGAAAGATTAAAGATGATCAACTACTTGAGTGTCACAGGTCTCTATCAGGCACCAGCACTTCTTCCCTTGCCATATGACTACATCTTATTTGAATATAACAAGCAGCTAGAAGAGAGAGCTAAAAGAGAAAAACAAGCTGCTAGAAAGAGGCAAAGGGAAGAGACTGCTAAATCAAGAGCCATCATCCAGAAAAGTCTTAGCAGATAGGCAGAAGATGTTGAGCTTCTTCAAGCTGTATGGGTTCTCCGAAAGAAGGCTTGGTCCCATGTCTCTATCTATAATGGATGAGCACATAAGGATGATCAAGCAGAAGATTAAAAGGGGAGAGCTTGTGGATCTTCATTCATCATCATGTCAAGCTTAACCTGAAGTTGAGGTAAAGGTGGAACCTACAGAGACAACACCACCTGCACCTAAAGCTACACAACAGCGAACTTCATCTTATGACCCACAGCAGGGTTCTTCTCCCTCTCCTTTTGAACCTGGGAGAGAGGAGACCCAACTGAGAGGGAATCCACTGAAGAACCTAGTAGAGAAAACCAACCCTCTCAGTCAAAATCATCTGGGAGAAGAAAGAGGATGGCCAGAAGAAGATCTTCAAAGAAGAAAACAAGAAAGGCATCCTCCTCCTAACCTCAGGATGAGTCAGAACATCCTGAGGAAGTGCATGAATAGGGCTCTCAACCAACTCCTATCATAGTAGAGTCTCTCTCTGTTGGAAGACCAATTCTATCCTGGGCATTCAATGAAAACCCAAATAGATGGTATGTCACTAGAGATCAGGGAGAACAACATATCTACTTCACTAGTGACATGCTTGAACTCCCTCTGCATGATCTCTATGACATGAGAAGGTACTTCATGAGTTTGAAGAATCCTGATCTACTGATGAAGAAAGGAGTTCTGAAGATTCTCATATGGACTATCCCAATCTGAAGACCTCTCTGTTTTGGTAGCACCAGCCTAGGGGTAGTTTGTATGAACCTCTGAGGTTAAGAGGCTGATGCAACCAAAGGATCAATCAAAAGATGCCAAAACAACCAGGTCTTCCAGCATGCACTAAGGAACAAAGAAGAACTAGCTTCGGAAGTTTTACACACTCAAGAAAAATGCTAAGTGTAAAATCTTTCGAAGCCAATGTTCGGAAGAAACTACTGAGGAAACTTTACACTAAGTGTCAAGTCTTCCGAAGCCAAAGACTCAACTCTTCCAAAGGTTAAAAATGAAGTCTTCCGAAGATCTCAAGACAAAGTCTTCCGAAGCTGAATAAAGATAAGACTGATTACTTTAGAAGAGAGAGAAAAGACACTTTTTCTGTCAACTTTATCATAATGCAACCTCCTGTCCGCTGCATGCTCTGGAGGTTCACCAACTATCATAAGTTGGTGAAACCTCCATGCTTTATGATAAAGTAGATAAGGTCTTTGTCTGCAAGTTTCTGTATTTGTTTCCTGTTTGGCTTTTTGTAATAGGAAAGTCAGTGAGCTATGGCTTGTCATAGTCACTTGTCAAAAGGCAATCTACCTTTTGACTTTAGGCTGATCTTGTTGTCTAGATTAGTCACATCCAACTGTCATTTTGCATATTGATGGTTGTAGGTTTAGTATAAATAGTCAAAGGTTCTTGTATTTAAAATATCAGTGCAAACACTTGTAATAGAACTGAAGAAGCAATATACTACTACCTTGAAAATTATTTTCTTGTGTTCTTGCTCTTACTTTACTTGTGTTGTGCATTGTATCATCTATTAAAGTTCTAAGTTCCCCACTTGAATTGTTAAGTGATCCTAAAGATCCTCCTAAGTGTGTTAACTAAGTGCAAAGTCCCTTTTTAACGGTCCTGCACTTTATTTATATACAAAAATATCATTTTTCTTAAAGTACTTCCTTTTCATAAAATTCATTACTTTCGTACGTGATCACACATCATACGTACAATAAGATAATATTCATTATTATCTTTCATCATTCATCTCTTTCATTCCATACTTTCATTATTATCTTTCACTTTCTACCGGACCAATGTAAAATACCCCGACATTATGCACGAAGCTGGTGCTGGGCCTGAGGTCTATAAATAGACCCTGAACATTGTGCATTAAGCTGACCCAGTCACATGAGGCAAGCAACAAAGGTCCCCGTCAATCTCAAAGATTGACCCTGCGTGCATCCTCATGCGGTAGCTAACCCGCACACAGTTGAGCTGACAACCCGTGGCTGTCAACCTCCTTTCATTTGCAAGACTTTCATTCATTCTTTATGTTCCACTTTTCATTAATATTAATCTTTCACTTGATTAATAATGATACTTATGAGCATAATCACACCACATGAAGCCACATAACAATATGTAACATGGAACACGAGAACAGGCCAGAAACATGCATGGAATAAATAAATACAACCATCAAATCAATCCAGGGTCAAACCCTAAAACTTCTATTTTCCCAAAATTTTAGAAAAATTTTCTAAGTGTTCTAGGCGCATGAGCACTATGCAGGCGCATGAATCCTGCTTGGGCGCATTATCACTATGTGGGGTCATGAACCAACACTTAGGCGTCTGGGAATCCTACCTGAGCGCATGGGGTACTATTCAGGCACATGACTAACACTTAGGCATTTCTGGGCAATGGGCGCATGGGAATGACTTAGGCACGTGAATAACTTTTGGGCGCATGAGGTACTGTTTAGACGCATGCTTTAACACTTAGTATACTCAGGCAAATTTTTAGGCGCATGAGGACTATAGGGGCGTATGAACTTCACTTAAAGTTTTTCTAAGGCAAACATTTTAAGGCGCATGGACCCTGTTTGGGCACATGGCTAACAGTTGTATATATTTCAATAATAATTCCAAACCAAACCAGTATTCTAACCTATTCGAGGCTTATTCCTATCATACTAAGCAATAACAACCCAAAAACAATCATAAAACACAAACATATACACACATATACATACGGGGTAGCATAAAATAGTTGTAAAACCTTTTTTTTAACATACATTTTCAGCTCCAATAGTTTAAAACACATACAAACCGGGGTCTAGAACTCACCAATTGCAACCAACAAGTAAAACTCCTCCAAACTTGTGTGCACAATTGTTCAAACATCTAAAACAAGCCAAAACAAACAACCGAACACATAGAACACTTAAAAATAGGTTTTAAGATTAAAACCCAACAAAACCAAACAAATAATCACATAAAACACTCACCAATTGCGAAAATCAGCCTTTCTTCTTGCAAAAACCGAGAGAGCAATTCAGTTCTTATTCTTCTTCTTCTTTTGTCGAAAAGAAGCAGGTTGTGGGTGTAAAAATGGGTGGCCATACTCAAATATTAATAAAATATTTGACTTTTGTACTTTTTACACATAACCCCCTTCCACTTTGGCTCCTTTTCCCTTTTTGCAAGATACTTTTATTTTCTTTTCTTATTGCTTTTCTTTTCTTTTATTTTGACAAAATTTCGGGTGTTACAAGTCTACCCCCCTTAAAGACATTTAGTCCCCGAAACCTGTCACTCTTTGAAAAATTGTGGGTAATGTTGTCTTATTTCTTCTTCAGTTTCCCACGTAGACTCCGAACCCTTTCAGTGTTTCCACTGCACACGCACAAGTGGAACCACTTTATTTCAAAATCTCTTCACCTTCAGATCGATGATTGCCACCGGTTGCTCTATATAATTGAGCCGTTCATCCACCTCGATGTCCTCCAGTGGTACAATCATATTTTCATCAGCTAAGCACTTTCTCAAATGAGATACATGGAATGTCGGGTGAATTCCACTTAACTCATCAGGCAGTTCCAATCGATAGGCCACCTCTCCTACTCGTGTGATGACTCAGAAAGGCCCTATGTACCCTGGGCTCAGCTTACCCCGTTTACTAAATCGGATGATTCCCTTCTAAGGTGAGACCTTCAACATGACTTTATCACCTACGTTGAACTCGATCGGTCTACGCCTTTTGTCGGCATACGACTTCTGTCTATCCTTGGCCGCCTTCATAAAGGCTTTGATCTTTTCTAACTTCTCTGTCATAGCCTCGATCACCTCAAGACTTCCCAACTCCTTCTGCTCGATGTCTCCCCAACACACAGGCATTCTACACCTTCTACCGTATAGCATCTCATATGGTGGCATACCAATGCTGGCATAATAACTGTTGTATGAGAATTCCGCTAACGGTAGGTGATCATCCCAACTTCCTCCAAAGTTGATCATGCATGCTCGGAGCATATCCTCGAGCGTCGAAATCATCCTTTCAGACTGACCATCTGTCTGGGGATGGTAAGCCGTAATAATGTGTAGCCTCGTCCCATCGCATCATGAAATCTTTTCCAAAACTTCGATATGAACCGAGTGTCACGGTCTAACACGATAGACACCGACACACCATGACGATCTACGATCTCTTTAATGAACAGATCCGCCAGTCTCTCAGATGAATACGTCTAGCAGATCGGTAGGAAGTGAGCACTCTTTGTCAGATGATCAACTATTACCCATATGGCATCATACCCCCTGGCCGTGCGGGGTAACTTTGTTATGAAGTCCATGGTGATATGCTCCCACTTCAACTCAGGTATATCTAGAGGTTGGATCTTCCCATAAGGCTTCTAATGTTCTGCCTTCACTTGCAAGCAAGTAAGGCACTTACTCACATACTCCGCCATATCACGCTTCATACCCAGCCACCGGTAATCCTTCTTCATATCATGATACATCTTAGTAGCATCAGGATGAATGGAGTATCGAGTCTTATGAGCTTCATCCATAATTCGTCCCCGTAGGTCTCCATAACGAGGAATCCACATCCGCCCGAAGCGGGTTCTAACCCCATAGGTATTTTCTCCTAACTCCGCGACTAGATCTCTCATCCTTTCAGAGTTAAGGCGATATTCTTTCAACGCCTCATTCTGAAATTCTTTGACCTGTGTCATCACTTCGGAAGTCATCACCAATTGATAAGCTTTTACCCGGATCGGCTCAGGTCTCTCCTTTCGACTGAGGGCATCTGCCACTACATTAGCTTTGCCCGGGTGGTAATGGATCTCACAATCATAATCTTTGATCAATTCTAGCCACCTCCTTCACCTCATGTTGGGGTCTTTCTGTTGAAAGAAGTATTTCAGGCTCTTGTGGTCAGTGAAGATTGTGCACTTTGCCCCGTGCAAGTAATATCTCCAAATCTTCAACGCAAAGACCACAGCTGCTAGTTCCAAATCATGAGTGGGATAATTGGCCTCGTGGATTTTCAGCTGTCGGGACGCGTAGGCTATTGCCCTTCCACATTGCATCAACATGCAGCCCAGTCCCGAATAAGAGGCATTCGAATACACCACTAAGTCTTCACTCCCTTCGGGTAATGTCAAAACAGGAGCTTGAGTTAGTCTTGCCTTTAACACCTCAAAAGCATCCTCCTGTTCCCGACCCCACACAAACTTCACATCCTTGCGAGTCAATTTAGTCAAAGGTGAGGCTATCTTGGAAAAGTCTTGAAGAAATCTTCTGTAGTAGCCCGCCAAACTCAAGGAACTGCGAATCTCGGATGGCGTCTTTGGAGACTTCCATTGCATCACCGCCTCAACCTTCGTCGGGTCCACCATAATTCCTTCAGAATTCACCACGTGACCCAAAAATTGGACTTCATGCAACCAAAAAGCACACTTAGAGAATTTAGCATACAACTTCTCTCTTCAAAGTGTCTCCAATACCTCGCGTATATGGCCAGCATGTTCTTCCTCATTTTTCGAGTAAATCAGGATATCATCAATAAATACAATAACTAATTTATCTAACATTGGCCGACACACTCGGTTCATCAAATCCATAAAGGCAGCTGGCGCATTAGTTAGACCGAAAGACATAACGAGAAACTCGTAGTGTCCATAACGCGAACGAAATGTTGTCTTAGGAATATCTTGCTCCTTAACCTTCAATTGATGATAGCCAGATCAGAGATCTATCCTTGAGAACCAACTGGTACCTTAGAGCTGGTCAAACAAGTCATCTATTCTGGGCAGGGGATATTGGTTTTTCACCGTTAACTTGTTCAACTCTCGGTAGTCGATACACATCCTCATACTACCGTCTTTCTTCTTGACAAACAAGACCGGAGCACCCCAGGGAGAGATGCTCGATCGAATGAATCCCTTATCCATCAACTCCTGCAGTTGAACCATTAGTTCCTTCATTTCCGTCAGAGCCAACCGATACGGTGCTTTGGCAACTGGTTGAGCACCGGGTATCAAATCAATCTGAAACTCGATCTCACGGTCCTGTGGCACACCTGGTAAATCTTCTGGGAACACGTTCAAAAAGTAACACACAACTGGTACATCAGTGTGGTACCAACGCGTCCACATCCTTCACATAAGCCAGGTAGGCACTACATCCGCATTTCATGCACTTCTCCGCCACCGCCATCGAAATCACCTTAGGAACCGTTATGACGCGAGCACCGTAGATCGTCACCGAACATCCATCAGGCGCAATTAATCGAATCATCTTCTTGCAACAAACGATATTTGCCTCATAGGCTGCTAACCAATCCATCCCTAGTACTACATCAAATTCGCCAAGGGGCATCACAAATAGTTTAGCAGAGAACCTATGGCTTTCTAGTTCTATATCGCAGTCTTCTATCATATCAGAAATTTTGGTAGACTTACCAATAGCAGTTTCTACATGAAATGGCTTATCAATACTCCTACTACTAACAGGCAACTTAGCACAGAAAGCAACAGAAATAAAACTCCTACTAGCACCAGAATCAAATAATACAGAGGCACACAAGTTTGGTTTACTAGAAACGTACCTGACACGACGTCGGGGTCCACTCTGGCCTCCTCCCGGGTCATTGTGAAGGCTCTAGCACTTGCCCTCTGTCCTCCTTCCTCCGTCCTCTTCTTCACCCCGTAACTCTCTGCCCTTTGATTCTTGCAATCCATGCTCACATGCCCCTCCTCACCACAGTTATAGCACCTCAACACCCTACAATCCTTCGTAATATGACCAGGCTTCCCATACTTGAAGCATACGTTCGATCCCCACTTGCACTCACCAGTGTGCCCCTTCCCACATTTGCCACACATTTTTATCCTCGAGCTTGATGACCCCACTCTTTGGTCATCCATCCTCATCCTCTTGCTGTTCGGAGTGAAACCACCACGTCCAACCGCTTCCCATTCCAGTTCTTACTACCAACCTTCTTGTTTGCTTTCACCATTGTCTCCTCCCTCTCGTCATACAACCTACCCGCCAGGTCTACCACCGATCAAAAGGTACCCGGCCGGGCAGCAATCAAATGCCTGCGGATATCAGCCGGCAATCCCTGAATATATCTCTTAATCTTTCTAGGTACCGGCATCACCAGATCCGGCACCAGCCTTGCCATTTCGTTTAACTTGGTGATGTATTGCTAGTGGGTCATGGTTCCCGCCACAAGCTGTAGGAACTCTCTTTCTGTCTTGTCAAGCTCTCGGTGAGGACAGAACTCCTCGATTACCATCTTCTTCAATTCTCCCCACCTCATCCTCCCTGATGGCCCTGCTACCCTCGCCTTGGACAATATTATCGCACCAGCACATAGCCGAGTCAACGAATGAGTGAGTGGCTAACTTCACCTTCTGGTCCTCCCTGCACTCGTTGATCTCTAGGACAGCCTCCATCTCTCTCACCCATCAGTGAGCAGTAGCAGCATTACCATTACCGTCAAAAGTTGGGGGTTTGCATCGTTGAAATGCCCCGTAGCTACACCCCTTTGCGGTCTCCCGCACTACCACCTCCTCCTCATCACAGGAGGCTGCCATCCTAGAGTTCAGTTCCTCCTCTTCACCATGATCTCCCTCATTCTCCCTTCTCCCAATCGTTTTCCTTCTCTCCTCCTCCTTCTCCTTCTTCTCATTCTCTCTCATAGCACGGTTGACTTTAGTCATTACAGACGGTAAGAAAGTCTGCATGACTTGATGCACCTCCTCCACAACCGCCTACTTTACTGAGGCTCTTAAGTTAGCACTTTCATCCACACTCTCTGGATGATGAAGCCCAGGCTCAGCAGGAGTTGTCTCTGTAGTCCTTGTCTTGTTTCTTGTGGCACATGGCCCAGCACCACGACCACCTCGTACTCCTCCTCTAGTTGGACAATCATAGCATTATTATATTAAACGATACATATTTCATAAAACATTGCAGCGGAATTAAGTTAACAAAAACCATTCATGCATATAATTAATGTTGCAAAATAATACATCGTTGTAAGTTAGCGTTACAAAATAATCAATTAGTTGCATTACAATACAACAAAATCATTAAGCATGAACGGATGCCAGTCTTGCCCCGACGAGTAGTTTCCCCCGCATGCCACCCTCAGCAATAATTACCTGCCAACTTAAAATGCATAAAAGTCTACGTTACTGAGTGAGTTCTAGTTTTAAAATATTAAAATACCTTTATTCATATACGAAAATATCATTTTTCTTAAAGTACTTCCTTTTCATAAAATTCATTACTTTCGTACGTGATCACACATCATATGTACAACAAGATAATATTCATTATTATATTTCATCAGTCATCTCTTTCATTCCGTACTTCCATTATTATCTTTCACTTTCTACCGGACCAATGTGCAATACCCCGACATTGTGCACGAAGCTGGTGCTGGGCCTGAGGTCTATAAATAGACCCCGAACATTATGCACGAAGCTGACAAAGTCACCTGAGGCAAGCAACAAAGGTCCCCATCAATCTCAAAGATTGACCCTGCTTGCATCCTCATGCGGTAGCTAACCCGCACACAGTTGAGCTGACAACCCGTGGCTGTGAACCTCCGTTCATTTTGCTTGCAAGACTTTCATTCATTCTTTATGTTCCACTTTTCATTAATATTAATCATTCACTTGATTAATAATGATACTTATGAGCATAATCACACCACATGAAACCACATAACAATACGTAATATGGAACACAAGAATAGGCCATAAACATGCATGGAATAAACAAATACAACCATCAAATCAATCCAGGGTCAAACCCTAAAATTTCTATTTTCCCAAAATTTCAGAAAAATTTTCTAAGTGTTCTAGGCGCATGAGCACTATGCAGGCGCATGAATCCTGCTTGGGCGTATTAACACTATGTGGGCGCATGAACCAACACTTAGGCTTCTGGGAATCCTTCCTGAGTGCATGGGGTACTATTCAGGCACATGATTAACACTTAGGCATTTCTGGGCAATGGGCGCATGGGAATAACTTAGGCGCATGAATAACTTTTGGGCGCATGAGGTACTGTTAGGTTAACACTTAGTATACTCAGGCAAATTTTCAGGCGCATGAGGACTATAGGGGCGCATGAACTTCACTTAAAGTTTTTCTAAGGCAAACATTTTCAGGTGCATGGACCCTGTTTGGGCGCATGGCCAACTGTTGTTTACATTTCAGTAATAATTCCAAACCCAATCAGTATTCTAACCTGTTTGAGGCTTATTCCTATCATACTAAGCAACAACACGCAAAAACAATCATCAAACACAAACATATACACACATATACATACGGGTAGCATAAAACAGTTGTAAAACCTTTTTTTTAACATGCATTTTCAGCCCCAAAAGTTTAAAACACATACAAACCGGGGTCTAGAACTCACCAATTGCAACCAACAAGTAAAACTCCTCCAAACTTGTGTGCACAAGAGTTCAAACACCTAAAACAAGCCAAAACAAGCCAAAACAAACAACCGAACACATAGAACACTTAAAAATCAGTTTCAAGGTTAAAACCCAACAAAACCGAACAAATGATCACATAAAACACTCACCAATTGCGAAAATCAGCCTTACTTCTTGCAAAAACCGAGAGAGCACTTCAGTTCTTCTTCTTCTTCTTCTTTTGTCGAAAAGCAGCAGGTTATGGGTGTAAAAATTAGCTGCCATACTCAAATATTTATAAAATATTTTACTTTTGTACTTTTTACACATAACCCCCTTCCATTTTGTCTCTTTTTCCCTTTTTGCAAGATACTTTTATTTTCTATTCTTATTGCTTTCCATTTCTTTTATTTTGACAAAATTTCTGGTGTTACACTATGTTTAACACTATAGTGTTGTCACACCAAATTTTGTTGTTATAGATATCAAAGCTATAATCAAGAAGTTGTGGTTGAATCCAAACAATCTAAGAACAACTTGAGGCACCACATGTTCAGCCTCTATAGTGGATGTGGATACTGTCCGGTGCTTCTTGCATTGCCATGACATCAACATGTTTCTTAAAAATTGATAGCCATCAGTTGTGGACTTCCTATCCCATTTACATCCTGCATAATCACTATTAGTATAAGCATATAAGTTGAAATCGGAATTTTTAGGATACCAAAGGCCGAGTGTTGGTTAACCCTTGAGGTATTTGAAAATCCGCTTGACAGCTTTCATGTGAGATTCCTTCAGATTACTTTGATAATATGCACACTGACAGACATGAAATATGATGCCTGGTCTACTGGCAGTGAGATACATCAGAGATCCAACTATTCATTGATACAAATGCTAATCATCGTCTACTCTTATGAGATCAAGAGTTAAAGTTGTACGAGAAGCCATTGGAGTGGGAGCAATCTTGGAGTCCTGAAATTTGTATTTCTCTAGGACACTATGAATATATTTTTCTTGATGTATCAGTATACCCTTATCATTATGTATGACTTGAATACCCAAGAAAAATGACATTTCCCCAAGAGAACTCATCTTAAATTTCTTTTTCATCACAGCTTCAAATTCCTTGCACAAATCAGCATTAGTAGATCCAAAGATAATGTCATCGACATATAGTTGAACAAGAATGAGATCATCACTGGTCTTTCGTAAGTATAAAGTTTGATCAATAGCACCCTATGTATAGCCATTCGAAAGCAAATGTTCAATGAGGGTGGCATACCAAGCTCGAGGTGCTTGATGTAAACCATAGAGTGCTTTGTCTAACTTGTAAACATAATCCGGATGATCTGGATCTTCAAAACTAGGTGGTTGACAAACATAGGTTTCTTCTTTCATCTCTCCAAATAAGAATGCAGTTTTGACATCCATTTGATACACAGTGAAATTCTTGTATGAAGCGTAAGCCAGAAAAATTCTTATAGCCTCTAGTCTTGCAACTGGAGCAT
Organism: Flaveria sonorensis; assembly: GCA_025506505.1. Taxonomy (NCBI): domain Eukaryota; kingdom Viridiplantae; phylum Streptophyta; class Magnoliopsida; order Asterales; family Asteraceae; genus Flaveria; species Flaveria sonorensis. The sequence continues at coordinate 34,539,985 of CM046429.1, read as the reverse complement.
ATACTTCTTCACAATCAAGTCCTTCAATCTAATAGAATCCTTGAATAACAAGCCTGGCCTTGTTGCAAACAATCACATCATTTTCATCCCATTTGTTTTTGAATATCCATTTTATACCAATTGGCAATTTACCCTTTGGAAGTTCGCATAGATGCCACACGTTTAGCTTCTTGAATTGCATCAGTTCATCCTGCATAGCCTCAACCCAACTATTTTCCTTTAATTCCATCTCAATGTTCTTTGGCACAATTTAAGAATTGAAGCATGAATACAAGCATGTATTTATAGCACCAGATTGACTTCAAGTTTGGACACCCTATGATAATGGACCAATGATTGCTTCAGTTGGATGGTCCTTATGAGTTATTAGCTGAGGAATTGTATCTTTAGAAATAACTTCATCTAAATTACACATATGACCCATTGGTTCTTCAACAATGATTCCTCCTTCTAGTTGATACATAATATCTTCCTCTTGATGAATATCATTATCAACAGATAAATCTTCAAATGGAACTAGAATGGCATCAATTGGATCATTTTAAGTAGAAGAAGAACTCTGATCAGAAACCTGTGGAGCTTCTTTAACAACTAGATCAGAATAAGGCATTGTAGATTCAGAAACAGATTATCAAACAATTAAAACATTTAAAGAAAAGGGTATGTCTAAATAACTTCCTGAAGATGACATAGGTCCAATATCATCAGTAAAAATATCATTAATTGATGATGTCAAAGATGGATTAGCTAAAGAAACAATAGAAGATCTATTAAATGTTTTAAATAATGAAGCATAATCGTATACCCATGAAGGTGCAGAGCCGGCATCTGTTTTGTTAGATTCATGTCAATCAATATCAAATGACTCAATTATTTGTTTAGTTCTTTTATTATAAACCCGGTAAACGACTTTGTTGGTTGAATATCCAACAAAATAACATTTATCAGCTTTTTCATCAAATTTTGATTTAGAATCAAATGTTTTAACAAAGTGCAACGACATCCAAATGTTTTAAAATATTAGACTTTGGGTTTATGATTGAAAATGATTTCATAAGGATTCATATTTCGTTGTTTGTTGATTAACACACGATTCAGAACATAGCATGTAGTGTTAACTGCTTCAACCCAAAAGAAGGACGATAATTTGGCTGCTAATAACATTGTTCTAGCAGCTTCAATTAAAGTTTTGCTTCGTCTTTCAGCATCTCCATTTTGTTGTGGAGTTCCCGCAAAACTAAATTGTCTTCTATCCCCTTTGGATCAAAAATTTCATTTAGTATATGATTGGAAAATTTTGTTCTATTATCACTTCGAATGCACTTGATGGTTTTGTCAGTCTGATTCTCCACTAGGGTCATGAACTTTATGAGCAAATGAGATGTCTCATCTTTCTAAAAAGAAAACAGTTCATGAGCAAATGAGATGTCTAATTTTTGGTTGCTAAAAAGAAAACCCATGTAAATTTAGAAAAATCATCAGTAATAACCAAGCAGTATACATGACGTCCTAAACTCAAAACATTAACTGGACTAAATAAATGCATGTGTAACAGATGAAGGATGGATTCAATTTTAGTATGAGCAACTGGTTTATGAGGATGTTTATGATGTTTGCCTTTTAAAAATGACATAAAATGTTTAGTAACTTGAAATTCTTTCAATGGTAGGCCTACAACATGATTTCCTCTAACCAACTTGTTCATATTTTTTATGTTTACATGGCCAAGACGACGATGCCATAATATTGAATCATTTTCTGAGGCTTTAGATAACAAACAAGACGCAGTTATAAGTGAATGTGAACCATTCATGTGAAGTAAGTATGTGTCTTTGTCTCTTGGTGTTCTCAACAAAATCCATTCATCAAGAATTATAAATCCAGGTTTTAGAATGAGACATTCTTTATCAATGAAGTGTGTTGAATACTTTTTGTCACAAATTTGAGAGACGCTTAGCGGATTATGTTTAAGTTCCTCAACAAAATTAACATCTTCAAAAGTTAACACACCATTAGACACTATACCTTTCTTTGTAATCTTACCACCTTTCTCTCCTGCAAATATAACATATCCTCTGTTGTAAGGTTGTATGTTGTTTAACAGAGATATATTACCCGTCATGTGCCTTGAACAACCACTGTCCACATGCCAAATACTATTGATAACTTGTTTTGGTTGTTTCTGCTGATAGGAATGAATTTATTCATGTTTAGGAACCCAAGCCATGGTTGACTTGATCACGTTGTTTTTATCCAAATATGATACAGACTTTAATATCATATATCTTTTATCATTTAAAACAAAATTTTTAACAATATAAGGCTGAGATTGTTTTTTTTTTTTCCACTTTGAATTGGTTTGATCAGATGTGTAACCATTTTCCTTAAAGTTGTCTGAATTTGAGTAGAATTTCTATCATCAACATGTAAAAAATTCTTGTTTGAAATTTCTTTATTCAAATCTGATTTGATTTGATTATTTCTTTTATTAACGACAGAATTTGACTGATTTGTATTCCTTTTGAATTTGGCATTTAAAAAGAATTATTTTCTATTATTTGAAATAAAGTTGGGAAATCTTTGTTTGCTTGATAGTTGATGTTGATGATTACAATTTCTAGCCCTATGATTTGGCTTGCCACATACATAACAAAAAAATTCTATGATATTTATTTGATGCTCGAGTATTTCGCACAAATTGTTTATGATAACTTCTATAGTCATCATTGAATCTGGCTTTAGTATTTCTTTGGCTTAGTATTTTTTAGCAGTCTCTCTTTTCTCTCTTTCATTAAAGATTGTTCTAGATGATTCCGAAAAAATTAAGGTATCTTTCTTAACTTTTTGATTCATATCAGAAGCCAATGAGGCATGAACTTTGGCTTTAACCTTTTGAATCGTAGGAACTGGAATGAGACTAGTGTCTTTGATACCTGATCTACAAACATCTTGTTTCACAGAATTAGCAGTAGTAGGAAACTTATTCTTAAAGAAGCTAACATTTGTTTCTTTAATAATATGATCTTCCTTATCAATGTTGCCTTTAGAAACAAATCTGTTCTGGAAATCAGTTTTCAAGTCAGATATAATGTTGTGACTCGTTTTCTTTCATTGTCCTTAAAATCTATTTTTGATTTCAGTTTCTTTTGTTTGTTAAACATTTTTAAACAAACATTTATAGAAATAAAAACATCTAAAATTTCATTAATAACTGATGACGAATTACATGAAGATTTTTCATTTCATCTTTTATTTTTTGTAAAATCAAATTCATCATCACTTTTCCAATCTTCAACCAACCCTTCTTGCTTCACACTTTCTGCAAAAGAATTGTCATAATTAATTTTAGTTTCATGTTTTATGACAGGGTCAACAGTCAATGAAACATTAACCGGAGGTATTAAGTCTGACTTGGTTAAAAACCTAATCCATAGGTTTCTTCATGTGGAGTGGTAATTGATGAAAACAAACATGTATAATCATGATAATTGGTGGTGTTATGTTAGAAAATCCAACTCCACTTTTACCATCATTAATTTTCTAAGTCATTTGAGACTTGATTATACCTTCAACCATATTTGAGGAAAGCTCAAATTTTTCAACAGTTAAGTTTGCAGGTAAAAGTTCACTGTTAAGTTTATTGATTTCTAAAGATAGTTCATTATTACGTGTTGTCGAATCTTTTATGTTATAATCTTTATCATGAAGATTCAATTTTGATTGATAAATCAATTTATTTAATCCTTCTATATTTTCTTTAAAAATTTTCTGATCATTTTTATATTTACGAGCTTAATATTGAAGTTTTTCAACTTCTAAAATCAAGCGTTCGTTGTGAACTCTGTATCTTTGAACCTTTTCTATACATGTATTTAAACAAAGATTATTATTTACCTCTTTAGTCTCTTCTTGCTTGTTCTTCTTTTCAGGCATGACATTTACCATGAAAGTTTTCAGTACCTTCTCTTCTGCTGCTTTGGGTGCCAGAGTAATCTCAACAGCATTGACAGAGTCTCTTCATTTTTAGCTTGAGTAAACTTAATAGCTTATTCTTTTTGCCTTTTCAGCATTCTCACAGATTTTTTCAGCAAAAATTCCCTTTATCAAGTCATCAGACAAATACTCATTAAGTATATTCTCTTCAACATAATCTTCAGCAGTTTGAATTTCACCTAACAAAGTAGTAAACAGTATGACATCTAAAATCTCCATCTGGTCTGACCAATCATATTCTTCATTGGTCTAAGAAACCTCCACAGTCACCATCTTCTTTCCACTATCAGTTTGATTTGATCTTCCCTTAGTACATTCTCTTGCAAAATGACCAGGTTTGTCACAGTTATAACATCTCAAACTTGACTTATCCAACCCAATCTTGCTCAAGTTGTTTAGACCAAACATCTTTCTCCCCATTCTTCTTGCAACATTTTTAACCCGATACACTACCATAGCCATCTGATAATTGATATCATTTTCTTCAACATCATCAGGATAAACTTGTTGTAAGTCATCAATTAAAATATTGGGTGCATTTAGTCTTCCGGTTGTGAAAGCTTCATAGTTGTTCATGAAAGTGGTGAATAGAGCCAGATGCACTTCAGCTATTTGAATGGTTTGCTTGTCTGGGTGAGAATTTACAACAAATGCTTGTTGTGTGGGTTGAGTGGATTGACTTTGTGGATAGGTTTGAGGTTAAGATTGAGGTTGCATTGGAGTGAATTGATTTTGATGGGAAGCTTGAAACTGAGGCGTGATCGATTCTTGACATTTGGATTAACAGAATTGGCTGTTTGTTGACACAATCAGGAATAGCTGATATAGTAATTTGATTACTAGCCATTTTTGCATATAATGCAAATGCTTTAGCTTGAATAGTGTTTATGTTGTTAGCAGGTCTTTGCTTGTCATCCATTTCATATGACTTGATGGTTGTGATAATATCACTGAGGGATAAGCCGAACAAATCCTTGGCTCTTTTGATAGTAATGCAGTTATTGTTCCAGCTGCATGGTAAAGAGTTCAACAACATTTTGTTTATAGAAATATTCTCCAAGGTAATACCAACACTCTTCATCTTTGTTATCAGCTTAACAAATCTAGACATTTGAGCCTCCAAAGTTTCACAAAGAATGTGGTTAAACATATTAAACTCTTGGATCAACATGTCCTTTCGGCTTTCCCTCATATATTTATTGCCCATTATCTGCTCCTCCATCGCATCCCACAAATCCTTTGGTTTTCTGTAATCTTTGAACTTTTGAGCAATCTCAGTTGTAAGTGCTATGGTGATTGCAGCATACACTTTGTCATCAAGCTCAAGCTTCTTCAAGTCTTCCTCATCCTAGAGATGTCCTGGTTTAGGCACAATTCTCCCTTCTCATTATTACACACAGGAATGTACAGACCTTGTTTGATTGACCGCATCATCCGAGGTTCGGTGTAAATAACATGATTCTCGAAGCGATAAACCCAGTTAGGATAATCTTCTTCACTTAGAAGTCTAGTGGGTTTTATGCTTGTGCAAATCTTATTATCGAGGTTGAGGGTAGCAGTAATGTGCTTTATATTAGCCATCTTGACTATCAGGAATCAAACTTTTCAAAAATTTCAAATTTGAAGTTTTCACGTGAAGATCAGAGTTCTCGCACGAACAATCACCAAACTTTTTGCTCGGTTAGTTTTCTAACTAAATTTTGTGAAAGGTAAACTTTTCATGCAATCAGAATCTTTTTTAACAACCTTCTCAACAAACTGTTGCGAATCACCAACTTCTCGCGCGATTAGCAAGTTTTCGCCTGTTCCATTTTCATTCCAATTTTGATGATTACAACTTCAATTTTCATTAATTTGTTCAAAGTTGATTAATTAAGCCTTGAATTAGTGATTTAGGTTCAAATTGTTATCCTAAGTGTCTCTAATTGATTCAATTTAGATAGTTTAATCACATAAACATCATTGAATCTTCAATGAGCGACATTAGCATTCAACATCTTCAAAAATGATCAAAAATAGTAGAAATTAAGGAAGTTTTCAATGAAATCCAAATAAGAGCTCAAGAAAACCTCAAAGACACTCTTCAATCTTCAAATCAATCAATCTAAAGCATACCAAGCTCTGATACCAATTGTAGGAATAAACATTTTACGAAGCAGATCGATCTCGTGATAAGAACGCAGAATATAATTATTAGGGTATTAGGATTGGAAAAGAATTAGATGAACAAGAATGTAAATAACTTTGAATTATATTGCTCTCTGATTTGAATGTTTACAATTACAAGTAAAAATAGGAAAAATGAAAAGCTCTATGACATTGCAAAACAACTATTTATACTAAACTAGGAAATTCTTGCATAGTTCTCGCGTAATTCTCGTGTGGCTTCCAAGTTTTCGCGCGAGATGCAACTTCTAGCGCGTCAACTTCAGATTCCCGTGCGACTTGATCTTCACAATCTCGATTTGATTTTCCGTGCCTCTAGGTTCAATCCCTACAAAAAGTCATCTACATATCGACAGACCACCCCCGCCAATAAATATTTAGGTATCACTTCTTGCTCTAATTACGAATGATGAAATCTATCTATGGTAACCACCCCGACTTTTGGTAGATGGGGATGCACACCTAGGAAAGCATGGTTGACCTAAAATGTCATATTCCTTAAATGCCTATTATCGAGTGCTAGAAGCTTCGCTAGAAAACAAGATAAGGCATCTCTACTTCGTAGACAAGGCTCATTCCATACTTTACATACGCGATCGTGTAGTACCGGCCCCTATCTCTTCTCTACAGGGGTGCACACTCGCTGTCAACTAAATGGGCTCACGAAGCGATCTAGGAGCGAAGCCTTAAACTAAGTTGCTTCCCCCTTCTTCTTTTCCCTCACCCTACTTTTTCATTTCCGCTTAAGCTTGGGTGATTAATTGATTAGATGCCCAAGAACCATAATCTTTCTTAGGAACAACTTCTATGACGATAGATAAGGGTCAAGTTTGTTTGGCATCTACGCCCCCTACCCTCCAAACAGTATTAGAGCCTTTTAGCTCGTACTACTCACACTCCTAGATCTTCACGACACCTCTTCAACCATAGTGTGAGCTGGGAGCAGCTCCGAAAAGAGAGTCCCATTTAAATAGGTAATGATCTTTCAACAACATTAACAACACTAAGAAAAAAGTAAACTTTGGTGCCTACTGATCTGATCATAGGTGAATCCAACCCCTTCTCTATTCCTTTCCTGACCCTAATCACCAAAATCCCCTTCAATTACTATACCATGGACCAAAATACCATTAGATAACTATTGTAATTATTTCAACATCGATCGCGATACCTCTACAGAGGGGTTGGGTGAAGAACTGAAGATGGAAGGGTGGAGGATGAATGGGCAACGACAGAATGATGATTATAGAGGTGGTTACCCCACGATCATGGTGGGGTAGTGGCTACGATGCTGGTTTTTAAAAATGGTGGTGAAAGGGAGCCACTGAATGGTGGTGGGATGGTGGCTGCGATGGTGGTTTGTCAATGTGGAGAAGGGTGTTGGTGGTAGTGGGTTGCAGGTCAGCAAATTGCCTTGAAGTTATCGGGGATGATTGGACGGGTGGTGGTTGCCGTTATGGTGTTATGGCCCTGTGACTCTCTGAGGTATGTGTGTGTGTGTGTGTGTGTGTGTGTATATATATATATATATATATATATATATATATATATATATTGTGTGTGTGTATATATATGGTGGTAGTCTGCATTGTGTGTGAGTGTGTGTGTATATATATGTGTATATATATGTATATATATATGTTAAGCTTTTTTTTATTGAATGAAATGGGGTCCACACATGTACTAATATATATAGTTCAGGGACATTTTAGTGTTTTCACCTCCACTTAACAAATAAACTTAATAGAAGTTAGTATTAGGGACCAAGTGTGTTACGACTTTGTAAATAGTTAGGACCATTGATACAATTTCTCTAAAGTTGGGAACAATATTGCAATAAGGGCATACCACAAGGACCAATTATATAATTAACTATATTTTGCCGCCTAATTCTGATGAACCATTTTACAAAATAACATGGATATTATGACTTCGTTTTAAGAACCCGTTTCTTTTTTCAGCTTAAACCCTAAGTGTGATCTCTATCTTTGTTCTTGGGATCGAGTATCTCTCCCCTCACCCTATCTCTTCATCTTCTTCAACAAAGAAGAAGATATTATAGTTGGGTCGAATTGAAATTTCTAATGAGTTGTCTAATTCTATGTTGTGCGATGAGTATACACGGAAGAAATCATAGGTAATATCACGTTCATCTTTGGCAAGGGATTGATTTGAATTTTTGGATTTTATTAGTTCTATGGTGTTATCTTTGATTTTAATGAAGTGAAATTGAATGAGTACTATTGATTTTCATTTAAACTTTACAATTTGATTGTAGTTAATTATGATAGTTATCCATTGATCGTTGCCTTGTATGCCCATAGTTCCAGGTAATTATTTTGCCGACTATTTGTTTTGATTGGTTTTGACTCGTCTGCTCCTTTTAATATAATCATCTTCCTTTTTTTTTGAGTGATTTTAGATTCGATTTACGTTTAAGAAAGTAACTATTTGTAACGCCCAAAAATTTCAAAGAAAAGAAGGCAGAAAGAAGTTCTCGCGCGAAAAAGAGTTCTCGCGCGAGAACCTTGCACAAGAGGTGGACTTGGATATAAATAGCTGAGAACACCCGGTTTGACTCCATTATCGCGCGAGAAGTGCAGCGGTTAGAGAGAGAAAGCGGTTGCGTAGAGAGAGAAAGTGAAGAATCCAAATGTTTGAGGTATGCAACTCGTGTAGTAACTCATGTTATCTACTAAGAATGGATTATTGATGAATATAACACATGATTATGTAGTTTTTGCTTGGTGCAGGCTTCGGGAAGGTTGCGTTTGTACTAGAACCTCAAGAGGTGAGTTTCTAGTCCCCTTTTTATGCAAGTTTTTACATTTTAGGGCTATAATGCATACGAAAAAGCTTGTTTATGCTTGTGATGATGTTGTTTATGAGGTTAAGAATGTTAGAACAACCTTAGACGCGATAAGTTAAGTTTGGGCGGGAAACCAGTAGTTTTCGCTTGAGCAATTTTGGTGTACGGTGCGAAATTTGAATCTGATAGTTCTCGCGCGATATGTATGTTCTTGCGCGATATGTATGATTTAGTGCTACTATGATGATGGGATGTCCAGGAACTGAATGTGGTAAGGTCCTAGCACGAAAGGCTAGTTCTCGCGTGATATGATGATGTCGTGTGATTAAGTTTTCGCATGGTATGTTGTTTTGGTCTTGTCTTATCTTTTCACATTAAACGGTTTTTAAAACGATATGTGTATGATATTACTTTGTGTGGTATATGTATATGTACGTAAAGTATTAAGTAATGAAAGTAAAAGATAACAATGATGAAAAGTGGAACGTAATGAATGAATGAAAGTCTTGCAAGCAAATGAATAAAGGTTCACAGCCAATGGGTTGTTAGCTCAACTATGTGCGGTTTAGTTAACCCATGAGGATGCACATAGGGGTCAATCTTTGTGATCGACTAATATGTACGAAGCGAGACCCTTGTCGCTAGCCCCAGTAATGGAGTGTAACAACTGACTCCTAGGTCCAACTCCTAGAATCTAATGTGATTTAACATTGTATTATCGCATCATCTCATTTCATGTATGTATCTCCTTTTTTTTATGGTTAATGAATTTCTATGATTTATGCAACCCTGTTTGACTGTTGTTTGACATGTTTAAGCCTAAAACTTGTTCCCGAGGCTAGAAAATTCACTTAATTGACCTTATCCTTTGATAATTGTACATAAAACTTAACTCCGAGTCTTCCTTATGAAAATTTTCCCTAGGCGCTTCATAACTATTTAGGAGCCTCACAACTGTTTAGGCGCATGATGACTATCCAGGCGCATTTGGCAGTTAGGCGCATCGCCACTGTTTAGGCGCATGACGACTGTCCAGGCGCATTTGGCAGTTAGGAGCATCTCCACAGTTTAGGCTCATGAAGACTATTAAGCCACCCTGAAAGTAGGTGCATGAGCACTGTTCGGGAATTTTGCCACACTTAGCATTTTAAAAATGTCCGAACCCTTCTAGAAGCGTTTGACCTGGTCTGCGCACCTTCAAAATGACCAATGCATGGGTTGTTGCCATGCATTCGGCCACCTCTCCAGCCAACCCCTCCTCACCTCGGTTCTCACTAACCCGATTTCCACACTCCATCTTTTCCTTTCAAAAACTGAATCCCCACTCCCTCTCACCCTTTACACACACACTCGAACTCTCTCTCTCTCTCTTTCTCTCGGCCAAGATTTCAACCGAAATTGAGAACTTCTTTCAGTCTTCAACCAAGCAAGAACAAGGATTTCCAGCTTCAAGACTCTCAGACCAACAGTTCATACACCCTCTAAACCTTCCTTGGACACGAGTATCTTGGGTGTAAGTTTTTTGTACCCGAACAATTATTGTTATTGTTTCTCTACCTTTCACTCCCTTAAATCCTATTTTCTTGTTCAAAGGCAGATAAACCATGACCCAGTCCTATCTTTTGTGTGACTTACAGCTCTACAAAAGGTACACACTCGTATACTTAGGGTTGTGCACTTGAACCTACCCGAAGACCTCTCTTCTTGGGTTTTCAGGACCGTTCCACTCATTATTCCAAGTCTAACCTCTATTTTGATACATAAAAATCTGGTTACTAAACATTTTATGATCTGGACTTATTGACTTTTGAATGTAAATGGGTGTTCAAACCCGAAGTCTCGTGTTACACATGTGTTAATGCGTGCTTGGTACCCCAACCGTGACTTTGATAGTTTATATTGTAGAATTCGTAGGGTTAATCTGAATTTTCAGAATGTTTGGTGATGCTTTACTGATATCTATGTGGGTCGGATGCTTGGGTATGGCAATTTGGGCATTAAGAGCACATGTAGAGACCCGAATAAGTAATAGATGTACCTTAACATAACTAAATTCGTGACAACTTGCTAGAAACAAAATTTTCAGGCCCTAAAAACAATTAAAACAGTGGCTAAAACTAGACTTGGTGAAATTTTGGGTTAACATGTTAATTCTATGAACTTACTTAGCTTAAACGGTTCATATTACGCCAAAAACCCAAACTTTCCTAAAAAGGAAACTTTTTGACACAAATTTCTAAGGGATGTGGTCATATGTACTTTTAAACACCAATTACCCTCGATTACATTCCCAATAGTCTAAGAATCTATAGCTTATATATGTATCTTGCTCTTAGGGTACTAGGACCTGAATCTATCTGTGATTGAAGAAATCCTTTATCTGTTCAAGGTGAGTTTCTTGTTTCCCCTTTTTACTACTATTTTGGGGTGGAACATGCTTTGTTTGAACTAAATTTTATTTGATACCATTATGCGATGCTATTGTATGTTGTGGCTATTGTTAGAACTTGCATCTTTGTATCACAATCATTAATTCTATGTGAATTGCTTGATTATATGGGTAGATCTACTTGGGGAATCCCCCACGCACAGTGCCTTTCGATGTGAAGGGTACCACACTGAGATCCTGCGAGGTTGTTTGTGGCATGTAAACAGGTTTTATAGGATACTATGGTGTACCAAACTGCAGGTATAGCACGCTTTCTGAGGCTCAGTTTCCCTCTAAGGGATTACCGGCAACACAAGTTTAGAAAAGGCTAGTCGGGGCTGAGTGCAGGATTGATTTGTGATCCCATAACTGTGATACTATACTTTTTAAACTATAATATGGGTTCAATGAGCCATTTTGTTTTTGAACTTCAAGTACTTGAACTCACCAACTTTTTAGTTGACACAAAATCATTTTTAGCATGTTTCAGGTAATCCTCGTTGAGCTTGGACCTTATGAAAGCCTCCAAAGATGACTTAGCACCGTGACTACCTAAATGGCATTACTAGGATTTTTAAATCATTTGAACATTCAGCTTTTAATATGTATGTTTTTGGGATAGTATTGTATTTGTGCTTCTATTGTTAGGGTTTGACTGTCTATGAGGTAACTTGTGTTTCTATTAATACGAGATACTACTACCTTTGTTACTACTGTAACTGTTATTATGAGATACTATCGTCACTATTTCCATGAGTTATGAGAAACCAAATTACTCATGATGATTTTACAGGAACTCGAGGACTATGGCCAACAACGGTAAAGCACCCGCACTCCCCGTGGATGAGACCGCCCCTGTAGGACGGCTGAGAAGGGCGACTTCTCCCTCATAATACGAGGAGTACATTAGGCAGTGCAGTCACCCCAGATGGATATCAGTTACATCCGATAATACCAATCCATCCGAAGATTCATCCCCGACATCTCAGTCAAGGAGCCGGACCCGCTCCAACTCACCCCATGTACCAGCACCGGCGCACTCGCCCATCCCACCTATTGGGAATATGGGCGCGCAAGTCATCACTAGACCACGAAAGAGCACCCGACCTGGAGCTTCTGTCTCGTTTAGGATGCCGCCTCCTCCACCTCCACCGGCGCCTGCTCCTGCACCGGCACCCCCAATGATGGGACCACCTAGACAGCTACCTCAGGATGAGTTTTGGATGCCTCCGAGGCGCAGCATGTATGATGGACCGAGCATTCTAGTAGGAGACCACTACTCGCAGTCCAGCCGTCGTGCTAGTGACTTTGGCCCGTCTGACCCCACGTTGAGCGATATATTGAGGACCATCAATCGTCACGAGTTGACGAGCACGCCACACGGACCTCGCAGTCCGCCCAATTTCAGGCACTAATGGCGTCCCATGGTGTCCAGCACTTGGAGCATGAACAAAACAAGAAGGGGTCAGGCTGGTTTGGGTGGTTAAAGAAGAAATGGCAGTAGTGACTGGATGAAACTTGATTATTGAATGATGCTATTCTTATGAGAAACTATTGATCTCTGATACTATTTTTGGGGGTGATGGCACCTTCCAGCTTGTATTGCTATGAAACTATCGACCCTATTTGATGTTTGTTTTACTATCTATGATTGAACTTCTCTTATGATACTACCTTATCTATTGCTGGTTGCCTGTTTGGGTTATGAATTAGTTTATTCTAGGAATCTATCTTGATTGCCTTTTTGAATTACTAACTGATTCCATATATATATGAGGCTATGTATAACTTATTGTGTGTTATGAGAGTCTTTGTGTGTTGTGGATGACCTTAGGGAGTCAATTGGTGTGTGGGATACTCGAAATAAATTATGAGACACTAAATGAGTTTAACTATGATTGACACCAGAATGCTAGCGGGAAGGGAAACACGCGAGGGAAGAAACCGGGGTGTTGGAAGCCCCAGGGGTCGAGGTGGGAATCGATCACCCACTCCACCTAGGGCCGACCGGGAGGAGAACTCTAACCACGAAAACGATGAGAGGATTGCCAACTTGGTGGCCCAACAAATTGCAAATGCTATTCCCACCATCATCTCGCAAATAAATGCCGATCGGGGAAATATATCCTAGAATGATGAACTCGGAAACAATGCGGGGGATGCTGGGAACGTTGAAGAAGTAAGAACCGGGTGTTCTTACAAAACTTTCATGTCCTGCAAGCCTAAAGACTTCCTCGACATTGAGGGAGCAATAGACACCTACCGCTGGCTGGACGAAATGGAAGCACTACTGTACATAAGCGAATGAAAGAACGAGCATATGGTTAGGTTTGCCTCCCAATCCCTAAAGGGGCCAGCCTTAGAATGGTGGAAGACTATCGTTCAGCCAAGGGGCAGGGATGCCGTCGGCAGCATGAAGTGGTCGGAATTTCGAGAACTGATGACCGGTAAGTACTGTCCCATGAACCAGCTGGAGAAGCTAGAGGCAGAATTTCTGAGCCTGGAAATGAGGGGCTCAAATTAAACCGAGTACATCAACCGATTATCTGCTCTATCCCGACTTGTGCCTCATTTGGTAACTCCCGAATCCAAATGCATAGCCCGATTTATCTGGGGCCTGCATCCCAGAGTCAGAAGCATGGTCCGATATGCTAGACCTACAACCCTTCAATCGGCTGTCGATCTTACTGGCAGCTTAACAGATGACCTGATGAGGGCTGGATGGACAGATCAGGGGAGGAACGAGGATAAGAAGAGGTTATCGGACGAGAAGAGAAGGTGGATTGATGTTAGAAGGCCCAGTGGTCCTGGTAGTAGCTCAAAAAGGAGGGCCGATGAAAGTTCAAGGAGTGATGGACAAGGAGCAAGAGGTCAAAGGCTGTATGCAGGCACCAACCCCTTATGCACCAAATGCAAACTGCACTACCAAGGGGAATGCAATCCGATGCCCTGCATTAGGTGCAAATGAACCGGCCACCTGATTAAGGACTGCACATTCGAGCCCGGGAAGCAATGTTACGAATGCGGGGATCCAGGACACATGCGAAATAGGTTCCCCAAACTAGCAAGAGACAGGGACACTAGGCCTAACAAGCCTAAAGGGAGAGCGTTCGTGATGGACCCCAATGGTGCTCGCAAATATCCCGACGTGGTTCCTCATTAATAACCACCCTGCTATTGTTTTGTTTGATACTGGAGCAACTGGAAGTTTTGTTTCCCCTACCTTTAGGCATTTAATTGATTTGGAGGCTTGTGCCCTAACTGATGCTTACACGGTGGAATTAGCTGATGGTAAAATACTAGAAACCTATGAAATTATTAAAGATTGCACAATAGAACTAAAGGGTATTCCGTTTAAGATAGACTTGATTCCTATCACTTTAGGGGGATTTGATGCAGTTGTGGGAATGGATTGGTTATCAAAATATAAGGCTGTAATTGTATGTGGTGAGCGCTTGCTTAGGATACCTTTAACTGATGGAAGCAAGCTAACAATCCACGGTGACAGAAACAACACGCTATACCCTATGATTTCACACTTGAAGGCTACCAAGAGTCTCCGCAAGGGATGCTCAGCTTTCATAATCTACGTTACGAAAACGAGAAAGGAAAGGAGGAACGAAGATATATCGGTGGTGGCTGAATACCCGGAAGTTTTTCCTGAGGATCTACCGGGACTACCTCCAACTAGACAGGTTGAATTCCAGATAGATCTGGTGCCTGGTGCCACACCAGTGGCCTAGGCACCCTACCGACTCGCTCCACCCGAGATGAAAGAGCTAATGGTGCAAATCCAAGAATTGCTGGATAGGGGATTCATCCGGCCAAGTGTTTCTCCGTGGGGTGCACCGATATTTTTCGTTAAGAAGAAGGACGGGACACTGCGAATGTGTATCGACTACCGCGACCTTAACAAGCTTACAATCAAGAATCGGTATCCTCTCCCAAGAATCGATAACTTGTTCGACCAACTGCAAGGAGCCTGCTAATTCACGAAAATAGACTTAAGATCGGGATATCACCAACTAAAGGTAAGAGAAGAAGATATACCCAAAACAGCTTTTCGAACGAGGTACGGGCACTATGAATACTTAGTCATGCCCTTTGGACTGACTAATGCACCCGCCGCATTCATGGATCTTATGAATCGAGTGTGTCGTCCATATCTAGACAAGTTTATCATTGTGTTCATCGATGACATCTTGATCTACTCCCGTAGCCGTGAAGAACATGGGAAGCACCTCAGGCTGATTCTTGAATTGCTCAAGAATGAACAGCTTTATGCAAAATTCTCTAAATATGAGTTTTGGATGCGCGAAATCCAGTTTTTAGGGCATGTGGTGAACAAAGAGGGAATCCAAGTAGACCCGTCAAAGATCGAATCCATTAGAAACTGGAAAATTCATGAAACCCTACTGAGATAAGGAAATTTCTTGGTTTAGCTGGATATTACCAAAGGTTTATTAAGAATTTCTCACGGATTGTGCAACCATTGACCGCTCTAACCAAGAAAAAAATGACCTTCACATGGGGGACAGAGCAGAATGAAGCATACTAGTTACTCAAGGAGAAACTGTGTAGTGCACCAATCCTCACCCTACCTGAAGGCATTGATGATTTTTATAGTTTATTATGATGCCTCTCGTCAAGGACTTGGATGTGTGTTGATGCAGCAAGATAAAGTGATTGCTTACGCGTCCAGGTTGTTGAATGAGCATGAGAGAAACTATACTACCCACGATCTGGAGCTGGGTGCCGTGGTGTTTGCTCTCAAGATATGGAGACACTACCTTTACGGTACCAAATGCATCATCTACACCGACCATAAAAGTCTGCAACACATCCTTGAACAAAAGATGCTAAATATGCGCCAGCGAAGGTGGGTAGAACTGCTGAGTGATTATGAATGCGAAATTCGCTACCACCTAGGAAAGGCCAATGTGGTGGCTAATGCCCTAAGCAGAAAGGAAAGGGAGAAACCCATTCGTGTCCATGCTCTGAGAATGAGCGTGTACACCAGCTTTACCGCAAGGTTGATAGAAGCACTAAAGGAAGCCTTGAGCAAGGGTAAACTAGCGGAAGAAATGCTATCAGGAATGGAAAAAAGTTTGGAATTGTGTAGTGACGGGTTGTAGAGCAAGGGTAAGCACGAGAGAAGAACCTGGATACCGAAACACGGGGGGATTAGAGAGATAGTCCTGGATGAAGCACACAAATCAAGATACTCAGTTCATCCGGGAAGTGACAAAATGTATCAGGATTTAAGGGCTCTTTTCTGGTGGCCCGGAATGAAGAAATCCATTGCTACCTATGTGGGGAAATGTCTGACGTGTGCAATGGTAAAGGCAGAGAACCAAAAGCCATCAGGAACCTTACAATAGCCTATAATCCTGGAATGGAAATGGGATAACATTACTATGGATTTCCCTACAAAGTTGACAAGAACTTCTCGTGGGCATGATGCAATCTGGGTAATAGTGGATAGGCTATCCAAATCGGCTCACTTCCTACCGATACGAGAAGATTACGACTTACCGAAACTAGTACGAATATACATTGATGAGATTGTAACAAGACATAGAGTGCCACTATCGATTATCTCAGACCGTGACAGTCGATTCACTTCACGATTTTGGAAGTCTCTCCCGCAGGCTTTGGGGACGCGACTTAACTTGAGCCATGCATACCACCCTCAGACCGATGGGCAAAGTGAAAGAACCATTCAAACGTTGGAGGACATGTTGAGAGCTTGCGTACTCGATTTCGGGGGAAGTTGGGATAATCACCTTCCTCTGGTGGAGTTTTCCTATAATAATAGTTATCACGCAAGTATAAAAGCAGCCCCATACGAAGCCCTATATGGCAGAAAGTGTCGTTCACCTTTGAGTTGGAATGAGATTGGTGATAGCCAAATTATGGGTCCTGATATTGTAATGGAAACCTCGGACAAAGTATTCAAGATTAAGGAACAATTGAGAGCAGCCCAAGATAGTCAAAAGAAGTACGCCGATAGATGGCGAAAGCCCCTAGAATTTCAAGTGGGTGATAGAGTGATGCTAAAAGTGGCGCCATGGAAAGGCATGGTAAGATTTGGCAAGAAAGGCAAGTTAAGCCCAAGATACATTGGGCCACTTGAAATATTATCGAGAGTTGGCCCGGTAGCATACCAGTTAAGGCTACCCCAAGAGCTGAGCTATGTACATGACACTTTTCATGTGTCCAACTTAAAGAAGTGTTTCATTGATAAGGCCTTGGAACTCCCATTGAAAGATGCCAAAATCACTAACGAGTTGAAGTTTATGGAATAACCCATAGAGATCACCGACCGACTAGTCCAGAAACTCAGACGAAGCCGGATACCCAAAGTGAAAGTAAGATGGAACTCTAGGCGAGGAACCGAATTCACATGGGAACGAGAAGATGTGATGAAGAAGGAGTATCCACACCTCATTAAGCCCACTCGTTCAGAATCTAATTGAAGCTAAAATTTCGGGACGAAATTTCCTAAACGGTGGGTGAATGTACCAACTGACTCCTAGGTCCAACTCCCAGAATCTAATGTGATTTAATATTGTATTATCGCATCATCTCATTTCATGTATTTATCTCCTTTTATTTATGGTTAATGAATTTCTATGATTTATGCAACCCTGTTTGACTGTTGTTTGACATTTTTAAGCCTAGAACTTGTTCCCGAGGCTAGAAAATTCACTTAATTGACCTTATCCTTTGATAATTGTACATAAAATTTAAATCCGAGTCTTCTTTATGAAAATTTTCCCTAGGCGCTTCACAACTATTTAGGCGCCTCACAACTGCTTAGGCGCATGACGACTGTCCAGGTGCATTTGGCAGTTAGGCGCATCGCCACTGTTTAGGCGCATGACGACTGTCCAGGCGCATTTGGCAGTTAGGCGCATCGCCACTATTTAGGCGCGTGAAGATTATTCAGGCGCCCTGAAAGTAGGCGCATGAGCATTGTTCGGGCGTTTTTGCCACACTTAGCATTTTAAAAATGTCCAAACCCTTCTAGAAGCTTTTGACCTAGTCTGCGCACCTTCAAACTGACCAATGCATGGGCTATTGCCATGCATTCAGCCACCTCTCCAGCCAATCCCTTCTCACCTCGGTTCTCACTAACCTGATTTCCACACTCCATCTTTTCCTTTCAAAAACCGAATCCCCACTCCCTCTCACCCTTTACACACACACTCGAACTCTCTCTCTCTCTCTCTCTCTCGGCAAAGATTTCAACCGAAATCAAGAACTTCTTTTAGTCTTCAACCGAACAACAACAAGGATTTCTAGCTTCAAGACTCGTAGACCAACAGTTCATACACCCTCTAAACCTTCCTTGGACACAAGTGTCTTGGGTGTAAGTTTTCTTGTACCCAAACAATTATTGGTATTGTTTCTCTACCTTTCACTCCCTTAAATCCTATTTTCTTGTTCAAAGGTAGATAAACCGTGACCCAGTCCTTTCTTTTGTGTGACTTACAGCTCTACAAAAGGTACACACTCGTATACTTCGGGTTGTGCACTTGAACCTACCCGAAGACCTCTCTTCTTGGGTTTTCAGGACCATTCCACTCATTGTTCCGAGTCTAACCTCCATTTTGATACTTAAAAATCTGGTTACTAAACATTTTATGATCTGGACTTATCGAATTTTGAATGTAAATGGGTGTTCAAACCCGAAGTCTTATGTTACACATGTGTTAATGCGTGCTTGGTACCCCAACCGTGACTTCGATAGTTTATATTGTAGAATCCGTAGGGTTAATCTGAATTTTCAGAATTTATGGTGATGCTTTACTGATATCTATGTGGGTCAGATCCTTGGGTATGGCAATTTGGGCATTAAGAGCACATGTAGAGACTAGAATAAGTGATAGATGTACCTTAACATAACTAAATTCGTGACAACTTGCTAGAAACAAAATTTTCAGGCCCTAAAAACTATTAAAACAGTGGCTAAAACCGGACTTGGTGAAATTTTGGGTTAACATGTTAATTCTATGAACTTGGCTTAAACAGGTCATATTACGCCAAAAACCCAAACTTTCCTAAAAAGGATACTTTTTGACACAAATTTCTAAGGGATGTGGTCATATGTACTTTTAAACACCAATTACCCTTGATTACACTCCCAATATTCTAAGAATCTATAGCTTATATATATATCTTGCTCTTAGGGTGCTAGGACCTGAATCTATCTGTGATTGAAGAAATCCTTTATCTGTTCAAGGTGAGTTTCTTGTTTCCCCATTTTACTATTATTTTGGGGTGGAACATGCTCTGTTTGAACTGAACTTTATTGGATACCATTATGTGATGCTATTGTATGTTGTGGCTATTGTTAGAACCTGAATCTTTGTATAACAATCATTAATTCTATGTGAATCGCTAGATTATATGGGTAGATCTACTTGGGGAATCACCCACGCACAGTGCCTTTCGATGTGAAGGGTACCACACTGAGATCCTACGGGGTCGCTTGTGGCATGTAAACAGGTTTTATAAGATACTATGGTGTACCAAACTGCAAGTATAGTACGCTTTCTGAGGCTCAGTTTCCCTCTAAGGGATTACCGGCAACACAAGTTTAGAAGAGGCTAGCCGGGGCTGAGTGCAGGGTTGATTTGTGATCCCACAACTATGATACTATACTTTTTAAACAATACTATGGGTTCAATGAGCCCTTTTGTTTTTGAACTTCAAGTACTTGAACTCACCAACTTTTTAGTTGACACAAAATCATTTTGAGCATGTTTCAGGTAATCCTCGTTGAGCTTGGACCTTATGAAAGCCTCCAAAGATGACTTAGCACCATGACTACCTAAATGGCATTACTAGGAGTTTTAAATCATTTGAACATTCAGCTTTTAATATGTATGTTTTTAGGATAGTATTGTATTTGTGCTTCTATTTTTAGGGTTTGACTGTGTTAACCCGGATAACATTGATGTAATGTAATGACATTATGATTTCTCTCCTTGTGCGCTCTTGTGTGGTTCTGTTTCCACTGCCATGTATGTTGCTAGACTGAGACGTCCCACCCTCTTCTGGGCCCGGGCTGTGACATGGAGTAAGCTTCGTGCACAATGTTAGGGGTCTATTTATAGACTTCGGCCCAGTACCAGCTTCGTGCATAATATTTGGGGTATAGCATACGACATTGGTCTAGATGAAAGTGAAAGATAATAATGAAAGTTCAAAATGTACGAAATGAACGAAACGAATGACAATAAATGAATATGAGGATATGTATGTAATGATGAATGATCACGCACTAAATGTAAAGGTTTTGAAATGTATGAAAAAGTATTTTATTATTAAACTAGAACTCACTCAGCGTCGTTGACTTTTGTATGCATAATAGTTGGCAGGTAATGGTTGATACTGAGGTGGTGCGGGCATGAATGCATAAGATACTGGGAGTGATTCGAGTCTGGCATCCATATTTCTGGGAATGTTATTGTGTTAATACAATTTTTTAGGAACTAAACAAATGATGTGCTGATTTGACACAATTTTAATTATTAATGAAAAGATATATTTTAGCTGCAAATGTTATCGTGTAGTAACTCGTGTTATGTACTAAGAATGGATTATTGATGAATATAACGCATGATTATGTAGTTTTCGCTCGGTGAAATCATCGGGAAGGTTGCGTTTGTGCTAGAACCTCAAGAGGTGAGTTTCTAGTCCCCTTTTTATGCAAGTTTTTACGTTTTGGGGCTATTATGCATACTAAAATGCTTGTTTATGCTTGTGATGATGTTGTTTATGAGGTTAAGCATGTTAGAATAGCCTTAGACATGATAAGTTATGTTTGGGCGGGAAACACGTAGTTTTCGCGCGAGCAGTTTTGGTGTACGGTACGAAATTTGAATCTGATAGTTCTCACGCGACAGGTAGTTCTCGCGCGATAAGAAGTTCTCGTACGATATGTATGATTTCATGCGTCTGTGATGATGGGATGTGCAGGAATTGAATGTTGTAAGGTACTCGCGTGAAAGGCTTGTTCTCGCGCGAGATGATGATGTCGTGTGATTAAGTTTTCACATGGTATGCTCTTTAGGTGTTATGTTATCTTTTCACATAACGGTTTTTAAAACGATATGTGTATGATATGACTTTGTGTGGTATGATATGTATATGTACATAAAGTATTATGTAATGAAAGTGAAAGATAACAATGATGAAATATGGAACGTAATGAATGAACGAAAGTCTTGCAAGCAAATGAATGGAGGTTCACAGCCAAAGGATTGTTAGCTCAACTATGTGTGGTTTAGTTAACCCAAGAGGATGCACATAGGGGTCAATTTTTGTGATTAACTAATACGTACAAAACGGGACCCTTGTCGCTTGCCCCGGTACTAGAGTCAGCTTCGTGCACAATGTTAGAGGTCTATATATAGACTTCGGCCCAGTACCAGCTTCGTGCACAATGTTTGGGCTATAGCATACGACATTGGTCTAGATGAAAGTGAAAGATAATAATGAAATTTCAAAATGTACGAAATGAACGAAACGAATGATAATAAATGAATATGATGATATGTATGTAATGATGAATGATCACGCATTAAATGTAAAGGTTTTGAAATGTATGAAAAGTATTTTAATATTAACTAGAACTCACTCAGCGTCGCTGACTTTTGTATGCATATTAGTTGGCAGGTAATGGTTGATGCTGAGGAGGTGCGGGCATGGATGC